>CM046389.1:20406428-21615000 GCA_025413875.1 Rhododendron molle | reverse complement strand
TGTTATGGTATCGATACGACAAAAAGCCCGTATCGATACGGCGACGGTTCGAGTAGTGATTTACCAGATTTTCGAGAACAAACTCAACAACAAAACACGATGACCAATGGCATGATTAAGTACATAAATCTCTCATAAACATATAGAATGAACAAGAAATCCCTACCTCGAAGTTAGAAGCTTCAAACACGAGATCAACGAACGAGCCCTAGCCTCCAAAGCTCCGAAATCGATGAAAGCTTCCCTCCAAGCTTGACCCATGAAATTTTGAGCTCAAGAACGCGATTGGAAGGCCAAAGGGAGGTTGATCTTTGAGGTTCTTGAGGTGTTGAAGGAGTTTTGAGTGAGAGGAGAGGAGAGAGAGAATTTCGGTAAAGAGAGAGAGACGGTAGAGTGAGAGATAGAATTGGAGATATATAATCTCCTACACACACACACACCCTATATATACTTCTATATCCTTTAATCACACACTCACTCCCTCAAGTCTCAATTCCCTTATTTCAATCCATAATTCAAATAACCACCAAATTAACCATATTCTCCTAATTGCCAATTAATAAACATTTCAATAATTAAAATTTTACGGGTCTCTACATGGCTTCTCACCACTAGCTACGGCGTTTTTCAATCGCATGTGACGTCCCGCCTCACGCACACTCAGTTTTTTCAAGCTCCGGCCTATTTCCTAAGAAAAACCTTGTCAGGACTAAGCAAGACTGATCAGATCGTCAGTCAATCATGTCCAAAAAGCAACAAGTCATAGGGCCAACGACCCGCATAAAGCAATGACACAATCTACAAGTGTCAAGATGTTTTCCCAGCACCTTAACACTTGGGGGAGTGGAGAGGTGAGATGTGAGTAGAGAAGTTTTAGGTCCAGCCATGAAAGTTGTACAGAATGTGGACAACCAAGTGGGTAAAATAAAGGAATTAAAATTCCTAATCAAGGTCCCTATGCGCAGCGCAACCTGCGCACCTTAGCTGAAGGTCAAAACAGAGCATAAACGATGGAAATCAAAATATGACCAGTAAGCTTGCCCTGTCATAGCTCAAGCAACTAGGCCAGATTAAGCAGCCAGCAGCTAGGTCCGATCAAGCAGCCAACATTTACCCAAATCTCGCTAGAACATAATTGCTAAGGCACATGGTTTCTCCCCCATTGTTGAAGCATAGTTGAAGCAATAGCCAACTTTCCATTAAAATAACCACATCCTAAGGGATGTGGGTCTCATTGCAACTTTACAAGAAGGAAGAAACAGAAAATGAAGATGCAATGATCCTCGCAAAATAGCTATGGCTACTCAAGAGCCCCAGAAGTCTTCACTAAGACCTATCTTCGTGAGCAGGTCCGACTTCGCAAGGAGGAGAAGGGATTCAAGGGACCAGTTGCCCCTAAAAAATAGCTAATTGATCCCAGTTAGCTATCAACACCATCTGTATGGTTTTCTCCATGATTGACACTGTGTTCGCCAGGGTATTCACCTTCGTCGACTGCTTAGCAACAGTGGCCTTCAAGCCCTGAATCTTCTGGCTAAGCTCCCCTGCATTTCGATTATTCGAGGCGTCAATTATAGCCTTAAACTGATAGGCGGTCAGCCCGCTCCAGTTGGTTAACATGAAGAATAAACAAGAGAAGCTTGAAAAATGAATGGAATAACAAGTGGATGGGTGGTGCCAGTTTTTATAGAAACGATCCCAAATCGTGTTTAATCGTGTCTAAACAATGAGAACATCTTTCGGAAAAGTGCATGTCGTTAACAGCACAGGAAGCCGAAACGTCAAAGGAGCCCAAGGTCCAAATATTTGTCATCATGCAACCATCCATCCATCAAATCTATGAACGGAGGGAAGAAGCTAGCCTCTTGAGGTCAGCCAGCTTGGAAAACCTCACATAGCTTGAACCTCACACCTCCAAGAAAAGCTGAGCTCAGCCCGGAGGTCAAAATTTTTCCAACCTACTGGACAGGATACAAAACCTTGGCCCAGCACAAAAGTAAGGACCAACCTAGTGGAACTCCAATGGGAAAACAGGGATAATCCCATATAGACAAGCTAGGGTTAGCCCAAGAGTCATATCCCATAAGACTTGGCGTAAACTCCAACTGTGCACCCCACTAAGCAGTAGAAAAGGGTGTATGCCTTAGAATCAAACAAGGCCGCAAATGAAGATGTAAAAGAGCTCATCCAAAACGAATCATATTGACAGCCCAGACTGGTTAGCCCGAATAACCTCAATCAACAAAGCCTACCTAAAGGGCAATGTCCACTAAAATCTCACGAAGTTATGGAAGCTCTCCCTGCCCATAAATGAAAGATGTCCTAAAAGAAGCGGTTAATGGTGAAATGTTGCAATGCTTTAGTCAAGCCAAAAAACCTTGAGTAAAAGACTTCCCTCTCAGAGGACAGGACGCTGCGTACCAAAGGAAAGCTAATGAATGTGTTACATCTCAAAGGAATTATCGAAAAGAGCTTAGACTGATATGTAATTCCGGAAGTGTTGACAAGTCCTCGAGGTATGGTCCCTAAAATGAGCAATGAAAAGTCACAGGTTACGGAGCTATGACCGATCCCAGTCTATGGTGAAGGAGTTTGAAGAGTCACAGCTCTTAAGAGCTAAGACTAAAAGTCCGAATGTTTGGCATGACAGCCTCCTCGGCCCATCAAATCTCGGTCTCTGGTGAAGGAGTACTGAAGAATCACAGCTCTTAGGAGCTAAGACTAAAAGTCTAAGTGTTTGCCCTGATAGCCTCCTCGGCCCATCTAATCCCAGTCTCTAGTGAAGGAGTACTGAAAAGTCACAGCTCTTAGGAGCTAAGACTAAAAGTTTGAGTAAGTGGCCTGACCGCCTTCCTGGACCAGTCCAAATGAGCTCTGAACTAATAAGACAAAACCTCAAAAGGATGCTAGCGCAGCTAAAGCGCGTAGCTGCCCAAGCATACCAAAATCTGAGTTCACTTTTTAACTCAAGACCAAAGATTACCCTCGATAACAAGAAGAGACAAAGAACAACACCATAAGCTGGCCACGGACGCCTAGCAAACCCGAGCTTAGTTGCTAACTCGGTACCTCTATGTCCATCCATGGCAGCCTAGCGGTCTAACAAACCTAAGCTCAGTTGCTGACTCGATACCTCTAAGGCCAGCCACAAACGCCTAGCAAACCAAGAATGAAGAAATCTTTCAAGATTAGCAAAGGCAAAGAACAAACAGTGAGCAGTAACGCTTGAAGTAAGCTGGGGCTGCACAGGTTAGCTCATATAAAGTAACTCAAGCATGGATTCATCCAAGAGCCTAGTCAGCCTAGACTACCACAGGCGATGGAGGAAGCATCAAAGTCAGGGCTTATCAAATGAGCCTTGAAGAGTCAGAGCTTAAAGAGCTCCACACTATAAAACTGAAGAAGTGGCCAGGGAACCACTTGCCCCAGGGCTTATCAAATAAGCCTTGGAGAGTCGGAGCTTAAAGAGCTCCAAACTATAAAACCAAAGAAATAGCCTGGGAGCCACTTGCTCCAGGGCTTATCAAATGAGCCTTGAAGAGTCAGAGTTTAAAAAGCTCCAAACTATAAAATTAAAGAAGTGGCTCCCTGCCCAAGGCTTATCAAATGAGGCCTTGAAGAGTCAGAACTTAAAGAGCTCCAGACTATAAAAAGTGGCCTGGGCGACACTTGTTCCAAGGTTTATCAAATGAGCCTTGAAGAGTCAGAGCTCAAAGAGCTCCAGACTATAAAGCTGAAAAAGTGGCCTGTGAGCCGCTTGCTCCAGGGCATATCAAGTAAGCACAGGAGAGTCCCAAGGGGCTAAAATTCCAAGGGACGTGGCCTACAAGCCCACTCGGCCAGAGCTCGATGTGCACTGAAATAACAAGTCAAGCGAAATTAAAATCTCGGTAAGCATAAAATACCCTGGGCCAGCTGATAAAGACAAGTGCTCAGCAGTCCTACATACAAGAAGACAGAAGACAGAGATAACAAATTAATATGTCAAGACTAAAGTCCAAGGGCCCGCTAAGGCAACCCGACACAAAAATCCAAGCTCAGTTTTGAGCTCAGTAGATTCAAGAACAAGAACTCAACCTTATTTAATAAGGTCACAAGCCAACCCATTAAGCCCATAAAACTCGAGCACCAGTTGAATCTAAGGGATCAACATAATAGCGAGACAAGCATGCACAAAGATGAACAAGACTTAAAAGGATACAGGTTGAGAAAGCAAAGAAGACCGATTCTTATCGAAGTCATAAAGCCAACAAAAGCTGGACACACAAAGCTCATACCTCCGAAATCAGCAAGGTTGGTTCGCATTGGGGAGTGGCTTAAACAAGTAAGTACCCCAGCGTTTAAGAACATACTCAGGGGAACTGTCAAAGGATGGAACTAACAAGTATTTGTCCCCCTCAAATATCAATTTCTAGCTTCGAGCACAACTTCCTAATGGCGTCGAGACCTGAATCTAGCACAGGTTGTATCCAGCAGAGGTCGACAGTACAGCTGCTCTAACAATATCAGAATAGCACAGAAAAAAGGATACCAAGGGAAAGAAGATACGAAATATACCTCATAAATACAGCTTGGCAAATTCCAATAAATCGTATGAGACATGCCGCCAAAAAACAAATGAAGAAAAATCCGTAGTTAGCGAACTCTACGGTCCAAAGATGGCCACCTTCGAGATCTACCATTAACGAAGATGATCAAGTAGTAAAGCAGTCGTACCTCAGCAGAAACTAGGCATCGGTATCAAGATTTGAAAACACAGAGTGCCACGTTGACAAATAATGGATGTGCCCAAGCTAAGCTGATCAGGCCAGGAAGTAAGCCAAAGCAAAGAGTGTTTCCTTGTCTTCACTTATGTTCTTACTCGAAAACCGGGGAGTAGCTGATATAAAATGACCTCCCAAAATCAACCCAAACCAAAGAGCCTAGCACAGCCCAATGGGCATAGAGCAGAGGCCCAATGAACATCTAGCACCTAAGGGTTAGGCCCAACCAAGCCTAGCCTCGACAGACTAGCCCAAGGAAGGGGTTAGCTCAGGAGTTTGACTCATGAAGAATACCGAACTCAACTCACCAAGTGAGCTCCACAAACGTGACAACCAGCAACCAGGAGCCAATTATACTATTATGGCAGAAGTTCGTACAGTCTTAGGGACTCATAGAGCAGTCGGACTCTTATCCCCTTCTAGAATAGCCAAGGCCTTATCTTATCCCAAGGGATGAGGCTACGAATCCTAAGGGATAGCTACGGAAGACCCATGCGCCAAGAGGACTCTTAAACCTGATAAGAATCAAAGGAGTCCTGGGTGAGGAGAACACTCCAACACCCATTGATAAATAGGGAAAACCTGACACAGCCAGCTCGGCAAAAAGAGCGGAGCTGGGGAATGAATAGCCAGCTCCACCTAAGACACCCTGGAGGGCGTCACCAGTAAGTACGAAATGATGTTCAGCTCTGCCCACGAGACGGAGCTGGGTCAGGGTTTGAGGTCCAGCCCGGAAACCTAACGAGGACTGGATAAGTAATACTCAAGTAACATGTTTATCCCGGATGAAGATGAACTACCGTCCCATGGGATAAAGGAGAAGATATGGATAAGATAGACCACGAACCCAAAGATAAACATGGCCAATAAAGGATAATGAATCCAGGCTAAGATCAGATGAATATGGAGTCCCAGCTAAGGCAGGACTCCACTCATCGCTTGGATAACCGATAAATCCCCGGAACACAGTCCTACTAGGACTCAACCTCCTACTAAATGCCTATAAAAGTGATGGTAGAACTCCAGCTAAGGTACGCTCAATTAACACTTGTGAATCTCAATTCTCTTACCATATAGCAAAATCTCTACTGACTTAGGCATCGGAGGGTGGTTGGCACGCCACCACACCGGTGACTTTAGCTCTCACATTGTTTCTGCAGGAACAGGTCGGGGCCAGATACGAAGTTGATTCATCAGCTGGCGCCGTCTGTGGGAAACGACTTTCTCCTTCACGGTGAATAGTTTTGTATGGTGGATACCCGATCTAATAGAACCACGATGGCTTCAGACCCCCCGAAAACGGGCGTCGACGACGCCACCAAGACCGCCGCCGCGGTTAAAGCCGCCAAGGCCGCCGAAATAGCCAAGGCTGCGAGAGCGGCCAAGGCCACTGCCGTCGCTGAAAAAGCAGCCAAAGCAGCAGAAGCAGCCAAAGTAGCGGAAGCGGCTAAGACCGCTGAGGTAAGTAAGACGGGAGGCGATCAGATGACCCCAGAGGCATTCACTCAAATGCAGGAGCAAATAAAAACACTAACTCAAGGGTCACAGAATGCGATACAGGAAAATGCAGCTTTGCGTCTGCAAATATCTGAGCCAAGCATTCTGAACCTACAACACAGTCAACACGAGGAAGAGAATCACAGAGAAGAAAGCGAGTCCAGTGAGGAGGAAAGCCAAAACCGAAAGAGGAATAGCAAGCCCCCCTGGAAAAGTCGTCCCATGAACTAAGGGTGATTCTCAAGATGCAGAGTCAGATTGAAGGGTTGATGAAGCAAGTCAAGGGGCAGGCTCCTGCTACGGTAGAAGAGCTGGTGCAAAATACGGATTCACCTTTTACCTCCGAGGTCATGGGGCGTCCTCTTCCAAGGAAGTTCAAGATGCCCCAGTTAGAAACTTTCAATGGCTCCACGGACCCGCTGGATCATTTGGAGACGTATAAATCCCTGATGCACCTGCAAGCAGTGCCTGACGAAGTCATGTGTCGGGCTTTTCCCGTCACTCTTAAGGGGAGTGCTCGAGCATGGTTTAACAAACTCCCTCCTGGGAGTATACGTAGTTTCAAAGAGCTTAGCACAAACTTTGTGAGCTATTTCATTGCTGGCCAACGCTACGGCAAACCAGCAACACACCTCCTGACAGTGAAACAAGGACGATGGGAGTCATTAAGAGACTTCACCACCAGGTTCAACAAGGAGGTAGTCCAGATAGAAAGTTGACGACAGCGTGAGTATAACTGCGTATATAGCCGGACTGTACCCAGGACAGTTCCTATACCTCTTATCTCAAGAACCACCCAAGACCCTGGCGGAGCTGATGCTCAGAGCGCAGAAGCACATGAATGCCGAGGAAGCTATTTACGCAAGGCGTTCCCATGATGGCTTTGATCCTCAGGCAGGGCCGTCGCAGGTTGGTGAATTTCCACCGACAGACAAGAAGAGAAGAGACTCCACCCGTAAAGTGGGAGGAGAACCGAAGAACAGGAAAGTAGACTCAAGAACTTCCCCTAAAAGGGGAGGAGGGCCGCCTCAAGGCCGGTACAAGCAATTCACTCCGCTCATAGCCACGGCAGAGCAAATCCTCAGCAACTTACAAGACAATCCGAACCTCAAGTGGCCCGAAAAGTTGAGATCTGATCCAAACAAAAGATCTAAGGATAAGTACTGTAGATTCCACAAGGACCACGATCATAACACATATGATTGTATAGATCTAAAGCAGCAGATCGAGGAGTTGATCCAGAGAGGGAGACTTCAGCGTTTTGTATCAAAGAAGTACCAGAAACAATCCAGGAGGGATGATACAAACAAAGATGAAAGAGATGGTGTTGCACCCCGGCCGGGTCCCATTGGAGAGATCAAGGTCATTCATGGGGGATTTGCTGGAGGAGGAGAGTCTAGCAATGCCAGAAAAACTCACCTGAGGAAATTACGAACGGAGGAACACTTGGAAGTCAATGCAATTGGCCGACCGAATAAATTCCAAAAGAAGGAGGAAATACCCATAATTTTCTCAGAAGAAGACGCTAAGGGAGTTCAGGTTCCCCACGATGACCCTCTGGTTATCACCGTTGTCGTAGCTAATTACCTTACACGTAGGGTGCTGATAGACAGCGGGAGCTCAGCCGATATCCTATACCTCCATGCTTATGATCAGCTCAAGGTTGGAAGAGAAAGACTAAGGCCTATGACTTCCCCATTGGTTGGATTCGCAGGTACCCCCGTTTACCCAGCTGGTCAAATAGCTTTACCTATCACCATGGGAGAAGAAGGAAGCCAGATTACCCGAATGATAGACTTCATCGTGGTTAGCTGTCCTTCTGCATACAATGCAATACTGGGGAGAACAACCCTAAATAAAATCGGGGCAATAATCTCCACGTATCATTTAATGATAAAGTTCCCAACGGCAGTAGGGATAGTGTGCGTAAAAGGAGACCAGAAAGCAGCGCGGGAATGTTATGTCACCTCACTCAGGGGTGCTAACGTTTCCATGACTATAGAAAGCCTCGACACTCGAGACGAAGAGAAGCTTCGACAAGGGGAGCCTGTGAAAGAACTCATAGAAGAGCTCCTGGAGCCGGGCCAACCGGCAAGACGGTAAGAAGCGGAGCAGGGCTGAGCTCGGTGGCAAAGTCAGAGCTGTTACAGTTCCTGCGGAAGAATAAAGACGTGTTGGCATGGTCCCATGAGGACATCCCAGGAATTGACCCAAGGGTCATAACCATAAATTGAATGTAGATCCCACGGTTCGTCCAATTAAGCAGAAGAAAAGGGTCTTTGCCTTGGAACGGCATGAAGCTGCAGCTAAGGAGGTAGACAAGCTCATCCAGGCAGGATCCGTCCGAGAGGTTCTCTACCCCGACTGGCTGGCAAACGTGGTCATGGTAAGGAAAGCCAATGGTAAATAGAGAATGTGCGTAGATTTTACCAATCTCAATAAAGCATGTCCAAAGGATAGCTTTCCGCTACCAAGGATTGACTCCTTGGTGGATTCTACAGCAGGGCACGAGCTCCTAAGCTTCATGGATGCATTTTCAGGATACAACCAGATCCAAATGCTCACGCAAGATCAAGAGAAGACATCGTTCATCACCGATAGGGGCTCTACTGTTATAAAGTGATGCCCTTCGGTCTTAAGAACGCAGGGGTGACGTATCAAAGGCTGGTCAACAAGATGTTTAAGCAGCAAATCGGGCGCAATGTAGAGGTGTATGTGGATGACATGCTGGTCAAGCGTGCCAAGGCACTAAACCATGCGACGGATCTGGAGGAAACCTTTCAAGTCCTCAGGCAGTATCAAATGAAGCTCAATTCAACAAAATGTGCATTTAGGATATCCTCAGGAAAATTCTTGGGCTTCATGGTGTCTTAAAGACGTATCGAAGCCAATCCTGAGAAGATCTAGGCCATCCTTACCATGCGCTCGCCCCAAACTATTAAAGAGGTCCAGAAGCTAACAGGACGTGTAGCAGCCCTGAGCAGGCTCATCTCACGATCTACTGATAAGTGCCAAACGTTCTTCAAGTTTTTGGAAAAAGCCTTTGAATGGACTACCACTGAAGAAGCAGCTTTCAATCAATTGAAGGAGTACCTCACCTCCCCTCCGCTGCTAAGCAGGACTCAAGACGGAGAGGACCTATTTCTATACCTTGTTGTCTCTCCCCACGCCGTCAGCGCGGTCCTGATACGGGAGGAACAGGGGACGCAGCTCCCAGTATATTACACCAGCAGGGAGCTACGGTGAGCTGAGCTGAGGTACCCCAGAGCTGAAAAGATAGCTTTTGCAATGGTGGTAGCAGCCAGAAGGCTACGACCATACTTCCAAGCTCACCCCATCAAAGTACTCATGGACCAACCACTCCGAAGAGATCTCCACTGCCCGGAGACATCAGGCCGGTTAATTCAATGGTCAATAGAGCTTGGTGAGTTTGACATAGAGTACAAACCTCGGATTGCAATTAAAGCACAAGTGTTGGCGGACTTCCTAGCAGAGTACACGTATCCGGAACTAGAGGAGCACCCCAAAGAGGATCCCAAGCCTTGGATTCTTCAAGTTGATGGATCAACGACCAAGGAAGCAAGCAGGGCTGGTCTGATTTTAACATCCCCAAAAGGGCAACGTTTGAGCTACGCCCTTAGATTTGAATTTAAAGCAACCAACAACGATGCGGAATACGAAGCTCTCGTCCTGGGACTGGAGTTGGCCAAGGCCGTGGGTGCTAGCCATGTGCTAGCCAAAAGTGATTCGCAGTTGGTCGTGGGACAAGTCCTGGGAGAATAAACTGTGAAAGAAGAAGTCATGCAGAAGTATTTGGATAAAGTAAAGTCCCTGGTTGCAACATTTCAAAGCTTCAACATCGTCAGAATCCCAAGGGAAGATAATGTTGAAGCAGATTACTTATCAAAGCTGGCCACGGCCAAGGAAGAGGCTATCCCACGGAATGCCCCAATCCGGTACTTAAAGCTCCCTAGTATCTTCGCCCCAAGTCCACAAGTTCAAACCATCGACTGCAGTAATTCATGGACTGCTCCCATAGTCGATTACATAACGAATGGGACGCTACCAGATGACAAAGTCAAAGCTAGGCAACTCAGGATCAGGGCTGCAAAATTCCTAATGATGGGAGATGTGTTATACATGAGGAGCTTCTCGTTGCTATACCTGCGATGCCTCACAGTGGCAGAATCCACACGAGCTCTGGAGGAAGTCCACCAAGGCGTATGTGGGGATCACCAAGGAGGCCGCATGCTAGCCCATAAGCTTCTTAGGTTGGGATACTATTGGCCAAGCATGCAAAAGGATTGCAACTTGATGGTTCAGAAATGTGAAAAGTGCCAACTCTTTGCAAACATCATCCATGGGCCACCTACGGTTTTGACCCCAATGAGAGGACCATGGCCATTCGCCCAGTGGGGAGTAGACCTAATTGGTCCACTTCCCATGGCAGCAGGGCAGGTCCAGCATGCCATCATAGCTGTAGATTACTTTACGAAGTGGGTCGAAGCCAAGGCATTGGCCACAATCACAGCAGAGGTAACAATTGATTTCTTATGGAAATTCATCATTAGCCATTTTGGTTTGCCACGAGTGATAGTCACAGACAGGGGAAAACAGTTCGATAATGCTCAATTCAAAGAATACTGTGTTTCCAAGGGAATACATGTGCACTTTGCATCCAAGGCTCACCCAAAGGCTAATGGCCAAGTGGAGGTGACGAACCGAACTATCAAGAAAGGAATTAAGAAGAGACTGCGAGAAGCCAAGGGAGCTTGGCCAGACGAGTTGTATAACGTGCTATGGGCATACCGTACAACACCCCGAACTGCAACTGGAGAAACTCCATATTCTCTTGCATTTGGGGCTGAAACTGTAGTTCCAATTGAGGTTGAACTCCTCAACTACAGAACGGCAAGCATGGAACAGCAAGAAAACCTGGAAGATCTCAGGGCCGAGCTGGATCTCTTGGAAGAAAAAAGGGAAACAGCAATGGCCAAGGTAGCAGTCTACCAGCAAAGAATGGTCAAGTATCATGAGGCGCAGGTTAGGCCAAAGGATTTTCAAGCTGGTGATTTAGTTCTAAGGAAAGTTGACCCTACGGGGAAGAAGGTGGGCAAACTTGGCCCCAATTAGGAAGGACCCTACCAGGTCCTGCATCACATCAAAGCTTGAGCGTACAAACTTGCAACCCTGAGGGGAAAGGAGTTGCCAAATTCCTGGAATGCGGAGCATCTAAAAAAATATTACAAGTAGGTGCTTGCCAATATTGGTTTATTTTTGTTTTTAGGAAATTGAAGTTGTTCTTAGAAAACTCTTCGTTCAAATAAAGCTCTAAACTCCCCACGAGGGACGCTTGTTCTAGTTTATTTCCTGTTAAGCATGATATGGTTTAAATTTCCTGTATGCATGATAAGGAAAAGATGTAGCAAACAGTAATAAAATTCTTAAATTTTATTTATAATATCCGCATCTCTAATGAGATGCGGACGGCCAGTACATAAAAGACTTTGTGGACAAAACCCACAAAGTCGCAACCTAATCACTACCACCCTCCCTTAGAGGGGAAGGAACTGGCGGCGGTGGCTGCCCTTCGAAAGCTGCCAACTGATCCCAGTTGGCAATCAGCACCAGGCGGACCATCTTTTCCATGACGGAAATTGAGTCCATCATGGCCTCCATCTTGGCCGCGAGGCCGTCAACGGCAACCTTCAAACTCTGCAGTTCTTGACACAACTTGGAGATTTGTTCGTTGCTTGCCATTGCAAAGTTGACAACTAGTAATGGAATAGGGTGTGATTTATTAGAACTATTGGTATTTATAGCACCAAAGAACGGTTCATTAACTGCCTGCTAAACCAATCAGCATGATCACAATTAAAAACCGTACTTAAAACGACCACCTCAACCGCTTAGAGTAATGGGTAGTTATAAATCCGGTCATCTCGAGCAGTTGAATCGAACGCCTTTTTAAATGTACACGGTTCTTATTCCAAAGTAAACCTCACGTCTCTTGCTAAGCTGTATTACTTTATAGTAATAATTGTTAGCCTTGAGGAACACCCTACGGGACACTCAAGTAAGTATATTAATTGCTTGGCCATAAAACCAATTAAATACTCAGGGGAGTGGAAATGTCACCTTCTCAAAAGACGTAGCAAGGCTACGCAAATTAAAGAGCTCAGGAAAAATTCCAAAGGTCAAAAGACGTAGCACGGCTATGCAAATTAAAGTGCTCAGGAAAAATTCCGAAGCTCAAAAGACGTAGCAAGGCTATGCAAATTAAAGAGCTTAGAACAAAATTTCAAGCTCAAACGGTGTAGCACAGCTACCTTATCTATGGCATAACAACTCACCCATTAAATACCCTACGGGAAATATCCGTAAGTGTTTCAATTATTTGGACGCAAGCAATTGACACACTTAGAGGAGTAATAGGCATAGTACAACTATGAAAAGCTTGAGAAACATATTCCGGGCTTGAAAGCATAGCATGGCTGTGTAAGAAATTTAGTCTTTGGAAATATTTCAAAGCCACAAGACG
This sequence comes from Rhododendron molle, assembly GCA_025413875.1. NCBI lineage: Eukaryota > Viridiplantae > Streptophyta > Magnoliopsida > Ericales > Ericaceae > Rhododendron > Rhododendron molle. Next base: position 21,602,199 of record CM046389.1, on the reverse strand, counting down.
TGGCAGGGTTATGTAGCAAGAACACAAACAAGCTTAGCTACACAACTTCATATAGCAGAAGGGTACGTCCCTATTCGAATAGAAAGCACCTAAAATGGTGACAAAAGCAAGATTCAGCAGACCACTATGCATGCATAAAGACTAATAGAAGTTGCCATACAGATTGGCTCAAACAGAAAGCACGCTTTCGTTTAAACCCTGTGCCTGTCATGTCATCAAAAAGCAACAAGCCTTATAAGGCCCCTGAAGAAAACAAACGTGATCTCAAAGAAGACCATTTCCATTAGTCAATTCAACGAGTTGTCAAAAACTTCCATCAAAAGAAAAGTTTTCCCAGCCAAGGGTGGAGTCAAGGCCAAACTAACAGGCCACTCCCAAACCAACATGAAAGTACGAAAGTACGAAAAGTATTCAGAAAGTATCAGTTACAAACCCAACAAATCAAATGTTCTTCAGGCCAATCAAAGGCCCAGGGTGGAGTTATCAATTGTCTGCCCATCACCAGATGACCGGCCAGGAGGTGTTGCAGCAAGACTGGAAGCGTCGAGAGAAACCTTTTCTGGAGATTGGAGAAGGGCTGCAAGGGAAGAGCTCGGGATAGATGTATCTTTTGAAGCCGCGTCGTCAGCTTCATCCTCTCCTCTCTGCCCCCCATCAAGACACGAGGGCCCCTCTTCGTCATCAACTTCAAACTTGGAAAAATCCAAGTCTGGAAAAGCTAAGGCTGCCTGGCTCCTCATGGCCTCAAACCCATCGAAGTACTGCTAGGTGATGTCTTGACGATATTCAGGGGACCGAAGGAAGAGCTGGATGGCTTCCTTACGAGCATTCTTCACCTTCTCAAGCATCCCCATGTTCATAATCTCGTATTCCTCTCTCTCCTTACTCCATTCAGAAATCTTTTGCTCTAAACTGCGAGCAGTAGCCACGGCCACATCTCTCTCCTCCTCCAAACCTCTTTTTGATTTGAGAGCAGCATCCCTCTCGCCAACCGCCTTCTGAAGCTCGGCAGACATGGAGGCACTTTGCTTCGTAAGATTCTGATTGGCCTCTGTTAGCGTGACCACCTGCTTCCCCAAGCTATGGCTTTGGGAGGCCAAACAACGGCCACGAGCCGTAGCCTACAGAAAAGAAAGAAAAGAATTAACAAAGAAACAATAAATAATTGAGTTGTCAACAGTAGAAAGAAGGAGTATACCATGGCCTGCTCGACCAGCATGTGCTCCCCCACTGACTGGAGAGACATCTCCGCCATTGAATCCTCATCAGCTGCACACAACAATCCAGAAGCACGCTCCAAAGCTTCCTGGAAGTTGCCCAGTGTAGAAGGGCCAACAAGAACTTTTGCCTTCTTAACTGGTGGGGTGCCCTCCACAGCGGTACTTTTCGCTTTTCTCTTTGACTTTTCCGTCTCCCCCTCAACATGCGGCCCAACCACTAAGTCAATAGAAGGGATGATAGAAAGATCAGCTTCCAGAAAGCTATCAACACCAAGCTCCTTCTGCAGACGGGAGCTCTTCCTTTTGGTAGCTGCAGCTCCAGATGTTTGCTTTGCCCTTTCAGCCTTCAATTGGGCCAGCAAGGCTTTGTCCATTTTCGGTGCCATGGCTTTGTCTTCACCTTCTTCTTCTGGAAAAGAAAGAGAGAAGCAATAAAAAGTCAACTAAAAATACGAAACCAGGCAAGAAACAGAAATTATCTCTCAAAAGTGCTAAAGCCTCACGAGTAGTCTCTGGGCCCAGGAGGTAAGCAGCCAAAGACTCTGGAGTCACAATCAAATCCCAAGTATGAACTGAGTAGCTCCTGGCTTGCTGCAGCTCCGCTTCCAGGGCAGGGCTCAATGGGAATGATCCTCTGGCTGCAAAGGTAAGGAAGAATTCATTAAGATATGAATAAATTTATAAAGCTACGGGATAAAAGAAAAGCAAACAGTTTACAATTGGTGATGGGGACCCCCCACCCACTTGGGATTTGAGGAACATATGATCCAATCTCCCAATTTGGGAGTTCCCAACCGTCACCTCCAACGAAAAAGAATTTGTCTTTCCAATTTTTACTAACAGTAGGAAGCTCTATAACTGGCTCCCTCTCATCAGCTCTCTTCGCAAAATAGTACCACCCAACACCACCAGGAGCCTCCTTAACGGAAAATTGGTTGAGGAAAGGCCCCTTCGTCAAACAAATCTGACCATCCGACATCACCCCCCACAATGCCGCACAACCTATCAAGAGACGCCAAGAATTGGGAACAATTTGGCCAGGGGCCAAACCAAGAAAACTCAAAACGTCCCTTACCACAGTTGGAAAAGGGAGTCGCAAACCTCCCTCCAAAGCACCAACATAGAGGTAAGTCTCATTCTCAGAGATGGAGCATGCCCGTTCAGTCCTGTAACGCCCCGAATTTTGGGTACGTTAAATAAACATTTTATTGAACAACAAAAGAGAGTCTGGCTCTTTATTACATCATAAACTCCCAAAGGGTTCTTTTATTACACAAAAGGGATGGATATCTAAGGTTATCTACAGCTCCTTCTCTTCTTCCATCCTAGCAAGTTCCTCAGCTCCAAAAGTCTCCAAGGTGTACAGCTCCCCTTGTTCATCTAACAAGTCTGACACATTATACCAGCGTCGCCACCAGTATAATATATCAGGGTCACATAAAGCAACACTTGTAACGCCCCGAATTTTGGGTACGTTAAAAAAAACGATTCATTGATAAAATCAAATGGAGTCTGGCTCATTATTACATCATAACTCCCACTACGGTTCAATATTTATACAAATGAAGGGGTTTTAGGGTTCCTAACTACAGCTCCGCCTGCAGCCTCATCCTAGCCAGCTCCTCAGTTCCAAAAGCCTCCAAGGGGTACTGTTCATCTTGATCATCTACAAAGTCTGACACATTATACCAGCGTCGCCACCGATATAATATGTCAGGGTCACCAAAGGTAACACCGTGAGCTACAAAAGCTCAGCAGAACAATCCCATACCCACTAACCCTTAACATACACATCAAAGATAGTATACGATTTTAACATGCTCTCATATAATTACACATGCGCATTCACTAACGAGCGTTGGTGTCATGTTTTCCGTGTGTCTCCCCTACGCAACTCATCGTTTTGTGTCTCATCTTTTATCATCAATTCCGAAAACACGCACGCACACAACCATGGGTTACAAGTACCTTGTGTCGCACAACAATGAGCTACCAAGTCCGGCTCATTGCCACAAGGTTACCAACGCACGGCCACAATGGCTACCAAGTCCGGCACATTGTGTCACACACACACACAACCATGAGCATCCAAGACCGCACCTAGTGTCGCACAACAATGAGCTACCAAGTCCGGCTCATTGCCACAAAGGCTACCAAATCGACTCATGGCCATAATGGCTACCAAGTCCGCCATTATGCATTTCCAAAACACTTTTTATCCGTATCAACCACATCTTAGGTGTCATATCTCTACTTTTCCAATTCCATGTGTCTCGTAACATGCATCGACTCCGCGGTGGGACTATTCACATAACTCATGCGATATCATGCTCGTTAGAAGGTCAAAATACAAATACTTCGTTTCAAACGATACTTTATCTTTAAAATGCATTTCCTTCGAGAGGTTCAATAAAGCAACACATGTTTATTGACGAGTTCATACAATCACGTGGTAACTAGGCGATCAAGCAATCAAGTAGTCATAAGATCAAAGTAAACTACGTTCTTTTAAACAAGAAAGTTCTACAAGCTAAATATCACAACTACATTATCATGCTCATGTACTTCAAAGAATTCTACGTCAAACAACATCATGCGATCAACTAGCCAAGTACTACATATTTTTAATCACGCTCATATCATACGATATACATAGGGTAGGGGTAAAAGAAGATTCTACCTTAATCCGAAACTAGTCGGGGCCGAATAAGCTAGTTGGAAAGTGCTACGGGCGTCGAATGCTCACAATCTGGACCCAACTTTGGATGGCAGTAACTCGGTCAATACTTGGCCGAATAGGATCGTTCTTGAGTCTAAAACGAAGATCTCGAAGTTCTCTACAACTTTCGTGAAGGACGTTGTTCCTAAAAACAACTTTCGCCCGGAGAAAAATGGTGGTAAAGGGGGTGACAGTAAGCTGTCTGGACTGGAAATCCGAGAATTTCACTGAACTTCGGATGGCAATATCTTGGTCGTTTCTTGACCGTTTGGGGTGGTTCTTGGGTCTAAACTGAAGCTCTTGAAGTGTTCTACGACTTTTGTGGAGGTCGTTGTTCCTAGAAATGACTTTCGCCCGGAGAAAAAATGGAGTTTTTTGGAGGACAGTAGGCTGTCCAGAAACTGGTTTCTTAGAGTTTTTAGAGAGAAATTGGAGAATGAGGTGAAGGTGTGAGTTCAAATGAAGAAGTGGCTTGCTATTTATAGGCCAAGAACTCCCTCTCTCTCTCTCTCTCTAGCCGAATTTCCCTCTCTCTCTATACCTTATTTTTTTATTTCATCAAATCTTGCTTCCTTGCAAGAAACAACCTAAAAACTAGGCATGCAAGGCTAGGATGTGTCCTTGGGATTGGATTATGGAAGACTAGGCAAGGAAGGAGATTTGATTCAAGTATTCTAATGGGGTTTGTACAAGGAAGGACAAGATTGGATGGCATTGGTTATGCTTTCACTTGAAGCATACACAAACTAGGACAAGGATGACCAAGCAAGGTCAATCAAAGGAAAGCACACATCACTCTCTCTCTCCCTCTCCCATCCGAATCTCTCTCTCTCTCTCCCATCTCTCTCTCGACTTCTCTCTTCTCTCTCTCTCCCACTTGTACCACTTGGAAAGTATATATATATACTAATATATACATATGTACTATGGGTCTTTAATAAAATCTAAGTTTTCAAGTAAATTAGATTTTCTAAATATAATAATCTATATACACACATGTTATATACAATATTATATATATATATATATACATACAAGTACACACACATATATATATATATAAGCATGTACTTACAATCTAGTCTAGGGTTCCATAGTCTAATACACTAACCTAATGCTTTCAAAGTACAATGGAAGCACAAGAAGTCAATCCAAGGTACTATCTCTCTCTCCTCCTTTCTTTCTCTCTCTCTCTCTCTCTCTCTCTCTCGGCCCAATCTCTCTCTCTCTCATGTACTATATATATATACATACTAGAAAGCAAACATATATAATAATGTATTAGTGTACTAGAATATCTAATAGATTTACAAGCAAAAGGATTTTCCAAAAAAAAAAAAAAAGTAATACTCACATGCTATATACAATAAAATATATATATACAACAAGTACATACATACATATATATATATATACATGTACTACACTATATCTATACTAGATATGACCTAGGACTAATATCTAATATAGTATTCTACTTCATCCAAAGTACCATGTACTAACCTAATATACTAATGGACTAATCTTAATTTAATGGATTTTAACACATTGCCAAATTTAATATTTAAATCAAACAAGTACATGATTGTCAAGGCTAACTATTATCCAATGGATAACAGTTTCTCTAATGGTTAATAACCAATGGGTAATAATGGCTAGGATTCTAGTCTATCGCCCAATGGGTAAAGAATCTCCTAATGGTTATTATCCAACGGTTAATACCAAAAAGTATAATACTTTGCAATTAAGCTCTAAACTAATCTAATCTCGTACTTAGGAAGATTAACCAAGGTTTACTTATTGACTAATGGGTAAAGATTACTCTAGCATCTATCGTCCAACAGATAAATATTATCCTAGGTCAAACGCCAAGGCAAAGCGTGAGCGTGGCCAAGGCAGCCTGGTGGCAAGGCGGTGGCCAAGCGGTGGCCAAAGCGACTTGGTAAGCGGTGGCCAGCGGCGGCCAAAGCGGTGGCAAATGGCCAGCGCCGGTAGCGGTGGCCAAAGCAGCCTGGTGGCCAAGCGGTGGCCAAAGCAGCCTAGTGGCCAATCAGTGGCCAAGCGGTGGCCAAAGAGGCCTGCAAGCAAGGCGACGGCCAAGGCGGCGTGAGCATGGCCAAGGCAGCCCACAAGCAAGGCGGTGGCCAAGGCAGCCCGATGGCCAAGCAGTGGCCAAGCGGTGGCCAAAGCAGCCCAGTGGCCAAACAGTGGCCAAGGCAGAACCCGATGGCAGCCAAGGCAGAGCAACCTGGCAGTGACCCGACGCCTAGGCGAGGCAGACCCGACAGCGACCCGACGCCAAGGCAAGGCAGGCGCGACAGCGAGCCGACGCCAAGGCAAGGCAGGCGCGACAGCGAGCCGACGCCAAGGCAAGGCAGGCTTGTCAGCGAGCCGACGCCAAGGCAAGGCAGGCGCGACAGCGAGCCGACGCCAAGGCAAGGCAATCAAGTTAACGGTCAAGGCAAGGACTAAACATTAACCATTTTGGCATCGATGCAACGCTCTAGGTTAGGAAAATGTAACTAAGCCAAACGGTAGTTAGGGCTGCTAACTAATCGGTTGCCATGTAGGATTTCCAGCCGAGAAAATAAATTCTAGGATTTTACTACAATTACCAAGTAACTATACCAAGGTCTTAATAGGCATACTCGCCTTTAGAAAAATGACCTTAATGCCCGGGCGATGAATTCCAATCTCCTAAGTCAAAAACCTAATTATGACGGATTATTAATAAATAAAGAATTAACAAAATTTTATACGTCAAATACGACCGATTTTTGGATGTTAAAAATGAAATCCAAGTATTAAAATAAAATTCAAATTTTTTAGCGAAATTTTTATTGACCAAAAATCAGGGTCGTTACAGGTCCCAGAAGGTTTCCGAAGGGAAACAGACGATGGAATAGAATATCTAACCCTAAGGACGGCTAGCTCTTCGTTCGTGATTGTGGAAGGGATGTTGGAGGCCGAGAAAGTAGGGATCCTATGGGGGCCCCTCGACGAAGGAGCAGGAGGCGACGAGGGTTTTACACCGCTCGGCTGACCTTTGTCAGCCGAAGCCCTAATAATGCTACTCCGACGCATAGAACTCTTCTCCTCCGCCATGGACTCTTCGGCTTGAAGAATCGAAGCGAAGTTAACAAAACCCTCAGACATTAGGGTTCCTACCAGGAATTTGGGATAAAGACGCACCGACAGGTAAAATAAGTCACGAAAAACCCTATTTTGGAGAGTAAGAAAGTAGGGGGCAAAGTCCTCTATAATGGGAGAACAAAAATGGATACAAGAAAACCCTATCAGTCGGGACAAAATAAACTCTCCTGGAACAACCCACTTCGGGTCTGAAAATTCTGTGTCAGAAGGAGAATCCAGCATGGAAAACAGGTGAAGAACAGCAAGAGAAGCGGAACGTACCTAAAAGGGACAGGCTCTAAGCACGACGATGGAGAGAAGTCACAGAGAGAGTCTCACAGCGAGGATCGTCTGGGTGAATGATGGTGGTCCTCAAAAGAGAAGTTGATCAAGGCAATAAGAAGCCTAAAAGATGAGCATTGATCCCGAGAACGGCTCCTCGATCATCGTCGTCCACCTCCTAACGTCAGTGAACTAAAGATCTTGACACCTGGCCCACGAAGTGACCCACGCATTTAAAACCGCCTGCAAAGGGAAAAAGCGGTAACCGCCATGCAGCATTAGTATGTGTTCCCAACCTCCAACTTAGAGCTGAAGCTCGAAAACAAGAGAGTACCTGATAAGTAGGAAAAACCTGACACGGCCAGCTCGACAAAAAGAGCGGAGCTGGGGAATGAATAGCCAGCTCCACCTAAGACACCCTGGAGGGCGTCACCAGTAAGTACGAAATGATGTTCAGCTCTGCCCACGAGACGGAGCTGGGTCAGGGTTTGAGGTCCAGCCCGGAAACCTAACCAGGACTGGATAAGTAATACTCAGGTAACATGTTTATTCCGGATAAAGATGAACTACCGTCCCATGGGATAAAGGAGAAGATATGGATAAGATAGACCACGAACCCAAAGATAAACACGGCCAATAAAGGATAATGAATCCAGGCCAAGATCAGATGAATATGGAGTCCCAGCTAAGGTAGGACTCCACTCACATCGCTTGGATAACCGATAAATCCCCGGAACACAGTCCTACTAGGACTCAACCTCCTACTAAATGCCTATAAAAGTGACGGTAGAACTCCAGCTAAGGTACACTCAATTAACACTTACGAATCTCAATTCTCTTACCATATAGCAAAATCTCTACTGACTTAGGCATCGGAGGGTGGTTGGCACGTCACCACACCGGTGACTTTAGCTCTCACATTGTCTCTGCAGGAACAGGTCGGGACCAGATACGAAGCTGATTCATCACCCATCTATTCCCGTTTTATACGGATGAGACCCAAAGGTCCCAGTCCCAATGGGACTCCTCCCAAGTTACCTATATAAAGATCATACCTCCATATCACAAAGGTACGCAATTAATACACAATCAATTCTATTTAGCTAAGGCAAATCGACTGACTTAAGCATCAGAGGGGCAATGGCGACAACCATGCCGCTGCCCATAATTTACCGTTTCCATTTTGCAAGTCGTTGGTCGAGCACGCCGGAGGACCGCTTCGCCAGCTGGAGGACTTGGTGGGCAAACGAAGGGCCTCATCTCCATAGGTACTCGAAACTGCTTCATCATTCTTATTTTTTAAGTATTTATTTTTCGTTTTACGAGACAGATTATTCTCTCACAGGACTGTAAACGAATCGAACAACTTACGAGCTTAGCTCGGCTCAACTCGACTTATTTAGTAAATGAGCCGAGATCAAGCTTGAGTTTTTGGCTCGCTCAATAAAAGCTCGGCTCGTTAGGGGTGACTCGGCTCAATTAAAGAGACTTATTTAGTAAATGACTCAGCTCGGCTCGTTAAGGTTCAACCGAGCTTGAGCTCAAATTTTTGAGCTAGACAAAGCTCGGCTCGGCTTGGCTCGTTTACAGCCCCACACAATAAAATTACCTTTAATTCAAAAAAAAGAGTACTTTTTTAAAAAACGACATGATTCAGAAGAATATTCTCTTCGGTGAACCAACCTATCCTTTGCATAAGTACTTACTCCCTCCGTCTCAATTTAATTATCCTTTATTCTATTCTAACCAACTAAAAAACAAGTTATATCTTTAAATCTGTAATAAATTTCATATTGAATATGGATCTTATTTGATAGATCTCGATTAGCTCTATAATATAATATTTTTGAAATCACATAAAATATTATAAATTATAAAATATAATTAATTAAAAAATAACACAAACTCCCAAAAAAGACAATTAAATTAAGACGGATGGAGTATTTTTTTTTAGCAGAATGGGACCTAATTAGCTTCACTACTAAGTCTCGAGCACATGATTACGATGTGGGTATTTTCGACCATTAATTATTTTGATACACTCCTTTTTTAACCTCTACGCACAAAAAGATAAAATGGTATATGGAGATTTTTTTCCCAAATAAAAGACCCCTTTTTTTAAGCTTTATCTCTTTAATCTTTATGCTCCACATTCAATACGCCTTTCGATTGCAAGTTATGCAACCCACCCAGTTCTTTTGAGAGGAGAGAGAGACACTTTTCACAAAGCTTCCCAATGACGTGGGCGTAATGATGTAGACAAAAAGCCCAGCATCACCTTTTTCGAGCATCCCAACAGCATTTTCTTTTTCTTTTTTTTAGGGTTACTTTTTCCTGTTTATCTAAGGAAAGTAGTACTAGTAAACAATGCAATACAGTATAAGCGGTTTGCACGTAATAGCATTTTGTAGAAAAAAGATCATTTGGGTTCCCCCACATCTCAACAATTAATACTAGCGTATTGTCTGTTCGATGAACGAGAACGGAAAAAGATATTAGTGAGAATTTTTTTTCTGTTGTCAAGTGCATCAATGGGTCAGCATGTATGATTCTTGGAGTTTACTTATTTTTCTCGCAAAAAAATTAGAAAAATTCCACAATAATAAAAAACAAAAATACAAAGAAGATAGTTTCCTGCAAAATACAGTATATATATTTTATGTTATTGGTTAAATTTAGTTTCCTTTTCAAACAAAATAAACTATATATTTCATATTCCGTAAAAAATGTACAATAATGAATAAAAGATGAAAAATTGAAGAAATTTCATGTACGAGATAGAGTTAAGGAGAAAGTTTGTTTTATTGTAGGTACCTACATTTTCATAATATATAGCATAGATCCAAGAAAAAAAAACTCAATAACTAAGTCTCATAATTCTAGACAAAAAAAAATTGCGGGGAGAGGAAATTATAAAGTACATATTCGAACTACATGTTAATGTAAATTGTTCCCTTCAAGCAGCATAGACATTTGTTTATATTAGTACCATTATGTGTATGCAAAATTAATCTTCTATGATAAATTAAATTTCATTAGATTTATTAAACAAAATTTTTAAAATTCGCATAGAACATTAAAAATTACTATAAGATTAACAATTAAAAATGACACATATTGGTGGGATGGAGAGAGTATATGCAACTACACAGTATGAGATGTTCCTAATCGATGTAATTGTTTGTACAAATGTGTAAAAAAATCTTTGTATCGCTAGACTTTCCCCTATATATAAGCACCTACTTGACCTTTCCCCATCAACCATATTTCATCTCCCATTGACATAAACCTCTCTCTCTCTCTCTCTCTCTCTCTCTCTCTCTCTCTCTCTCTCTCTCTCTCTCTCATGGCTGATGTTCATGAGGCACAAGGCATCAAGCTATTTGGCACAACAATTGCAGTGAAAGATAGACATGAAAAAGATCACGAACCAACCAAATCTGATCAACTAACAGAACATAAAAGGCCGGAAAAGATCATACCATGCCCTAGATGCAAAAGCATGGAGACCAAGTTTTGTTACTTCAACAACTACAACGTTAATCAACCAAGACACTTCTGCAAGGGCTGCCAGAGGTACTGGACCGCCGGCGGTGCCCTCAGGAACGTTCCCGTTGGAGCTGGTCGCCGGAAAAATAAGCCCCCGTGCCGGGGGCTAGCAGGATTCTCGGAAAGTTGCTTCTTTGATATTGGTTCAGGGGTGCAAGAGATTGACTTTGATGGGGTGGTGGAAGGGTGGCAACAAGCAGCACAAGGCGGTTTCCACCATGTTTTTCCGGCCAAGAGGCGGAGGAGCACCACTGCTGGCGGTCAAAGTTGTTGATCTTCTTCTTAATTTATTTACTTCTTGCAATAATTCAAAAACGATTTAAAAAAAGTTATCAATTGCGGTGGTGTACATACAACTTGTCTTAGTCGTCTCTATCTTCAACTTGATGTTAGTTTATTACAACGTGCTTATCTAAATACAGTGAAGTCTTGTTTGTTTGGCTTTTATTTAGTTGGATATGAAATTTTGTGTGCTTTTATTTAGTCGGATATGAAATTTTGTGTTTAAGGCTCCATTTGTTTCGATGTAAAATGTTTTACAATGTAAATGTTTTTTCATAAAACAAACTTTAAATGTTTATTTTCTGGTGTTTAGTTGGTATGTGGAAAATATTTTCAGAAATTGACAAAATAGTGTGGAGAGAGAGAGAATGAACGTAGGTTAGGACTGACAATCGAAGAAACTAAGCAGTGAAAATTGCAGTAGAAGGTAGCGAGTTCATTTCAGAAAAATAACTTATTGAAGATTTAGGGGTAAATTATTTTCATCCAATTAATAAAAAATATTTTACATGTAAAATGTTTTTCTCATATGTTATATAACCAAACTCTAGAAAATAGAAAAAATATTTTACCGAAAAATATTTTACACCCAAACAAATAGAGCCCAAGGTCCGTTTGACCAGAAGTGAATCGGATCAACCAATTGGATGAAAATTTTTACAGTCTAGTCTAGATTAAAAATAAGGGGGGCTTAAATATCCATCCTCAGATCTCATCCCACGTAAGTATTCATCCTGGTTATTTTGAACAGTTATGTTTTCATCCTTTTAGATAGTGAATTACATATCTTATCCTTTTAATAAGATATCCATATGTGTGTGTATATGTCCTTCCTAAATTAGTGCAATTTAACCATTTATTCATTTAATGGGATTCAACCATTTCCTAATTTATTGGGATTCAACCACAATAATTATGGAAGATAATTACAAAAGAAGATTTCAATATTTAAAAAATTCGTAATAACTAAATCTCACCGATTTAAATTCGAAAATCATATTTATTTTTTCATATTGACCATGTAGAAATATCATGAAACCTTTTGAAACATGGTGGAATCGATCGTGTTTTTCAAGAATTATTTTTGCAAAATTACTATAAAAAATATTTCGAAACGTAAACAATATTCAAACTGACCATGTTTTTCATGATTAATTCTGCAAAAGAGGATTCCAAAATTTGAAACCAAATCCCACCATAAAATATTCATATCATTTCAAAAGTCATATGAAATATTCCTGCAAATCCACCATGAAAATCAAATTTTATAACATGATCACATATCTGTGAATTAACATGAATAATCATGGCAAGTTTTTCATAATTTCACTATCACAGACATTCTACGCATCCATTCAATCACACCATCTATTTTTATGATAAATTTTCTCAAAAATTAAATGAGTACTCATGAAATATTGAATTGAACCAAAACAATCATGATTCATGAAAAAAATAATTTGAGTTGAAAAATGCACCATGATCATAAAATACACCATGAATACAAAAATTACACTATTCAAAATACGGACACCGTGAATACATGAATACACCATGAATGTGTACCAAATAACAAAAAATACACCATGAATTCAAACTGTCAGAGAGAGATAGAAGATTAAAAAATGAAATAGAAGCCCAAATCCAACCCCTTTTACTACTATTTCTTAGGATACCTCTGTTGCAGTAGAGGTCACAATCTAAAATGAATGTTAATAATTATGCATGAGCCACACGATTGTTCCAGATCAAAAAGAATGAAAAATCCCACTTCTTCACCTTGATTTTTGAGGAAATGGGAGGCCGGTTCGCCTTATACTTGGCTCTCTTTACATTCAATTAAGAAACGACATCAACAATGGCGTCCTCGCCCTGTCGGCAGAAGCGGGAGTGGTTTATGCCGAGAAAATGGGCAACGAAGGCCGACGGGGAAATGGTGATGGAGGCCGACGAGGATGGGCGACGGAGACCGATGGGGGGAGTGGTTTATGCCGACAGGATGGGCGACGAAGGCCGGCAGTGGGAGTGATTTATGCCAAGAGGATGGGGACAGAGGCTGGCGAGAGTGGGTCACCCTGGCCAACAGGATGTGCGATAGGGATGGTCGAGAGGATGATAATGGTAAACCTTTTTGTTTTTTTTTTAATCCAATAATGGTAAGCTTAATCTCAGGGATTTCAAACGATTTGGGATGATAATGGCAAAGCTTAATCTAAGGGATTTTGTTACATTTTGTATCCGAATATAATGATGGAGGACCTTCGAGTTATAATTTAGTCCCAAATTTCTGTGCATATATATAGTATAAATAAAACAAGTAATATAGTGCAAAAAGGGTATTTTTGGATTTATTTATATTTGGGGATGAAAACATAACCGTTTAAAATGACGATGATGAATAGTTACGATGCCCTTCGAAAAAGAATGGATATTTAAAAACTCCTAAAAATAAATCTGGGAAACAATAACTTCACAAAGTGTGGAGTATACAATAATATTATGGGGTTTTTCCATCACTATAAATCCAATGGGATTACATATACTCCATCTTAAGACATTACATTTCGCTTTACTATCAATCTTATCAATCTTGTGTGCGTTTTTGTTTAAGCACATGCATATGAGTATTGGATCAGAGTATGTATCTAAGAGCATGTGCACCAATACTAGGTATAATACCTACTCAAAAAGGTCCAATTTCTATTTTACCTACCCATTTTTACTTCAACACCACATCAGCCTCTTTATAATTTCCTCTCTATCCATTAAATATTAGAAAATAATACAAATTGCAGTATATATATATATATATGTATGTATGTATGTATGTATGTATTTTACGGTTGCAGCAGATGTATAGATCGAGTTCGCCGGGACTGGGAGATCGTGGTCGCCGGACCCAAGCTTTCTTCGTTTGAAGACTTCGTCGAGATCGATATATCGAACCACTATTTCGTGAATCGTTCTTTCGTCACAAATCGTTTGAAAACCATCTTTCGAAATCAAAATCGATCGTTGCAGGCGTATTTCGTTGAAACAACTGGGTGTTGTAGTTGTGTGTTTGTGCACTGCTCGGGGTCGCTGATTCCTCATAGGCCTCTGGGATTTGCTTGAACCAATCGTGAAGAAGAAGCGAATTAGCAGAGAAATAAAAGAGAGAGAAAATCTGTCAGTGGATAATAGTATACAAAGGATTCCTCGTGAACAGTTGCTCGGGGTATATACCGAGCAATGGTAGAGAAATGTATTTTTGCTCACCTTTTAGCTACCTGCTGCATGCCAGTTTTTGGTCATTTTGCTAGGTAAAATACCTAAAAGAGGCATTTGGAGAATTCTGGTGTACATGCCCTAAGGGGATAATCTATTCGGTGTCGGATTAAAATTGTTATCGTCCGCATAAAACTTTTTATCGGTACATAATATACAATACCATGGAGAGTTGTACTACTATTGCTCCAAGGAGATTACAGAATATATGAGATCATATATACTACTATCTTTTACTATTAGTCCTTTTAAACAAACGTCCATATATATATATATATAATAAAGATCAAACTGACCCATATTTTGCTTTTGAAAAGTTTCATATTTACCGTTCAAGATTCCCTATGGGTTTATATATAGTTTCTACGGTTTAAGGGCACCTTGAGATGATTGTATGAAGCCCGAACCTATTAATAGGCCCGGTTCAATCAAATTCGATCAAAGAAAAATTTTGAATCTGTTCCGAATCCAACTTTTAAGCAAATTCAAAAACCGGATATCCGATCTGATAACCCGACTCAATCCAATCCATCTAACCTATTCAAAAATCAACATTCAATCCCAAAATCCATTAATGATATCGTGGAATTACATACAAATATATAACACTCCAAAATTCCAAAAGTAAAATTACTTGATTGGATTCATAAATGCGTCAAACTAGATATATTCGAATCCAATTCGTCAATTTTCGGAATAAACAGATTATCATATCGAATTTTGATAATAATCAAATTTGAATAGTATTAAATCGGATCCGTCTAATCCGGTCCCTTGATAAACCTACTCCAACCTTTGTACATCCCACATATTCAACATCGATCTTATGTACTTGGGGGTCTTTCTGTCCAGGAGCATAATTCTTCCACCAATCATTAAATGTAGGCGCCGAAAATAAGACCTAAAAGAATTGTATTCCTCTCCCACGATCCCCCTACACCCCTCCCTATAAATCTAGTCTTTTTGTTCTCATCTGCATTTATTTATGCTTCTGTACATATTTTACTATTGAATGATATGGAAATCTTGAAAGATGAGAAGATTATCCTATGATTCAATAGCTCAAAACATATGCTATAATTAGGGATGGCAATCGGACCCGCCCTATTCTGAACGGGACGGATTTTTCAACTCATTTTCGGGTATGGAGTTAGAGTCGGGGTTAAAATTTCAAAATCCAACCGGGTTCGGGTAGGGTTTGGGGTGGAAGTACCCCGCCCCAAAATACCTGTCCTGATATTACCCGCCCCAACATATATTTATATATATAATTATACTTTTATCCTAATTTAATTATCATTATACTTAAAATTTAACATTTTTACCCTAATATTATTACACAGCCCCAACTCCGACGGGGTATTTTTTGGGTGTCTCCATTTCCGTCCCGATCGGGTAACGGGTTTACCTGCTTTGCCTCGCACCATAAGAAATTAAAAAAAAATTGATAATCTAAAAGCAAAATAAAAGAAAATAGTTATAAAAAAAAATGGTAGTTTAGTATATGAGATACGCAAAAACCCGCCCCGTCCCGTTGCCATTCCTAGCTATAACACCAATACATAAAAAACTTGAACTCCAGGATGGAACTTGGTGCTGCAGTGCCCCATGAAGTTCAATAGCCCCTCATATTGGAGTGGTATTCACGCGGATCAAAAAAAAAAAAAGAGTGGTATTCACCGATGTGATCAGAGATTGCTGGGAATCACCTTAGGGCCACAACCCATAATTACTACCAATATCAGAGATGACGAAAAATTGCACGAATGCTCCTCGCACCCACAAAGTTCAATTGCCTCTCATATAGGATTTACCATCTACTGATGTGATCATAGATTGCGAGTTCGAATCTCATGCTCGATCACTTGGAATCAACTAAGCGCTACACCCGTACTTGTTATAAATAAGTGAGACAGGGAGTTGCATGAACCCTTGTCGCTCTAAGACTTCAGGTATCTTCAATCAATTTATTAGACTGAAAATGACACCGTAAGGTTGGAATCGAGTGGTATGGCATCTGATGCAAGTCCAACCATCCAAGAGCGTATACAGAATTCTGGAAAAAAAGAAAAAAAAAAAAAAGCATCATTAGCTGGACTAGGAAAAGGGTTATCATGAGAGAGACTCTCTTTGGTTTACTGGACCCTTTGGCCCACATTGCATATCCGGTAGGTGGCAGACCCGCAATAGAAAATCCAGCCCAGCACATATACATAGCCTGGACTCCCGAAAGTCCCAACCCCTTTGTCCCTGGCATACCCCGTCCATTTAAATTGCAATGGGGCAGCAGCCCAGGCAAGTCCAACATAGGCACTATTCAACCCAATGACCTCATACCGTGTTATGCCTAATCGTGCTCGTATCGTATCCATGTTCAATCGTGCTAGCAAAGTCCCTAAAGAAAAATTGTCAAATGGTTGCAATAGCACAATAAGTTTAAGAACGAATTCTGTTTGATACGCAAATAAATTTAGAAGACAACGGATACATTATAGTTAGCCTATCACTCTCATTTGTGTATATACTAATTAGGTTGACACTTATTCAATTGTCAATTATTTGAATTTCAAAGACCTTACACTCAAATTACAAAGTTACCCTTAAACTAATCGGTAGTAGGGAGAATAGCATAGAGATATAAAAAGAATTCACGTTACTTGAGCTGAAGCATTCCAATGTTACTGTCCGCACTCGGTTCCATTCAACTCAAAACGACGGCCTAACCTGAAGCAATTTTAGTGCACATGCCCTGCTAGACAAACCTAGAATCGTGTCACGCCATGTTGGGTACGCGTCTAAATGTTCCTAGCGCAGCGCAGCCCACGTTACTCAACAAACTGATATAGACAAAAAAAAAAAAACTGAAACGCAGTCTCAGGTAGGCTAAAGAAAGAAAAGGATACCAAAATGATGCCGATGAAACACAGTCTCTTCTTTGAATAAGAGAGGAAGAGGACTAGATATAGACAAAAAAGGAAGTGCAAAAACTGAATATGTTCAAGTACCAAATGTTCTCACTTAGCAAATCCTCAACAAACCTATTGTGAAGTAATCGATAGATATGTTACAAGGGACGAGGAAATGAAATCAAGATGAACACAAAAAGACTAACTGGACATTTTACACACAATATGTATGTAACCACTACAGGTAAAGGCCCATCTATCCAATGCAGAATTTCAAATCACTGTCTCAAAGTTTCTGTCTTTCTTCTCACTTGTGAAACAAACGAGTGTGAATTTCCAACTCAGTGGAAAACACAAAGCATATCACAGAAGTTTTGGACCCCATCACCTATAGAAGAAAAATGAGCAGACTATTCATACCATTGTGCTTCCCTAAGCAACCTCTCAAGCTGCAACATGGCTAATCTGTGATTCTCTTCTAAGCTAACCCTTCCGTTCCACATCTTTTGCTTCAAAGTTCTGAGGCCTGCAAACAAATACAGATTAATTCCCCAGTGGTTAGACGAACAATAACAGCAAATTTATGCTTAACTGAAGAACATAAAGACCATTAATTTACACCATTTATGTCCTAAAGAGACCCAGGGAAAACCTCAATTAGTTATTAACAAATAAACAAACGAATTAAAAAAAAGAGAAAGAAATAAAAGTTTAAAGCATTCAGCTCCAAGTTAATTTTGCATATCTTTTTGTGAATTTGAAGTCATGGCATTTATGTCAAGTATACGATTACGAGGTATGAAACGAAACTTCATGTTTGAAAATAAAAGAAGTTAAAGCTAGACAACAAAATAAAAACTTAGGTCTCTAATCAAACACAAGTACCTGTCATTTTCCTGGATTTGCAAATTTAAATATCAAGAACCTGTCAGAAGCTATTTTTCCTCTCGAACCTTATAAAGAGAGAAAATTGAAGAAAAATAAAATTACTAGTAAAGATTTATTTTGGAAAGATAAGCCTGAAAAAGAAAAATCCGAGGACTTAATTTCTCGTATTTAAACACAAACAACCAACAACTCCAAAAAAACAAAACCAAGAAAATCATACCCATTTTCATAACCTAATTTAAAAGGGGACAAATTAGTTTCTTTTAAGTTTTTAACTCTTTTTTTTTCATCCTTTTCCTTTTTCTCGTCCCTCCACCAATCCAATGCGAACATGACAGTGTAATTGATTTTGAAATTCCAAAGCCCATTCTTATAAGATATCAAGCTCCAAAACTAATAATCAAGCTACCACCAAAACAGAAGCAACCAACACAGAACCAGGCCAGAACCCAAAAGCAATTAAACACAAGAAAAACCAAAAAGTCCAATAAACAAAACCAAGAAAATCATAACCATTTCCAATTCCATTTCCCATCTTCCCATTCCAGAAGTTTACTCCCTTTGTATAACAGACAATGCACCTCACATCCCTTTGCTCGTTTTATCTACAAAACAAAAATTTGTCGTGTCACCTTATGCACACCAGTGTTCTAAAAATCGCTAAGCGCTAGCGAAAAAGGGGCGCCTAGCGCCTATGCGCCGACTACCCAGCTGCTTAGTGCCTAGGCGTAGTGGCAGAGTCGGGAAACAAAGTCAGAGTGGGCCGAACTATGAATGAAATTTGGTTCCATGATTTTTCAAGACTAAATCAAGTCATTCAAATTTTTACAGAACTATTTTGATAAATTGGAGAATTGATCTCGAGTATTGTTGCTATCACATCGTTTGACGACACGCAGATCATTACCGCACGGTATCATTTACCATAACTTAGTGTGCTCAAAATGAAAAGAAATTGGGTGTAAGTTAAGAATTTGGGGTAGTGAATCCCCTAGTCTTGGCGTGGATGGACTACCTTTGACCAAACCAAAGAGGAAAATAGTTGAGGTACACGTAAGCTAGCCCGAAACCCCCTGACCGTTGAACCCAAAAAAAAAGTGCTATATGTATGCACAACAAAAAGGATTTCCACACAAAATATATATATATATATATATATATATATATATGGGGGCCCGGGCCCCTTGCTAGCTCCACCATTGCCTAGGCACCTCTAGTTGTTGGATCACCACCTAGAGCCTAGGCGGGGGACTAGTCGGCCAACTTTTAAAAAAGGGACGCACACCTTGGCTAACCCCTAGGAATTAATCTCACGGTCCATCAGCATGGCTCCTATTAAAGTCAAGACAAATCCCCACATAAACTGGCACCATAAGTGGCCATATGATAACACTGAAGAAAGTTTCGAAACTAAGACCTAAAACCAAAAACCAAACCCTAAGTTCCAGGCTTTACCAACCTTTGGTTCTACTTTCCTTCCACTTGACAAAACCAAAGTCGAAACAAAAAGAGAACTTACTTTTCAATATTAAACACGACACAAACAAAAACGTAACCGATTTAACAGCACATTCAAAATTCCCTTCTGGTTCTAGCCAATCAAGAAAAAAAGAAAAAAGAGGAAAAACAAAACAAGACCCACGCAAGAGAGAGCATGAACATAACAAGAACAATATCTCAAAGAGCAGCATCAAGGGTAAACTTAGGTGCCATAAGTAAGGAGGTCAAAGTTCAACTCCTCTTGATAATCTAATTATTCTAACAATACTTACTATCGCCCAAAAAACAAACACTATCTCAAACAGACAAGAAAATCAAGAACTTTTTCATTAACAAAGACCACGAAGAGAAAACATAACAAGATGTCAAGAACAATATCTGAAAGAGCGGCGTCACAGGTGAACATAGGTGCCAGTGTAAGGAGGTCATGAGTTTGACTCCTCTTGCTAATCTACCTCTTCTAACAACACTTACACCCATAAAACAAAGAATATGACTGGTTTTGGCAAAATAAAGCCAAGTAGCTTATTTATTTTCTTTTATTCAAATTTCTATAGCTTTTGTTAGTTTTGCGTCAAATTTAATCGGAAAAGTAAAAAATTATGATAAAAAACTTATACCTTTTTGAATAACAAAAATAAGCCAAATGACAATTTTTTTTTGCTTATTTTTGTCATAAAAAATAGAAAAAATTGAGTTTGGATCATATTTTTTAACTTTTCCAAAAATTAAGAAGAATCAATAATCCAAAAAAAAAATTGACATAGAATTAACAAATACGATTTTTTTTTGAACAAAGACAAAACAAATAAACCACTTTGCTTATTTTTCCCAAAACCAGCCATATATGTCAAAGAGAAAATAATAGTAATCAAGAACTCGTTCATTACCTACTTCCAGTTCCAGAACAAACCCACTTCCCATCATCCCATTCCAAGTGCTTCCTCACTCTGTACAAAGGACACCGCAACTCACTCCCGTCACCATCCAGCCGCACGTAGTAAACCGAGTCCACACTCCGGTCAACCCTCCCAACCCACCACCCTCCGTTGGCGCAGACCTCGACCCGCTCCCCCACCGCGAACCCGGGAGCCTGAATCTCGGGCGGGACCGGCCGAATCTCCGAACCGCGAAGGGATTCGGTCAGTAGTCTTGACTTGTCGTCCGTGAACCGGGTTTGGTACCGGACCAGGTACCGGGTTTTTCCGATTGCGGCGAGGAGTGTTGCTGGGTAATAGGAGCACTTATAAGGTTCTTGGTTTCCGATCACTTCGACGGTTTGGTTGTGGCGATAGGTCATTTTGGTGAGTGTGTTGAAGTTGGGTTTTTTTCCCGAGGTGCGGTGAAAAGCTCGCTCTGTTCTGTTCTTCAGTAGAAATCAAGAGGGGAGACTGGAGAGAGAGAGAGAGAGAGGCACGCGAAAATTGCAGAGTCGGTTTAAACTTTAAAGGCGGCGAGGGCTTAAAAATATCAATAATGCTACGGCCACCGAAGGGAAAAGCGGTGGCCGGCCACCGCACGCGTGTGGGGCCCACTCCGGGCTCCGCACAGAAAATCCGAGCCGCTCAATAATTTTTTTTAAAAAAACCGAGTGGGACAAGCGAAAATCACCCCCGTCCGATACGTGTAAGTGCTCGATCCAAACTTCCAAAAATTAGATGATCCGAGCCGTTCAAAAGAGAAAGATTGAATCGAGCACTTACACGTATCGGACGGGGTGATTTCTCGCGGGTCCCACTCGGTTTTTTTTTTAAAATTATTGAGCGGCTCAGATTTTCCGTGCGGGGCCCGGAGTGGGCCCCACACGCGTGCGGTGGCCGACCACCGCTTTTCCCTTCGGTGGCTGTAGCATTACTCTAAAAATATTTTGGCGAGAAATTGGGAGAGAAAATGAAAATTAAGGGGTGTTTCGGGTAGTAAAAAATTTGTAAATTTTTTTTTGGTTGAAAAGTTGTTTGGTGTTTTTAGTGGTGAATATGTTGTCGAGAAATGCCAAATTGTTTTCGATCGTGAAAAAAATTTTGCTGGGTATGAGTGAAAAAATTGTTGAGTTGATAAAATTTTTTTGTTAGTAGAAACCAGTTGATAAAATGCATTAAACGTTAAATTTTTATTATTTTTTGTTAATGAGATGATAAAATACATTAAATTTTTTTGATTTTTGTTAATGGAAATGGGGCCTAAATTATCTTAATTTGCTTTTTCCCTTTAATTCTTTTCTCTTAGGGAAAATGACGGCTCAGAACGTGTTTTGATAATTAATATCCGCCAAAATTTTTGGTGGGTATTAATTATTAAAACATGTCATTGCCCATCATTTTCTCTTTTTCTTATCTCACCCTTTCTCTTTTCTTATCTTACCATCTAAAGAAGGTTATTGGGCCTTTGAGAACTCAATACGGGTCATTGACCGATCGGTCCAAAAAACTGGACAAAAACTCCAGTAGTTTCTAGACGACGCCAAAAAACACCAGTAAGTTTCACGCCCTCGATTTTCAACATAAATAAAATAGCTTTTCATAAATAAAACTCCTCACTTTATCATACATAATACCCCAAAAGAGTTCACCATGTCCTGGTCATTAAATTACAAATCTAACTCCAAGAGTTTGAATATATTACATCATTAAAAGAAGTAGAGTTAAAGTTCAATTACATTCCCAAAACATGATTTATCCAAAATATCCATGAGTCACTTTTACCACTTCCTTTTGAAAAATATACATTTGAATGCATGCACTTCACTCCAAGCTACTGCTCCGGGATTACACCTGAAAAATGATAGGTTGAGCTACACTAACTCAGTAGAGAAATCTACACAACCATTATATGCAAATGGGATGACAGGTAAAATGAATAACTGAAGTAAGGTACGGTATTTCAAATGAGAAACAATACACGACAAGCAGTTTTCCTAAAGTCGACGACATAATTGAAGTACCATGACTATGCAGCAAGACTCTAAATTAACCCCAAGAACTTATTATCTATACGTTTTTCTCGTGACTGCCACTGCCCCTCATCTTATTTCGAATAACTAATCCAATATCTTGACTTATGAAACTATCATAATCAAAGAACCGCAACGCCAATGTCTTTCATATCACTCACACTTTCACAATGGTAGCCCATTTCCATTCACATCGTGTCACCATTTTCTTTGCGTTCTGTGTCATGAGCAAAAGCTCCTGCCGGGCCATTTACGGAGTCCCGATACTCCCCACTAGCACCTCTCTCACTGATGGAGCTAATTCAAGTCACCCATCATAGGTCATCGTACCCAAAATTCCTCGTATATACTTTACAACTCAGTCGTTCATCTCAACCACATATAATGGATTCACAACGAAGACTTAATTCACATAGAAGTAGCACGGATAATTTCATCTCAATCAACTCGCTTTTATTACGTTATTAGTTTCTCATCACCATACAAGCACTCACATATCAAGAGATATTCTCTAACGATAATTCATAGATTTCCACCTTGCGACTTATAAATCTGTACAAGTTACGCAAGAAATGTATCGCATATCAAACTTAAAGAAAATTGTCCCTTGTATTCACTCCTAGTATTGTTTAACTCAAAAGAGTGATTTACGTATTTATTTCTCACATCGTATGTCAACACATACAACATTCGCCCACCTATATTTTTTATGTTCTCTAAACCCTCGTTTCGGTGTCAAAGGACTCATACGGAACCCAACGACCACTACAAAGCCTAAAGTACATCACTAGGCTTGTCAAACCATTCAATGAAGTATTCAAAAGAACCTAAGAGCATCCGTGTCTCGCCCACACGATCCTAAGGGAAAGGATTTTCCAACGTATACGAACATATCTATCTTATTTCGGCTACCAAACCTTATCGGTTAAGAATTGAGAGATGAGACCACCACCATTGGAAAGTAGACCTTCCGTACATGAATTTCGATATAAAATTTGTCCAAAACGGAGTTCGGATGAAAAAGTTATGCCCGTTCGAAATTTTTCCAAAAATGCTGATTTTTCAATACCTACCGGTAGAGATTATTCTCCTACCGGTAGAAGACCAAAATTTCGCAAAATGACACTATTGGGCAGCGTTTCTACCGGTAGGTCTAAAACTTCTACCGGTAGGACTTGAGTTTTCAGTGCACGATTTTCAGACTTTCCCATAACATTTCCAACAACAAAACTAACGATTTAGAGCACGATTCAAACACCAAATCAACACATAAACATATATTAGAAGTGAGAAATCCCTAACTCGAAATCGAAGAACAAAACCCAAGCTCAATCAAGTAAGCCCTCGCTCCGAAAACCTTGAATCAACCGTGTACTCCTCTCCGAGCTCAAACCCACGAATTTCCCTTTACGACAAATCGAGGTGGGTTCGAAGTATTTTGGGGTGTTGGAGTGTGAGAGTTTGAGAGAGAGAGAGAGCGAAGAGCCGAGAGAGAGGGATCGGGCGAGAGAGAGACGTGAGTGGGAGAAAAATGATTCTCTACCACTCACTCTCACCTATTTATACAACCACACACATCAATTACAATTGCACCCCAAACTTCCAAATTCTATCACATTCAACCCACATCACATATTCAAATCACATTTTCTCTTTACCTCAATACTCTAATTTTATTCTGACATTAAAATTATTGAAATTAAACACGGGTCTCTACAGTAAGGATTTTAACATTTTTTTCGACAATAATACCCTTCTTCTGCATGCGTAGGGCATGAACAAACACACAAACTCTCGACTCTCTCTTCTCCCTGACAATCGCTCGCGCTCTCTCTCTCCCTACATTGATAAACCCCAGACTCTTCTCCCTCATTCTCTTCTACATTATCGAAGTAATTTCTCTCTCTCTCAAACACATATATTTTCACGAGTTTAAGAAGTAAT
The DNA here is from genome assembly GCA_025413875.1 of Rhododendron molle. Taxonomy (NCBI): domain Eukaryota; kingdom Viridiplantae; phylum Streptophyta; class Magnoliopsida; order Ericales; family Ericaceae; genus Rhododendron; species Rhododendron molle. Next base: position 21,577,560 of record CM046389.1, on the reverse strand, counting down.
TTATCTCTCTCTCTCTCTCTCTCACAAACACACACAAATTTTCACGAATTTGAGTGAAATTCACTAGCTAAAATTCAATAACACAGGAATGTTGAATCTAGTGAAATTCACCTTGATTTTTGTGTTTTGAGTTCTAGTGAAATTCTAGCATTGTTTTGAACACACAAAGTGAGAATTTCATCATTTTTTTTCAATATATCTTGCATCTAGTGAAATTAACTAGATTTGTGTAGTGAAATTTGCGACTGTGTGAAATTCACATTGGTAATTCACATTGCGAAATTCACTACCTAAGAAATTCCCGAGTTTGCGTGAAATCCACATTGCTCAATATTAGTCAAATTCACTACTCAAATCTTCACATTGCTCAATGATATTGACGTTTAAGTTAACTAGTTTAACTAGTAATGAAATTCACTAGTTGTGTTTTGAGTTTCAATGAAATTCTAGCATTGTTTTGAGTTCCAGTGAATTTCACTAGTTTGTTTTTATGTTTATTGTTTGTTGATTGGCAATTACAGAATGTTTAAAATCAACTGGATCTGAAATTTGCGACTGTGTGAAATTCATATTGGTCAATGATAGTGCAATTTGCTAGTAAGAAATTCCCGAATTTGTGTGAAATTCACATTGCTCAATATTAGTCAAATTCACTAATCAAATCTTCACATTGCTCAATGATATTGATGTTTAGATTAACTAGTAATGAAATTCACCTCCAACACACTTATTTTCCCAAATCCCTCATCCTCTCCCACTTCCAAAGCAATCAAGAAAAACCCAATTCCCTTCAAGTCTCGACAGAGGGCATTGTGATGGAGATAGGACCCAGGTACAAAGCTTATTCAGATTTGAGAGAATCAAAACTCAGAATGAAGTAAGCGAAGAACCAGTCGATTGAAAAAGAACCCAGTTTGTCTCCACCCAAGAAATAAGAAAAACATGGGATTTTCCCTCGGAAAGCAGGGTCCTCTATTTTGGCACAATCAGTGCTGTTCTTTGCGGCGGTGGTGAGGACAAAGAACTGGAAGCCGCTGCCGGGCATGATGCCGGTGATGATGGAGAAGAAGTCGTTGACGCCTCGACAAAGAACTCAAATAGAATGCGTGGTACGGGGCCGGGTGGGATCGATGAGTAAGTCTGTGAATTCAGGGGAGAAGAGGAGCGGTGGGATTATGATGGGGAGGAAGAGTTACACGTGAAAATAATGGGAATAAGGGTATAGCGGTAACTTCAACTCCAATATATCCTTCCACGTAATTAAACAGATTCTCCATCCTTGATGGGAATTAGGAGTCCAAAATCATGACCGGCTGGTAATTTTTCGCAAAAACAGTAAAACTATTCAAAACGTAATACTAACTCCGTCCCATGATGTTTGGTATTTTTAGGAATGTATGGCATTTTTAAATTGTATATATCTTTTAATTCATAATATTTTATGCTATTTTTTGAACTTTGTTTAATAAAACAAATCAAAATTTATCAAACAAGATCCATATTACTTATAAAAAACATTACAGATTAAAATATATAGTTAATTTTTTCATAGGGTTGGAATAGTGAAAGTACCAAAACATTATGGAACAGAGGGAGTATATTAAAAACCATACCGACTTAAGCCAGCGGTCGAAGTACATATATACTTAAGAACATACTACTACAAATAAATTGAGCCGGTTGTGAATTGATTGAGGTTTGACTTCGTAAAGGTTCGTCCATATTTGATTCGCTTATTAAATAGACCAAACGTGAGTCTCAATCCAAGACTCGTTTGATTAATGAGCCGAGCCCAAACCTCTCAATATCTGGCTCGGTGAGGCTCGCAAATTGAATATATGTATATATAAATGAAATATGTGACCAAATTTTTTTGTTTGTCAACAAAAATATGTGTGACCAAGTTGGTTTTAACTCACGACAATTTCGTCACTTATTTTCAAAAGCTTGTCGCTAGAAATTTCATTGACAGTATAATATGTATCACAGAATTGTCACGAAAGTGTGTTGTTAAAAATATTTATAACAACTTTTCAAATGCTGTCACAAATACGTCTTGTTTTTAATTAGAAGTCATATTTTACATCTAAAAATCATCTTTCTGTACAACGTTTGTAATCTTTTTGTACAACGTTTTTAATTAGTTGTATTGCACACGCATCGCGTGTACCTGGGCTCTAATAGAAATTAAGTATTGGGGGGGAGAGAGAGAGAATTACAATTAACAGTGATCATCAGTTTGGAAATGTGTATAGCGGTGTTTATATGCAAAGATCACCCAATTTAACCATTCCTTTTGTTGCTCAATCGAGACGAATATCATACTCGGTGAGTGGCCTTCTTCCTAATACAGTATATCCGACGTCGGACTTACCATTGAGTCATGTTCTAACAAATTACATGGGCATAGAGCCACGTATAGAAGCAATAAATATCGATTCAACCAAATAAAAGAAAAGAAAAAGAGCCAGAAATAATCAAAGACCTTGATTATGTACCGAGCTTCAGTAGGGCGAACGGAGAGAGCGGCCCATTGCAAGGCGTAATAGCCCTGCTCATCGGGCTCGGACACGGAGCAGCCCTCGCATTCCACCAATTTCTGCAGCTTCTTCAAATCCCCTAACCCGGCCGCCGTGCACACATCGGTCCTTAGGGTGTCGACCCTTCTCCCCCAATCGCCGCCTCTCCGTCACCCATCGAAACCGACGCCGATTCCTGATCCCTCGACTCTACCTCCTATACAACCTCAATCTCCGACGCCATTGAATAAATATAACCCACGCGAAAGATAATGGTTATGGAATCCGATACAAAAATATATGTGATTCAACAATGGAGACATGGAGGGGAGAGAAAAGATCATGCGGTTTGGTAACTGTCATATTAATTTACATATTTGTCCATGAATTTTAAAACATTTTGTTCACACATTTGATGGGTATTTTTAGAAATGAAATTACGTGACAGGGAGACACTAAACTGGTGCTCTCCCTTTATATATTAGAATAGATAACTTTTCGTGAGTTGTCACAAATCTCTCAAAAACTTTTGACATTATTGACAATTTTCCCCTATTTTTTGTAACTAAGAACCTAGGAATGCAACTCATGTTGAAGGCGCCCATATTTTGAACATAAGACCACCTCCATAACATACACAGCGTCTAACCATTGCAACAATTTGCTTTCCACGTTACTAATCACTATATTTATAGCCTGTTTGTCGAACAAATAAGATTTTGGATGGATAAGAAACAATGGTAGATGAGAGGTGAATATGTTATAAGGGGGTTTATTTAAGGAGGGGAATTACCCCAACACCCGGTAAATATGATAAATTACTTCTTTGTCCTCATTTAATTATTTCATCGAAAATACAAATGATTTGAGAGGTAATTTGGTCTTTTTCCACTGAATAAGCTAATCATAGGGTGAGAGGTGTTGTTACCTAACACCCTTGGAGGGGGATAAGCCCTCTCCCTCCTCCCTACTCATTCTTCCTTCTCCTGCCAACAAATACCTTTCTTCCTTCTCCCCCTCCCTCCCATATTAGTTATCTCCTCACTTATCTTCCCAGCAAACAGACACTTAATATTTAACTAATCTATCCACTTGCAAGCGCGCGCACTTTCACACGCACATGCAAATACATATACCCATATATGTGTCTATATTTAAGTCACATTTAGCATGCTACTGGGGTATTTCTATTTGCAATTTTTTCGATCTCATGTTTTCATCTTTATGATTACATGTAATTTTCTTTGTGAATGATAAAAATTCACAATTTTTTAATGATGACAATGAGATTTTCTCTTGTACAAAAATACCTAAAGTTATACAATATTCATGTTATATATAGTGTATAAAAAATACTAAAAAGCTCAAAGTGCTATGTTTTACAGTGTAAAAATACTAAAAAAGCTCAAAGTGCTCCAACGTATAATCCACCTGGGCCTGGTTGAAGCCTTTAATTTTTTTTATCTTACTAGATCATAATTGATGTTTGTTTCTAGAGCTTTCGTAATCAACCCTAAAATATTAATTTTTAGTTTTTAAGTGAATACTGTGTGCATCTAGTACAGGGAATGATATGGGTATAGGGGAGATTAGCAATGATAGGATTGTAGTTTCCAGGACCTCAGTAAAAACCTCAGGGATGGTTAGTGTAATTTCCCATCCATTTCCTGAGGCCCAGCACGAGCCCAGGCAGCTACTCTCATATCTTGTTCGGTTGTTTACATCGCTCCTCTTTCTTCCCGCGCGCGAGAGAGAGAGACCTTGTTTATCTCTCCGACCTTGTTTGGGTGAGACTTAATTGAACAAGCCTAATCCAAAGGATGTCGGCGCCGGCGTCTCTAACGGGAACCTATATGCCCCAATTACTATGCAGTTCTGGATTAAGAACTAGAGAGCAAGGAATAGGATATCCAAGGAGTCGATTGAATCCTTCTCGGCCGTATCCCGCCGGTTGCCCTCCTCTGTCCAGATTCAGTACCACCAGACCCGTTCGTCTATCCCTATCTTCTCCAAGGAGGTAACTTTACTGACCTCTGTCCAGATTGGGGTTCCTTTTCTCTTGGATAAGGATAAGATCATAAGTATTTTTTCTTTCCCTTGTTTTCTCTTGCTTGAGAATTTTGGAGGCGGGGGATTGTTTTCGTATGAGTGAACTGCAAGTCCCTTGCTCATTGTTTCTTCAGTTTTTCAAATTTTGATGCCGAGCAGAGGGGTGTGCAATTTTCATGTGGTTCATTCTCAGTCGTCTTAACACAGGCGATACTCACTTAGCTTGTATTTATTCTTTTAATCGTCCATATTCCTTTCTGTGGAGTTCTAGCAAAATTTTTGATGTTTCAGTTAAAAGTACTGCCTGGCGCACCAGTCAGCATTGTATGAGTTTCCATCTTAAAATGCTCTTGAGTTAGTTTCACTCCTTGACAGCATAATAAAAGAGAGAGTGTGCTGGTGGTGGTTGTTTATGGTGTCAAATGGATTTTTTCATATTCTCTAGTGTTGGACGTAGTAATTTTTTTTCTCTGCGTGTGGTTGTGAAGGTGGTCCAGTAATGGAGGAATTGGTGGGCCAGTACATTCTAGGAAGGAATGCAATATCCAGAAATGGCATACTACCATGCTTGATGAACATTCGGCCCGAGCGTCAGATCAACATAAATGTTTCTGTGCCCTATGTTATCGGCCCAGAAGACAGATTGGTGTCAATGGATTTACATCAAGAGTCTTTTCAGACAAATCTTCTTTTCACTTATCCGGGCATAGATTTGGCAATGGCGTTGTAAGTGACTACTCCAAATTCATTTCATTGTTCATAAACATAGGCCAAATTGCCATGAGTGAGTTGTACCCCTCCGAGCATCCTCAATTAGGAGACCAACATGTCGTGTTCTTATGTCTATCCCCTTTCAACCAGATTAAGATAATCTTATTTGAATTCCAATATCTTTTGTTCTGCGACTGTTGATTGTGTTTTTCATAAGTTGAGCTCTTATCATTGTTGTTGACTTCTTGCTATTTTATGTATTATTTAAATGCTGGAGAATCATTTGTGATATGCAACGTTTGATTGTGACTTGGTGATCCAAGTTGAGAGCGTTGTAGTAATCAAAGGAAACAAAAAATTGAGCAGTGTTTTGCCTGCAACTTCAGTACTCTCCAGCATACTAATGCAAACCTTTCTGCAGCACTTGCGCAGTATTTGACAGCTCCACCATGTTTGATGATAACTGGAAACATGGCTTCTTTGTGCTGCAATTTTTTGCTATTATATTAAGCGGATAATTGATGCACATTGTTGTAAGTTGTAACGTATTTAGTTGTTTCATGTTTGTGGGGTGTTTACTGGTTAACAGTAGCTAAACCATAAAAGGGTATCCGAATCACCTTGTCAAATCAATTGCTGCAATGTGATGGTTTTAAGGCACTTAGGTGATTGCTATTAAGAACCATGAGTACGTGTCTGGAACACTAATCGATGCAATAAGGACACATGTCACAGCGATTTTCAAAAGATCAAGAAATGATTTGGCTTGGGGACAGCAACAAATGATGTATTTGTGAGTATGGAGAGAGTGGTACCTGCTTCATTTGAGGTTGCAAGTACATGGATATTACATTATACCAAAATAATGAGAGATCTTTTGCTCGTTTGATATGTTGGAAAAAGGGGTGTGAACAAAAACTCTTCGATTGCTATATTAATGAGCTCTATGGATTTCATTTGGAGCTTTTGATTTCAGAGTTCCCAGGATTCAATAGCCATGTGTCCGAAGCTGTGTTTTGAAAAAGCTAACAAAGAAAACAATAAAATGTGTCTGTATACCTGAGGCAGTCTCATACATTTTAAATCGAAGAGGTGAAATCAGGCTGCCTAGCTGGAGTTTAAACTCTAATTTTCTTCCTTGCCCATAACTTCTGGGAGTAGGATGATAGGGATGGCATCTGTTGAAACAATATGATGTACCGTGATTGGTTCTTTTATGTAAGAGGCCCATGCACATGATGTTCTTTTACTGTTATTGGTTCTTTTTTGATGTACCGTTATTGGTTCTTTTAGGGTAGTGATAATACCAAAACTGTGTTTTGTTGGTGTCAAAACTCCAGTGCATAAAAATCTTGTTCACTGGACATGGTACAAGCTTTTTGTGCACTAGAGTTTTGGCACCAACAAAAATAGTTTTGGCATTGTCATTTCTCTTCTTTTATTGGTTCTTTCAGTTTTGGGGGGTTTAGGGCTTTTGGTTGGTCTCGGACCAGCGATTGGGTCTCGGGTAGTGTTGGAGATTAAGTAATTTTAATTTCCTTTTTGTCCTTGTCCTTTTAATCTTTGTAATTTTGCAGAGATTAATAAAAAAAAATTTGCCGATCAAAAAAGAAAAAAAAGGAGAGGCCCATGCACATAAATGGGTGTGGGCATGTTATTTTATTAGTGTTTCCATTTAGGATGCATGTGTTATTATACAAGACTTCTTGCATACTATCATTCAAACCTGGTTGTGTTGGCTATTTGCATGTATTTCCTGGAATTAAAAAACTCTTTTTGGGATGAAAATATTTTAAATTGTGGAAGACTACTTGAAAGAGATGTTTCTAATCTTTAATTCAGTTATTATTTCTACTTTAGACCCAACAGGCCTTCGTTACATGATCCAATTTTGTGGGATGCTCAATTATAGTATTGGATTATTCGTTATTACTTTCTTTTCGACATTCATGGAAATTCTCTTCTTTGATGTCTAGTTAGCTTTTTGAAGGTTTTTCTGTGACATACTACAATGTGTATGGTATTTTTTTCTGTCCATGCTTGCAAGACAATTTGTTTGACTGGCATCACCTTTTTGTGCTTAGGTAAAGCAAGTTCACGTTCCACATGCAACTGTGGGTCCAGATGAGCCTCATGCAACAAGTACTATAATGCCGGGTGGTATTTTAGAGGAACAAAGTCTTGATTCGTTGGATCTTGAGATGGAAAGAATAGAATTTGAGACGATTTTGAGTTCCAAACTTCCTTCGCATCCAAAGTTATATAGGGGACAGCTGAGGAATGGACTGCGCTATCTTATTTTACCAAATAAGGTTCCAGCGAACAGGTAACACCCAACTAGAACACGTGATATATCAGTCATTTTCGTACCTAGAAACTGCAACACTTGGTCACAACTACATCAAAGTAGAATAATGTGTAGATTTGAGTTATAATTTATACTATATGAAAATGACAAGGAAAAAGTATACTTCTGATCTTATTTCTGGTGCTAGTGACATGGTCCCTTCGAGAAGAGAATAAGATTGTTGAGATGCCTTTGAATGGAAACTTCTTTCAAAGATCCGTCCTATTTTGTGCTGTTTTTTTCCGAGTGCTGTTGCTTCGCTGCTTTATTGTTTGCTTCGTTGCTTATTGTTTGCTTACGTACAGAATTGGATCTGCCTCGGGCTTGTTTGTTGTTTCTGTAGGATCCATCTCTCGAACCCTATCTATTCGTGATATACCTGGATTGGTTTCCGTGACCCTTGCCGCTGATAGTTATAAAGGAAATCCATGAGTTAAGGGCTTGGTTGACAAGGACGGATGCAGAACTTTAATAATGGGTGGGCGCATATTTAATATTATTATCACATATGGGAAGTGTTGAGTTTGGATACATTAAAAATGCTATTCTTTTATTGGTCCAAAAACCCTTGTAAAATAGTTTACATAAATTCACACTCAATAAGAAGCACATTCTTTCTTCTCATAGCCATCCACCTCCTCAAGGCTAGGATTATTTTCATCCAACAGCTCATATTCTCGTTCTAGAATCCTCCAAGAAAATATCTTTCATTCTACACATCTCCACAATATTCCAAAACTCTCCACACTAGTCTAGTATATAGTAGAGTTTTCTACAATCTTGTAGAACATTCTAGAATTCTTTAGAATTTTCTAAAACTAACTTCCTTTGAAAAACTTCGAGAAAGATATATGACATTCTTCAACATTTAAGATCGTCCTAGAGTAGTTTAGATTATTCTCCATTCTTCCAGAGACTTCTCCATTGTTCTAGAATACTCTATAACACTCTTAAACCTTCTAAACTTTTTTAGGATCCTCTATCCTATTCCTTGTGGATGATTCGAGATCTATGGAGAGTTAGATGTTTACTCTCAACAAGACGTACATATTACAGAAAATGTACTAAAAAAAATAATCATAGATATTTTCGATCAACTTAGGCAATTATGAAAATGTAGACAAATATAATAGTATGTACATACGATATTGTACCCATAGCTATTGCGAAAGATAAAATATTAAACGTAATATATATATATATATATATATATATATATATTTTATGGATGCATACAATCTTAAGAGGCCGCATAGAAAAACTTTTGGGAAAAAAATCATGAATGGACAGATGTTAGATTTTCTTTTACAAACGTTGGGCGGGCAAAGAGAGATAATTCTAAAATTTTCAAGACAAAATCCTATGATTGTAAAGAAATTTTGGAACTTGCGTAGAGCGGTCGCCCATCATTGTTGGTTGAAAAGTTAGGTGATACCCCGAACCTTGAATTCCTCCCATCGACTTACAAGCCATCAGAAACTGATGTGAAGTGCCTTTTTTCGGTACCTTGGTTTCTTGTCATCAAACTGACAATATTTGGATGTAGAAGCCATGTCATTTAGTCATTGGATCGGCACAGTAAGTCATAATAACGGTTCTGCAGTGGAGTTATAATGATTTTTCTCCACTTGTTTCATGACCTTAGATCTACTATTGTGAAGCTTGAATTTTTAGAGAGGAATAGATGATTTGTTATTGATTTGATGCTTGTTGAGTATCTTGGTATTGCTAGTACTTGGAATCTCTTTATACTAGTTCTTTTTTTCCTGTTATATATTTGGCCGCTATTTGCATTACTCATGAAACAGAACTAGGGGTCGTCACCGGTTGTGTCTGGGCTGGGTAAGACCACAAAGTCAAACCCAAGCCCAACCCCGTGGGCTTTCATTATTTGGTAGGCCGGGCTTCGTGCGCAAAGTGTAATTTCAAGCCCAACCCATGGGCTAGGTGGGCTTGTGACACGACCTTTACTTGATCCAGAGCAAGGATATGAAATAGTGGCCCAAATCCTGCAAGATTTCTACTGTATTTCTTTGTTTGATGATGTTTGGTTGCGAGGCTTGGCGGTTGCACTACAATGTGTAGGGCCTTTTTGTTCTGTGGCCTTCTTTTGTATACGGGTGGCATTCCCTTAATGTCTTTTCTCTAATATAATTAATTACTTATCCAAAAAAAAAAATTGTTTGGTCCAAGGAAGTGTGGGATTGGGTTACAAAGTTGGGTCAAATTTGAAATTTTTGTGGGAAATATGTAGTACAGATGCAAACATGGAACACGACATTAACACTTTGACAAGCATATTTCCAAAACTAGGCTAATTAGATAAATTGAAATAATAAAAATTGGGCTTGTTTGAGCTTGTCCCACATTGGTTAACTATTATCTCCAAAACCGAGTATATCATATATGAGCCTGGGCAGGGTTTTCACCATTGCCAATTGGTTTTTGGTTGGATGCTTTAACATGATATCAGAGTTAGGATTACGGAGCCTTTTGGACAGACTCGATTGCCCCATTGTCCATTGTTTGTGCCTTAAGTGCACCTTGTTTGGTTGTTTGTGATCCTTATGTTATGGATCCGTCTCCACGTGCAAATCAAGGGTTGCACGTGAGGGGAAGTATTAGAGCTTGTTCCACATTGGTTAATTCTAACCTCCAAAACTAGTATGTGAGTTTCGGTGGCCTCTCATTGCCAATTGGTCTTGAGTTGGATGCTTGAACAAGGCTTATATTAGAACTAACATCCATGTATTTCCTTTTTATAATTATCATTATGCAATTTACAAAAGTGTTGCTAGTTGTAAGTTGTAACATAAATATTCATTCACTCGTGCCTTTGTTTTCATTGAACCATCATTCAACCACACCCAAAAAGTCCTTAAGTTTAACTAATGTTTATTATTTAGCTAACCCTCCCCACATTGCGTGACTCGCGAGTGTCGATAAAGTGTTAGTTCATAAAGTGTCCTTGGGTGTTCGGACTCTTTAGCATAATCTAGAGTGTTTGCGGCATCTCCAAATGGAAAATTAGTGAGAAGAAATGGGATGCTTTCGATATGACTGTCCGACACGTGGCTGAAGAGTGTTGGTGTCTCGCGAGTCTCCTACACTGGTATGTGTAGAGTCCCACATCAGCACTTCAAGAAAATGAAAGTGGTATATATGTGATTCCGACTCGCTACTATTAACCTGAGGTTAACCTTTTGAGCTACATACTTAGGCTAAGGGTTAGAAGGTCAATTATGGTGGGTCGTTACAGTTGGTATCAGAGTACAACCCTAGTCTACATGGTTGGGGCCACCTCTAGAATCTGGTACAAGCCTGATGAGGTGTTGTACAGAACTATATGTTACACCATAACCTTAGTTGCATGAAGCGGGAGCGAGTGCGGGAGCGAAAGTGGGGGTGGGAGCAGGGGTACATAGAAGCTCGCAAGGTTGGGAGCGTGTACATATATTATGAAATAATGTAGCATAGAGTATTCACTTTGAAGTACAATCAATTTAGGAAATAAAAATATGGGCCAAGTTCTCCATAAGTATAAGAAATGGGCTAGTGTTACAATATATGATTTTCTTTTCAAGATATCATGACTTGGGCTAGGTATATAAGTTCATCAAAGATCAATTAATATTTAATAAAGCCAAGTGATAAATCCTAGTTTTTCTGTGCAAAGATCATGCCCAAGCTCCCATCTATGTAAGGAGCAAGCTCCCATCTCAATGGGAGTGGGTTCCTGTCAAGCTCTTTGGTTGGGAGCGCAAAAGTGAGCTCCCAAGGAGGGAGCGACACCACTTTAGGAGCTTCTTGCAACTAAGAACATGATCACCAGGGAAAGGTTGCTGGGCCAATGCGACGGGGACGTTGCAACCGAGCTGGGGAGATTGTAAAGTCCCACATCGGCACTTCAAGGAAAATGAAAGTGGTATATATGTGATTCCGACCAGCTACTATTAACTTGAGGTTAACCTTTTGAGCCACACGCTTAGGCTAAGGGTTAGCAGGTCAGCCGGGGCGGGTCGTTACTGTGAAGCAAAGTCCCACATGGCTTGGGTACTGAAGTAGTATGAAGAATATAAGCGTGAGGGCACCTTCACTTCAATAACTAGCTTTTGGGGTTGAGTTCTACCCAAGACCATGTAATATGGTATTAGAGTAGGGTATGCCAAGGATGGGTAGGGTGCGTGTCCCTAGCCTACATGCGGCAGGTGCTGCTGAGTGGGCACGCTGGGCGTGAGGGAGGGTGTGAAGCGAAGTACCACATTGCTTGGGTACCAAAGTAGTATGAAGAATATAAGCGTGAGGGCACCCTCACTTCAATAGCTAGCTTTTGGGGTTGAGTTCTACCCAAGACTGTGTAATAGTTACAGTATGTGACCTCCGCGAAGTGTTCGTGCTTCAGAGGTGGAACATGGCGTGGATGTTCTATAGTTATGTCACTTTAATCAGTCTTAGCTTGGAGATTTTTGTAGGCTATATTACCGCTGGACACTTTCAGTAGCTTTGTGTTAGATTTAAGCAGTTGTTTGGGAACTAAACAGTTGTTGTACTTGGAATAAATACCGAGGGATAGCAACTTGCTTAAGGAGAAATGTAGGGGAGTGGCTAGCCAATGTTTTTTAAAGATGGAAAATTTAAGAATGGTTGAGAGTAACCTTGTTCTACGCCATTCTAATTATACCATATATATAGTGATTCCTTATATGCACTGTACATGTATGTTGTATGCACACGCTTTCCTCAACCTCGTTGTGATTGTTTTCTTTCTGCAATTTTAGGTTTGAAGCTCACATGAAAGTTCATGTGGGATCTATTGATGAAGAAGATGATGAGCAAGGCATTGCACATATGATCGAGCATGTCGCATTCCTTGGAAGTAAGAAGCGTGAGAAACTTCTTGCGACAGGGGCACGTTCAAATGCTTACACAGATTTCCATCATACTGTGTATCACATTCATTCACCAACTTGTACAAAGGTTTCTAGTATTTTCATTCATGGCTCCAATGTTTATTGTCAAAGAACTATGATGTATATGTCGAATCTATGATCTAGTATAATGCGCTTTTCTTGTCAGAGTTACTTAAATTGTCTACTTCTTGCCTTGCTTCTTCTCGACCAACGTATTGCATGACCTATTTAGCTATAGATAAATTCATATCCCATCCCCTTTTCACCAGGGCATGCCGGGTCAATTTAGGCCTTCTCCTCTTCCTAGCATTTTAGCTACCAATAATGTTTTCAATTTTCTTTACTGTTGCATTTACTTCAGTTTGGCGCTGCCCTTACCTATTCATTAAGTTTTCATTTCTAATCCTACCTCCTCTAGTCTTACCACATGTCCACCTCAATATCCTCTTTTCAGCTCTAGTAATCTGATCTATGTGATGTCCCTTACATGCCCAATGTTGTACCATGTAGCCACGCGGGCCTTATAGCTGTTCTATACAATTTTCCTCTAGATTCTGCAGTTTAGTAGATAATTTTTGCAAAAATGAAATGCTTAGAACATGTAGTATAGTTTGCACAGCTCATTTATAGTGTTGTTTGTTTACCGCTGGATTTGAAATATAATTAATAAGTTTCTTATTGGCACGGAGATATAATGGTCTTTTGTAGAATAGAATATGGATTCTTTTTACTGATTCTGTGCTTATTGCATGGTAGGACTCGGATGATGATCTACTTCCACCTGTTCTTGATGCTTTGAATGAGGTATTTAACGATGTCCTTAAATATATTGAGGTGCATGGTGATGTAACAAAAAGATTTAGGAACTATTATAGTAGTAGCCTTTATGAAATAAAAACTGCTGATATACTGAAATATGGTGCATCTAACATTTCATTTCTCTCTCATGGATACAGATAGTTTTTCACCCACAGTTTCTTGCTTCTCGGGTTGAGAAAGAAAGAAAAGCGATATTATCAGAACTACAGATGATGAATACAATAGAATACCGTGTTGATTGCCAGGTATACAATTAGGAAATCAGCGAGTCTTTGCTTCCATTTTTTTGTCTTATGTGTCCTACATAACACCTCTTCGTTTGTTTTCTTTTTCTTTTTGGTGAGCATAGTTGCTACAACATTTGCATTCTGAAAACAAGCTGAGCAAGAGATTTCCTATTGGGTTGGAAGAGCAAATTAAGAAGTGGGATGCCGATAAGATAAGGAAATTCCATGAGCGTTGGTACTTTCCAGCAAATGCTACCTTATTCATTGTGGGGGACATTGACCACATTTCTAAGACAGTTTACCAAATTGAAGTACGTCAATGCCTATATTTATTTTCTTTGGTTGACGATCATCTGCTTCTCTAAATGTATGTAATGCAGTTTAGTGAATATGTGAATGCGCTCATGATATTAAGGCTAATCTTTGAGCGGTAGTTGTTGTTATTGTTTATTTACTTAATTTGTATTATTCAGGCTGCTTTTGGGCAAACTGGCCCAGGAAATCAGACAGTGGCAACATCTACACCTAGTGCATTTGGTGGAATTGCTAGTTTCCTTGTTCCTAAGCTTCCAGCAGGACTGGCTGGAAATTTTTCCCAAGACAAATCAGTTGGTTCTATGGAGCAGTCAAAGATTTTACAAAAGGAAAGGCACGCAGATCGCCCTCCTGTTGAGCATAATTGGTCCATCCCTTGGAGTAATGAGAATGTAAAGCCTCCTCAGATATTTCAGCATGAGTTGCTTCAAAACTTCTCCATTAATATGTTCTGCAAGGTATGGAAAGAACCTAATTTTCTTTTTTTACGCATAGAGTTGTAATGTGTGGACCTAATTATGAGATGCAATTTTAATGCCACCTCGCTTTTTTTTTAAATTTGTTTCTTGGTGATGTCTTTCACATTGAGCTATGAAGTTTAACAGCACACTAAAAATGAGAAAGTCATTGTTTGCTCATTTGGTGGTCATAGAATGAATTAACATGTTAACTGATGAAGATAAAGTCAAATAACATAGAAAAGTTCGAAAGAAGGGAAAAGATAATTAAAAACATGCTGCCTTATCCCTATGATATGCTTTTTCATGCCCTTGTTTGTTTGATATTTTTGCCGCTCTTGTCAAATATAATGTGATTTCTTTGGCAGATTCCTGTTAATAAGGTCCAAACATATGGCGACTTGCGTAATTTTCTGATGAAGAGGATATTTCTTTCTGCTCTTCATTTCCGGATAAATACCAGATACAAGGTGCATTTTTTTAATAAATGAAAGTCATCTTCTATTTCATGATCGCTGTCTTGTCAATATAGTCATGAGGCATATCTAGGTGGCAATTTTTCCTGTACTTGAGGGCCACTGATCAATAAGTTTACTATTGCAAGTTGTTAGTATCACCATAAATTGTTCTTGCACTGGAAGTTCTTTATTTCCATATGTATCTCTCCTCTTTCCTTGATTGGGTTTCTCTTCTTCATCTTTCTGTAGTTATTTTGTGGCATTTGGTTTTTGTTAGAGAGAGAGAGAGAGAGTTATTTTAGACTTTTTTTTTTGGCTAAGTAGTAGTGTGTAGTTGGGTAAAAAACTTGCAGACGCAGCACACATATAGGGCTGTGATAGAGGAGTTGGAGAGCCAAGTAGGATAGCTGATTCAAATAAATGAGAACTGATGGCAGTTGTCGCATATATTTAAAGGTTACAGTCACTTTCATAAAAGAATCTCAGCCCTTTGTTGTTAAAATGTTCTTTGACTCCCTCACCATCCTCCTTTATTACATTGATGACTCTTTTCTCTTTTGGGGATCAGCAAGAATACAGCGTCCGGGATGGTGTTTAAAATTCTACAACTATTATGCATTGACAACAAACTGGAAGAAATGGTTCAGCTAGCTTATACAAGTTAGAGCTCCATAAGGCTCTTCAGAGTTCAGGCTTTTGTTAGCTATGCTTCATTAATAGCTGTGCTCTTCGGGCTCTTTAACTCTTTCTGAAACCATTATTACAAGGCTTACATTTATGCATGTGAATCCTATCTTGAGCTGCTTTCTCTAATACAGTTTTGCTTTGAAAATGGTTGTATATTTGTAGACACCCATCTATATCTTTCTCAGTGTAATAATTAACTTGTGACCTGTATAGTTGCATTCGTTTAGCAAGTTTGCAATTTGCATTCTCATTTTATTCAGCTCTGTTTATATTTTGTTTCAGAGTTCCAATCCACCATTCACCTCAATCGAATTGGATCATAGTGATTCAGGAAGGGAAGGCTGCACTGTAACTACTCTTACAGTGAATGCTGAACCGAAGAATTGGCAAAGCGCAATAAAAGTTGCTGTTAAAGAGGTTAGATTTTTTGTCTTTGTTGCTATAAATGCTGGTTTCTTCAATGGCAATTAGGTTTTGTTTATATTTGTGCTACCAGAGTACGATTGTGATGGTTTATTGTATCTTCGTTTATTCTGGTGCTATTTATTGTATTCTTTTTTGTTCGGCGCAGGTTCGAAGGCTTAAAGAGTTTGGTGTCACAAAAGGTGAATTAGCTCGTTATATGGACGCCCTTTTAAAAGATAGTGAACAGTTGGCGGCAATGATTGATAATGTGTCATCTGTGGATAATTTGGAGTTCATCATGGAGAGTGATGCGCTTGGCCATACAGTGATGGATCACAGACAAGGACATGAGAGTTTGGTTGCTGTTAGTGGAACAGTTACTCTGGAAGAAGTAATTTCTGTTCTTCTGATCATTTAGAATTGTTGAACTGCACTCTTCAAACTATCGTGTTTTGGTTGATGATATCATGGACATGGATGTGATGCTTTAGGGTTCATTGTGTACTGATGGTAGTGTTCTAAAAATTGCTATGCGCTAGTTGGGCTGATGAGAGGCGCCTAGCGCGTGGGCCGCCTAGTCGAAGACTAATCGCATTCTAGAGATTAGTCAGTTTTTTATATGTTTCCCTCCCTCCCCAAACGTTTGAACAAGAAATATCATAAATGATAAATAAAGGAAGAAAAGAATTAAGAATAAAGTAACTAGTAACTAGTCAAATACAAAGTTCAAAACAAAATGAAATTAAGTACTTTACACATAAAGTTAGTATGTGATATAAATTTTGTTTTTGTTACAATAACATGTAACCGCTGTAGTTTTTACTATTACCCATCTAATCCTAAAACTTTTTCAAATTATGAAATAGGCCCGCCTACTTATCACCCGCCTAACTGATTAATCCCGACTAATTCCTAACTAATCTACAAAATGCCTAATGAACGCCTAGACCCTAGAATCTTGGCGTGTTTTTAGCATTACACATCTAATCCTAAATTTTCCGAATTATGAAATAGGCCCGCCCACTATCCCCCGCCTAACTGATTAGTCCCAACTAATTCCCAACTAATGTACAAAATGCCTAATCAACGCCTAGACCGTAAAATCTAGGTGTTTGATGGTTAGACATAGGGATGTGCTATCACTTCGTGTTGGAACTTGTATAGACACTGCAATGACCATAACGAGACAAGATGTCGGGGTTTCAATCATCTTGAGATTGTAATGATATTATTATAATGTGAGGATAATGTACGATCTAGGGTTCTTGTTATGAATCTTCCCAATAGTTCAATAACCTAACCCTTGATTTCATCTCTTTCTTGAGATAGTGTTGTTGATTTTATAGAGCTAATGACATGTTCTTTTCCTTTGGTCAGGATAATGATAATGAAAAGTTTTGGTAGTGTTTACTTTAATTTCTGGTGATCCTGTACTAGTTTAGTGCCGCCTTGTAGATTACAGTTGATCCTGTGCTTACTTCCCTTCAACAATGTTGATAAACTTAAAGTTTTTGGTTAGTGACTATCTGGGATTGCAGGTTAATTCTGTTGGTGCCAAGGTGTTAGAATTTGTGGCCGATTTTGGAAAGCCATCTGCACCACATCCTGCTGCTATTGTTGCATGTGTTCCAAAGAAAATTCATGTTGATGGAATAGGAGAAGCTGAGTTTGAGATAACGCCAAGTGAAATAACAGCTGCTATTAGATCAGGGTTAGAGGAACCTATAGAGCCAGAGCCAGAGGTTTCCTTTGCTACAAACTTTGCTTGCTTGCACTTGAACATATTTTTCGTATGCTGATGCAAACTTATTCTTTGTTCATGGTTTGCAGCTACAGGTGCCTAAAGAATTAATAACTTCCCCACAGCTGCAGGAACTACGGTTGCAGCATAGGCCATCTTTCATCCCTATAGCTCCAGAAAATGGCACTAAAATTTATGATACGGAAACAGGTATCATTCAGCGGCGTCTGTCAAATGGAATTGGTGTGAATTACAAGGTAAATGAAAATCATGTTCATCGAGATCCTAGCAAGCAATATTAGTGAAACTAATCTCTTTCTTTGTTAGTACTAGCGTTTGTGCCCGTTCGATGCACGGGATAAAAAAATTCCATTGGTTTATTTTCAGTCCCGTGTATCGAACGGGCAAAAACGCTAGTTGATAAAAAAAGATAGTTTGATATTTTATCCGGTCCAGTGTTCGATGCACGCTAGCATTGGTCTCATTCTATACACTGAAAGACGTGTGATGAAAAATAAATTTGGAGTACCACGTGACGATGCCCAATGGCATAGAATAATTTTCTCTCTCCCTCCCTCCCTCCCTCTCCTACATTCCCCCACCCCCCAACCTCTCTCCCTCTCTCTTTCTTTTTATATACAAAGAAAAAAGTGAAAATTTCAGGAAATTAGGAATGAGGGTTTGAGGGCTTGTGGGGCTCAAACACATTTCTATAGTATATTGATCAGGGGTTTATGTGAATTGGATTAGTTTGTGGACCTGATCGAGGCAGTTATGAGAACCCTTCCCTTGGTTTTAGAACTTAATGTACCATGTTTACATCTTTCTATAATGGATAGGTGTCAAGAAGCGAGACCAAGGGAGGTGTAATGCGACTTATAGTTGGTGGTGGCCGAGCAGCTGAAATGCCTAATTCAAAGGGTGCTGTTGTTTTGGGAGTTCGAACTCTAAGTGAGGGTGGTCGTGTTGGCAACTTTTCAAGGGAGCAGGTACATAATCAACAATAGTGTGTGTGGATTTTTTGATTTTATACTTGTTTTCTACTGCATGATAAATGTTGTCATATTAATATCATTACGATGTAGCAGACCTAATTGATTTGAATATAAGGTTAACACTTTGTTCTTTTACAAGTTTTGAGAAAAACTTGTTACTCTCTGCATGGTTCTTGATTAGTCTCTCTACCTATCTCTCTTCACTCATTACCACTCATTACATCATTTTTTTCCTCAAAACTCAAAACCAAACAAAGTGTTCGTTTTTCTTGGGTTTGGTGCAATCACTATGACTGGAGTTATGCTTGTGGTAAACCTACAGTTTTCATGCCTATTTAGTCGTTACCTATTTGCGGGGGTTTCTTGCATTAGTACTAACTTTGCTACCCAATGCATTTGCATCCATTGTTATTGAATTATCATATAAGTGTGCCTAAATTGGGTAAGAACCCTTAGATTATTTCCAATTATATAATTCATCTGGATCTCATGTCAAATCGGTCGCTTTTATGATTTCTTCTTATTGGCCTTGATCACTTTGAATTCTAATTTCAATGTTTTTTCTTGCCGATTCTTGATGGTTTTTATCTTGGTGGTTCATTCATCAAGAGAAGAGTTTCCTCTTACAAGTCTTGTTCTGATTCAAGTAGTGATAATCCAAGTGTACCACACTGTGTTACTAGAAGACATTGGTACCCTAAGAACACAGGTACCAAAACATGGTACAATATCCGTTCCGAGATGATGAATTTGGCGATCCTACGTGAACCTACAAAATGTTAATAAATGGTCAAAATACCCTTAAAAAGGTGTTCCAGAAATTAGATTAGAAATAATATTTTGTTTTATCAGATGTTTACCATTTGGAAGAGGTGCATTTTTTTTGTATTCTAAGTCATAGAACCCTTCCCCTATTGTACCATGATTTAGGGGATGTGGTGTACCGTGTTCTCCCTTCTTCATACTGGAGCATTGGCACCGCTTTATGAACCTTTCAATGGGTTTTGGAAAGCGAATGATACAGGTTAAAGTTTTTGCTTGGTTGATGGTGGTTGTTTCCTTGCACAATGTTTTTTTTTTGGGTAAGTTAACATTTTATGACAAACCACAAGAAAACTTCTATCCCAGGGCCAAACCTTAGGAGAACACAAAACAGCAAAGCAACTAGATACATTCAAACTAGAAGCACAGCTCAACTCTTACTCCTACAAAGCAAAGAAGGAGTTACATCCCAATTCCTACACAGAGAAAAATTTTCACTGGAATAAGGAAATTTCCCCCATGAACACACTCTATCCCAATTCCTTGCACAATGTTATATCACGTGTTGGAGTGATGAGGAGAGCACTAACTGTTAGAATATAGTATTAGTAGTAGACCCACATTGCTTAGTTTACTTATTTAATATGTGAGTCGTGTATATAAATAAGATTAAGATTGTTATGTTAGGGTTATTAACACCCTACACACTTTTCCTCCTAAACAACATGGTATCAGAGCGGGTTCTTAACCCTAATCCTAAAATCCCACTGAAATTCTAACCCAGCCCTCAAAACCCTAACCTAACCTGAATATCCATCACTATAGTCATAGTGAACAGTGTTCGCCGACATGAACAGTAGTTGTGAACAGTGCCCACAGTCATGAATAGTACCAGAAACCCCTCCACTCTCGTCTGATCTCCAAAACCCTAACTCATACCTTCAAAACCCAAAATCAGTGCTCGAAAACCCTAACCCAGCCTACATAGTTGCCGACAGCCCTTCAAAACCCTACCCTGCTGTTGTCGACCTCCAACACAACATCTTCAAGTGCCGACAAGTCTTGTAGTATCTTTTTTTTTTTTTTTTGTGTTTCCGATGGTGTGTACTGCAATCTGGTAATTGTCTTTTGACTTCCTGTTTGCGTTTCTATGCTAACACCAAGAGTTGTTGGTGTTAGGCTATTATTAGTAATAGTAGTTGTGGGTATTCGTATCAGTTGTTGGTAGTTGTTGCTCCTCGTTGATTTTGTTGGGTTTTCTTGAGTGATTGTTAATTCGGTGCAATGGATGAGTCAAAGTCTGGTTCTACATCTGTTTCTAGTTCCACTATTGTTGGTAGTGTGTCTAGTTCTTCACGGTTTCGGGAGAAACTTTCTATTACCTCAATCCCATTGAATGGTAAAAATTATGTTGTTTGGGTTAAAGCAGTTGAAGTTTATTATTTGAGCTGGACACAGTATCATTATTTGATTGATGATCCCCCCGCAAAGACTGCCTCTACTTATTCGGCATGGGAATCTGAGGATGCCCGGATTCAATCTGAGTTGTGGAATTGTATGGAAGAGCATATTGCTAGCACGCTTGTTTTCTTAGATACTGCCAAAAAGGTATGGACACAGGCTCAGGAGATGTATTCTGGTGTTAACAATCTCCGTCGGACGTATGAGCTTCATCAGTCATTTTCTATATCCCAGGGTGATTTTATCTTTGAAGACTTACTATGCCAAATTTTGCGGTATTTGTGAGGAGCTCAATATTTGTGAGCCTATTTCATCTAACATTCAGGTTATGCGACGCCAGCGTGAGCGTATGCAGGTTGCTTGATCGCATCATCCACCTATGATCCTGTTAGTTCTTATCTCTTGGGGTCTCGAGATTTACCTTCTTTCAGTGAGGTTTTTAGTTGCCTTCATCAGTCTTCTGTATCTGTGTCTACGCCTGCCCCCTCTTCTGATCGTTCAGCATTAGCTTCCGCTGTTTCTGGTAGTTTTGGCTCTTCCTTCAGCCGTGGCCGTGGTCTTGATTTTGGATTTAGTGGTTGTGACTCTGGTTTTGGTGCTCGTGGGGATCGCATGTTAGAAGGGTGGCTGTGGTTGCGGCTGTGATTCCAAGTTTTGTACCCATTGTTTCGGATCAAATCATACGGTGGAGTTTTGTTATGATCTTCATGGTTTTCCTCAGGCTCATTAGGTTGCTATCTCTCATGATGCTGGACAGCTTACTCATTCTTCTGCCAACAATGTGGTGACTATCTCTGCAGAGGAATACCAGTGTCCTATGTCAATCCAGTCTCCGACTGTGGGTTCTTCCTCCACTGCTACGCTTGCTCAGATAGGATCTCTATACGGGGATGAAGATTAGTGGTGGTGCTGAATGAGGTCGTTTTGGTTGGTAGTTGCCAATTGGTTTTGTAGGTGGTTGCTTTTGGTTGTTGAAGTTGGTTGGTCGTTGACGTTAGTTGTTATTGATCGTTGAGGTTGGTAGTTGAAATTGGTTTTGTTGGTCGTTGAAGTCGTTTCGTTGGTTGCTATTGGTTATTGAAGTCGTTCGTTGGTTGTTGTTGTTGAAAGTTTTTCCGTTGGTTGTTAAAGTCGTTTCGTTGGTTGTTGTTGGTCATTGTTTTAGCAAGTTGGTTGTTTTAGTGATTACTGTTAGTAGTTGAGGTAATTTTTTCGTTGATTGCTATGTAACAAGCCGGAGAGTCTCCAGCATGCGGGGGAGTGTTAGAATATAGTATTAGTAGTAGTCCTACATTGCTTAGTTTACTTATTTAATATGTGAGTCGTCTATATAAATAAGATTGTTATGTGTTAGGGTTATTAACACCCTACACACTTTTCCTTCCTAAACAACACTAATCACATAATTTTACCTTTCCAATTGTTGTTGGCTTATGGTAGATATTGTTTCGGTTGGCGGAAATTGTCTGAGGGTCTTTGTCTTGTGTTCATAAGTTTGTGATTGATTAAGGGGCTATCGGTCTTAGTTAGAAAGGCAAGGTGTCTTGGAAGGTATATAGTTTTCATTTTTCAAGTTGGTGTGAGGTTGTGGGCAACATGGTTGAAAAGAAAGATAGTCTTTGGAGATAAGGAGGACGATCCTTTTTTTTATTGGCAAAAGTTAATATTGTTAGAATAAGGACGACGATCTTAGTTAGAGGGGTAGTTTAGAGGTATCTAGTTTGCATGGAAAACAATGCTCGAGTCTTTGGAGATAAGGAGGAAGATTGTGAATGTTTATGGGATGTTATTGCTATTTGACTACCTTTTGGGTCTTGGTATCCGTCCCTTTAAAGGAATTCCTATGTGTTTGATTGGTAGGGATTGGAGTGCAGGTTGTGAGTTGTAAATTGGCTACGGTTTTGGAGCTTTTATTCTTTCTTTGCTTTTTGTAGGCAACTTGTTCCTGAAATTCACTTTGTATCTCATATTTTTCTCTTTGTTATGATGCTAGTTAGAACTTTACAGAATTTTGTTTTACGCTATCCTTGTTTTTGAGTTCCTTTCCTAAGTAGAATATGCATTTGCAGGTAGAGCTTTTTTGTGTGAATCACCTTATAAATTGCTCTTTGGAGTCTACTGAAGAATTTATTTGCATGGAGTTCCGTTTTACTTTAAGAGACAATGGGATGCGTGCAGCTTTCCAGCTTCTTCATATGGTTCTTGAGGTAACCTCAGCTTGAACTTGGTTGTGTCGGTAAACAGATTTTCTTTTAGCATAATTTTGTGATGTTTTGTTTTTCATTTTTCTTGAGGTTAGAGGTTGGAAGTTTGGAGGCATTTCACTTACTTTTCCACTTTTTCCCTTACTCATATTTCAGGACGAGGGAGCATGTGTCAATACATATAGGTTTTCTTTCATTCTCTACTATGTTTATAGTCGATATATACTTGAACACAGGGTTTTGCAAAAGAAGGAAGAGATAGAATAAAGAAAAACCTATGCATTCCCATGCCGAAGAAACTAATGATATTCACATGCCAAAACCATATTTGTAACTTCAGTTCAGTTATTCCACCAAGGCACCAACTATCAAAACAACCTTTGTAGAGTCCTTTATAGACTCTACTAGTAGCTCCTAGAATAAGCATTGCTTTGCCGTAATTCCTAGAATCCTAAGACACGATAAATCCTATGTTACTGACAAGATAAATCTTAAATGAAAAAGTAATCGAATAAATAATGTCATCTAATCTCATCAATTGTATTGAAGGTCTACATGTGATTTTGTTCTATTCTTGTAATGTTTTTTACTTTTATGTCATTTTAGGGATTTGATAAAAGGATTTTTCCAGATGGAATTAACTCAAAGAAGTTGTGCTATTTTTTCCAGAGGACAATCCTATTTTATAATGATTAACTGTCCATCTCTGACAATCTTCTTGTTCAAACTCTATGTATACAGTAACTATGTTTACATATGCCCCCATGTTATGTGTATTTCTACAATCTCTATGACAATCTTTCTTATTCAAACTCTATACGAATACAGTACTATGTTTATATATGCCCTCATGTTATGTATATTCCTACAATGGAGGACTCATGAATTTATGACCGGGGTATCTACATTTGAAATTGGAACCCTAATTCCATAAATATGTAAGTTCTCCCTTTGCTTCACTGTCGACACATTTAATTTACCCAGGGGAACCAAAGCCCCAATTATGAATATGGACAACACATAAGTTGAATAAGTCAAAAACCCTAAAAAATAACAATCTCAAAACCTTAATTGTGACATGTATTCACTGATCAATAGATAATGTACACAGATGAGCATATCAAAAGCATAACCTGAGATTACTGATTTAAAACACAAAAAATAACATATAAATCAACATATAGATGAAATGACCTATAGCTTTCACTCAAATCTTTAAGGCAGAGGTTAGTCGACTTATCTAGACAGGA
Organism: Rhododendron molle; assembly: GCA_025413875.1. NCBI lineage: Eukaryota > Viridiplantae > Streptophyta > Magnoliopsida > Ericales > Ericaceae > Rhododendron > Rhododendron molle. The sequence goes on along the minus strand of CM046389.1, from coordinate 21,553,242 downwards.
GAGTGTGAGTCTGGAGGAGTTCTGAGTGGTGGTCCCTGGTCTAGAGTTGTTGGTCGGTGTTAGCATACTCGCCAGTGGTCGAGGGGGAAGAAAACACTGATAAATTGCGAGAGAGCAGAGATAAAGCAGAGGGAAAAGGTGAGATCTTGGTTATTATTGGGCAGGGCTTTTTTTTGAAATAATTAAGTGGGCAGATGAATAAAAGTTCGATAGGGTAAAATGAGAAATAATATCTAACATAGGGCTACTACTATAGTTACCCAAAATCAGGTGAGGCTTTCAAGAGAGTAAATGATACGGACTATTATTTCAAAAGGGTACCAGTGTGTTTAGGGAAAAGTGAGATGGTGCCCGCCATGGGACTACGGTTTAGCTGCATGGTGGCCCACCAATGGGACCAGGATTTAGCTGCACCCACTCCTAATAATGTGCTCTAAGGTTGTCTTCGGACGGATACAGGCAGTTGTCTTTGGTTTTCATGAACTTAGTTATTTTATACTTATTTTATCTCAGAGGGTTTTGATCCTTACTTGCAGATTCTCATTTCTGTGTCCGGTCCCATGTCAAAACCTTCTAGGAACTTCAGCCTTGTTGAGGAAGGGGCACATTTTCAACTAGGATAGAACCTCTCAAGTGAGAAACTATATGAGCTCAAAGAAAAGCTACCAAGCAAGAAAATTTATGCAGCAACAACACAAAAATGAAAACAATAACTGATAGTTGCTCTAGTATTTACTTTTTAATATAGAGATAATATTGACTTACATTTGCACAAAGACATTTGTATTTGACACCAAGTACTAATCAACAATGCCGAATTTGACACAGATAATATATTTTAGAGAATCTATATCTTAGTTGTACACAGGTATGTGTTTATATGTAGATTTTTTTCTGTATGCACATATAGTTCTATATTTTCTCACTTCCCCACATTCGCTCCAGCACCTTCTCCCATGTTGTGCAACTATTTATTTTTCACATAATACTTTCCAGGTAGAGATCATGCCCATTTGGGCTGCCTTTATGTACATATATATATGTCTGTGTATGTGTGTATATGTTTTTGTTCATGCAGCAATCATCAGAGACATTAGCTCAATTGCGCCATACTTGAAGATTGGTCTGTGTATTGTGCTCAAAAAGCCCATGATTGAGGACATCAAAATAAGCTCTGCCTATTTATATGCCATATGTTAGGATTAGATGAGTTTTATCTTCCTTAGTCTTTCTATGCAAACTTGTTTAGTTGTGAGTAGTACGATTTAGTTCCATCAATTGCTCAATCGTTGTTGCTGACATGCAGCATAGTGTGTGGCTTGAAGATGCATTCGATCGTGCGAGACAGTTATATTTGTCGTATTATCGCTCCATTCCCAAAAGCTTAGAGCGGTCAATCGCTCACAAGCTTCTTATAGCAATGTTGAATGGAGATGAGCGTTTTGTAGAGCCTACACCAAAATCGTTGGAGAACTTAACATTGGAATCTGTAAGAGGTGCAGTGATGAATCAATTTGTCACTAATAATATGGAGGTGTGTAGTTCTCTTCTATTTGATATTGCAAGGATTATCAAATTCAAAAGACAGTATTTTTTGTTCATCTCAATATGCCAATTTTTGCATCAGGTAAGCGTTGTTGGGGACTTCTCGGAGGAGGATATAGAGACCTGTATACTTGATTACCTGGGCACAGTTAGTGCAACAGGAGATTTGAAGATGACTAATGAATATAGCCCAACCACATATCGACCATATCCACATGATCTGCAGTTTCAACAAGTGAGAAGTGATGCTAGTCTATCTTTTCATAGTACTTTCGAAATAGGGAGTTTTATAGTGCCTCTCAAAGGTTTAATAACTTGGCGGTTTCGTCCAATGTATGTCTCTCATTGTTAAGTTGCTGCTGGACAGGTTTTCTTGAAGGACACTGAAGAGAGAGCATGTGCATTAATTGCAGGCCCTGCTCCAAACCGCTGGGGCTTAACTTCTGAAGGCATTGACCTTTTCGAATCCCTTGAGAATATGTCAGCTGACAATGGTGAGACTTTTCCGTATAAAGTGATAATTTTATTTTGTTATTGGCATCTTATTCTTTTTGTGTCGACTTGAAATGGTGGGTGTCCCTCCCAATTCTCGTAGAACTGCCAGCAGTTTTTGTTCAGTTTTCCCTTTCATCAAGTCTCAACTGCGAAGCATGTCAGTGCAACACCTCCCCCTCCCGATATGGTTGATCAACAAAAAACATAGTTCTTAGGGTGTTCTTGAAAAAAGATATCCGAATACAGAAAAAGCAAAAGAGACCAACCCACTTGGGTATGTGTATAAGTGGAGAATGTTTTGCAACGTATATTAGTTTATTAAACTTCTTCTTGAAATTCTGAAACTTCCTAATGTTTCCTATATAAATACAGAAAAATTATTATTGGAATTGAGTGCATTTAATTAAAGAAAAAAATGCTGGAAGACAGAATTAGATGGACAATATCAAGAGGTGCTCTGTGTGTTCAATTTTTTAGTCTGCACTTTTATCACACAATTCTACTTTGCGGCCATATGTTGTGGTTTGCAGACCTTTAGGTTTCACCACTGTGTAGTTCTAGCAGGTTATTGGATTGAAAGTATATATTCAACAAGCCAGTTTAGGTAAGAAACTTGGAAATTTGATTTGCAGATGACCAATCAAAATCTGAGGCACAAAACAAACCACAAGGAAGATTTCGCAGTCATCCACTCTTCTTTGCCATTACATTGGGCTTGTTGGCTGAAATAATAAATTCAAGGTATTTCTATGTTCAATACTGCATTTAGCTTTTAAACATGAGAGAAAATCCATTTAATATCTTTTCCTTCCATTTCTATGTATGGCATGACGCATCAATCTCTCAACTACACTGCCCCAAATCACAAGGTATGTGTTTTTCTCAGTCACTTCCAAGTTTGTCTTCGATAACGACATTTAATTATCTTCTTCAGATAATACAAATCATTCGAGTCATCAGAATAATATGGTTTCTCTTGGTATCTTTCATTAGTTTGCCGCTTACTCGTATGACGTAATTAACTAGCTATGATTTTATACATAATAAATTGGCTATTATTTGTTACGGACAGATGACTCATTGCAGCAAAATAACATTATTAAGTAACGATATACCCTTGGCCTCTGCTACTTTCCTCTTGATTTTGTACTCTCTTTTTTAAGAATGTTCTAGTTTTTGTACTTCATTATCTTGTGGACTCCTTTAATTTCTGACTCAACCCAAGGCTGGAAATGCATAATTTGCATTGGAATATCAGCAGACAAAAATGTCTTCGAAATTCTGTCTTTAACTATGCTCTATCAGCTATAAAATCCTCAGAATCTAGTACAATAGTACCTATATTCTTTTAGAAAGGAGAAAAAATATTTAAAAAGGGTCTTCAAATTTAAAGCTGCTAGTATAGAAAGTAAAAGGTCTTAATTGCCATGTCTACTGATCTATTGGTGGCTCTTGGAATTGTTGATAATGTCAGTGGGGTTCTAGTAGCAGATTTCTTTTTACTGGTCATGTTGGTGGTTTTTTGTTTTTGTTGCATATTGGTAAATAATGATAACATTCCTTAAGCTACGAAAAATGTATACCAACCTGGCAACCTCCCTTATTAATTGTACAAAGGATGAGGGCTCACAGGTGTTGGTGTAAGATGAGGAAATCAGATAGGGGTGAAGTTAAATAAAAGAGACTTACAAATGGAGCTTAATACCGGCAAGAAAACTTTTAGGTGGTGGACAGTGGTAACAACTTTTGTTGCATATATCCATACTAAACATCATCATAAGAGTGAATGCATTGCGGGGATGTTAGAAGCGGCACAACATGTGAGGAAGTCATTTGATATGTATTTTGCTGTGGACAACAACTGCAACTTAGACTTTGATCCACGCGGGGGTACTTTAGGAGTAGAGGAAGGTCTAGGATGTCATGGTTGAGACTTTTAGAAATAACGAAATTCGCCTGGGAATCAACTAAGATATGGTCTTTTTAATAGAGCCATCTAAGGAATGTATCCATGGGACAAAACCTTCTTGTAATTTGGACAAAGTTTTTTTCATTTGAGACTTTTAGCATTTTGGCATGGACAGAAACCTGTAAGAAGCAGAGGAACTTACTTTGATTTTAGATTGAGAGTAAAGGACATGAAAGTTATTCTAGTTATAGTTGAAAAGGAGACCAGACTGTCCATTAAGATACCTGGTTGTTGGGACTTGGGACTAATAGAGTTAGTAGATGGAGGTATTATGTTTTCATTTAGACTGAGGTGGGAAAAAGAAGAAGCGCAGTTTCAAAGTTATTGACATGAGGAAACCAGCAGTGTCTTATTATTCAGTAATAAAACAGTTCAATCTTGGAGACAGTTTCCATAGATTTGTGGTTTTAAGATAATAATTTGCTGTCGTCTGTTAGTCATGGGCATGACCAAGGCAAAACTTGGAGTCTACTTGTTTGCTAGTGATTTTTTTTTTTGATTGGCAAAAATAATTTAAACAGGCCAAGTGCACAACGGCAATCGCCACCCGAAACCCTACAACCAAGGAAGGCAAGACACCAACCAAAGCACCAGGACCAGCAACAAAACCTCCCAAACAGCTGAATCAAAGCACACAAACTAGCATAGAAAGATCCTCCAAAAAGAAGCAAAACCGCCGAGTAAACACCCCCACAAAAACTCCCTAAACACGCTTCAGATATAAAAAAGTTGCAATATGAACAAGCAGAAAACAACATCAAAGGATCACTAGCCCAAATCGCCAAGCAACAAGAGGAGACAAAAAACACCAACCAGGCCATCTTATCAGAAAAGCACCCACACTAAACCTCAGATAACTCCATAAAATAGGCAAACAGAGATACAAAAGAGTTAGAGCCCATTCCAAATTCTCAAATAAGTACTTAAAAATAAGGACCTATTTTCAAGCTTAAAAATAATAGGCTTACAAAAATAATTTTTTAATTTTTTTTGCAGGGTTTGAGATTCATATTGCATATTTTTTTATTTTAGTAAGCCTATTATTTTTAAGCTTGAAAATTGCAAATAAATACTTATTTTTAAGGGAGAAAGCGGAACACCACCTTAGAGCTCCAACGAGATGGAGGTGCCTTCCTCCACATCATCAAAATCACCGACCTCCTTATCAGTTATTTCACCCTCCTCCATTTCAATATATATCCTTAACATGAAATCCTCATCCTCATTATACTTCGCACCCAACAAAGCATCTGTATCCATCCATTTACGAGCTTGCATAATTAAAGTGGAATTTCTGTTACGAATGTCATGAGATGATAGAGAAGACAAAGATACCACCTTATCCTTATTTTTCAACTTAACCGCCTTTAACCCAAACTCAGTGATGAGTTTCTTCTTTCTAATCTTCCTTTGCAATCTTTTTAGCCTGCTTTCCAATTTTCGAATTGCTTTCTCATAATGATGTGCCCCAGTATGGGCTCTTGAGCTACCAATTTAATACTCCCTCCGTCCCACTTTGTTATGCCCTTATTCCTTTTTTGGATGTACCAAAATGATATGCTTATTTCAAAACTTTCCATTTTTGGATGTCCATATTACCATTTTACCCCGTATTTCCTTTTACATTTAAAAAGGTTTAGAATTTCAAATTTTAAATCTAAGGCGCCATTCTCCCCCATAAGAAAAGTACATTGTATGTTGATCAGTTCTAATACAACCACGGAATGGAATCAACATGGATATCATGACAGGATATCAAATAGATTTGGCTCCCATTTTAATATTCCATTAAAGGGCTAAAATGGTAAAATTGATAAAAAGTCAATGTAATGATGATGTTTTCTTAAATTAAGGGAAAGTCAAAGTAGGTAAAATAAATTGGGACGGAGGGGGTACTTGTTCCCCAACCTTTACGTTACTTCTAAAAGGAGTCATAGAAACTCCTTCCATTGAATCCTTCTGCACAAGAGAAATAGGACTTGTGATAGACTAGCTAATCTGAAGTAGGAGCACTCTCTGGAACTGAGCCAACGAGCGAACTAGCCTCCTTCAAAGCCAACTCATCACTATTATTGTAACGACCTGCCCAGCTGACTTGTTAACCCTTAGCCTAACCACGTGGCTCAAAAGGTTAACTTCAGGTTACTGGTCGGAATCCCTTATAAACAACTTTACCCTTTTATTCCCCACCGATGTGGGACTACTTTTCCCAAGTGGGTTGTCACAATTACCACCACCAAGTTCCACATAGAGATTTTGCTTATTTGTCAATTCATCATCCAACAACTCTGCCTTAGAATCTCCACCAATGTCGTCCTCTAGAGCTTCATTGACATCAAAATCCACCGAATCATCATCCCCAGGATCAATCGCAGCCACAGTCTCCTTCCCAACATGATCATTCCCCTTCTTTTATTTTCATCAATGTAAACACACGTTTTTCCCAACATGTTTCTGCCATGGGATCTTCAATTACTTTGACAGGATAAATAATAAGTACCATTAATCTTAACATGTACAATCTCGTTAATGCAGTCAAGATAATCTGTTAGGATAAACATACGCCCTTTATCGAAAGTAATGGATTTCTCCGCTAACTCATCAAGTTTAATAAAATCACCCCACAACTTTACAATATTAATAAAAGTAGAAGAGCAACAATCATTAAGAGGAACACCATAACAAGAAATCCAAACACACCTCGAAGATTTGATAGTTTGATTATCCCACGCCTCCACTGATGAGAACTATTTTGGCAACAGCTCATCTTCGTCCTTAAGAAAATCATCCACCTTCCCGCTTACCGAACAAGCTTTGAGACCTACTTCCTCTCCCGCTATAATGCGAGTGACCTTTCGCTTCGTTTCCTTCCTTATCAGAGAGGGGCCCCTTAGGCAGCGGGGCTTATTTATGAAAAAAAGAAAAAAGAAGACTCAAACTAAAACCTGCCCCAAGAAAGAAGGAAGGTTGCGGCCTTTTCTTAGCCTTATGAAAGTAAAGGAAAAGATAATAGGAATTACTAGTCTCCAAGGCCTGTTAGAGCCGAACAGTCGAACTTCTCTTCTTTGCTTACCTTGAATTTCAAGCTTTCAGTCTGAAATACTTGCTCATAAGAACCCTCGTCCCGTTTAGGCACCTCTTTATGGGGCAACTGATTCTATATGGGGATCTCTTTCGGGTCTTTTGGGGGTTAGGATCGAAATAGAATAGATCGACCCATCGTGTACTAACAATAAAAGGGATCAAAAAACCTAGGAACATCCATTAAGAAAGGGTACGCTCTGCTCGCCCTATCTTACTAATAATAAGAAAGAGGCTACTCATTGGTATGCCGGGCCTCTAAAGGTCACACAACCTAAGATGCTTCCCAGGGCGCTACTAACCACTAAGTACTGAGGACTCTACTACAGATGCTTATTGAGAATCTTAAGAACCTTTCTGAACGTTCGTCTTCGCGGGGTGATTTGAAAAGGAGTCTGTCTCTCTTTCTTGTAGTGCCTTATTCCACTATTCTGATCGAGAAAGAATCTCTTCCGAACGACCAAGTCATAATGACATTAAAAAACGATGCTTCCTTGGCCGTGTGGAACATGGATTAGCATTATGTCATTCCTACAAGTGATCCCCCATTCAGGATTTCAAAAGACTCAAGAGTATTGAATGATAATAAAACATTGAGGCTACCCATATGATGTATCTAAGCATCCCAAATACCATTGTTAATGAAGAGGTCATGAAGCATATTCATGTCACAGAAATTGATTGATTTTCTAATTGAGCTCTTTTGCAACCATCCCAATCCCACTTCCTTAGCTTCCACCAACTTAGTCATACCATTAGAACCACCTTTCCTTGTTCTCCTAGGGGCTTTTTGGTGTTTTGTCCTTATTCAAATAAATTTCGTGTTTGGTAGTTTATGCCAAACTTTTGTGGATTATTGATTCGTCTTGACGAGAGTACTTTACCCTTAGTAGCACAAAGCAAGAGCGGGGGTGAGAACGGAAGCAGGAGCGGGTGCGGGGGAGCGGAGGCACCTAGAAGCTCCTACGGTTGGGAGCGTCTAAGGAGCGTATATAGATTTCATATAAATACGTATATAAAGTATCTTTAAATACTTAACCATTGAAGAAAAAGTGATTACTTATGAGAATTTTCACGATCTTAAAGGGTACTTATAGGAAGTTAGATATTTTCAATTTGCAAAACTTCTTGAGTGATAAGATTTTCATATTTTTATTTCCACAACGACATAACTCCCTTAGGAGTATGAGAATAGTTGTCTTAACCTCCCAATAAGCTCTCATCTTAGTTGGGAGCGAGCTCCTGTCTCGAGGGAAGCGAGCTCTTGTCAAGCTCCCATCTTGGGAGCGCCGATTCGAGCTCCCGCATTGGGAGTGCACCCATTTTAGAAGGATCCTCCTTCTAAGACTTTACCCAAATATTTTTATTTTTGGGGCTTTATCTTGGATATATCCAAAAATTATTTGGGTAAAAGTAAAAAAATTGGGTTTTCCGATTCCTCTCATTGAGATGAATCAATAACCCACAAAAGTTTGGCACAAAACTAATAAACACGGGAAAAATTTTTACAAGGACAAAACGCCAAAAAGCCCTTAGGTGAACAAGGTTGAATATTTGCATAGGTAGGACTATAAGAAGCTCTCTGGTTGCTCTATATCTCATCGGATTTAGGTTGCCATCTATGAAGAGATGATGCCTTGTTATCCTTCTTTCCCCCAACTAACGACTTCCAAGAAACATTATCTTTCTAGTACTTTGCAAACTGCACAACCATTCTAAAATTTCTAATCAAAACGCCATTGAGATCCTCAATCGCACCAATAGCCTCCTTCCTCCTCTTAAATCTAATGAACCCGAACTTGGTATTGAAAGGCGAGCTTCTTTTGCTCGGCATATACACATAAGTTCTGTTCGATACAAACCCAATTTAGTTATCATACTGCACATTTGAAGTATTCTATGGCCTTTCTACAGGCTTTTCACAACAGTGAGGGATTCTCTTGGTTTAACATATGATGTATCTTTTGAATTGAACCTATTTGATCGGCTGAAGCTTGGGTGGTATGTTATCTCAGTAACATCAACACCAGGGAAGGTGTGTAGTTTTAGTTCTGATCTTTTTAGAAATTGTGATTTTCTTTCATTTATGGTTATGTTCTTAACCAGTAATCACAATACTTTCAGGTGTATAAAGCTGTTGATGCTTGCAAGAATGTCCTCAGAGGTTTGCATAGCAACAGGATTGACCCAACAGAATTGGACCGGGTTTGTTACTTTCCAAAGTTGGAATATATTGCTATATCTAATTACTAGTTTTTTCTCCTTAATGGGATTTCCATTTAAGAATGATTCCCAAAAGGTATTGTACTTGTATGATATCGAAGTTTGGTTTTGTCATGTTAGTCTGATCAAAATAAAGCATGTAATCTCACATGGTCATGCCCAGTGAAATGATATCTGAAATTTATAGTATAAAGAGTTAACATGGCTTATTACTGGTTGAATACCGCATTGAGAATTTATATATGAAACTTGTTTTCAACATTAACAGGCAAAACGGACCCTGTTAATGAGACATGAGGCTGAAAGCAAGTCAAACGCGTATTGGCTAGGATTGTTGGCTCACTTGCAAGCTGCTTCTGTCTCGAGGAAGGTGAATTTGGAAAATAACAAAAAGCTCAGCCTTGTGTTTTTTCGAAGTCTTGTTCTCTTTTTATTTTGACACACTAGTTTTGGGTAGATGACCGAACTATGTCTACTTTCACGTGTGCCACAATAGCCTTTCATTTTAGGGAAGAAGGTTTGATTATTGTGTTAATATCTCAGAATTCTTTTTTCACTTCCAGGACATAACATGCATTAAAGATCTTAATTCGCTGTATGAAGCTGCCACAGTTGGAGACCTATACCTTGCCTATGATCAGTTGAAGATTGATGAAAGTTCCTTGTATTCGTGCATTGGTGTAGCTGGGGCTCAGGCTGGAGAAGAAATTGCCGGTAAAGAAGATCTTCCTAGTTCTGTTGTCTGGTTTTCCTTCTTTGTTGTCTGTGGATTATTGCTTTCTATATATGACGAAAATGGAAATGGGACAACAAATAATGGGTCAAGAAAAGATGCGACTAGATTGATTCATCTATTAGCTTGGACAAAGCTAGAAACTTTGGTTTCGGGGTGCCATAGCAAGTGTGCCTAAGAAAGTTCCCTTTGGATGATTGATGGTTTCTATGAATTCATCAAATAGAGATACCAATAAGTCCTAAGACAAATCAACCACCAGTTATTTTACATGTGTTTTTGAGCTATACAACTAGCATGGTTGTTATGCTAGAATCTTAAGGCAATTATTATTTGATATAGGTTGTAATCAATGATAAAGCTACTTTTACGGGTTTTTTAGGGGAGAAAGCTACAACCTAGTATTTAGTAATGGTATTACTAATTTGGTGTTGTTACTTAAGGCCTACGGGTAGAATGTCACATAATATGTCATGCTAATACACTGCAGCATTTTTCTTACACTGAAAATAAATGATTGAAAAAAGAATATACGAAATGTAGGAGGCTATTAAAAAGTTTGATAGATATTCTTTCAACTGTAGAGTTGCTAAACTAATCATGCTGCCATTAGATTACATGGTCTATCTTGTCTTCTGATGCCCCACAATTCTTGGAATTTTAACTGCTAACCGTAAATTCTGTCAGTATCTTCGATCTTCACTATTGTCTGGACTAACATTTCGTTTTCAATGTATTGATTATCTATTGTGCAAATTCCTTAGTAGAGGAAGAATCAATTGAAGGCCTTCACAGTGTTCTTCCTTTGGGGGGGCGTGGTTTATCGACAATGACACGGCCAACGACGTAAATATATTGGTTCCATTTTCAGATTGGAGCTGAAAAGACATTGACCAGTATGATAGGTATGTTTCTCATACATTGCCCTGAGATTAATTTCGCTCCCAAGTTTCCTAGATTTGTAAGGACTTCACGTTATTGATTGGCAGGTGCAGTGCTATTGTTCACAGAGGTTCCCTGCTGGTGGGCAATAGAAAATTAGATGGGTTATTATACAGTAAGCATCCCTTGTTGCATTGGTGATATTTTGATGGGCTTGCAGCACTCGAAATGGTTGTCGGGCGCACTATGGCAATGGTATTATGCCATAACAATCAGTCATCAATGGAAGGCTACCATAACTACCCCTTCGCGAAGGTTGTTATTGGAAAGAGCGAGCTCAGTTGCCTGTCAGTCTCTAATATTTTACGTACCCTTTCAGTCAGTGATGTTTTACTTCATTACGTCCAGACTACCTTTTCTTTTTCCGTTTATGTGTCTATTAATTTCTTGTTGGCTAAGGGTAAATTAATGAAGAGGCCTGTGTTATTATTTATAGCCGATGTTTGATGGCGTTATCTATACCTGTACAATGGTTTATTTTTCAAAATAAAGGGGAGTTGGGTCGTTCTAAAGACAGCCTTTCTAAGTTGTGCCTCGTGTAAGTGTTGGTGCAAGGGTGACAGGTATTCCAGTTCGTTTCAATGGAAAACAAATTAGTAAATTTTTGCAAGTTGGGCAATTTGTTTCACACCGACAAGTTTTTCTCTGCTACTACAGAATGTATTTACTTTTTCTCGTAAGCCAAATGTTCCATAATCGGCCAAAATCTTAATGCAAAAAATGAACTATTGTCACCCCACTTAGTCACTCATTGTTCACCACAGCACCTCCTAGTGACCTTCGTGGCTCAGCCTCTATATTCACCAGTTAATGCCACCCCTTCTTACGTACTTCCTAAAAAAGGTCAATGTCTTGCTCATTCTGCCCCATTGTTGTCACCCTAACCCACTTTAAAACCCCAGCCCTTCCCTACCATGCGCCCATGCCCTTTCCCAGTACTCTCTCTCTCTCTCTCTCCAACCACCACTACTGTTGCCTCCATCGTCGGGAAAATCAACATTTTCACTATATTCATGAGGCGGCTGAACATCCTCTTCATTGTTGTCACTATTTCATGTGGCGGGTGAACATCCTCTTCATTGTTTCACTGTGTATTGTAGGTGTAGGAATTAGCTCCAAATCAATAAGATCGCAAGCAATTTTCTCCGGTTGCTCATCCTTGCCAATATCTTCAATTGTTTGACCTTCAAAAAAGACAACATCTTTACTTTGAATTACTTTCTTGTCCAGCGGATTCCACAATCTATAGCCAAATTCCTCATGCTCATGGCCAAGAAATATGCATTGTTTTGCCCTGTCATCAAGTTTGGACCTTTCATTTTTTGGAATGGGAACCCCGACAACCAAAAATGATCATAAGTGACATCTTTTCTCAACTGATTTTTTTCGGGCACATCACCATTCAAAAGAACTGAAGGAGACAAATTAATTCAATTGCTGTCTCATTGTCTCAACCCAATTTGAAATGAAATGCAACTCTATTTTTTTTACCGGCCAAGTAATAAACACAAGTATTGACAAGTGTACCTTTCATACTAGGTAAGAGCTTTTTCTTGGCAAGAACGTGCATCCTCTTTTCACTCACGTGGCCAAGCCTCTTGTGCCTTCAGTTGTAGAATCGTCATTAAGTGTATTCACAATGCTCTTTACTAATTTTCTCTTTCATTCTGTAAAATGAGCAAGTCTTGTTTCCTTTAGCCACCACAAGAGAGCCCTTTGTGAGCTTCTATTTTCCATCATCCAAATCGTTGTTATAGCCTTCATCATCTAGCCTTTCGGTAGAGATCAAATTGAGCTTAATGTTCGGCACATGCCTCACATCTTTAAGCATCAACTAATACCTAACACTTATATCCAAGCAAATATTTCTCATGCCAACAATTTTCAACAAACCTTCATTTCCTATACGAATAAATCCATAATCTTATTCATTGTAAAAAGTGAGGAAATCGGCTCTTAAAGTGACATGAAATGAAGCACCAGAATCGATAGCCCGATTAGTCTCTTGGCTTACCAAATTAACACAACTTTCTTCATATACAACTATAAGTTCACCATCAGAAGTGATTGCAGTTGTGTTTTTTTGCCTCTTTTCACCACGTTTCTCTCGAATTTTCTCTTTGTATTTGAGTTTTAGGCATTCCCACTTCATGTATAAGCAATAGGAGGGATGTATCTATAGAGAAATGATTTTGGCGCTCCATGTTTTGGGAATCAAACTCCAATACTTGTAATATAAATTAATGATCATGCCATGTGTATTTTAAACACTAAGAGACAAATAATGAAGTATTGTTATTAAAAAATGGAGGGCCAAAATCAATAACCTTATCTATTTGTGTATTCATAATGTTTCCATTACGGGCCACAAATGACAATAATTTAACCCCATACATTTGTGGACCAAAGGCCCGAAAACTGTTCATGTTGTAGATCTCGTCAAGAACTTAAATCACACCAAAAATCATCTTGATTTAAAACCTTTGAATAATTGATCAGCACACATTTAGATTGAGAAAACACACATAAATGAGTTCGAGTCCAGTGTGAATGATATATTTTTTCAATATAAAGGCGTACCGATCAAGTATCAAACGGTATCTGATCAAGATGATTTTTTCGTATGGTTGAAGTTCCTAACAAGATTTAGGACATGAACGGTCCCGATCGTTGTTGACGGGACTGGGGAGAGAGTAATGGGAGAGCAGTCGGTTGCTCAAAATGACCACAAAGCCCCCTTGTTCTGATGGCCAAAATTGCCACCGAATGAGCTAGGAGCCACTTGATGTACATTCTAAACATTAACGAGCAAATTCGCGCAATTGATAATTTGGGAATGCAAAATGGCATTTAACATATACATCAGGACCAAAAACACAAATACGTCAGGTGATGGGGCATTGAATAATCTCATCTCTACCTCGTTTCTAACGTCCTTATTAGTCCCTACTTGTTTATGCCAGAGAGAGAGAGAGAGAGAGAGAAGAGTCTAATCTGTCTTCAGTCTCAGAGGTTGCTTGTGTGGGAGTAGCATTCAAAGGATGTCGGCGCCCTTCACCGGAAGCTTTATCCCATCCAATTCTGGATTAGGAACTAGAGAGCAAGGAATAGGATATTCAAGGAGTCGATTGAATCCGATAATTCCACCTCCTTTGTCGAGATTCAGTACCACAAGACCCATTCGTCTATCCCTATCTTCTCCACTGAGGTAACCCCTCCTCCTCGTCCTCCTCTTCCTACTATATTCTATTGCTTTCACTCATGGGTATTCCCAGCATTGGGTTTTCCTTGCCCGTTCTGTTGTTTATTCATTTTTTAGTGTTGATTTCCCCACATGGGCTACTGAGATTGCAGCTGGATTTGAGGCAGCCAAAGGAGACTAGGCTGCCAAATCTTGACCTTAAGATCTCCTGGAAATGCTCGCGTGCAAAGAGCATTGAATGCTCTTGGAAGTTTCCCCCTATTTTCTCCCTATAAATATGTGTTGTATTTGAGAGGTTGAGGTGTGGTGAGTTGAGATGTGAGGGAGAGGGTGAGTTTAGAGTGGGGAAGCCGGTTGTGGCTAGCGGTGAGTCGGAATGTGGCTCTCCTCGGAGAGATTTTTTCAAGTTTGTATATATTGTGCGAGTATATATATAAATGGAGTTTTTCTTCTGAAATTAGTATGTGAAATTAGTTTGTGGGTTGTGTGCGCACACAACATTTATGTTTCGTTTGGATGAGTTTTTGAAAAAATTTGAATTTTGTTTTTAGGTAATGAATGGAGAGAGAAAATAGGGTAATTATTGGAGATAGGGATAATAAGTGGGAAGAAATAGAGAGAAATGAGAATAATAATTGGAGAGATGAGAGAGAAATGAGAGTAATGATTGAAAGCACTAAGTCTAGGTACACTACATCCAATCACTACACCATCCACTACATATTTTACAAGGTCCACTCCGGGTCCCAAAAAAATACAGAAAAATGTTCATAAATTTTAAAATAATATATTATGAGGTCCTGTAAAAAATCAGTAAAAAATCAGCTCCAACAAATATCGGTAAGTATTATTTTTTGATTCGTAGGAGTAAAACAGTGCAGTTGAGCAGTTCGGCCCCTACAAATCAAAAAATAATACTTACCGATATCCGTTGAAACTGATTTTTTACAGAGCCACATAATATATTATTCTAAAATTTATGGACATTTTTCTGTATTTTTTGGGGCCCGGAGTGAGCCCCATAAAAAATGTAGTGGATGATGTAGTGAATGAATGGTAGTGTATGTAGCATCTCTCGAAAGTATGAGTAATGAGTATTTTTTGAGTTGGATTTTTTTTTTCAAGTTTGAATCCAAACAAGGCATTAAGTGCTTGAAATCGGGCACATGTTCGCGAGGCTAGATTATTTGATTCACTTATTACAGCCCCTTTGGATGGGAGAAACAGTAGGGAAAGAAAAGAAAAGAAGAACCATGTTACTTAATTGGGAAAGAAAAGAAAAGAAGACCCATTTGCAGCCCTGACCCAAATTTTTTTACCCAAATTTGGATGAAAATTTGGGTCAAAAGTTTTATTTGGATATGTCTTCTCCAATGCTATAACCATTTTTTCCCTACCCAATCCTAATGTTTTTTAGGCTTTCCCACCAAAATTTAAGTAAAAATGGCACGTTTGGCCATCGTGGCACCAATGGTCTTCGGTTTAGTCTGCTTTCAACCCATTTTTCATAAACAAAACTTCTTTATTTTTATGGTTTGAGTCCACCATCTTCTAGTACATTCAAAGCCCTTTTTATCGATGTAAGATAAGCCTTAATCCGATTTGAAATGAGGGAATACAAGGATTTTGCCTAAATGACTTCTTTTCGACTATCTGAGGGTAAAATCGTCATATCTTTTGATGTACAAGATATTTTTGATCCAAACTACTTGGGTTAGAAAGTAGACTTAACGAGCTTTCCAACGGTCCAAATAACACCCAAAACCAAGTTAGGAAGTGTCCGGGGCGGCCTTGCGAAATTCAGCCTGTTGAGCAGTCAACTGTATTGTACGGTGGTCGACTGTGCCGTACAGTAGACATATATGTAGCATACGGCAGTCAAAATTTTGCACCGCCTTGTTGACCCAATAAACCACCATAATAAAGTGCCCTAGTGTCGTACGGTGGACCCATAGGGCCATACTGTGGACCCTAGTACCGTACGGTGGACCTTAAGTACCGTACAGTGGACCAACTTTTGGTCAAAAATATCAGGAACTTTGTACAACCGACTGAAGGCCAAAATGCTTTGTGTGCACGCCAAGTATGCGTGGTTTCCAAGCCATTTTTACCCTATAAGTACCTCCTCCCTATCATTAGACAAGATATACATTTTTTGAAGGAAAAGAGAGAGAAATAAGACCAAAAATAGTTCAAAAATGCTTTAAAAAATCCATACTTGTTTTCTTACCTATTTCAAATACCAAAATCATCATCTTCTTTTAAAACCCAAGTCCAAAACCATTTCAAAAGCAACCCACAATTCAAAGACGGGTCTCACACCTTGTGATTACAATGTCCTTAAGCCTACCTGTTCGTTCAAGCTCATGCCAAGAGACATCACCATAGCTACAACTATCCAAAGAAAGATTTTCGCTCCGAGAGGTATAAATCTTTTATCCAATACTTATCTCTGTAATCTGAGGGGGGCCACTAAACTCAGTCTGGTTCCTCGTACCAATTCTGGGTTCAAATGGCTAAAACATTTTCAAAGAAATCAAAACTAAAGTCCCATAATCTCTACCGTACGGCAGAGGCCTTTCAGGGGACACATTTTGCGAAAACTTCTTTTCTTCTTCTATTTCATTTGGTACATAAGCATGCATACTTGTTTCAGATTATCAAATGTTAAATGATCCTGTTTGAAACTGCAAACCACAAAACCAGTACCGTACGGCACAACCTTTGCCGTGCGGTGGAGTGTTCATGGAACAAAATGCTAATTTTAGTTATTTTCTGCAATTAAGTGTTTACATTCCAAGCATGTCTGTCTATACTTATATTTGTTGCAATTAAACTGTTTATGTGCTATAATTGTTTATGTGGCATAAAAGTTAAGCAATAAAATGATTTTCAAAATCCCACAAGTATTAGTAGAGACCGTTTTTATCGGGCGAGGGGGTGCTTTTCCAAACAAAACCTTCCCCTCTCGTAACCTGGCTCCCAAACCCAAAACTCTCTGTTTTTAGGCCAAAACCTTTTCAAATGGCAAAAAGAGTCACATTTTTCAATAAACGGTTTCTCGGGTGATAATCCTTTTCAAAACCCGGGTGGCGACTCTCAAACAAGCATTTTCCCTTTTTCGTAAACTAAAAATACAAAAAGGTGCTAAAAAGGGAAAAAAAAATCATTTTTCCGGGCGCCCAGCCCCCATAACCCTTAGAAGGTCTATAAGGTTGTTATATTCCCTTCTTCCTCATTTTCGATTCACTCTCGTAATAAAATCTCCTTTTCTTATTATCTATCCATATAGCATAGACAAAAGATTACATATATAACAATACTAAAAAGACCTTAAAAATAAGTAGTTTGAACCCTTTCCAAACAACAACAG
Organism: Rhododendron molle; assembly: GCA_025413875.1. Taxonomy (NCBI): domain Eukaryota; kingdom Viridiplantae; phylum Streptophyta; class Magnoliopsida; order Ericales; family Ericaceae; genus Rhododendron; species Rhododendron molle. The sequence continues at coordinate 21,535,679 of CM046389.1, read as the reverse complement.
AAGCAAAACAAGAGTAAAAAATGAATTTCGGAAATTTTAAGTGAATCGAACGATTCACCGATTCACTTACGATTTGCAGCCATTTTCGATTCAGGCAGCCTATTCGTATTGATTATCCATCGAATCGTACGATACGAATCATGAATCGTACGATTCTAACAACTATGCGCGCATTGAAGAATTAAAGGCTAGGAAGCTCAATGGCTGTTTGTTCAAGGTAAAGTGTAATGAGCTCTCAGACGCTGGGTAGGGCTATCAGAGAGCTCAGGGTAAGGTATGCTGTTCTCTCATTATTTATCTTTTCATATAGTGGAAGTCTTATTGGGTTGTGGAAATAGAGGCATTGGGGCCGAACCACGTAAATTCTCCGTGTCTTTTTTATTCTCGTTTTGGTGTATGCACCCTTATTTTATTGGGCCCTCCACGTAAATCCCTTTAGGTGGTATTAGAGCAAGCTCAGGAGTAAATTTTTTGTCTTATTCGGATAGGTCAAGAAAAAATTGCACACGAAAGATAAAAGGTCCGCGCTCATCGTTGTAGCAAATGGAGGACATAAAAAATTTTGGAGGAGCAATGCATTTGTCAAAGCATGCAACTCAAAACCATTTGCAAAGATGGTCCACCCATTTGCCTTGATTTGGAATGCAAAGGAGCAGCCTATGTGATTTATGCGTGGGACGTAAATGTGAAAGCAATAGGCTGGGTTTCCTATAAGAAGCTCAATTGTTGTTTGCTCAAGGCAGAGCGTAATGAGGTCTCATAGAGCGGGTAGGGCTCTTAGAAATCAGAGGGGATTAGAGAGAAATATTGGAAAGATGCAAGGGTACATGTGGGCAAGGCCTCAGATTGGGTGTTCTTTTTCAAAGGGTGTTTGGTGTTGATTATTTTGGTGGATTATAGATTTTGAATTTTGGATTATTAAAAATTCATAATTAGAATCTGTTAAAGTGTTTAGTAGTATAATCAAATTACTAGATTATGGGTGGACATGTGACCCTAATGTCCTTACCATTGTTTGTCAATTATGCTAGGACTTTGTAGACATTTCAAAAAAAAAAAAATTCAAATATGACAGTATATAATGTACATACTATGCATATTAAATAAATTAATTACATTAAAATTTGAATAACCTTATAATAATATAATTATAAGTGAATTTAATGCTCAAGCAATAGCAAAATAATACTCCCTAAGTCCCAATTTGTTACTCCCTTTGGCCGATTTTTTATGCTTTCTACGGGAGACCAAGAGCGTGTCGTTTCGACCTCCAAAAATAAATTACTTCCCGAAATAATTTTGAGATTTATTTTGTACCATTCAAAAGATCTCAATGAGTTTCTAAACGATGCGAAATAGTTCATAAAATTATTCTCGAAAGCACCTTATTTTTGAAGTTCAAATGGCACGACTTTTTGTGACCAACAAACAAAATAGGACGGAGGGTGTAGTTCTTGTCGTGCCATTTTCAAATTGTTTGTATCTTTTTATATAGTAATGGTTTATGGAATTTTTGAAAACTTTGTGATACCTATGAAATAAGTTCTATATTGTTTTCAAAGGTAGTATAAATTAAAAAATATATATATGAATACTTTTTTCTTATCCAGTTAGAATAAAATGATGTACAAGTAAATTGGGATGTTGGTAGTGTAATATCAAATGTTCCTCTCTTTTATATTGTCATAATTGTGCGTGTGAATAAGTAATTATGTAGTTAAATACATATTCATATGTACATCTTTGTGACAGTTATTAATTTACTCTTACATATTTTTATGCATTGTTTGTATAGAAATACATTTAAAATGAATATAATACTAAAATAAATGAATGGATTAAATACCTAAACACCCTCGAAGTTTACCTCTTTGTCTTGCTCACCCCATCTTAGAATTTTGCATACGGAGAGATCCCCTCATTAAAGTTTTTTTTGTCCCATAAAGCCCTTTTGTTAAGGTTTCGTTTAGAAATGTTAAAAATTTGACCTAAATTATTTCAAAATGGATAAAATGTTCCAATATTGCCCCTCTCTCTCTCTCTCTCTCTCTCTCTCTCTCTCCCCCTGAATCACCACCACCACTACCACAATCACCACCACCAAATTGTAAGCACCACCGACCACCATGGACGCCGGCGACCGCCATCGACGACGGAGACCACCACCCACCTTGGCGACCACCACCATTGAGTGGACCTAGCTACTTTCGAACCAAAAACTATACCTATCAACCAACAACCCACCGATCGAACATGAAAACAACAAATTACTCTCAAACCGAGTTTCAAAACCCTAATTTGAGCCATTTCAAAGGGTGTTTGACTTGATTCAAACCTGTATGAGCCCTAATCAGACCACAAATTTCCTCTGGTGGGTTTTGTTCTAGGTTTTGATAAGAAGATCAAGATCGGCATCAATGGTACTCTTCCTATCTTGTTTTTGTTTGAGTTTATCGGAAAAGCAGCAGTAAAAAATCTCCCAATCATAAAAACCCCTGAATTGGGAAAAAAAAACCCCATAATTGTTAAACCCCAAAATTTCAAAGCAATTTTGATGTAGTCCACAACTTCGCCACCAAAGACGCCTCTAACGAAATATCTTTTGGCTTGGAGACAAAGAACGGAGAAGGATCCGTGGAGTGAAGGAGGATGTTGAACAAGTGGAAGACATTCTCCCAATGCTATTTGGCAATGAGCATGTGGCCGGTGAAATGAAGGGATGACGGCGTGCAATGCCGGCGCCGGCGCCGGCGAGAGGAAGGCGTGTGACATGATTTTTTATGGTATACATATATATATATATATATCAAACTGCTGTTTTGAAAGTACTATCCTAATGGCCAGATCCAGCCATGGTAAGTCCCGCTTTAGCCAGGGAGGCGTCTAGGGCAGAAGAGTGTTGGAAGCAGCCAAAACGGGTAGTAAAATAGAAACAGCAGCAAGGTAGGAAAGATTTAGGATCCGTTTGGTTAAACATGTTATAGATCTATACAGGTGATAGATGAACAACATTTAAGAAGTGGATTTATGAGGATCCGTTTTTAACAAGATATGGGTCTATACACAAGTGAAAAATGAATTTCAAAATTAAGTTTAAATAGAAAGATTAATTTATATATAAGTCTCGGATCAGTTTCTTTTAGGAAAAGGAATAGATTATCCAGGTATCATTCATCCACCGGTCTCTCCCTTATTCAGGTACAAGTTCATCCACCAGTCCCTCGATTCACTCCAGGCTCTATTTATTAAAATGAACAGAATGTTTAGATGCAATTCTTCAGCCAGTTCTTCTTCTCATTTAACATCTATTCCTGACATAGTAAACCAAGAAGAACAAGAATATCAAGATTTAAATATTAGTGATTTCCACAATTGGAATATCCCTAAAATACCTGTTAAGGAAATTTATAGATCTAGTTTTTTAAGTGATTCTTTCAGAACTGATCAAATTGCTAAAACAGTTGAACAAGTTTATGCTATTACTAAACAAGAAGAAAGATGCTCTCTTCTCAGTAAAGAATCTGTTAAACGACACCTCGACAGAGGATATAATTATATTCATGTTGGACTAATCCAAGTTGCTATTAAACCCCTGTCTAGAACGGGATTAAACTCTTCTGTTTTGTTATCTCTCAGAGATGCTAGATTTACTGTTTACAGTGATAGTTTACTCGGACTAATGGAGTCAAGTTTGCACAATGGTCCAATTTACTTTAATTGTTATCCTGATTTACCTCTTAGTTTAAAGGATAAAAACATATTAAAAGCTTTAACTTTAAATATTCAAACTGCTGGTGCTATTACTAATATGCTTGAGGGTAGTCACGCACTTGCCTTGATTTATCGTATTTATTATAAGTGTATGAAAACTAATTTAAATATTCATGCTTTGGTTAAAAGCCCTAAGGATAAAACTGTTTTGATTCAAAGTAATACTAATGCTAATATTCAAGTACCGAAAACTATTTCCTGGAATGATATTACTTTACCCACCAGTTGGGTTAGTGAAAATGATAGTTATCCCCATAAGATGCAAAATGATACTGTTGATTTAGATTATATTAAGCAATATCTAGATGGTACCGTTAGGATTAGTTTTGATCAACAAAGGATAAATCCACCCCTTAGGATTAAGGAATTAAGTAGATCAAGTAGTTCTGTTAGCCTGCCTAGGCATGATAAGAATCTTATTAATCCTCATGTTAAATTACGAGGAATTGAAACAAGTTCACAAATTAGTAAACCCTGCTACTCAACACAGTCAAATTTTGATGATAGTGAGACATCTCCAGGGTCTCCTACTCTTACTGATTTTGAAGGAACAACACCTCCTGTTAATCCACCAAATCAAGTTGATCCAGCACTTCGTGTATTAACTAGGATTACTAATGATGATGATTCTGATGATGAATATGATGAATTATATGAAGAATTTAAATCAAAAAAGAATAAACAAAAAAGAAAAAATTGGCGTAGTAAATATTCATCTAGTCAACAAGATAAAATGATAGACCAATGGCAACAATACATGGAAGATAATAATATTGAAATCTACTTCTTTGACTATTTAGAAAAAATTGCTATCCCTACTAAACCCATGTCTTTGTCTTCTGTTTGCTCAACTTCTTCCCAAAAAACCTATAATACAAAGTCAAAAGAATTAAAAGTTATTAAACATGATAATGAATCTGTTGACAATAAATTAGTAAAAATTAGTAACACAACTACACAAGATTTAAAACATGAAGTTAAAATTGTTAAAAAAGATATTAAAAAATTAAAAGAATTTGGGTCTGAAAATTCTGACAAAGATATTAAAAATGGTCAAAATGGTAAAAAAGAATATTACCAGAAATGGTATACGAAGGTTAAACTAGTAATACGAGATTATCAAATAGAAATTAATGCTCTCATTGATACTGGTGCTGATTTAAATTGTATTGCTCAAGGTATAGTACCTACAATGTATTTTCATAAAACTACTGCTATATTAAGGGCTGCTAATAATAGTAAAATGGATATAGAATACAAGCTACCTAATGCACATATTTGTCAGGATAAAATTTGTTTTCAAAGCACTATTGTTTTAGTTCCTGACTTAACTGATAATTTGATCTTAGGAACACCGTTTATCTGTTTACTTTATCCTTTTACCACCAATGAAGAAGGATTAATTACTAAACCTTTTGGTCAACAAGTTATGTTTAAATTTTTAACAAAACCTGAATTGGTACAGTTAAACTATTTAACTATTGATAAGATAAATTTAAAGAAAAATCAGTTAAAATTCTTGCAAGAAGAGATTAATTATAAAAAGATTGAAGATCAGCTTACCACTACTTTTCTTATTAAACAAATTGAAGAATTCAAAGAAAAATTAGAAAATGAAATTTGTGCTAATCTTCCAAGTGCCTTTTGGCATAGGAAAAAACATATAGTAACTTTACCATATATTAAAAGTTTTAATGAATCCCAGATTCCTACTAAATCTAGGCCTATTCAAATGAACCCTGATGTTTTAAAAACTTGTAAAGGTGAAATTGCTACTTTACTAGCTAATAACATTATTCAAGATAGTAAATCACCTTGGTCCTGTCCTGCTTTCTATGTTAATAAAAATGCTGAAAAAGAAAGAGGGGTACCACGCCTTGTTATTAATTATAAACCATTAAATGCTGTTTTGGAATGGATTCGATATCCTATTCCTAATAAAAAAGATTTGATTAGCCGATTAAGTAAAGCAGTCATTTTTTCAAAATTTGATTTAAAGAGTGGTTTCTGGCAAATCCAGTTACACCCTGATGATCGATATAAAACTGCTTTTACTACCCCCTTTGGTCATTATGAATGGAATGTCATGCCATTTGGATTAAAAAATGCTCCTAGTGAGTTCCAAAACATAATGAATGACATATTTAACCCATTTAGTCATTTTATTATTGTTTACATTGATGATGTGCTTGTTTTCTCAAACTCAATTGATGAGCATTGGAAACATTTAAAATCTTTTGTTCAAATTATTAAGCATAATGGCTTAGTAATTTCTGCTCCAAAAATTAAATTGTTTCAAACAAAAATAAGATTTTTGGGATATGATATTTATCAGTCTACTATAACACCAATTAGTAGTCTTCCTTGTTTAGGGATTCCTACCATAAACTCTTTTAAAATTATTCAAACAGATGCTTCTGAAATTGGTTATGGTGGGATTCTCCTCCAAAGAATTAACCCTAATTCTGATGAACAAATTGTTCGTTTTCACTCTGGTCGATGGAATACGGCACAGAGTAATTACAGTACTATTAAAAAGGAAATACTATCTATTGTCCTGTGTATTTCTAAATTCCAGGATGATGTATTAAACCAAAACTTTTTAGTCAGAGTTGACTGTAAAAGTGCTAAATATGTTTTGGAAAAAGATGTTGAAAATATTGCTAGTAAACAAATCTTTGCCCGATGGCAATCTATATTAAGTATTTTTGATTTCAAAATTGAATATATTAAAGGAAGTCAAAATTCAATCCCAGATTTTCTCACTCGAGAATTTCTCCTTGGTAAGTGATTAAACATCATCCTGTACACCAGAGACATCGCGCACTCACTAAGCATTCATTGCACCACTGAGCACTTAATTAGCAGAGACATTATTCACTATATTTCCTGCAGGGTATCACGCTGCATTATATAATATTTAATCTAACTTCTCCTGCAGAAAATGGCGGACAAGAAGAAACAGTTAACCCTACCCTCGTGGGCTGATCAATCCAGTAAAAACCCTAGTAAAAATAGATACCAAGTTCTTGGGCAGATCCCCCCCAAACTTGAGTACAAATCTGCCCTTGCTTATATCCCTTCATCTAGCCCATGCATTGCCCCTGATCCTTTCTGTCAGTCCATACAACCTGGTCAATCCAGTCAACCAAATTATCCTGCTAAAACATCTACCCCAACGGAATACCTGCTCAAACCAGTAACTACTAAACTCTTCTCTATTGAACCTGTACACCAAAATGTTCATCAACCCATTGAACTGGTAAACTCTTTCTTTCCTCCCGGATGGCATTTTATTCCTGCTCATCCTGATAAATCCCTATCTTTCTACAGGGATATTCTCCAACTCCACAAATCCATTCTTATTAAACCAATCAAAGACAAGATTAACCCCAATAAAGTGATCTACCACTCACTTTATATTCACAACATTGTTAGCCTTGATCAATGGGGTCATCCCTCTGTTCACAAAAAACTTCCTGATCACCCTGTTGAATATAATTACTATGACTACATTGATGCTTGGTTCAAAATCCTCCTTTATGAAAATGAAGCATTTACCCATTCGTGGTTCATCCAATTTGACCACAAATTCAACTCAGTTATTCCTTCATGGTTCAACCGATGGTGGCACCAGAATGGAGCCATCCCAGATATTTTGCCTGCTGAATTGATGGATCAAGTCAACTACTTTGCTACAATAAGCAAAGTCACTAATCACACTAGTCAATTCCTGCTTTGCTGCGGTTTGTATCAAAATATAAGGTCCCGTGGATCCTTAAATGGAGATACAATATTGAAGACAGAACTGTCATACGACAGTATTTGGTAAAGTGGTGGGGTAGTTACAACCACCAGAAGATAATTGATCAAGTTATGTTGGAATTTCCAGTCAAAGTTCCAACGCCTGTTAAAATCCCAACACCAATAAAACAAGTTCAACCAGTCAAGCAAGAAGACCCTCTTGTTCAAACTAATTCCCCCACAGTTTCAAACATCAGGCTCAATAGCCCTGCTCAACGGTCGTCAAGGCCATCCAAGTCAAAAACAAAATGCTCACAACTGCTCATGTTGGCTCAACAATTAATTGCCCAAGCAAGCCAGGAAGAAGAAGACAGCTCTTCCGAAGGATCAACAACTGATAAAAACCCATACGGGTCTGCATTCCAAGATGCCCAGGACCCTTTTGGATGATGGCACTACAGTCAACAGCTGGCCTCCTCAATGCCAGTCCCAGTCACAAACCTGCTCAACAGCTGGCACTTCTTTTACCAGCCTATTAAAAATTATGAACAGTAAACTACTGTTCACTTTTTTACTGTTCATCCAGCCGACAACGGTACTATTCATCCACATGATGACACTGTTTATTCACCTGCTGAAGTCCTGTTTACTTTTCCACCGAAAGTAGAAGGACCAAAGGGTTCACAATGAACCCCTGATAATTGTATTGCCTCTCATCCTTCATCTATAAAAGGATAGAGCTGGCTCTGGTAAAAACATCCCGAATTAGACCAGGATCTAATTCTCTCTCTTCTCTCTATGTTAAACTTCTGAATTGAAGTTCTTTCTCCTCCTCCCCCTGTTAAACCAGTAAGTATGTTACTGGTAATGTTCACTGATGAGTTGATCCTCTCTGATCTTTATCTATTAAACTGATGTTTTGATATTTTGTTCATAATTCTCCATGGTTGGCAAAGCCACCTAATTTATGTTTTGATTGTTCATGGTCGGCCCAGCCGCCTTACTAACTGTTTAATTTTCTGTTGATGGTCGGCTCAGCCGCCTGATTTACTCTGATAATGTCTTGTTCATCTGCTATGTCTTCCTTCCGCCCCCTTTTGGTATCAGAGCCAAGTCGGGAGTAGTGAGCTAGGGGTGGTGGATGGGTTGTGTATGAAGGAGTCGGAGATGTGTGGATGAGTAATTACTGGGTAGTTTATTCCTGTTTGTAAAAGAAAATGGAAATGTTTCTTATATCTTCATTAATCTATTTATTTTCTAAGTTTTGAAAAACAAATGGAACGACTTTAGATGATCTAGGTTTTAAACTAAAGCCTGACTTTCACCAATTTGATGTTGGTAGTTTGCCATCTGTAGATGATCTAGGTTTACAAACTAAAGCCTGATTTTTTATATATATATATATATATATATATATATATATATATATATATATATATATATATATATATATATATATATATATATATATATATATATATATATATATATATATATCGGGGCGGTTTCGGGAACAACTAATTAGACACCTAAAAAAATACCTCATAGTTTCCGATCAAATTTTAATGATCCGAGCCACTCAATGTAATCAGAACGTGATTTTAAGGGAACACTCAAGAAATCAGCAAAAAAAAGACTGAGAAGGGCTTGATCTGAACAGTTTTTAGCTTAGATTTGATGAATAGTTCAATTAAAAACTGCTCAAAACAAGTACTTTTGGGTCATATTTTTTGTTAATTTCATGAGGACACCCTTAAAATCACATTCTGCACACATTGAACGGTTCAGATCATAAAAATTTGATCGGAAACTATGAGATCATAAAAAGTTGTCCGCGGAACCTATTTGTAAATATATATTTTGGAAATTGACTTCTACACTCATCTTTTTACTACATACACTCCTTTTTTTGTCCTTATTCCTATGAATTTACCTTTTTACCTTTTCATAAGTTCACTTTTACACATTAAGGGGCAATAGAGTAAATTCACACCAAATAAAGACAAAAAAAGAGAGAGGAGTGTATATGGTAAAAAGGGGAGTGTAGAAGTCAATTTCCTATATTTTATGTGTGTATGTATGTATGTATTTTTGTAGTATTGTTTTTGTCTTTGTGTTTTTCTTATGTTCAGTCCATACAAAAACGGGTTCCGATCAATTCTTCTTCTTCTTCTCTCTCTGTGTGCCAGAAAGGGGATGGAAGAACATGGAGGTATTTTGGTCTTTTTATTCTTTTCGTCCAACGAAGTGAGGTCCTCCAAATGAAAACTTTAATGAAGAGGTCTGACTGCAGGCAAAATTCTAAGAGGGGGTGAGCGAGACAAAGAGGTAAACTTTGAGGGGGTGTCTCAGTGTTTAACCCTAAATGAATATGTGTACACATTTATAATAAACATGTATAAGTACGCATATATAGACATAAATATGTACCTAGATAATATAATTCCTTATATATATATATATATATATATATATGCTATAAAAATACGTATGGTGATGAATATATATCTGAATACTATAATTACATATACATACATATATATATATTATATTATATTTATATATATTATAAAATAGAGCGGTTTTTGTTAAAAATGTCTACGCATATAAACGAAAGCAACTTCTACAACCGTTAGATCACTTCCTTTAAAATTTATGATCGTACGATTAGGAAAAAACAAAAAAGGAATACTTAATCTTACCTTTTTCTACCAAATCTCAATCTCTCTCTCTCTCTTCAATCTGTCTCTCTCTTAAATTGGTTTTGATACTTTGTGAAAATGGAAAAGTGAATTTGGAGGCAAATGCATTCATGCACGGGAATTACTAAGAGGGAGTATAAAACTTATGTTGAAAGTGCCTTTAGGCACGGGCAATTCGCTAGTAGTATACATGCTTTGGCATCTTTGTTAATTTGTTAAAAGGGTGAAGAGTAAAATAGGAGTCCGGATCCCATGTCTGACTCCCCCTGTCTCACCCCTCTCGGCTGTTGATCTCGCAAATCAACAGCTGAGATGGGCCAAGCACTTTTTTCTCAAAACGATGTCGTTTTGGAGCAAAACATACTCTACCCATCTCAACCGTTGATTTGCGAGATCAACGGTCGAGAAGGGTGGGACAGACAGGTCAGATAGGGGATCTCAAGGCGTAAAATAGTTAAAGAAAGGCTTGGTATGGACAAGCATTCCCCTTAACCTATGAGTCGTGGGTCTGTTGTTACTTGATTTAGTAGCCTAACCAAGGCAACAAGGTTAGAGTGAACTATCAAGCCGTGCAAGCAGTGGCTTGGGCCCGATTGGATGGTGTATACGGTGGGTGTATTACACAATACACCCGGATAAGGAATTAATACAGCGTTTGGCATCCATTTTTTCCCCTGTATTAGTTAATCCCCGTATTCGCTAATACACCGAGAACAGCCATAAATTATTGCTACCCCGGAGGGTAGCAATAGCTAATCCGGGTGTATTCGGCTGATTTTTGACCAAAACAACCCTCCTCATCCCTCCCCAACGGCTCTCTCTCTCTCTCTCTCTCTCTCTCTCTCTCAATCTGCTAACAGAGAACGACGAAGAAGAAAAACAGATCACCACCAGCACAAAAACAAACACACAAAATATGTATGCATATGTAGAGAGAGAAACGTACATGTTCAATTAGGCGCCTGAGCGTACAGATCGGAGAGAGAGACAACCCACCGATCGGAGAGAGAGAGAGAGACGATCGGAGAGACGGAGAGAGACGATCGGAGAGCGAGGATCAGTGGTCGCGCGCCGTTGCCGCCGCTCTTTACTTGAGCATTGAGCTTCTTTTGTTCTCTCTCTCTCTCTCTCTCTCTCTCTCTTGTAAACGATATGAACGAGGGGAAAAAAGAAAAAATGATTTGGTGTATTTGGTACACAATAGAATGAAAATGAACGGCTGGATGAAAAAATATTGATGGCTGGGACAAATTGAAAATTTTATATTTTAAAAAATTGTTATATTATTTAATTTATTGGTATAATAAATTATTATAACTTAGAATTATCAGAAAAATCATTAAATATTTTAGGTTTTGTAATTATATAATTAATGTTAGGCATAATAAAATTTGGGACTGCACAAGGGCAAAAGAGTCATTCTACAGTTTTTTACATCATACACCCTTCTTTCTAATACATCATCCAAACCATCTACTTTTTAATACACCCTCTATAAATGTCACATCAATATGGGCCCTCCAGAAAAAATGATTTGGTGTATTTGGTACACAATAGAATGAAAATGAACGGCTAGATGAAAAAATATTGATGGCTGGGACAAATTGAAAATTTTATATTTTAAAAAATTGTTATATTATTTAATTTATTGGTATAGTAAATTATTATAACTTAGAATTATCAGAAAAATCATTAAATATTTTAGGTTTTGTAATTATATAATTAATGTTAGGCATAATAAAATTTGGGACTGCACAAGGGCAAAAGAGTCATTCTACAGTTTTTTACATCATACACCCTTCTTTCTAATACATCATCCAAACCATCTACTTTTTAATACACTCTCTATAAATGTCACATCAATGTGGGCCCTCCCTTCTTAACTAATACCCCTTACTATCTTATCTCCCCTTCATAAATAATACACCCAAAACACATACCGCATCCAATCGGGCCCTGTGACATGTTTTTACCTTTCAACATACTACGTGCCATGTTAAGGATTTTGCGATTCTTTGTTTCGGCAATACCATTTTGTTGAGGTGAATATGGTGCAGTCAAAGAACGATGAATACCATGCTTTAAAAGCTTCGAAGGCTATTTTGAACGTTTATTACTTATTATAATTTGAGAATTCAAGAGTACCTCCGGAGATGCATTTCCTGTTGTGGCTCATTATGCCTATTTTGAAAGTGCATTCTGGCATAATGCATTCTCAAAAATTGCACCAAACTATTCCAGAATGCAAAATCACCCCAAAAAGGTTGTACAAAACTCCCACTCATTGCGCCGTGGATGTTGGCAATGGGGTCAAAACCATGCAAATTCTCGATGCCTTATTTATTCTCTTTTGTTGTGTGCGTTTTTGTTTTATTGGGTGCTTTTGGTGCGTGCGGTGGGGTCTCTAAGATCCCAACAGAGATATGGTAATAAAGAGTCTTTAAAATACATAGCGTTCAATCTGGGGGAGAAGTTTTTTTTTTTGATCGGCAATCTGGGGGAGAAGTTACCTGTCATAGAAGAAACGAACTTCATTAAATTGAAGATCTTGATTTGTAAGTCTTCATATGGCCACATAGAGGTTTTCAACGAGGAATTGAGAGAGAAAGAGTAACTTCCAAGTCATGGGTTGATGGATTTTGGTGGCAGTAAAAGGAGATTTGATTATTCTTGTCTACTCTTCATTTATTAGAACGATTCTGTTAACCACGGGTCCACAGCACATTGGGCATTGGAAGTAGCACACATAATGTCAAAAAATTAATAGTTTCAATGCACTTTTCATAGATATCAATGATAGAAAACTAAGATTTTTCCTTTGCTCAGGCTAAATTCAAGTCCAGCTCGAGGCCACATTTTCTCCTATTGTGCACTACCTAAGGTGATTCTATGTGCTTAATTTCATTGGGTTAGTTTCATGAGGTTTGGTAGGGAAAATGGTTCTTCACTCATGCATATATGTGAAGAGTATCTCATCACTGTATAATACTTTGGTCTTCTCTTTTAACAATTGAGGGATGTGGTCAAGGAAAGGGGTTGTGGTCATTCCAAACTGATTTATATTTTTTGGTTTTTTGCATGCACAATTTCTACGTTTATGTGAATTCGAAGACCTAATTGTATTCTTTGATTTTAAATTGTAGTTCAAATTTGGTTTTTCTTAATTTTAAATTCTTTTGAGTTTAGATTTTATTTTTTCAGGAGTTATGTCCATTTGGTCGATTCTCTATATTCTTTTTCCATTGTGGTTATGTGTAATCCTTATTTCCATGTTGTGGTTCATGCATATCTAACTTTTGGTGAATTATACAAATTCTTATTTGTTGGGTTGTATTTGATGTGATACTCTTTTAGGGAACGGGCTTAGTTTGGTCAGGCGCGGGCAATGTGTAAGATTAAGTTGTACAATTAGATTTCATGAAAAATTTATTTTTATTTGCATATCTTAAAAATGAACTTTGATGGAATTAAATTTCATTCGTTGAGTAGGAATTGGTAATTCATGTCAATTAAGGCAAAATTATGTAGGTCAGTGTTTGAATTCATGCCTTTAGACATCTCCTCCTAGCATATATATATATATATATATATATATATATATATATATATATATATATATATATATATGCTATGACTAAAAATGTAAAAAATTATGGTTCAAACATATATATATATATATATATATATATATATAAGTCCGGATCTAATAAGGGATCATTATCAGTCTACGGTGCGGGACTCTCCTTTCCGGATCGAATTTCGATGATCCGAGCCGTTCAATGTGTTCAGAACGTGATTTTAAGAATACCCGCAAGAAATCAGCAAAACAAAAAGACCAGGAAGGGCTTGATTTGAGCAGTTTTTACTGAACCGTTCGATAAAATACAAACAAAAACTGCTCGGATGAAGCCTTTCCCAATCTTTTTTTTGCTGATTTCTCGTGTGTACCTTTAAAATCACGTTTTGAACATATTGAACGGCTCGGATCATCGAAATTCGATCCGGAAAGGGGAGTCCCGCACCGTAGACTGGTACGGGATCCCTCACTGGATCCGGACTGTATATATATGTGTATATATATATATATATATAAACTGCTACTGACACACTGTTTAAATCAACTTTCCTCACAAGGGAAACTGCTCAATCAGTGTCACCACCAGTCAACAACTGTCATCTCTTTGGCCAGTCTCAATCAGTGTCACCACTGGTCAACAACTGGCATCTTTTCGGCCAGTCTTAATAATCAACTCAGCATAGTTAAAAGTAAACATCCGGTTACTATTCATCAACAGTACCCACCGACTGTACTATTCACCTTTTCACTGTTCATCCACGTGAAAAGTTCCTGAAAGTAGTGGCCATCCCTTTTAGCCAAATTTTGAATATCTTTTATTAGATCAATAGGGAAATTATTAGGGAAAATAATTTGATTTTTTAATGAGATAGGAGCCTTAGGGAGACCCTGCAGGAGAGTAGAGAAATAGTTTTGAATATATGCAATATGCATGTTCTTACTTCTAATGCTGTCTGCTACTCTACTGGAACTAGCTACTAAGTCATTGGTCAGTCCACCACTGGTGGCACCAGTTCCTATATTTCCTGTATGCAGTTTAGCAGTGCTAAATAACATCTCACTTTTTTGCTCCCTCAATGCAAAACACTTCTTTTTAATAGTTTTAAAATCATGATGCAGGATACGAGTTTTTGCTTGAAGTTGAATATTTTGTTGAATCAATTTTGAATACTTAGTACTTAAATGATCCAACTCATAGGCCATTGAAGCATAAGCAGTATCATTATTTTTAACAATTAAAATTTGTTCACAAAAGTAATAATTCAAGCAATTTAAACTATCAACAAATTGTTGATTATGACGATATTCCCCACACAAGTTCCAGAGGGCATCTAGGAGACATTGTTAGGTTTCGTCAATATTTTTCAAATGATTTAATTTTCTAAATTGAAAGCTGAATCCCTCAGGAAGTAGTGGCAAACTGGTTGCCCCCAGAGTTATGCTTCTGTTGGTCATCTGCAAACAATTCATTCATGTTAATAGGATGAATAGAGCAATCTTTTAATTGGGTCAAGTCATTTTGATCAGGAACAGATAATAGTTCAGAACTAATTTGTTGACCAAGAAATTCAGTAGTAATTTTATTATAATTAACGGTAAATGGGTAAAGTAAGTAGATAAAGGGTATACCCAAAATTACCTTATCAGTTAAATTTTTGACTAGAACAAATGAAGTTTTGAAACAGAAATCATTTTGACAGATACTGACTTGAGGCAATTTATATCTAATAAACATTTTACTACCATTGGCAGAGCTTAATCTTTCAGCAGTTTTTTGGTAATATTGACTAGGTATTAAATCTTCCTGAATACAATTCAGGTCTGCTCCTGTATCAATGAGAGCAGTAACATGGAGTTCATAATCTCCGATGACTAGTTTGATTTTAATATGCCATTTCTGCAAGTTAATTTTTGTTATTAAATTTAACCTGTTAGTATCTTGGTTACTAAGATCCAGAAGTAGTTCTTCCGAATTGACTATTTCATCTTCTTCTAAAGATTCATCCGAATTAGAAGAGTATTTAATATGTTTTAATTTGACTTTCCTTTTCTTCCTGTGAGGAAGTTGGGTTTTCATTATTGTTAATTCTTTTTTAATAATTTCAATATCTAGTTGCAAATCCTGTAATGTAATTTCTTTAGTAGTTTTATTAAATATTTCAATAGTGGCATGAAGATTTACTATTGGCTTATTGTAAATCAATTAATAATTCTTCCTCGGACAATTCCTTGGTAAGAACATTTAACATTTTACAACAATTATTATTATAACCAATTTTTATTTGATCTTCACTAGAACTAGCGGAATGATATTCCGATGACTGGATTATTATTTCTTCATTATCAGAACTGCTTAAACTAGCCATTTTAAATATTTCTAGGACTTGTTGTTTATCATTATCAGATATATTCAATTGATTAATTTTTTGTTTAATTTTGCATTGGGACTTGTAATGACCCTTTTTACCACAGTTGTAACAGGTAACATTGGTTTTATCAGTAGAATATTTTTGCTTACTACTTTGGGTTTATCATAATATTTATCTTTGGATGACTGTGGTTTAATAGGTTTTGATTGTCTAGCATTTTTAATTTTGGTTTCAATCTTTTTTCTTCTTCTCAAAGGGGCAACAGGGGGTAAACCATATTGTTCACAGAAATTTCCTAACTCATATTTAGCTTTATTTTTATCTTTTTGATTTTGTTTATTAATTTTCATAGCAATACACATTCTTAATCCTTCTTTTTGAATAATGCTAACTATATCACCATATGTTAACTTATCATACTCAACAATGCCAGTTGGTTGACTAAGAACATCTCTAGTTTTATGAGCAAATAAATTAGGTAATCCATTAATAAACTTTTCTTTCCAAAATGATTTAGTACAATCATCTCTTAACATGACTCTAGAAATGAATACAACTTTGTACCATCTAAAGTCGCTTAATGTTGGACAGTGTAAATTACTTAATTGATCATGTATTCTAGAAGTAATATGACTAGGCTGACCAATAAAATGCTTAATAATAGCATAGATTAGAGTATTGACTCCATCTAAGGTAATTATAGTAATTATGATAGTGATAGTAATTATTATAGTGATAATGATGACTATGATAGTGATAAAGAATATGATACTAATTCTATCTCTGATAAAAGTAGGGTATTTACAACCCCATTTAAGACAATAAAATCACCTACAAGAAAGGAGAATATTAAATGCATGATAAAAGAAGTCAAAATCTTGCTTAACAATCTGCCTGTTACGAAAGGTACTGAAATTAATTATGAGAAATTATATGATGAGTATAACTCTAAAAAGAATAAGCAAAAGCGAAAAGCTTACAGGATTAAATATTCTTCTAGTCAACATGATAAAATAGTAGACTGTTGGAAACAGTTTATTAAACACAATAACATAGAAATGGTATTTTTTAGTTACTATATATATATATATATATATATATATATATATATATAAATATCTATTAAACGGTTCGAATTGATTTGGAAATATATATATACAGGGCTGATCAGGTTAGGGCGTCCGGATTTTATTATTGTCCGAATTTTTGCTCTAAGCCGTTTAGATCCAACAGCTGGGAAATGAAAGGGGAGTTCGCGGGTCTAAGTTGGGTAAAAATAAACACAGGTCAATATGAAAAGTGCATTAAAATTGGGTAATGAATAATTTTTATTTGATATTTGTGGACCATCCAAATGAAATAAGTTTAATAGAAATAACAAGGAACTTGTTCAAAAAAGTGCTTTAAAAATTGGGTAATGAATAACCGTTGTAAAATTGCTCTCTCGGCCTTCTCTCTTCCTTACCAGGCTTAGGGTTTTCTGGGGGATGGAGGCCCTCTCTCCTCTAGCTCCCCTTCCTTTCTCCAGCTAGCCTCCCTTCTTCACCACGCCGCCTCCTCTAAACCCTTTCCTCAGCCTCTTTCCTCTCGTCTGTCCAGTTCCTTCACCGTCAACCTTCATCTCTCACGCGACCCACCTCCTCCATATCCGATCCATATCCAAATCCAGACCCTCCCTCTTCCTCTTTCCCCTCTCGAAACCCTCATCTTCTCTTCCACTGCCTCCTCCATGGCTCAGGTTTGGGCCAGTTCTGGCGTCTTGGTGGAGCTAGGGTGGCTCAGCTTCTTCTCCGATGAATAAGTTGCTGGTTTCTTGGCGGCGCTTTCGGTGACAGTGACGGTGTCGGTGATCAGAGCTTTTACTTTCTATCTTTATTTTCTTCTGTTGTTGGTTTCCCTCCAGTTTCAAAGCGGTTCATTCCTTGTGCGGAACCTTTCCACCCTTTGTGGGTGTTTCTGTTCCCTCAGTGAGTTGCGCGAAGGGGAGGACGGTGAGACTGGTCAAATTACCGCTGTCGTCCTCATTACCATTAGCGTATTATCCCTGTGTGCAGCTTATTTTCATGTGCATTTGTGAGTGTCCACCCTTCGACTTGGGGATTTGTCATTGTATAACCCGGTCGTTGAGGTCTGTAATGCCCCGAATTTTCGAAAACGTTAAATAAATAGTGAAGGATAATTTTTCAAAAGATTAATCTGATTTACTGCATCAGTCATTCCAAAAGCGTACGTCATAATATTACAACCATATCGAATTAAGTTTAAGGTTTCAAACGAGTCAAATTATCACATTTCCCAATATTAGACGTTTAAGCTTTCAAAATAAGATGACCAAATAATTGTCAGAGCTTCTAAGCGTATGGTAACCAAGGTTCCTCACCTCCGTCCGTAGCAGGGTTGAATTCAGGCTGCTCGAACAACACTTCTGTTCCGTTTTCAGTACCTGGCGTTCAAGTTACCAGGACAATATAGTACTGTGAGCGATGACACTCAGTAGTCAAAACCCACCCGAAACCCATAACTTACAAGTAGCAAGATATATAATTTGAAATGCAATGAAATAACATAAGGAGAGGACAAACAATTTTTTATTATTTCTATTCTTCAACCTACATGAAATCTCAGATCTTATCCACATATCTGCTCCTACCCTTAACCACTAAGCTATGGCCATGACATGATTCAACTCCCTCATTATGCCCCGATGAAAGACCTCAAGTTATCTACTTAAGAGATTTCGTCACGCTAAATTCCACCCCTTGCTCTAACACAAGAAGAACGAACACGGTAAATTCCACCCCTTGCTCTATACCACCTCTTGCGCTTCAATCCCGTTTCTCAAAAGTTAATTATAGCCATGCCATACTCAGGGTTCCGTAACCTCGGTAATCAAGTCCAAATCCATCATCGTGACCACCCATCCATATGTCTACCGGGATGCGCCTCCAGAGCCCGGACTCAACCTAACTATGGGCCGTCACAACTCATCTTAGCATCAGTTCACACTTTTTCTTTTCCCGTTAATCTCTAATCATCATATCTACAGTGAATTCCTCACAATCCATAACCAACCCGGGCCCTAATGTTCATTCTAAGTTCTCGTAGGCTTTAACGTTTACCATGACAAGAAAATAGTACTACTACTGACTAACATTAACAATAACAGATCAATAAACAAAAAGATCTACCATTTCTCTTTTCTTTTCTGTTTTATCGTCAAGTAACTCATTTGTTATGCATTTTGCTAACTAAACATACTAATGGAAACATTAAGCATAGTAAAGAGTGAATATCGATGCTGATAATGACCATTACTAACAGAAATAAAAGAAACATATGCTTTCATATGATTGTTCCTGTTAAGTTAATTTACCATAGCTCTAATGGGGAACGAATTCACAGTGGCCATTTCACGAGATTCATTGGATTCATTACAAAAACAAATGGATTTAGAACATGAGGCTTGTTCTACTAAGAAACATGGGTGCCGAACAAAACTACTAAAGAGTTTAGCCAAATACTTTCATAGTCATAACTGGTCCTTTAATCAAGTTAAATTTCTAGAGCACGAGTTAAAGGTTTAACACATTATTTTCCACTCCGATATTTCCGTTTAATCGTAGGGTGCTCGTCAAACATCTCAACATTATATTAGCAACAAATATATATACTTAGGGAGATGAGTTCCGAACTACCTCTCGTCCGGCGAAACGATTTATGGAGAGGTTCGGACCGGCGAAGGAGCTCAGTGGTGCTTGGAGAAGATGGAGGAGCTACGGTGGTGAAAATGGAGAAAGGAGGAGGAGTTACGGGGTGGTGAGAAATAGAGGAGGTGGCTTGGGTTTTAAAAAATGGTTTGAATTTGCATGGAGGTTAATAGTTCATGGACAATTATGTGGTGTCCCTCAATGGGAGGGATTTTAGGGAGAAGATGAGGGATTTGGTTTCCCCCAATTTGTCAGCCGAAAATTAAAAAAATTGGTGAGGGTTTGGTCCAGAGCAACACAAGCACACACAAGAAAAATCACTCTCTGGATACGTGCGCACATGATTGATTACGAAATTAAAATTGGTGTGACGACTAAAATAATTTCCCGCATTAAATGTACTAACAAGAAAAAGAAATAATAATATTTTTTTGTCATAATAATAATAATAAATTTTTTTTTAAAATATCGGGTCTCTTTACAAGGGAGTCGTAGCCTCAGCGAATAGTTTTCTGTTCTTTCTTGAGCAATGAAATTGTCTGTTATAAAAGAAAAATCTGTTGTATTTGATTTAATTAAAATTTGTTCCTGAATGGCAAATAAAGACCGGTTGCGTATATAAAAAAACTGCTGGGAACCGTCCGAACCGATTAACAAAAAGAGCTGTTGGAAACAATAAAAAGAGCTGTTGGCATTTACTAATTACTGTACTACTACCGATTAACAAAAAAAGCTGCTGTTTTTTTTTTTGATGATTCGCACAAAAAAAGCTGTTGGAAACAATAAAAATAGCTGTTGGCATTTATTACTACTAATAACAATTAACAAAAAAACTTATTGGCCAATTGACATTTAAATTTCAAAAACCATCTGTAAAACGATATCTTTACTCACTCTCTCTCTCACCCACACACCGCCGAAACCCCCTCCTCTCTCTCTCTCTCTCATGGAAACCAGAGACTCAACACCACCTCTCTCTCTCTCATGGAAACCAGAAACTCAACACCACCACTCCAAACTTCCATCCACCGCACACCACAATCTTCACCACCGCCACACCCACACCCCAAACCCCTCGGCGCTCACACACGAAACCCCCTCTTCTCTCCCTCTCCCTCTCCCATGGAAGCCACAAACTCACGCACCCAGTAATTCTCTTGACTGGGTAAATCCATTGAACATTCCCTTACTCACGCGGTAACACCAGCATTCAAATTTCAAAAACCTCTCTCTCTCTCTCTCTCTAAGTCGTATCAACCCTACCATGGGTCCGGCTGCCGGCAAGCTCTATTTTGATTTCGGGATCTCTCTCTCAATAACAGCCACTGCTTCCAACAACGACCCAACAACAGCCACTGCTTCCTCCGCCACAGGCCTCCGTGGGTCAATCGCCCTTCCTGTTCCCGTCGCCGCTGCCTTTCGGTTGCTTCCCGTCACCGCAGTCGTCGTACCCTCTGTTGTCCTCCAGCCTGCTGTTTTCACCGTCGAGGGCTCGCCAGTGACGAGCCCTAGGTGGAAAGATCTTTGAGTGTGTTGTGGAATCCCGACTCCAAGGGTTTTGGACAGGTAACGAAAGAAAGCGATTTGTTTTTTTTGAGGGCTTATACATATCTGCTGTATCTGTACATTTAGGTAGTTCACATCTAATTTTAGCTTCTTTTTTTCCCTTCAACTTTTTGTTAATTGTTTTTGTTTTTGTTTCTGGTATGATTATGTGGTAGATCACATCTAATCTGTTATTTGCTTTCCCTCTACCTTTTGATGTCGAAGTATTTATGTTACTCGTGCCTTGAATGTTCATGTTTTCCCCCACAGTATGGGTGTTTCTCAGTTTTTACTTTTAAAGTTCCCTTGCCATTGTTTATTTAGATTGAAGAGGTACTTAGAATAGAACCACTTCAAGTGCTCTTGAAAGCTAAACTACGAGGCACAAATGTATCAAAGGAAAATGGTACCTAATCATGTTGTCCTTTCCTTTTACGACAGGTTCAGGTTGGTGGCAAGACATTTTTTGGCCCATGTGCTGTAGGGGTATGAAATCTTCATACATGGTGGGATTATTTGTTGTAGGGTTCGTTCTTCTGTTCCAGCTGTGAACAGCACCCATTCTATTCAGTTGCCAATATGAGACTGGATACATAGCCATTTGTTCCTTGATGACTTCAAAAATCCATTTGGAAACTGATTGGATTTGGAATTTTGGATTTTCTTTAAAGTGAATTTGTGATACCAACCACAACCACAACCACAACATGCTCTTTCCAACTCCGCCGGAGTGACATGGAGAGTCTTAAGGTAAGCGATTTCAAACCCATCTTTGTCCTTTGTTTTGGCTGATCGGAAATGGTAGTGTTACATTTTCTTCCCTCTAAGCCTATCGAACTTGGGTTCGCAAAATGTTGGTCCTTCCAATAGTTTGGGTTTTCTAAGCAAATAGGGTTCAAATTTTTTTTTTTGTCCTCTCCAAACGTCACTCCTTGTCACCACAGGAAATTATTTATTTTTTATTGGTTTCAATGAAATTTCTGCTCCAGTCTTTTTGGTTTCCATGATAATGCAATTTTTTTTTTATTATAGAAACAACTTAAAGGAAAAGAAGCAAATATGAAAATAGGTGTAAAATTGTAAATAACACTAGGCTTAGCAATGGGGTTCTCCATAGGCTAAATTTATCAATCAGGCTCAAAATAGCTTGAACGTTGTATGAATAGAGAGTCTTTTATCTCTAAAATATGTAGTTTTGTTTTGCTGGAAAAACCTGTACAATTAGGTGGTTAACTTTTTTCTTTTATTAGTTTTGTTTTGTTCCAAGTAGTGATGAAACGTGGTGGTTCCCATTCATAATGCAGCCTAGTGTTTTCAAAACTCTGTACAGGTCAACAAAACTCTTATATGAATCTAGCGGTTGACATTTAGCACCACTGACTCGACGGCCAAGATTGGATTGGCCATAACTTCTCTCGCTCTATCTCTTCCAAAGCATGTCTCTTTCCTCTCGATCTATATCACTTTTGTTGTACTACCCCAAACACGCCTCGCACTATCATCTCTCTCTCCCCCAAACTTTCTCTGGCTCTTCTCTCACCCCTTGGCTCAAGAGGTGAGGTGTCTTTTACCTCTTTGGTTGGGGTTTCTTGATAACAAAGATGGCATCACCGGCGCAGACATTTTGTTCTTCCCATATTCTCTTCCACATCTAAACTTTCTTTCGGAGAGGGATTATTTGTTTGTACAGCTCCCTTACTCCTTCGACTCCTACTTTAACCCCCCCCCCCCCCCCCCCCCTGAATACATCAATCTTAGCTCATATTTGCGGCACATCGACCTCTGCTAAATGCTCCAGGTAACTCTCCGCAATCACAAGCTATTTCGAAACCCATAAGACAGTTTTTTTTTTTTCTCTTTTCATAATTCTGCTGTGACTTACCTTTGCTTATTGTGTATTTGTTTCACCAATGGTTAAAGAAGAAGATAGGCAAAACCATTGGAAAAAGGCGCCTGCTAGGTGTTCGACTGAAAGCCCAACATTGGATGAATGTAGGAGGCTGCAAGGGCATTTGAGTGGAAAGGGTAGAGCTCACTTCCTCAGATTTGTTTCCTTCGTTGATTGATGTGGCTTAATATATTTGTAGGATATTGATGTTATGGAATTGTGTCTTTTAAACACTCTAGAGTCTAGACATTTCTACCATGTGAACATGGTTTTGTGATGAAGTGCTGATAACTTGCCTTGATAAATCCTGAACTTTCTTTTTTTGAGTTTTTAGCTCAAAAGATTGGAAGAAAACATGGGGATTGGGCCGAATCGAATCTCTAAGGATACAAATCCAGGTAACGGAAAACTCTTATGATTTAGACTTAAATTCCCACTCCAATAATGTCAATGGATTTACTATTGTCCTTTATTTTTGGTAATACTTATATTGGTTTTGTTGCCATCATTTCCTATTTTTGTTCCATTTGCTTTGGTGGAGATGAATATGGTGCTAAACGACAACAATTAATTGGTTAAAGTGTTTTAGAGAATAATGTTTGTAATGGTCTTATTTGGATCTTAAGTATTTTTTAAAAATTAGATTTATTCTTCCTTTAGTTCCTCCGATAAAACAGAGGGTACATCATTTTTAGTCCAAGCAACAATTGATAGTACTCCTTAATATGATGGGTGAATGAGATATGAACATGCACATGAGCTTAGGTTTCATTGCGCTTTACCAATTTCAAAAATTGGCCTCTAAATATTCATTTAATAGATGCTTGAACACCATGCATGTATGTAAAAGAATACCAAATCCTATTTGAATTGTTTTTTACTGTGGTCCATTCTTATGACGCATGTTGATACTTGCTTAGTTTTTCTTTCAGGTGACCGGAAGTCACCAATATGTTCCCTAAACATGCTTGCAGGAAGGTTGTAATGGTAAGCATTTTGATTTCATGGAATGTGATTGAATAGAATTTGTAGGTGTACTTTTACTTCTCCGATAGGTTTAAGACTAGTTCGTATCCTAGATGCGTTAAGTGTTATGTATTTTGATTAGACTATTGTACATGGATGTGATTTGAGTACCGGTCGGTTGATGTTGTTTGTGTGAGAAAATGAAGCTGGTTAAAAATCCCAATTTGACATTGAGTAGATGGATCATGTTAGAAGTTTTTTACCCCAAGAAAAAGGATTTACCGGAGAAGTTGGGTTCGTTGGTCAACAGTATAGGAAAGGGTGCTTCAATTTAGTTGTACTCAGAACGTGTTGCATCATGTCTACATTATTATTCGATTATAGTGTCCTCTACATTTGTTGTTTATTGATTTTCTCCGTATTTAGTCGAACTGAGCTATATTTGTGAGCTATTAAAAACTCTCTCTCTCTCTCTCTCTCTATCTCTATATATATATATATATATGTATACATATATATATATATATACATATATATATATATCTCCAAACTGCTCACTGAAGTTACAAAGCATCTTAAAATATTCCATTTTGGGGTTATTATGTATCCATTTTGAGGATGAAGTCATTTCATGTAGCTGGGAAAGTGAATGATTCATTTTGTTTCATGTTTGATGGGTAAGTAAATTAAGAAACAAATCGGCAAGATAAGATTTTCCAGAGCATCAAAATTTTTTCCTCAAACTGGAACCGAACAAGTCCCCTTGTTTGTTTGGATGCTTGCTCATGCAAGGTTTGAGCTTCCCTTGTGTGAGAACTTGCGTGTTAATAGACTTACATTAGTTACTAATGTACTGCTTGTGCAATCTCAAAATTCATTATTTTTCAATTTTGTTGTTACTTACATCATGTTATTATAGGAATCAGAACGCTAAAGGGTTCTCACGTGACAGCTGCCTTCTGGGAATCCATCAATTCTGGGTAATGCTAAGTGACAAATGTACACCTGCACACATACGCAAAACCTTCAGTTGGGAACATGTGGTTCCAATTTGTTAACCATCTATGCCGCCCAATCCTATGGTTTTGTTTTTCTTCCCCATTCTGGGAAATCAGCTTATGGTAGCATTGTCAATTTAAGTCCACGTAGCGTCTGTGGTCGGCAGCATTATTTAATTGTTACCAAACCAGTCTTAGAAAGTCATGTGAAGCTTATAGAGGACTGTTAAGAGTCTGACACTTAAGAGTTGTTTTGATACTCTACAAATATATGACTTTGAGTTTTATTTACTGATCTCGAGTTTTGTACGTTTCTCTGTATAGATACCATTATGTTATTTTTTTAGGTGTTGATCTGTTTGATGCGTGGACTTGAAGACATGTATTGGGTGGTTGGCGTCTGTTTTGGTGACAAAATGTTTCTTTTGGTGTAGGTAGGATGATTACTTCCTATCAAACAATTCTATAAGGAGCGCTAGACCCTGACAGTTTAGTGCTATTACTACATACGCGATTAGTATTTGAGTTAATAGCAAGTAAAGTGATATAGGGGTTTCCATCTTTCGCTTCAGGTGAAAAACAGGGACATCCATTCTTGCCTAGGAGACCTGTTTGTACTTTTTCCATCGTCACATATGTTGGATCCAACTTTTCAGCTGGAATCGATCGCCGAATACAATCCCTACAACTACACTTAAAACTACAACCATGTGAGAGGCTTCATAAAGCACCTAAGCTGTCTCACCCATCTGGCATTAGTAGCCTCCCAACCTCCATCACAATACCCCACAATCTAGCTTAAGTATTTCTGACATGCGTGTCCGACACCTGCGGTTGGTGCACTCAATGTAGCAAATTTTCCTCTGTATGATACAGTTTTGGGGATGCAGTGTCTGCTAAAAAGAAGGTTTGTAGTTAGGGGGTCACAGTTCTCTATTTTTGTGAGCAGGCTACTCCACCATTAAATATTCTGTGCTTGCATTCTGAATTAGTTGTTCATCAGCCTTTTTCTAATGGTATAGCATTATTAAATACATCAAACAGCTTCATCTATATGTACGAGAGCAGTTGCCTTTTTTCCTTGGCTTGAGTTTGTATGGTCATGAATAAGTACAAGTTCCGATCCTGGTACTCTAAATGGTTGGCTCAGTGGTTGTGTAGCAACTGGTGCTTCACTTATCACACTATATTGGATCCATTGTTTGAAAGTAAATGTGTTCCCATAAGGCATTGATCTATATTCGACAAACATGGTTTTGGCATGTGAATTACTTGACGAGCTCTACAAAATGCACCTTTTGAGCCCGTCTTGAGTCCGCTAGACTTTAAATTAAAAAAACTCAGTAATAACAGTCTCATTATAAAAACAGTCTCATTGTAAAAACAAATGCACTTCATAACTCAAATACAATTTACACAATCAAATAAACGGGCAAGATGGTCGTGTGTTGCACGAGGCATTCCACCTAGTATTTATTGATATAAAAGTCAGTGGTAAAGAACGACAAGGAAGGTTAACACTGAGCAATTGATGCTTTTCTCTTAGTATTATACGTGTGTGGTTTGAATTTGAATTACTTTTATTATAGTTTGAGATGTTGGACTCCCCTAAATGCTTTTCCTCAACTATTTTCCTATACAAGTGTATGTACAAGTGTGAATTTGTCATTGTAATACCCATGCTTAATCTGAAAGGTGTTTTCAAACTGATTATATGTTGGAAGTTCTTGAAAGTATGTGACATTCTGAAATTGTGAAACATAATGGTCAACTTTGTTGCATTTGAAATGGCTTTGTCCCATGATTCGCTTTAAGACTTTCAAAAGGCCTTTACCCCCTGAAAAGAATCATTTTACATGATTGTGCTTCATCTACTCACTAATTTTCTTTGGCTCATTCTTAGTATTTATTTTTCTGCAGCAAAACAGGTGTAGGGGGGCCACTGTTTCAGTGGTATTTTGAGAGCAGCTACTTTGTGCATATTGCCAAAGGTTAGGTCTGCCTCCAATCCTCCCCCGCCCATACCCCCAATGATTGGGGACTACATGGGTTCTGTTGTTGTTGTTGTTGTAGTAGTTATGACTTATGATTTCAGCTTATGTTTGACATCATGAACAATTTGTAGCAACCTCTGTTGGAAATTTGAAGTTGCATGCATATGTATGTTAGCTTTGTATTCAGTTTAATTGTGACCCATAAATATCTATACTTGTTAAAGCATCCAACTCCAAACCAATTGGTAAGTAGTGGAAAGGTCGCCTAGGTTCATATACATACTAGTTTTGGAGGAGATAATTAATGAATGTGGGACAAATTCCAACACTCCCCGCACGTGCGACCTCTGACTTGCACATGGAGAGGTAAACAAAGGATACGGAACACACAGATCACAACGAAATAAAGTGCAACTGTGGCACAAACAAAGGGGAAAACCTCTGGAAGCCTAGCTCTGATATCTTGTAAATGTGGGCACAAAAATTGAGACCCCAAAAAGTTAGGGTTGTTTTCTCATTACGTTAAGTTATACAAGAGTAAATTAAAACTGAATGGCGAATCTGTATGTGTTTTCTCATTATTCAGTTTTGCAGGTGTTTTCAAAACTGAATGGCGAATCTGTTGGGTTTTGGTGGTCGGGGTGGTGGTGTGGCGGCGGCGGTTATGGCGGTGATGTTGGTAGTTGTTTTGCAGAGGTGGTCGGATCCCCTATGGATGGTACTTAGGCTGTCGAGTGTTTACCTGTTTCGGATCTTGGCTGCTATTCTGCTCCTCCAGCGCGGGGATCTCATCCCTATTTATGATCACTAATGTTATTCTATTTGTTTGCTGCTGTCTGGGTTTCGCTTGGTGGTGGTTTGCCTGAGCCTGGTTTCCTTCGTTCCCTGATTTTCGTAGGTCGGAGCCCTCCGCCGGCCGCTACATCTGGGAGTCGCTGGCGTGGCATAACGGCGAGGTGTGGCTTCGGTGTTTTGTACGGCGACGGTGGTTTTGGAGTTTCTTGGGTTAGGGTTCGGTAAGGGCGGGCTGGCCTTTGGTTTGGGCCGGATTAGGAGTTGGGCTTATTGTATATCTGGGTTGTAGTTTGGGCTCCGGCAATTTGCTTATTTGATTGTAACTACTTAGACCTCAGGAGTTAGGGCTTTGTCCCTTGTCATGTACTTTTATTCAACCTTTGGTTGGATTCCCCTCCCCTAGCCCCATTTTAATAAATTTTTCGCCGTTCAAAAAAAAGAGTAAATTAATTATACACTACACCCTTATCTACTAATCTATTTACATAAGAGATTAATTATAAACAAATAGCACACTACACCCATAACTTAACAAACCCTTTGTGAGGAAACCCAGGATCTACGTATAGCTTCTATATTATGGCTCGAGTAAGTTTTCGTACCCCTCTTTTATCGACGACAAAAATAATAGAAAAGAAGGATACTCAATAATTTGTTCATCAATGTACCATTGATATCTAGGACTTGTGTGAGCAGCTCACATTTTGGGGATATCTTTCCCTCTTACCGTTTGGGGCATTGTAATTCAAAATGCGAATTCTCCTTTAAAAGATGTCAGAGCCCTTGACTTTTTGTGGTTGTCCTTGTTGACTTCTTTCTCGTGATTGGTCAAGTTTGATTAGTGAGGTGGATAGTATTGGAGATTAGGCTAAGCTTAGAAGATTCTTCAAATAAATGAGGTTCTTTTATACATAAAATAATGTTGAATATTTTTCCTTCTAAGCTTTATTCAGTCTTTAGTAGTTTGTTTTCTCTGCAATTCTGTCATTTGATGTGCTGCTGTTGGCTTTGAGAATATAGATTTTTCGCTTTTCCTCTCCGTTCTCATTTCACTGCCGACTTCTTCTTCTTCTTGTTTTTTTTTTTCTTTTTTCCTGTTACGTTTCATCAGTTTATTCTTTTTGCCCTTCTTTTTGTGATGAAATACGCAGATTTGTAGCGCAAGTCGCCAAGTGATAAAAACAGTGGTTTTTAAAATGGAATGGGTTTTAACATATACAGGTTTTCAAAAAATTTCCTCTTATACACATCATCTGATTGCATGGTTTTTATAATTCTTGTTTTGCCGTTGGTAATCTAATAAAATTGGGACCACATTAGCGATGATAATACAAGGCAATGACATTGGACAAAAACCACCTGAATTGATTCTAATCCAACTGACGGAAGTCAATATGACAGAAGGTATTACTTTACTATTTGGAACTGCTCCTTTTTTTTCTTTCTAACACATAAGAAAGGAAAGGGAAATGTCAGTCGAAGGGTTACCTGCAATAACTGTTTTGGTTTACTTTGAATTGTATGTCATGGATTAAAAAAAATTGTCATCTTCTCTGTAATGGTTGATTTGATGAGTTTGGATGCATGAGGTGCCGTTTCATTAGTTTATAATGTTGATTAGCCCTTACCAGTTTGATATGTTCTACCTTTTGCACGTACCATTGCACTACAGGGATGATAAGGCACTCATGCTGCTAGGTTGAAATCCTGGTGAGGAATCAATGACCTTTTTACTATGAGGGAAGTCAATTTATTAGCATGGGTTTGTTCTGCGTTTAAACAGATTCAAGCTTTTGTACTCCTTTTATTCGTGATGGTGTAAAGAATTTCCTTTAGCAATGAGTGTGGTCCAATGCCGCTGGATTGGCGCTACCTTCTCGAGATCTTAGCATGGATGTTCGCTTATAGGCTTCCACACTTGACAGGGTTACTTCACTTGTATCTGACGTGCTCAATAACCCATTGAGACACCAGAAGTTGAGGCTGTGGGAAATGCTTGTTTCAACCTTGACAATAGTCATCGAGGCTGGTTTGGAGTATTGGGTCTAGCATTTGCAGAATTCTTGAGTGCTGCTCCAATAAATCTCAATTTTTCTAGGTGCACGTTCGAGCTGCAAAGTAAGTTTTGTCCTTTGATTTCTCCTACGTTCACTTTTTGGTTAACAATTTCTCTAATGTGCAAATGTCTTCATTTTTATTTGTTCCTATAAGTGTCAGCAACAAAGAATGGTGAGGAAGGTCAACACATAGAACTCGGTATGACACTATGTGCTTTTAATTTTAATCAGTGTGTTATGGTTTTGCGTGATTGGACTCTACTAATCAATTATTATCTTATATGAGTACACGTTATACATGGTTACTCCCTCCGTTCCAAAATGCGTGACCTTTTTGGGAAAAACGTGTCATTTTCAATTGGTTATATCTTTCAATGTGAGTGTTAAAAAATATGCAATATGGATTTTGTTTGATAAATTTTAATTAGTTCTATCAAACAAAGTTTTCAAAATCACATATAAAATTTCATAAATTGAAAGATTTGCATTTCAATGACACGGAGTTCCAAAAAGATCACTCATTTCGGAACGGAGGGAGTATGATTTTCTTTTTTAAATTGAACAAGCAAGACCGAGCTCGACATATAATGGGATGAATCTTTTTTTCCTTCTTTCCCCGGATGAGTTGAACATCTTGAGCTGATCACCTCATAAAAATAGTTAAAAAAAGGTTTCCAACATGCCAAAATCTGGATCTTGCGTGAGTCTCTGCTCACGTATTCTCTAGCGTTTGAGTTTACTGTTTCTTCCAACTGCAGAACTGGAATAACTTATAGAGAGAGAATATATAGACATATATGTAGAACGAGAGAGAGGTTGCTATGGTTGGCTTCTTCCTGGGAAACCTTAGTATCTAGATTCAACTCTACACCCTTCTCTTCTTCTTGGATTTGAAGGATCAAAACAACACATTGAAGGTTTAATCTTTACCCCACCTCTGTGGCGCTGTCTTTTCATCAGCTCATTGATCAAGGGTTTGCTGTAAAGTCTTTTCAGTACCTACTACTGTGTTAGTTTTCTTCCTGATTTATTTTTGCTCACCATTTTCCTTGTTATTTTCTGGTTTACTGTTGACTTTTGTCATATAAAATTTGTGGGTTTTGTTTGTTTCACCTGTCTGATTTTGAACTTTCATTAGGATGTGTATGGTATTGATCCTTTATCCTGTTGTTTGTTTGAGATTTAAAGTTGTGTATTGGGTTTCTTGAAGTTGTTATATCAGTGATTGAACTGGGTTCGTTTCGTACGATTGTTTTTGTTACTTGGAATGCGGTTTGTTCTGGTACAAAGAACCGGAATGCACCATAGGAGTAGGCTTGTGTAGATAACCATATCAGAATCAACTTCTTTCAAGCTATGTACATCTTCTTTCGGGCTATAAAACATGAAATAAAGAAAGTATTATTGGTCAAATTATTTGCGCAAAACACTTTTCTAGTATCATAAAGACCTTGGCAGGGCCCCGGTTTAGTGTCTCTCAGACCTAATTCCGCTGGCAGGGATACAAGACTGAAACATAGAAACATAGAAACCCAACAGAGAACATAGAAACACTAGGTTTCCAAAATTGTTGAGAAGATGTCCCACACATGCAAGTCTGTCTAGTGCTATTCGTTTTTTTTTTGTTTCTATTGCAATTCATTGGCATGACCACCCTCCATGGGCTAATGGGAGCTCTAACATCCTTCTTTGGTTTAAGTGTTTAACTATAATATTGTTGAGATCCATAGCTTTCATAGCAGATTATATAAATCATTGAGTAGAGCTCACCTTTGTAAATCGGCTTTCAAGGGGAGGATTTAATGCCAAGAGCTTATGTACATGTGATCAAGCTCAATGCCAAGAGCTTATATACATG
This sequence comes from Rhododendron molle, assembly GCA_025413875.1. Taxonomy (NCBI): domain Eukaryota; kingdom Viridiplantae; phylum Streptophyta; class Magnoliopsida; order Ericales; family Ericaceae; genus Rhododendron; species Rhododendron molle. The sequence continues at coordinate 21,503,708 of CM046389.1, read as the reverse complement.
TGATCAAGCTTTCTGTTAACTGATGCTGGTCGTTTGGATAATAACTCAATTGCTTTGGTGTTGTATTAAGTTGATTATACCTCTCGATATCGCACAGGTCATGGTATGTAAGTTAGAATCTTTGAACCCTGTACACCTTACTTCTGGTGCAACCTCATTCATAATTATCTTCGGATTGCATGTTTTGATCTGCTTTTACTGTCATACATATAGCCTATAGGTAGGTGCAAAAGAAGGATTCGTTTCTTGGTGGGTGGTTGTGTGATTTGGGGGGGTAGTTGGGGTTGTTTCTTCTGTTATGTAATTTGATGAAATGATTTAGAATTGTGCAACTGTTTTTGGAACGCTGTGCACCATGCTCCAGTCTTGTTTTACCTTTTCTGCATTTTCTTGGCTTTGTTGTGTTATAGAAAGCTCACCTCAAAAATTTTATTTTTCTTTCAACTTCTCCATTCACGTAAAAGTGACCAATGAAAGCCTTCTCTATTGAGTCTTTTGTTTTGCTCTTTCTTTTCTTTTCTTGTTGTGAGAGATCCTCTTGTCTAAAAAGTTCCTGGATCCAAATTTTCTCATGATCTGATGGAGTGAGTTTGCATGAGTTTTGCTCCTCATTTGTCTTTGCTCTGTTTGGTTGCCCTTTTATCTACTTGCCTCTATAGATGATTATAGCAAAACATTTTTATAAAGCTTTGGTTATGCGTTCATGCTTATGCTCTTTTTATATATATTCGTTTGTGGTATTTCACTTGTTATATCGCAATATAATTATTTTATGTTTTTTTGTTAAAATGTGTTTTTTTTCCCAAGGTAATGATGTTTACATCATGACGAAATAGCTTTCGGGATGAACAGAAGTTGATTCTTAGTTGGCGCTGTTGCTATTTTCATTAAGAGCTTTGCTATAAAGTTATAAAAACACCATCATGTACAACAATTTGTACAATGAATCAATGCCAATGAGTATGTTGTTAAAAAAATATTTTACATTTTGTGTTTATAGGGTTTCTCTTTCATTAATTGAGACCAGCTGGAATTTTGTACAGAATATGGATTACATGGACATTGATCAGGTCCCTGATGTTCCTGACGCTCCTGATAGATTGGCTGCCCAGGATGTTAATGGAAGGCAAGTTATCGAAATAGGAAGTGATTCATCTGCAGGAAACACAGATTTTTCTGGCTAAGCGGCTAAAAATCAGCTAAGAGCCAGGAGTAAACTGGTCCTCGATAATGGGCATTGCAAAAGTCTCTTTTTTCGCCCTGGAAAAAATGTTAGTGTTTCCAGCAAGTCTGAGGTTGATGGTGACTTCAAAGGAAAAGCTCTATCTACTACTCAATCACCTAACCGTGGAAGAAATGGTGTTGTAGATCTGATGGAGTGGATGGGGCCAGCCCAAGTGTTCCACAATGATGTCCCAAATGCAGTGTTAGAAGATTGTTTTCAAGCTAAAGAATTTAGAAAAGGATCAATACCGACCAATGGCTTCTCTTCTTTATGTGGCATATCAAATTCTTCAGCGGCAGCAGTTAATGCCTGTAGGGAAAAGAGAAAGTAAATGATACATGTAAAGGAGGTTCAGGTCTTGATCGTGGAAAAGGAACCTTTGGTGATTCACTACCTGAAGTTGGAAATGGTGTTTCCTCATCGTTTTATTCTAGTTTGTCGCCTAGAGTTGGTGGACGAATTAGATTTGTGAGAGATGGCTGGATCTCTCCACGGAATATAGCAAAGGCCAAACAGTTTACTGAAAATCACAGTAATGGTTCCATTGATTTACAAAATGATAGGGGAACTTAATCTAATTCCTCGTTGAATCTGGTAAGGGAATGCTGGAGGGAACAATGTTGATAGAAGAGAAGGGGTGATATTTCAGCCATCTTCATGAGAAGAGCCGGCCGCAAAAAACCATAGATTTGGCTACCAGGTACTACTGTTCGCTTGAAAATTGTTTGCGTTGAATTGTAGTGGTTGCTTACATTCCTAGTTTCTTGATTAAGAGTCTGGATTTGTTCCTTGTGAGTGGTTCATGAAGCTGCTTGGAGAACTCTGTAGGATGATTAGCGAACGTAGATTCCCTCTTTCCCACTTTGTAGTTGGTTTGTCTGAATCTTGAGCGTGGCCAGCTTCACCGTACAACTGTGTCATTTCTGTTTGGTAGAATCTTTTCCTAATTTTGTAGGATTTAATTGCATGGTTCACATTGTGTGCTTTTCGATGCGCTGGACTATGAATGATGGAAGCTTGGTAATGCGCACAGAAATTTATTTGAGTCTCGAGGCCTGCCCTCTATGATGCCTTTTGGCTTTGATTTTGGGGGCATGGTTCTGCATCAAAACGTCCCTTCAGCTCCTCGGTTCTTGGACGTATAGGGGGGCCACTGTTGAAGTGGTATTCTGAGAGCAACCACTTTGTCAATATATTGTCAAAGGTTAGGTTTGTCTCCAATCCTCCCCCGCTCATACCCTCAATGATTGGGGACTATATGGGTTCTGTTGTTGTTTCATTGGATGGTTCTCGCGTCTTGTACTATCCATTCTTCTAAAAAGCAAGAAATTTACCCACTTTTGTGCTTCCCCTCTTATGCATTCATGATATAGAGTTTGTAGCCCCGTAGGTTATGACTAGGCATAAACATGGAGTTGAACAGATTTAAAATTGAAGTCTTTATACTTTATGCTAAGAAGCGTGATATGCACACAAGACATGCGCATGCACACAAAATTAGTGGACTCACTGGCTCAACATTATACAATAGGCATTTTTGTGAGCCAAATTAATGTACATTTGGAAATTGCTTGCAGAACCCTGTTTCAAAATGGCCTTTGATTTTCTAGTGAAAAGTTAAGCTGAAAGATTTTCAATGCACTTTCAGAGAACTTACGGTCAAGAAAAGTTTCTAGCTTGATCTGCAGCTTTAATTGAATCTGTCAAGTTAGGATCCATCTGATTGGCATATTGGGCCTACCTAGTGCTATTTTTTGGCTATTCTGGAGTGGACACTAAGGCCGTGTTGAGATTTGAGGTGAAGGATTGGTTGAGGGGTTCGTGTAGGGAAAGGAAGAAGTGAATGAAAGTATAGGAAGATAATGAAGTGAAGAGGCTTGTCTTCCAAAAAAAGAAAAGAAAAATGGAGGCTTGTCTTCCCTGCCATTTTCCTTTCCCTTGTTAAGTCCCTCCTCAAATCGATGTCCATACAGGCAAACACAGCCTAAGGTCAATCAATCTGCACAACACATTGAGAAGAGAAAAGATAGCAATTGGGATTGATGGAAGGAGATTTTTCAGTGTTAATAGGTGCATGTGAAAAGGTGAGGGGTATAGTCTTGAAGATTTTGCACCTTTGTAAGTAATTGACATTTAGAAAACTTAAAGAGGCAGATTCTTAGCTAAAGGTGTGATAACTTTGGAAGTATTATTTGGCAACTCACGACTCCCCTTTGTCAAAACCTACAGAAAATAGATAAGAAAAGGATCTTTAAGAGGGTTCTGGCAGAGCAATAGCTTTGTGAAATCGCTCTACCTCATGGTAACATAATCAAGAATCATTTGGCTCTGAATTCTCTCTTTTCTTTTTTTGTCATGTCATCAGGCACTCATCCGTTGAATTGCAAGTCTCCTTGCTTTATTCCTATTGATTTTTCCAGGTAGTTAACATCATTACCAGTAACGAATCCTACTGGCCGACGAGCCAGCTGAAAATCATCCTGCTGGTAATCTAGTTATATACTTGCAGGAGCTCAATAGCTCACAATGAACAGATCTGTGGAACTAGTAATGCCAGTGGAGATGCACTTGATGAGGGTCAACATCTTTCCAGAACAAAGGATGACCCGTCTTATATCAACCAGCAAAACGAAAGTAAGGTGGCGAGAATAGATAGTGGGAAGGGGATTAGTAGCCGGATTGACAACGAAGATCGGGAAGATCAGAATGCAGTCTCTTTTCAGAATGGGTGTGCTTTAACTAAAGCTCAAGCAGTCTCCCGCCCTATGGCACACTCGGTCCATGTTACAGGTCATCGCTTTGCAGGAAGCACTCTTATGAAAAGACAGAAGCAAGGCTCTACCTCAAGTAATCGTGGTCAAAGCTCTACATTGGCCACTGTTGACTCTGAATTTGTGATTCCTTCCTCATCGATGGAGCCATTAAATTCAAGATCAACTAGAAATCATAGCGATAGTGGTCCACGCGTTCTGGATCCAGACCATCCGGTTATTGAAGTTGATGGGTTTTCCCCTGAAGTGAGACATTATGGGTCGGACTATAGAGATGCTAGTAGTAATGGCGACTCAGATGATAGGGCTAGCAAGTAGAAGCAGATGAGATGTTGGCTCGTGAACTCCAAGAACAACTGTATCATGAGTTGCCAGGAGTTTCAGATGAACCTTATTCGCTTCTGTTGATTTTATATACTTGTTGCTAGATGTTACTTCCTCTTTTCACCCCCTAATTCCATTATTTTGTGAATGACTATTTACCTTTATGCAGTTTGATGCACTCATCACATCAGCGAGGCAGCGGGAGGTATTATCACAGCATTTTATTCTGGTGGAAGTCATCCTGTTTTCCATCCTGTAAGTAGACATCTTTATAGGTACTCATTTCGCAGGAAACAGCTGCATCCTATAGTCATTCATGAAATATATATGTTTCTATGGGCAAAAATGTCTCGAACATTCAGGTAAGATCCAGAGATGTTTAAATATTGTTCTGAGGATGCGATGCAACAGTCTTCAGTGTCTGCATGTGAGAATTTATTTTGTTCTGTGGCATGGGAATAAATGGAAGCAAAGATGCTGCATTTAGCCGCTTCATTCGCATTTTCCATTTTACGTTCTCTTGTGAAAGGGCAGACTAAAGCATGACCGAACCAGTTCTTTGCTGATAGTTGTAACTTGATACAATATGCAGTAGTTGATAGGTTTTCCACGTTGTTGCATGCGAACTGTTATTCCCTTGCTAGTATGGCCTGATTTGTACAACATATATTTGAACTCTATGCTTGGACCAAGTGTTGACATCAGGAGAGGTCTCTGTCCATTGGTCAAATATGTTGTTGATATCTAACCATACTAGCAAAGGAGGAACAATAATTATTTTGAGCCACGGTTGATGATGCACAGTGTTCCCACGCTCAAGGATAGGATATGGTGCGTGCTACACTTTGCCTATGATCACATAGGGAAGTGCATGATATGTGTCTTTTCAGGAGACTAACATTTGGTGCCATATTCGTGCATGATATGTGTCTTTTCAGGAGACTAACATTTGGTGCCATATTCGTGGGAGCGTGTGTTGTGGTGATGATACATAGTGCCACAACAAGGAGTCTGATGTCTATAGAGACAAGAATCATCTCTGTTGACTAACAAGAATTACAAGCTTCTATGTAGACTTTTAGGGCTTGTTTACACCTATTTAATTTTCACATGCAAAAGTAGCATATGAGCTTCTGCAACCTCTCATTGCCAATTGATTTTGAGTTGGAAGGTTTAACATAGTATAAGAGCTAGGCTTTCACAGTCTTTTGAACTAGACTCTCTCGATTGAAATTCCCTTGCTTTAACGTAGACCAAGAAGAATGTATAGTTTGAAAGAACCGTTTCTTTAAATTCTAGAACTACGAAAACGCCCAGTACCTTATGACATAAATTGGGTCCTATTATGAACCTTAGTTGACCCAAATATGTCTTCAAACTGTAAAATTGTGGAGAAATTGGCTAGAAGCCTAGAATTATTAATTAATGTAAAGAACTGAAAGAAAGGAATATCACGGTTAGGAACTCACAAATGCAAGGTCCCTGGATCCTGAATTTCAATTAAGTCACCCAACAATTTTTCTGCGCTTCGAATGTTGTATTTGTTCGTGTGATCGCATTTTTATGTTCAGTAACACCAGAGGACTTGAAACTTTTCATTATTAAAGCTATATGTGGTATTTGTTATTAATCTCGTGTGTTAAACTTCCAGTAGTGATCATGTTGTTTTTGCAGATAGCTATTGTTAAATTCTGTATTAATAATCCCAGTGGTGTTCTAAAAGATTATAATTTACATTTTATGCTGAGTGGCTCTTTAACTTCAAATTCCTATAGACAGTCCCGGTCACTGTTCTCTCAGAACCCTTCTATGTATGGAGGCACTAATGCTCAAGGTCCTGCCTCTGCTAGATTAACACGGTTGAAGAGTCATGTACGGAGCCAATTGCATAGAATATCCTATAGGGAAAGTGGTTCTATCTTTCCTCCCAGCATGGATTTGGACATGACTGTTTTTCGCATTGCACTACACAAATGCTAATCTGAAATGGTTTGGTTGGTATGGTTTTGTTGTAAGTTTTTGAAAGTACATAACATTTGGTAATTGTGTAAGGTACTAGTCCACTTTGTTGCATTTGAAGTCACATTGAACCATGAATTGCTTTCAAACTTTCAAAAGATCTTACTCCCTGGAAAATATCATTTTACGTATGGCTTGCCTCATTCTTGCCTATACATATATTAGTACGATAGGTTAGGGTTGCTTTTATGATTGGTTGTTTTGGGTCCATCAAGTTTGGCATTTTTTGGCCGGAGAGCTTGATACAGATCTTAAAAGTAAAACAAACTTGGCAGTTATCCAGATTTCTAAATAAGTTGCAAGGACTTTGTCATCTTATTTAAGTCCTTTGTAACTATAGGTTTTGGGAAGAGTCACATACAATGGCCATGGAATGGATGAGTTTCTTACATAGAGGTCCTCTACTTATATAGGTCAATATGACCTTCATATTAGAGAATTGACAGTGACAGAAACATTAGCATTCTCTAGTAGATGCCAAGGGGTTGGAACTCGTTATTGTAAATTAGATTCATGAATGTTTTTAATAATTACGGGTGTAAGTACCACAGGAGTTCGAATTCTGTATCGGTTTTCTTTGAAATTTGCAGGAATGATGGCAGAACTATCAAAGAGAGAAAAAGCAAGCAAACATAAAGGTTGAAATTTGCAGGAATGATGGCAGAACTATCAAAGAGAGAAAAAGCAAGCAAACATAAAGGTTGAAATTTGAAGAAATGATGGAAGAATTATCAAGGAGAGAAAAGCAAGGAAACAATAAAGCCTGATCCTGAAATTGATATTTTCATGAAGGTAACTGCAATTTCTCCATGCCAAAACCATGTTGGGTGATTAGAAAAGGCTGCATCATTAGAAGGGCAAGAGGCCAATGTTGTGACAGACTATGTTCTTAAGGTACCAACTTGAAAACAGAATACGTAACTTAAATAAGTTTTTGAAAGCCATAGTAACTGATTTGACCTCCTTTGATTTCTTCAATTTCCACAGATACTGGATCTGGAAATATGCGCAGATACCTTGGTGGGTGATGAAATGCGGACAGGTATTTATGGTGGACAAAAAAAGCGGCTCACAACAGGTAAATTGCATTCACACAATAACATACCATATTCTGGAAACAAAACTCCTAGAATTATGAAAAAATTGCTTATCTTTGTCTTTTCAAAACTGCTTTGAGTTTTGGGCCAGTTGTATATTACTTTCCTGATACGTCGTGTCCAATTGGAAGAGTAGAATTTTTGACCATATGCTGAAATAAGTTTAATGATAACAGAAATGAGAATTATGAAAAGATAAATAAATCCGAAATAAGTACTTACCAGTATTCCTGCCCTTCGAGTAATTTGTTTAGCCAAAAGAGTTCAGAAACGCTGATTATTCTGAGCTTCTGATGTTATATCATGCAGGAGAGATGCTGGTTGGACCATGTAGAGCACTTTGATGGATGAGATATCGACTGGCTTGGACAGCTCTACAACTTTCCAGATTGTGAATTCAATCAGGCATTCCATCCACATACTAAAAGGAACTTTTGTTATCTCTCTCCTCCAGCCTGCACCATAAACTTGCGACCTGTTGGATAACAAGATTCTGCTCTCTTATGGGCAAATAGGGGTATGGCTTATTTTTCTTGATTGTTTGAATTTCTATCTTTCTAATATTTGCCACGAATCTTCTGTTTCAATTGTTATATTCTTGATGAAACCTCTTCCTCTTTTTATTGGGTCAAAATTTGAAAACCCTAATAACCCCAATTAAGGTAGAATAAGTTCAAATTTAAATTTTGTTTCATAGTTTCTCTGTATTTGCTTCATTTTGCTGTTTCCCTCATCTTCATTGCAGACCCTATCCTTTTCTTCAAGGTGGTCATGAAAGAAGCAAAACTATAGGAATTGCTAGTCGAAGGGTTGCCTGGGCAAGCACCAAAGAAGTTATGAGGGGAAACTATTCTTAGTGGGAAAGTCTTAAATGGTGGCCCCTCTACTCTCCCGCTATCTTGACAGGAAAAACACAACGCTCTTTTTTTTTGTTTTTTTCCTATTTCCTCACAACTAAGCGGTTAATATGACATTTGTTGTCAGGTACAGCTTTGATCCGGAGAACGATGCTGGATTAATAGGTGTTCGTGTTCTGTCAACACTTTTCCCCCCTGCAAATTGTCAGTTGACCAGAATAACAAGCCTTCGTTGACATGGTATTGGTGATGGTGCTATTTTTCATTTTTATTCTCCTTTCTTAACTTTTGAAAAAATAAGCTGGAGGGCTGTCAAAGGTTTAGAGTGGAGACTAATGATATGTGACATAACAAAGCTCCATGAAGTCATCTAAAATCGGAGGGACATCAAAAGCAACCTCTTTCGGCTTTGGTAACATTTCAACTACATTCTCGTACTTTTGTGCATCCTTGCTTTCTTGCTTGACCATGGCGAAGCTTTCCTTGTTTTTAACAAGTCTTCCTTCTTCAATGTCAACAATAAGCTCTTCTTCAAACTTGTCATATTGTTTCACATAGATCCATGCACTTTTTGCACATTAAGCACTGCCCCATGGGATGTGGTTAGCATTTTCCTTACTAGAATGGCTTTTAGAAGATTTTTGACAACATTTTGAAAACTATGAAGTGTCCATTTTTTTTTTCTTTTGGGAACTAGGCAGAAAATCTATCAATTTACATTCATTTTTATTGTTCATATAGTAGTTTTTTTCCACAGTAAAATCATGGGAATTAGTGCAAATCTAGGGCAACTTTTGTCATCTAATTGAACTCTTGAACACGTCTCGAACAATATTCTATCATATCAGGGCCTCTTGTGTCTTTCTCCCATGACGTGATCCTCTCATGTGATCTCCACATGAAGAGAAATGAGACCTACAACGATCGGATTTTGATGATCAGAACTGTTCATTATAAAGGTCCCAATGCAAAAATTATTCATAAGAAGCAACTAAGGTTAATCGAGCAATGTTAGTTGTCTCAACAAATAATATTGGTTGTGGGAGAAATAAACATTCACAATTCTGACGGTCCATTTCTTCGGCTAATTTAAGATTGGATCAGACACTTATCGTTATTTGGTTAACTTGGATTTTGTGCATCGATAGTTTACACATTGGTACTAAAATGACCAGCTTGGATTCTCAAACTGGGTCGTGGTTCCATTTCTCTTGAACGAGGATCACACGAGAGAATCGTAAGTCAACTTTTTTCATATTCTCTTGTTTTGAAATTGAAGGTATTCACACGAGAGAATCGATAGTTTACACATTGGTACTAAAATGACCAGCTTGGATTCTCAAACTGGGTCGTGGTTCCATTTCTCTTGAACGAGGATCACACGAGAGAATCGTAAGTCAACTTTTTTCATATTCTCTTGTTTTGAAATTGAAGGTATTCAATTTTTTGCTCTGCTTTGCTGTGGTTGTGAAGGTGGTCCAGTAATGGAGGAATTGGTGGGTCAGCATATAGTAGGAAGAAATGCAATATCTGGAGACGGTATACTACCATGCTTGTTGAACATTCGACCCAAGCATCAGAACAACATAAATGTTTATGTGGCATGAGTTATTGCCCCGGAAGACAGACTGGTATCACCAGATTTACATCAAGAGTCTTGGCAGACAAATTCTCTTTTCACGTATCCAGGCATGCACGTGGCGATGTCTTTGTAAGTTGATTACTTCAGCTTCATTTCATTGTTCATAAACACAGGCTAAATTGCCATGTGTTAGTTTCCTCAATTAGGAGACCAACATGGCCTGTTCATATGTCTATCCCTTGTCAACCAGATGAAGATCATTGTAATTGAATTCCAAGATCATTGTAATTGAATTCCAAGACAAAGCTTAGATATTTAGTTGTGACTGTCAGTTATGTTTTTTATAAGTTGATCATTGTAGTTGTTGCTATTATATCATTTAAATGCTGGAGAATCTTTTGCGACATGTTGCAACGTTTGATCTTGATTCTTGACTCCTCGGTGATCCATCTCGGGAGTATTGTATTTATCAAAGTAAACACAAAACTGGTCCGCCTGCAAGTTTAGTCCTCTCCAGCGCAATAATTCTACCTTTCTGCTGCTTTCCATGTTTCTGCCACTGTTATTTGTGAAGCAGTTTTAACCTTATTTTCTGTGGTGAGCTTGGCAGCACTGGCTTACTATTTAACAGATCCAACATGATTGAAGAAAGTATCGATGAAACAGGAGAATATTTCTGGACATTTTGTTCAGGGTGACTATGTTTGTCGGTCTCATCTGCCCATATTGTTCATAACCTATAGATACATGTTGAACTGAAGAGCGAAGAGGTGAAATCAGGCTTCCCAGCTGGAGTTTAAACTCTTGTTTGCTTCCTTGGCTGCTAACTGCTTGGAGGACAACGATTGGGATGGGATCTGTTGGGAAAAAGTTTCAGTCCAAGAGTTACTGTTATAGGTTCTTTTACCCTATGAGTCGCACATAAATGCGCGTGGACATGTTTTTATAGGTGCTGCAATTTCAGGTGCATGTGTTGTTATGTGGAAGACTTTTTGCATACAACCATAGTACCATTCCAATCTGGTTGTGCGACTGGGGTGCATGTATTACTTGGAATTGGAACACTCCTCTTGAAAAGATAATGTTTCCATCTTATCTGAAATATGTTTGTTTTGGGTATCTGTTTTATGTTCAAAAGGCTGATGTAATATGACTGTTTTATAAGCAGTTATGTTTAGATTTCTAGTTATTAGCATGTGTGAAATGCTTTTCTAAGCCTTTATGCACGTATATCAGTGTTGCAATGCATGATATTTCATTTGGAAGAATGCTTGAAACATATGTTTCTAATTGTAAACTCAGATGTTATCTCTTCATTGGACCTAGGGCCTTTGTTTCATGCTCTGATTATGTGGGATTATTGCTTTCTTTCTGGCATTCGTGGGAATTTTCTTCATTTACATCTTGCACTTTTAAAGTTTTTCCATGGAAAACTAAAATGGGTTCAGTATTTTCTTCTGTCCATGCTTAGACAATTTTTTTGACTGATGATGGCCTTTAGGTAAAGCAAGTTCACGTTCCATGTGCAACTGTGGGTCCAGATGAGCCGCATACAGCAAGTACTATCATGCCAGGTGGTGTTTTAGAGGAACAAAGTCTGGATTCGTTGAATCCTGAGATAGAAAGAACAGAATTGGGGAGGCTTTTGAGCTCCAAACTTCCTTCACATCCACAGTTATATGGGGGATGATTGAGCAATGGACTTTGCTATCTTATTTTGCCAAATAAGTTGCCAGCAAACAGGTAACACACAACCAGAAGAGCTGCAAATAGTTACGTACATTAGTCATTTTCGTACATATACCAAACCAAACCAAACTGAGCCTTATGTTCCAATCACTTGGGGTCGGCTACATGAATCTTTTTCCTCCATTGAGCTTTGTCAAGTGCCACTTGTTCACACAAACCTACTATACTCATATCTTTGCGTACCACATCTAATGTCAATTTAGGTCTATCCCTCTCCGTAGCATTGCTACCCAAAGCTATCCTATCCGCTCTGTTAACTACTGCATCTCATGGTCTACGATAGACATGTCCAAACCACTTTAACCTATTTTCCCTCTAACTTCTCTTCTATGGGTGCTACACCTACCATCTCACAAACCGTTTCATTTCTAATCCTATCTCGTCTAGTCTTATCACATATCCACCTCAACATTCTCATTTTTGCTACACTCATCTTGTTCACCTGTTGTTTCTTAATAGGGCAACATTATGTCCTGTAAAGTATCGCTGAACTGATGGCAGTTTCATAGAATTTTCCTTCAATTGGGTACCCTTTTGTCACACAGTACACCAGTAGTGCTCCTCCACTTGGGCCACCCCACTTGGATCCTATGGGTCAAATCATCAGCAATCTCTCAATCTCTACTAATAATTGAGCCTAAGTACCTAAAATGATCACTCTTAGTCTTAGGTATCTTCTGGTCTTGGATCATTGCTCTTTCTTCATGCGCACTGTTGGTACCACTAAACTTGCACACCATATATAGTCATTTTTGTACATATAATAAACATTTTTATCTGCGGTTGTCACAGAGACATTAAAGTAGAATAATGAGTCGAGATTATTTCTAATTTAATATTTGATAAAGGAAAAAGAATCTAAGAATTCTTTTGATCGTATTTCTCATGCTTGTCTCTCCCAGAAGGCAATAAAATTGCTGATATTCCTTAGGTACTCAGTGTCAAGCTTCGGCCAATTGCATGGGAACATCTTTTATGGATCCACCCCCAAACATTCTGCTCCTCCCACCCCAGTTCATTTAGTGGTTTATTGTTGGCTTAGGCATTTAGATTTGCCTCGGGGTTGCTTGTTATTTCTATAGGATCCACTGCTCCATTTTGTGATATGCCTAGAAAAAGTATCACATCTAGAACCCATGACAATTGTTAAGCCGCTTTTGTCTAAAGTCCATTATAATTGCTCGATGTTATGGGTAGAATAAAGTTGTTTACTCTTGTGATGAAAGCATCTCTTGATGAAGGAAAGCCTTAGTTCTAGACCTTTCATTTGTTTTTGTTTTTGTTTTTTTATTTTTATTTTTAGTATTTTTTTAACTTTCCATTTGTCAAGGGATAGTAACTTGGTTGAGGGGAAATGTGGGGGAGTGGTGAGCCAAAGATTTAAAAATAAAGTGTAAGATTTGCTGAGAGTGACATTGTTCTATTGTTCCTTGCCAATCGAGGGTTTGGGTCTCAGACTGGGCACAAGATTGTTCTTAGCTTTGTTAGGAATATGATGCTATTCTCCTTGTCCTATTAGTCTTTGTAATAACTTCAAAGATTAATGAAATTTTTTTGCCATTAAAAAAAAGACATCGTTCTATTGTAGAACCATTTGAATTAGAAGGTAGACTGAATACTTATATGCCTTTACATGTATCTTGTACAGTTGTACACACATCTCTCCCTCTCTCACTCATTTCTTTGTGTATTTTTAGGTTTGAAGCTCACGTGGAAGTTCATGTGGATCTATTGATGAAGAAGATGATGAGCATGGCATTGCACATATGATCGAACATGTTGCATTCCTTGGAAGTAAGAAGCGTAGGAAACTTATTGGGACAGGGGCACCTTCAAATGCTTACACGAATTTTCGTAATACTGTGTTTCACATTTATTCACCAACTTGTTCAAAGGTTACTAGTATTTCCTTTGTGGCTCCAGTGTTTATTGTCACAGAACTGTTGATGTATAACTTGAATCTATGATCTAGTATAATGCACTTTTTGGTTATATTGTTTTGCTATTTTTCTAATATGTAGTTTCGCTTGTAAAATTTTATCCCCTCCCTCTTTGTGCATATATGTGTATGCATGTTTTAAATGACATAAAAATTGTCTACTTCTTTCCTTGCTTTTACTTGACCCGCATATTGCATGACCTATTTAGCTATAAACCAAGCCACACAAAGTATTGTGTTCCAATTAACTTGTTCGCTACATGAATGCTTTTTCTCTATTCTATTCTGTCAAGGGTTATACAATCAATGAAGTTTGGTAAATTCGTCTCCCTTTTTCACAACAACATCTCATGCCAATTTAGGTCTTCTCTTCCGGCTAGCATTTTTGCTAACAAATTTACAATAATATTTTCTATTTTCTTTACTGTTACATTTACTAGCCTACAGGTATATTTGGCTGATTCACCCTAGCCTATTTTCTCGTAACGTATCTTTAGTTTGGTGCTGCCCTTACCCATTCACTATGTTTTCATCTAGTCCTATCTCGCCTTGTCTTACCACAGGTCACCCCAATATCCTCTTTTCAGTTCTACTCAGCTGATGCATGTGATGTCCCTGTTAGTCTAGGGATTTTAAGTCTTTATGATTATATTAAGGGTAGTTTAGTCCCTTTGTAATATTAGGGTTTGTTTAAGGTTATTAAGGTTAGTTTATATAACCCCAGTCTAGTAATTATTCATTCACTTTAGCAATACAATAAATGCTGGTTTTGTTTTCGGAAAAGTCACAGTCCCATATAGCAACGTGGGCCTTATAACTGTTCTATGCAATTTTCTCTCGATTAAGCTGTTTAGGGAATAATTGTAGCAAAATGAACTGCTTGGTATATAGTTTTCACAGCGCATTCATAACGCTTTTTGTTTGAATATAATAAGCATTTGTTTAACAAATGTTTTGTGTTATAACTAATAATTATGTTATTGACATGAATATATATGTAAAATATGGATTCATTTTACTGATTCTGTACTTCTTGCATGGTAGGACTCTGGTGGTGATCGACTTCAACCTGTTCTTGATGTGTTGAATGAGGTACTTTAAGATGTCCTTAAATTTTTTTGAGGTCATAGTGATGTAACAAAGAGTTTGGGAACTATTATTGTCTGTGTTCTAAAAAGTGTCTAGGTGCTAGGTGGGGGTCCAATGCATAGATTAAAATCGGCCTAGGTGGCTGACTAGTTAGCTGCGAGGTGCTAGGTGCCCGCCAGGCGGGGGTCCAATGCCTATCTTGGTGGCCGACTGGTTTGCTGCGAGGTGCTAGGGGGCCCGACTAGTCGGCCACTAGGCATTTGGTGCCCATTCTCCACCCGGCTAACGCCTAGCGACTTTTAGAACACTGATTATTGTAGCCTTTGTGAAATAAAAAGCTGCTATGGTACATCTAACATGCCATATGTCTCTCATATATACAGATAGTTTTTCACCCACAGTTTCTTGCTTCTCGTGTTGAGAAAGAAAGAATCGCAATATTATCAGAACTACAGATGATGAATACAATTGAATACCGTGTTGATTGCCAGGTATACAATTAGGAAATCGGCAAGTCTTTGCTTCTGTTTTTTGTCCTATATGTGTCCTATGTAATGCCTCCTTTGGTTTTCTTTTTCTTGTCAAGCATCGTTGTTGCAACATTTGCATTCTGAAAATAAGCTGGGTAAGAGACTTCCAATTGGATTGGAAGAGCAAATTAAGAAGTTGGATGCCGATAAGATGAGGAAATTCCACGAGCGTTGGTACTTTCCTGCAAATGCCACCTTATACATTGGGGGGGACATTGACAACATTTCAAAGTTAGTTTACCACATTGAAGTATGTCACTGCCTATCGTTATTTTCTTTTGACAACGGTTTTGTTATTTTCTATACGTCAGTTAAGTGCATTTTATGAAAATGGTTATGAAATTTCAGCTAATCTTTGAGCGGTAGTTGTTGTTATCGTTTATTTACTGTTTAAGTATTATTCAGGCTACTTTTGGGCAAACTGGCCCAGGAAATGAGACAGTCACAACATCTATACCTAGTGCATTTCGTGGAAATTTATCGCAAGACAGATCAGTTATTTCTTTGGAGGAGTCAAAGATTTTACAAAAGGAAAGGCATGCAGTTCGCCGTCCTGTTGTGCATAATTGGTCCATCCCAAGGAGTAATGAGATTGTAAAGCCTCCACAGATTTTTCAGCATGAGTTGCTTATTTCTCCATAAATATGTTCTGCAAGGTATGGAAAGAAACTACTGTTATTTTTCTTGGCACATAGTAGTTATCTCTGGACCTAATTATGATTTATGAGATACAATTTTAATGCCACCTTGCTTTCTCTGAAAAATATTTTATTGGTTATGTCTTTCCAAGGCCGCCCTGAACCGCACCCTTAGTCAATCTCGTAATAAGGGGCACGGTACACTTTTTTATAACCAAGTTTCAAAAGTATTTTTAGGATGAGATATAGTTATTTTTAACTAAGTTTCATTTGTAAAAAATGTAAAAGAAGATATAAAGCCACTCCCCTCGTTCCCTTTTATTTGTCCATTTTCAAAGAACGTGTAACTTCCTCAAGAAAATAATATTTTAGCTAATATATTTGCAATTGTTTGCACCATTCTAAAGATCTAATTGAACTCATTTGATTGGTACAAAATATAAACTTAGAGCAGGTATTTGCGAATGTACATTTATGAAAAAAAGATCAATAGAAAGGAAGAGGGAGTACAAAGAGATGAAGAAAAAATTGAACGAGCTATGTAAAGGTGTAATAAACATAGTTTTGCTAGACACTTGCTGAGCATATTGATGCAATGGTCTCCTCACTCAACTATGTTTTGAGTTCAAACTCAACATCAATGTGTTGTGACATGATGTTTCATAGAAAAATTCTTTCAACATAAAAAACTAAGATCGGGAGAATAGAATTGATGACCAAAGGGTTTAAAAACACCATTCTTACTGCTGAACTAGCATCGCTCCCATTTGCGAAAATTGATGCAAGGAATATGGATTACTTCTACCAATTTTGGGGGCCTATGGGCCCAAACTTGGCCGCCTAGGAGCTTTTGTTTCTAGAGTTGGCTCTGTGTCTTTCGTATTGAGTTATCAAGTTGTTGGCACATGAAAATGAAGTCATTGTTTGCTCATTTGGTCTTCATAGTATGAAAGTCATGTTAAGTTAATTGCGGATAAAGTCAAAGTACTTCGGAAAAGTTCAAGTAAGAAAGAGTTGGGGAAAAGAGAATAAATGGCTTGCTGCCTTATTCGTAGATAGAGTAAAATGAAGATGCCCTTATTGGCGATCCTAGTGAGCCTACCACCTTTTATTCATCTTTAGATGATGAGGAGTGTAAATTTGCTAATTAAAAACCTAGAATAAAAATTTATGCAGTTTTTGAACATAATATTCTGATATATTTGAATATTTCTGAACTTTTCTTTATCTCGTACATTTTTTTAATAAATTATTTATTATGTTTGCCTCTTTCTTAGTTGTGCAATTGGGTATTTGGTATACCTGTTTTACCTGCTAGCTATACAGCCATGGGTTTGCTGAGAATAGAGGTTGGGGATCTGTTATGGAAAGAGTACCCCAGATCAAAACACGACCCGTTGCCATCCCTGTTGGCTGTATGGTGGAGATTATTTCGATTGTCAGAGGTTGGTTAAGTGGTTCCTTTTTCTTTGCTTTGATGCTTCTAATTGGTTAGTGGGACTTCATTCTTAAGGAAGGGACGAAGGGTTATCACTTCGGATATGTGTTCTTGTGGTGCTTTGAGTTTGTTAAGGCATTCAACTCAAAACCAATTGGTAATGAGAGGAGGCCCTCCAGGCTCATATACTAGTTTTGGAAATGTTTATTAACCGATGTAGGACAAGTTGTAACACTCTCCGCACGTGCAACCCCAGATTTCCATCCAAAAGCCTCCGAAAGCCTAGCTTTGGTACCATATTAAAGTTCCAACTCAAAATCAATTAGCAATGAGTGGAGAGGCCGCCTAGACTCATATTCTAGTTTTGGAGATGATTATTAACTGATGTGGGACAAGCTCTAACAGAGTTTAGTGGCATGTTTGGCATGAAGGCAACAATTACTTAGGAGGAATATATTATGACATTTTCCTTTTCATGGTTTAGTATCACCTTATTTTAGGGAAATTCTTTCTTGGTAACAAGATAGTGCCTCTCTTTTTAGTTGAATTCTTTGTTGCTCATAAAAGAAATAGAGTAAGATGATGTCAACATGTGGTGTCCACTATCCACCCTCCTCCCTAACCTTTTTGTTAATATTTTGGAAGCATTTGTGCTTCCTACAACCATTCTTGTTCGTTTAATGCAGATGTATTAAAATCCTCCATTCAAGTTGAATATCAGCTCCAAACAAATGGAGGAAAATTGAAAAAGTTAAAATTCCCTTGGTCTTTGTCAAGATGGTTGAATGTAGATCCATTCACTATTTTTTTGTTTTTTTGGTTGGCAACATAAAGTTAATATTATTGATGCAAAAAGAAATATTGCAAAAAAGTACAACTAAAAGAAGGGTAAGCAGTTTTGGGATGGGATTGGATCAGATTGATTACTATGAAGATTTCTTGATACACTTTTTTATGTCTGTGTTATTTTTTACCGCGTGTCCAATATAATGTGGCTTCTTTGGCAGATTCCAGTTAATAAGCTCCAAACATATGGTGACATGCGTAATTTTTTGATGAAGAGGGTTTTTCTTTTTGCTCTTCATTTCCGGATACAAACTAGATACCAGGTGCAATTTCTTTTATGAATGATTTCTTATTCCATTTCGTGATTGAAATGTTTCCTTGTTGATATAGTGATGAGGCATTTCTAGCCATTTTTTGGCATTTGGTTTTTGTTGGTTTTTAGGGAATCATGAATTGCTATTACTCAGTTCTTTTTACTCCATACAATCCACATTAATTTCTTCTCAGAGGTGTGTGAATAACAGAAAGTAGAGCGTGAATATTGTCATTAGTATCGTGTCTCTTTTCTCTTTTGGGAGCTGCAAGAATACAGTGTAATGGCTGGAGTAAAAAATTCTGCAACTAGTATACATTTACATTTTACAACAAACTATAAGAGATGGTTCAGCAAGCATATTGGAGCTAGAGCTCCTAAAGGCTCTTCAGACAGTTCTTAGCTATGCTTCATTTATAGCTGTTCTCTTCGGGCTCTTTAACTCTTTGCGTAGCCATTATTTTGAAGAATTTAAAATTAAAGACACGAGGCCAAGATTTATTCATGGGAATCCTAACTTGATCTGCTTTCTCTCATAGAGATTTACTTCGAAACCAGTTAAGGACTCTTGTCTGTTTTTATTTTTAGACACCCATCTATATCTTTCATACTCTGTGTACATATTAACTTGTGACCTGTATAGTGTCACTCTCTTATAAAGTTCGCAATTTTCACTTTCAGTTAATTCGATTTGTTTGATATCTTTCCTAAGAGTTCAAATCCACCATTCACCTCAATTGAATTGGATCATAGTGATTCGGGAAGGGAAGGTTGCACTTTAACTGCTTTTACAGTGAATGCTGAACCGAAGAATTGGCAAAGTGCAATAAAAGTTGCAGTCAAGGAGGTTTCGATTTTAGTTATTAGTCGCTATAAAAGCAAGTTTCTTTAATTGATATTAGTTTTTGTTGATTGTAACCATGTCTTGTTTTGTCCAATTGGCGGTTCATGGAGATGTTATTACTGTGATATATTAGTGCTTCCAAAGTACGATTGTGAGAGTATCTTATCTTGGTTTATTCTGGTGCTAGTTATTCATAATTTTTGGTTCGGTGCAGGTTCGAAGGCTTAAAGAGTTTGGAGTCACAAAAGGTGAATTATCTCGTTATATGGGCGCACTACTAAAAGAAAGTGAACAGTTAGCAGCCATGACTGACATTGTGTCATCCGTGGATAATTTGGAACTGATCATGGAGAATGATGCACTTGGCCATGTAGTGACGGATCACAAAGAAAGACATGAAAGTTTGGTTGCTGTTACTGGAGCAGTTACTCTTGAAGAAGTAATTTCTGTTCTTCTAAGGAATTGAAAATTGTTGAACTGGACTCTTCAAACTATGATATTTTGATTGGTGATATCATTGACATGGGCGTGTCTGACTTAGTGTTCATTATGAAGTGATGAGTAGACAAATGGATGTGCAATCACTTCGCGTTGGAACTTGCACTGACTGCCAATGAGCATAATGATACAAGAAGTCAGCAATTGAATCATCTTGAGATTGTTATGATACAATTTTCATGCGAGGCTGCCTAATTTGTACTTGTATAAAAATGTTAATCTGGGACATGAATCAATACTCTATACAAGCATGGTAATGTGCACAGAAATTGATTTGGGTTTCTAGACCTACCTTCTCTAATGCCTTTTGGCTTTGATTTGGGGGCATGGTTTTGAAGCAACCCATCCTTTTAGCTCCTCAGTTCTCGGAGTGTACTAGTGGTATTCTGAGAGCGGCCATTTTGTACATATATTGTCAAAGGTTAGGTCTGCTAGATATGTTCTGCTATGTTGTATTTAAGCTATAAAAGCCTTCAATCCTAAACCCTCCTTAAAAGTAGGTTTTCTCTCATTCTCTCTCACGTGATTCTCCTCCTTCCCACTCAATCACTCTCCTATTTTTACTCTTTTTGCTTTTTCCACTTTAATTCTCTCCACATTAAGTTATGCCCCACGAAAATAGGCCCATGTTTTTTCTTGCTTTGCTACCGTCTGTGACATTCAGCAGGGTTAAACCAAACCAAGAAAATGAAAAACATTTAAAAAAAAAGAAATTTTTTGGTTGTACCATATATCGAATGGGCAAAATGCTAGCATCCGGTGCATGTGGCAACAAAAAAATGTTGAAGTCAAGGCTAGTTTATTAGTATCATCATGTAGGATCTAGAGCTTATAGTTTAAAATTGCCTAATAGCTCCCTTGACTTTATCTCTTTCGTGAGAGAGTGTAGATGATTTTATATGCGAACGTGTAAGAATTTATGACATTTTTTCCCTTTATTATGATAACAAACAGGTTTTAGTGTTTACTTTAATATCTGGCGATATTGTACTTATTGAGTGCCGCCTTGTTGGTTACAGTCGATCTTGTGCTTACTATCCCTTCTACTATGTTGATCAACTAAATATTTTAGGTTGCTGAATATATGGATTGCAGGCTAATTCTATCGGTGCCAAGGTGTTAGAATTCGTGGCCGATTTTGGAAAGTCATTTGCACGCCATCCTGCAGCTATTGTTGCATTTGTTCCAAAAAAAGTTCATGATGATGAAAGAGGTGAAACTGAGTTTGAGACAATGCCAAGTGAAATAACCGCTGCTATTAGATCAGGGTTAGAGGAACCCATAGAGCCTAAACCAGAGTTTTCCTTTGCTACCAACTTTGCTGGCTTGCACTTGAATATATTTTTCATATGTTGTTTCTAACATATTCCTTTCTCACGGTTTGCAGCTTCAAGTGCCAAAAGAATTGATATCGTCCTCACAGCTGCAGGAACTACAGTTGCAGCATAAGCCATCTTTTATTCCTATAGCTCCAGAAAATGGCACTAAGATATATGAGACGGAAACAGGGATCACTCAACGGCGTCTGTCAAATGGAATTGCTGTTAATTACAAGGTATATTTAAATCATGTTCATCAAGTTCCTACCAATCAATATTAGTGAAAGTAATCTCTTTCTTAGTCACTATGAGGCGTTTAAGTGAATTGGTTTAGTGTCTGCACTTGAACATTCCTTGGTAGAGGCATTTAGGATAACCCTTCCATTGGTTTTAGACCTAATTTTTCTCTTTTCTAGTTGTATTGCTATAGTACAACATGCTGATGGTGAGATGCACCTTAATTCTTACCATGTGTACATATTTATGTTATGTATAGGTGTCAAGAAGTGAGGCCAAGGTAGGTATAATGCGACTAATAGTTGGTAGTGGCTGAGCTGCTGAAATGCCTAATTCAAAGGGCACTGTTGTTTTGGGGGTTCGAAATCTAAGTGAAGGTGGTTGTGTTGGCAACTTTTCAAGGGAGCAGGTACATAAATCAACATTACTTTTGGAGGTGATTTTATGCTTATTTGCTACTGCATAAGATATGCTTCATCATATTAGTACCATTACGATGTAGCTGGCCCTAATTGATTTGAAAATATGGTTTTGACATGTAGTTTGGTATGTTTTGGTGCAACCACTATTATTGGAGTTATGCTTATGGTCAAGAGTTGGCTTAATTGTGCCACATTTTGTCATGCCCTATGTGTAGTTATTGTCTATTTGTTGGAATCTGTAAACTATCAGATAGAATTGGGAACCCAAAAATTAGGTTTATTTTCCTCATTACGTTAGATTTATACAAGACTAAGAAAGTAATTATACTATGATCCTTATCTCCTAATCCAATTACACAAGGGCTTAATTATACGCTAATTACATGTACACCCATAACTTAACACTCCCCCTCAAGTTGGTGCGAAGATGTCAATTAGGCCCAACTTGAACACAGCGGGGTGGAAACTCTTGCTACCAAGCCCTTTTGTGAATATGTCAGCTAATTGATCCTCCGATTTCACGAAAGGCATACATATCAACCCATCACTTAGCTTCTCCTTGATAAAGTGTCTGTCAATCTCTATGTGCTTCGTTCTGTCATGTTGGACAGGATTATGAGCAATGTTGATGGTAGCTTTATTGTCACAGTAGAGTTTCATAGGACCACTATCCGAAATTCCCAAATCATGTAACAAGGTTTGGAGCCACAAGAGCTCACAAACACCATAAGCCATAGCTCTATACTCCGCTTCTGCACTTGATCTGGCAACCACTGATTGCTTCTTACTTCGCCAAGTAACCAAGTTTCCTCCAAGGAAAGTACAGTAGCCCGAAGTAGAGCGTCTATCATCCACAGATCCAGCCCAGTCAGCATAGTGAAACCCTCCAACCGCAGGTGACCATGATTAGAGAACATAATTCCTTTCCTTGGAGTTGACTTCAGATACCTCAAGATACGATAAACTGCGTCTAGATGTGGAGTACGAGGATCATGCATAAACTGACTAACACCCACTACATAAGTAACATCCGGTCAAGTGTGAGCTAAGTATATCAGTCGACCCACAAGTCGTTGATACCTTTCTTTATCAGTGTGCTCCCCCACATTTCCACTAAGATGATGATTCGCCTCAATAGGAGAATTCGTGGGTCTACAACCCAACATACCTGTTTACTCCAAAAGATCAAGTATATACTTCCGTTGGGAAATAAAAATACCTCTATTAGACCTCGCCACCTCCATTCCTAGAAAGTATCTTAGTGATCCCAAATCCTTAATCTCAAACTCTTGAGCCAGATTAGACTTAAGATTAAGAATCTCGTCCACATCATTCCCAGTAATTATTATATCATCTTCATAGACGATAAGGACAACAATCTTACCATCTCTTTTAATGAACATAGTATGATCTGTATGGCTCTGTTTGTATCCAAACCTCAACATAGCCTTTGAAAATCTGCCAAACCAAGCTCTAGGTGACTGCTTCAACCCATAGAGAGCCTTCTTCAACCTACAGACATTTCCTTCAGTCTTAGAGGAAGAAAAACCTGGTGGTATATCCATATACACCTCCTCCTCTAATTCACCATGAAGGAATGCATTCTTCACATCAAACTGTTGCAGAGGCCAATTCAAATGTGCAGCACAAGGTAGTAGAGCTCATACAGAGTTCATCTTTGCTACCGGAGCAAACGTCTCCTCGTAATCTAGACCATAAGTTTGAGTAAAATTCTTGGCAACAAGTCTCGCCTTGTACCTCTCAACTGTACCATCAACATTCTGTTTAACAGTGAACACCCACTTGCATCCTACTGATTTCTTCCCTTTTGGAAATTATACTAGCTCCCAAGTGCCATTCTCTTTCAAAGTTGTCATCTCCTCTACCATAGCTCCTTTCCACTTAGGTATTATCAGTGCATTCTGCCAATTCTGTGGAATAGATATAGAAGAAAGAGACAAAACAAATGCATGGTACGAGGAGATAAACGATTATAAGAAACAAACTGGGAGATAGGATGTAGGGTGCATGACCTAACACCTTTTCGAAGAGCAACAGGAAGATTATTAGAATCAATAAAAGGAGGTTCAATGGGAGAAGATTCATTATCAGATGAGTCGGAGTCGGCTGAGGAATCCAAACTGGAGCAGGCGGTTGTGATTGACAAGGTGGCATCACACAGGATAGCTTTCCATTCTTTCGTCTAGTTCTAGTATAGACTTGCAAGTCAGGCCTTTGCCACCGTTGTGATAAGTTCTCGATATCACCACCAATGTCATGTGTTGCTCTTTCGGCAGATATTGGTTCCTCTCCAGAGGGTTCCTTCTCCCCCTCACCATGATTAAAAAATAATGTTGTCTCCCCCTGACCATGACTATAAACCTCCCTCATCTCTTCCTGTCTATGCTCCTCCTGAAGAGATGGAGCGAAAGGAGAGTAAAAAGACTCAGTTTCTGATGCGCCCATTCGGTAGTTGTTGAAGTTTACCAAACGGACGTCAAATTCAATTATTTATAAACCGGACTATGACGAACGATTTGCATAGTATAGCGAGAAAGTCTGAGTCGATCCACAGGGAGCACGAATACAACTTGTTCGGATTGTAGGTTTTATGTAACGGATTGTGGCGTTTAAGACGGCCAACTTGGTTTTTGCTTTGAAAGGTGAAAACTATGGTAAAAAGACTAGAAATGAGGTTTAACTAGGAATTAAAGGCGGCAAGGCATAAAAGTTCATAACACTCGCAACTTAAGCCATCTAACTTTTCTCAATGAAAACTCGGTTGAATTGCACGGCTTAGGCTATCAACCGGAGGATTTAGCTATGAAAATGGTTAGGCTTGAAATAGAGTTTGAATAACAAGCTAGTCACGAGGCGTGACATTGCTCACGGAACCATGTGAGCAAGCACATAATCACCGGAGGTTAACAATGCCAAGACTTGTATTCAAACTAAATGTCAAGATCCATGAACAAAAAGTGTAGTTTGGAAAGCGAGCAAGTTCTTTGGTTCATTTGGCAAACACGAGGCGAGACATAACTCATGGAACCATATGAGCAAGCATAT
Source organism: Rhododendron molle (assembly GCA_025413875.1). Taxonomy (NCBI): domain Eukaryota; kingdom Viridiplantae; phylum Streptophyta; class Magnoliopsida; order Ericales; family Ericaceae; genus Rhododendron; species Rhododendron molle. Next base: position 21,478,965 of record CM046389.1, on the reverse strand, counting down.
GATCACCGAAGGTTAACATCGACAAGTTTTGTTACATAAAAGGCGAACCACACACATTTACAAACCAAACCTCAAGTCACGAGTTGAGAAAGGCAAGAATAACTTAAGTCATGAAGCGTTATTCACCCCATGGCCAAGCCTAAACAACTACTCATACATAGCTAAAAGACTAGACATGGTAAGAAAATGGAGCAAAAGATTTAACCGAAGAAAACAAAAATAAACTTGATTTATGCAAAGATCCAAACCATAGCTACAACATTAACAAACGAGAAATTAACATAAGACAAATACTTACTTGAATTCTTGAAGAAATAAGCTAAGAAAGCTTGAAAGACATTAATGGAGTTTCCTAGAAAGCAAAAGAAATACTTAGGCCTAAATCTAACTAATGGCCTATATCCTCCATAAATGGCATACAAGCCTATTTATAGGGCTTACAAAATCAGCCTTACAATGGACCAAAAGGTTCCTAAAATATTCCAAAATCATTCCATAAGTGGAAACATTCCATAAATGGAAGGTTGAAAAAGCTGGAAAAATCTGTCAGTAAGCAAGCTGTATGGATACAACCAAAACGGTTGTATGGATACCGAGTGGTTAGGCCTGTGCTGGGAATGCTCCGTAGAGGAGCTGTATGGATACAACCAAAACGGTTGTATGGATACGCTGTTCCCTGTCCAAAAAGATAAGGCCACGTATGGATACAACCAAAACGGTTGTATGGATACAGCTTTGCTAACTGCAGAATTGGCTTCTAGCTTCAAGGCTTGGCACCCGACGCTTCCGAACTTCACCCGATGCTTCGTAACTTGATCATTGGAGAACGGTGGCACTTCGCCACTTGGCCTTGGAAGCTCAGACTCCCCCGAGGCATGTCCATGGCGTCAAAACCACCCTTGTTAGGGCGTAAAACCTGAAACATCCTCCAACGAGCCTTACGTGCAAAATCATTATAAAAGCTAAATAAACACAAGTTAGAGCAACATAAAATGGGACTAGTCGCACCAAATATCTATAATGTTGGGTGCTCATCAGTTTCCCAAAAAGTGACATCCATAGAGACAAAGAATTTGTCAAAGAATTTCCGAGAGTGAGGATCATAACACTTATAGTCCTTCTGGGCAGGAGAATACCAAATGAAAACACATTTATGGGTTTTAGGACCTAACTTGCCACCAGAGGGATGAGGAGCATGAACAAAACATACACAACCAAAAACTCTCGGAGGAAGAGTCATGATGCGAAAACTACTAGGAAGACACCCAATGGGAGTTTTGAAGTGGAGAACAATGGATGGCATACGGTTAATAAGGTAAGTGGCAGTCAAAATCGCTTCGCCCCATAAATATTTGGGAACATCATGGTAAATAAAAGAGAGCGAGCAACCTCAGCAAGATGACGATTTTTGCGTTCAGCAACTCCATTTTGTTGTGGAGTGTCAACACAAGTCGTCTAAAAAAGAATGCCATTTTCATCTAGAAAGGTCCTAAAAGTCCTATCGATATACTCAGTGCCATTGTCACTACGGAGAATTTTTATGTGTATCAAATTGGGTGCGTACCATCGCATGAAAAGATTTAAAACAAGGAAAAACTTCACTCTTTGATTTAAGTAAATACACCCAAGTAACACGAGAGTAACAGTCAATGAAAGTGACAAACCACTGATAACCCTTAAGAGAGGTAACAAGGGAAGAATCCTAAACATCAGAATGAATAACCATGAAAGGAGAAACACTCCATTTATTAATAGGTGCATAAAAAGATCGTTTATGTTTTTCAAGCTCACAGACTTCACAAAAAAATTGACTTTGAGAACAATGCTTAATTAAATAAGGAAAATTTTTTCCTAAAATCCCAAAGAGGAATGACCCAATCTACGGTACCCCTGATGTAACATAGAAAGGGCTGGACTCGTCTTTGTTTGCTGAGCTAGACCACGTGACACTGGTGAATGAGTCGAACGAGCTCCAGACTCCAAAAAATAGAGGCCACCCTGTGCTTTACCACTGCCAATCACCTTCCTCGTACCCAGTTCCTGAAAAACATAATGAGTAGGGAAAAAAGTCATGAAACAATTTGTAGAACGAGTGAGACTACTAACGGACAGAAGATTAGTGGCAAAGTTTGGGATATGTAAAACTGAAGAGATGGAAATAGAGGGAGAATAGCAAACAGAACCTTTCCCTGAGATAGTAGAGAATGATCCATCTGCTATTCTAACCTTATCCTTATCGGAACAAGTAGCGTAAGAATCAAACACAGAGGAACAACCTGTCATATGATTTGAAGCACCCGAATCTATGATCCAAGGAATAGCAGAAGAGGCAGTAAATGCACTAACTGGGATACCTATGTGAGCAAAATAGGATGAAATGGCGGCTGCTGTGGTAGGAGCTAGAGTAGATGGAGAATCAGCCTGAGCCATTAGGCGCCTGAGAGCTTGCATCTCCCCCTGAGAAAAACCACTGACATGATCGGATGACGCCTGAACCCTAGTACTGAACCCGGAATCAGACAAAGTGGACTCCGAAACATGAGCCTGGGCCTAAAAACGCACGGGACCACGACCATGACCACCACGTGTACCCCCTCGCCCACGAGGGGAACGACCATGTAACTTCCAACAGAAATCCCTGGTATGGCCTGTGTTGTGGCAATGATCACACCGGAGTGACTCTCGATCAATAGGCCCACTGCTAGTGCCAAACTGTGATTGTGGAACAAGCCCACCCTAGGGAATGGCAACCAAGGTAGAACGCTCAGGAGAAGGAGTATCCAACATAGCACCCCTCCTACTCTCCTCTTGCTGAACAATGTCGTAGGCCTCTCCCAACGATGGAAACGAAATACGACCCAACACCTGCACTCTAATTGGATCATATTCTCTATCAAATCCAGCCAAAAAGTCATAAACACGTTCCTTCTCCAACCGCTTTAACCAAGCAGCAGCATCAACAGTACAAACAGCTTGAAATCCCTGATAGTAATCAAATTCCTGCCACGCTCCATTCAAGTCAACAAAATACACAGCAACAGAACGATGATTTTGATCCAATGTACGGAGCCTCTTCCTCAACTCAAAACACTGTGCATCAGTACCCTGCTGAGAATAGGTTTGGGCTGTAGTAGTCCAAATCTTATATAGATCAAGAAGCTGAAAAGTACTCCCTCCGTCCCATAATGGATGTCAATTTTTGATATCCGTGCCAATTTCAACTCCTTATATCTTTTAATACGGATCTCAAAAAATATGCAATATGGATCTTTTTTGATAGTTCTCGATTAATTCTATTATACAAAATTTTCAAACTCATGAAAAACATTATAGATTGAAAGATATAAGCGATGAAAAATGACACGAATTTCAAAAATTGTCATTCTTTTTGGGACGAAGGGAGTATGACGAATATCGGCTCTCATAGAATTAAACAACCAGGTCATTACTAACGACTTTTGAGATTTAAATTTCTTCAGCGCAATACCCTCAATAGGTGGAGTAACATGACCCTCAATAAATTTTGACATCTCTTTGGCCTCAATAGCCAAAGTAAAAGTGCGAGACCAAATCAAATAGTTGGTACCATCGAATTTAATATGACAAATATCCAGAGAAAAATTATCTAGAGTCCCTACACGACTCAACTCATCGTTTGTACTAGCGGAAGCCTTTTGTTTATCCTCCGACATTTTAACAACAGAACAAAAAAAAAAAACTCTAATTGCAAAAAAAAAAATGGAGGATGATCAAATCTAAATCAAACCCCAAATCAATAAATGGAGCCGTAACCTCAAACGTGACCTGTTTCAACCTGTACAAGCTGGAAATCAACAGACCTGGTCTCGTACAGTGAGCTTAAATCACCTGTACAGTTCAAAACCCAAAAAAAAACGATCTCAGACAGTTCGAAACGCTAAAACACACACCTCTAAGTGGTTATCCAGTGTATTTCGAAAGCCTATAGAGGTCGTCAAAGGCAGACGCATGCTATACAGTGTCGGAAAGTGGTCGTCAGAAGTTGAACGGCTTCGAAGATGGTCGTCGGAGGTTGTATGGCGTAAAAAGGTGGTCGTTGGATGACGATGAACGATGATGATCGACGATTGAATCGTTGGTGCTCTGAATCGGAGAAGACCCAGTTGATTTTGAGTCCTATCAGTGGTCGCCGGTGGCTGGAAGTCCAAATAGAGATCAACGGGAAATCAGTGGTCGCCGGTGGCTGGTTCATCAACAAGGTAAGTCGCCAGGAGCGTATTGCTCTGATACCATGTAAACTATCAGATAGAATTGGGAACCCAAAAATTAGGGTTATTTTCCTCATTACGTTAGATTTACAAAAGACTAAAAAAGTAATTATACTAAGATCCTTATCTCCTAATCTAATTACACAAGGGCTTAATTATACGCTTATTACACATACACCCATAACTTAACAGAGTCCCTTGCGTTACTACTAACTTTGCCACCACCAATGCATTTACATGCATCGTTATGGGGTTATCATACACAGTTTGCCTACAGGGGAGAAGAATCCTTTTATCATTTCTATTGATAGCTTCTATGATGTCTTCTTATTGGCTTTGATCACTTTGAATTCCAATTGTCCTTGATAGCTCGATGAACGGGAGCGAGAGGTCAATAATTCTACCAAACTTCTCATTGATTCTTGGTGGTGTTTCTTTAGTAAGGGAAGCTATTGATTTAAGATATTGGTTGTTCATTGATCAAGAGGGAACTCTTGCAAATCAGTTCTGATTCAATCGGTGATAATCCAAGTGTACCATATTTTTTTTTGACAAGTGTACCATATATGTTAACTAGAAAACACTAATACCATAGCTATTTATGTATTGGAACACAGGTTCGGTACATAGTACAATATCCCTCTTGAGACGATGGATTAATTGATCCCAAGTGATACTACAGTTTTCCTATATGTATCATTAAAAATGTGGAGAAAGCGTAGCTTTGGTTGACAAAAAGTTTATAAATGATCAAACTTCCCTTACAAAGGTGTTCCACAAGAATAAGATTAATTTCATTCGATGTTTACTGTTTGAAAGAAGTTCAATTTCATATCATAAGGTGTATAACCCTACCCCTAGCTTACAATGATTTAGGCATGTCGTGTACCACATTCTCTGTTCTTCATACCGGAACGATCTGATTTCCGCGTAACCGTGGCACCACATTTTGATAATTTTCCAGGGATCTGGAATGCAAATGTGTCTCATAAGGATAAAGGTTTTGCTTGGTCAATGGTGGTGAGGAGAGCACTAACCACATATTTTTGCATTTCCGGTTGCTGTTGTCCTAAGGTAGAGATTGTGTCGATTGGCAGAAGTTTATGGGTGTCTTTGCCTTGTGTTCATATGTTTGTGATTGATTAGGGGACTTTTATTCTTAATTAGATAGGCAGGGTGTCTAGGGAGGTACGGAGTTTGCATGGTGGTGTGGGCGAAATGGTTGGAAAGAAATGTTAGTGTCTTTGGAGACAAGGAGGAAGATTTTGAAGGTTTAAGGGATATGATTTGTTATTTTAATTCTTTTTGGGTCTTGGTGTCTCTCCCTCTAAAGGAATTCCAATTTGTTTAATTAGTAGGGATTGGAGTGCAGTCTGTGAGTTGAACTGGACTGGGAGTTTTGAATTTTATTTTCTGCTATACTTATTTTTGAGTTCCTCCAAGTTTAATATGGGTTTTCAGGTAGAGCATTTTTGTGTGAATCACCTCATAAATTGCTCGTTGGAGTCTACTGAAGAATTTATTTGCATGGAGTTCAGTTTTACGTTAAGAGACAATGGGATGCGTGCCGCTTTCCAGCTCCTTCATATGGTTCTTGAGGTAACCTCAACGTCAACTTGGTTATGTTGGTGAATAGATTTCCTCTCAGCATAACTTCATGTTGTTTTGTTTGTGATTTTATTTTATCTAAGGGTAAAGGTTGGAAAGTTTGAGGCATTTTCAATTTTGTTTTTCTGTTTTTTCTCATATTTCAGTAGGAGGGGAGCATGTTTCCTTATACATTCATATATATGGGGAAAGTTTCAAATGGAGATCTCTCAAAATGCGCACTCCCCTTTTCCGATCGAATTTCAATGATCGGAACCACTCAATGTGTTCAAAACGTTATTTTAAGGGTATCTGTGAGAAATTGGCAAAAAAAAAAAGAACGGGAAGGGCTTGATTTGAGCAATTTTTTTATTGAATAGTTCAATAAAAAACTGTTTGGAAGAAACTCTTTCCAGTCATTTTTTTTGCTGATTTCTCGCGTGTACCCTTAAAATCACGTTTTGATTACATTGAGCGGCTCGGATCATCAAAATTCGATCGGAAAATAGGAGACATGTGGAGGTTCGCATTTTAACTAAAATGAGGACGTCCTCATTTGAAACAGACTCATATATACATACATATATGAGTCCCATTCTAATAAGGACCACCTTATTTTAATAAAATGAGGACCTCCCTTTCCCGATTGAATTTTGATGATCCGAGCCGCTCAATGTGTGCAGAACGTGATTTTAAAGGTACAAGCATAAAATCAGCAAAAAAAAAGACCGGAAAAGGCTTCATCCGAACAGTTTTTGTTTATTTTTTATCGAACGGTTCGAATAAAAACTGCACAAATCAAGCCCTTCCCAGTCATTTTTTTTGCCGATTTCTCGTGGGTACCCTTAAAATCACGTTCTAAACACATTGAGCAGCTCGGATCATCAAAATTCAATCGAAAAATGGGAGAAATCAGGAACTAAAATAAGGACCTCCTTATTTGAAGGAGATTGTATATATGGACACCCAAAAAAACACCTCAAATCTTAATCTCATAGTTCCTGATCAAATTTTGATGATCCGAGCCACTCAATGTGTGCAGAACGTGATTTTACGGGTACCCGCGAGAAATCGGCAAAAAAAATTACCGAGAAGTGCTTGTTTTGAGCAATTTTTAATTGAACCGTTCATTAAATCTAAGCTAAAAACTATCTAAGCTAAAAACTGCTCAGATCAAGACTTTTTCAGTCATTTTTTTTGATAATTTCTCGCGGGTACCCTTAAAATCACATTCTGATCACATTGAGTGACTCAGATCATCAAAATTTGATCGAGAACTATGAGGTATTTTTTTGGGTGTCTCTTTAACCGCCCCGATATATATATGTACATATATACAGTCCCGATCAAATCCACACCTCTTCCCGTCTGCACGTCGCCTTTCCCAATCGAATTTCGATGATCTGAGCTGCTCAATGTGTTCAGAACGTGATTTTAAGGGTACCCGCGAGAAATCGGTAAAAAAAAAAACATCGGGAAGGGTTTGATTTAAGCAGTTTTTTTTATTAAACTGTTTAATAAGAAACTGTTTGGATGAAGCCATTTTCGATCATTTTTTGGCCGATTTCTCGCGAGTACCCTTAAAATCACGTTTTGATCACATTGAGCGGTTCGGATCATCAAAATTCGATCGGAAAAAAGGAGGTGAGGACGGAAAGAGGTGTGGACTTGAACCGGACTATATACATATATATATATACATATATATATATATACATATACATATATATATATATACATATATATATATATACATATATATATATATATATACATATATAGAACTTGAGCCAATTCAAACTGAGGACTAAAATGCGGAATTTGTCATTTCCGATCAAATTTTGAAAATCCGAACCGTTCAATGTGTGCGAGCGTGATTTTAAGGGTCCGCGAAATCAGCAAAAAAAAAGATCAGGAACGGCTTCATCCGAGCAGTTTTTTCTGAACCGTTCATAAAATTGTTCAGATGAAGCCCTTCCCGGTCATTTTTTTTGCTGATTTCTCACGGGGACCCTTAAAATCACGTTCTGATCACTTTGAGCGGCTCGGATCATTGAAATTCAATCGGGAAGGGGGAGTCCCGCATTTTAGTCCCTCACTTTAATCCCTCATTTGAACCGGCATCCCATATATATATACACATATATACATATATATATACACACTCCCGTTCACCTGCGGGATCCCGCATTTCCCAAAATGCGGGATCGTCAAAATGGCGTCGTTTTGACGTTGGTTTCCCCCGGTAAATCTCGCGGGTTAAATGAGGGCAGATCCGGGTAATATCAAGTTCGCGGGTCGACTTCCGGGTTAGACAAAACCCACGGCTCCTTCTCTCTCTCTTCATTCTCCCCAAATTTTTGAATTGGCGACCAGACCAGAGAGAGAGGGGCGATTTCGCTGGAGACGACGATCGACGATCGATCTACACGACGACGATCGATCTACAGGAGTTCCATCACAGGTATCTTCTCTCTATGTCTCTCTCTCTCTCTCTCTGGTTGTACAGTACAGAAAAATCTAGGGTTTCTGTAACCCTAGCTTTTCGAACTCATGTTCTACGAACCGCGGTTTCTCCTTCAATACGTCGGCGGTCGTGAATTTTCAGCCGACTAGTTTGATCCGAACCAATTTCACCTGATTCTGAGGTAGTAGTTTGGAAACTTTTGTGTGTTTGTAGGTGTGTGTTGGCTTTGGCTTTAATCGATTATAATGGCCGTTGAATCCATGGCCATTGTATTTTTGACTCGTTTATAGAAAACAATGATATTGTTTCTTTAGCAGAAGCCGTATGCAGGTTAAAGATAGGGATATTAACCACATATCTTTTTACCTTACTGTACTTGATTATATTGGAAACCAATATGTTTTTAATACCTACATGCCTAGACTGTGTACATAACTTGTTTCTGGATTGTTTTGGAGTTGGAGAAGGAGTCATGTAGAAGAGAAAAGGGGAAAGCAGGGCAAGGAAAAATAGTGTATATGCAGAATGTTCGTTAGAAACAGAACTGGAGGTTATCTTTGGCTTAAAGAACCAGATATATTCAAAGCTTTCCACAAGCATGTCTGAATGTTGATTTGAACTCTTTAAGTTGTTAAAATTCGGACTTGTACTTTATACCTTTGGAGATTGCATGCTGAATGTTTGTGATTCGAAATCATACTCCTAGGTTCTCAAAGTTTTAATTGCTCATTCCATTTTTATCTTATATTTCAAATTGCTAATCAACTGACTTTTAAACACCCATAGTTCTTTTCACTCTGTTTTGACAGTACGGGATTTGGTTTACCTGCTCACATGTTTTGTATATATGTATGAAAATATACCTGCTTGATGTAGTGAATATCGAATTATAGCTTCCAGAAAGCAGTTGTGGAAGATGTGATTATTAGCTTGTGTATGCATATCTGTGCTATCCCCCTCTCTATGACGTTATTGGATAGGTCTTGTGGAATATACCTTTATATATATACACGCACACACATTTGCCTCTATAAATGTTAGAAACTATTGAATTAGTCAATCATTCGTCGAAGAAGAGAGGCTCTGCTCTGTCTTTCCCTCTCTCTCTCGAACTCATGTTTGAGGAACCAGTCCGAAATGACAACTGATCGTTTTTTCTTTCTATTATTTCGATCTCCACAGGAAGAAGAACGAACATTGAATGAAGAAGAAGAAGTACTATCGATGAACGAAGAAGAAGGATCGATGTACGAAGAAGAAGGTATCTTCTCCTCTCCATCTGAATCTTTAAAAAATTGTGTTTTTTTGGGGTAAAAAAACAGTTAGGGTTAAAGTTTTGAATTTTTTTTGGATAAAAATTGTGTTTTCCCCCTTATTTGTAACAGATACAGAAATAGAGAGTGAAGAAATGGAAGAAGAAGTTGTAAGCATGGCAAACCCCATTTTCGAACCACCGCCACCAGGGTATGGTTATCTCTTTCTCTCTCTCTCAAATGAACAGTAGGTTAACCTGGTAGATTTAGTGATATTTGTCTGTTGGGTTGTTTTTAGTGTGCAGTCTTTGGATGCTCTACAACTAGTCTCACCAGTACCATGTGAACCGTGTGAATCTGTTGGTTCTTCTGTACCGAAAATGGAACAACAGTTTGACAACTTAGACGATGTTTTTAACTTTTACAACAATTACGCTAAACAAGTTGGATTTAGTGTCCGAATCCATTCTAGCAAGGTTAAGGATGGTGAAATAATTAGGAAGGAGTACGTTTGTTACAAGCAAGGGAAGAGGACACCAAAAAGTTTAGTAATTTCTGAGGCCCCCACAATACGGCGGCGTGGTATAATTAGAACTGATTGTAGAGCAAAATTGAGTGTCGTGAGAAACAATACAGGTGAAGGGTTTGTTGTCATCCAATTTCTGGAGGCTCATAACCACGAGCTGACCTCGCCAAGGAGGGTGCATTTGTTACCTTCTCATCGTCGAATGTCAGCTGCAGCTAGATCTTTAACAAAAGATCTAGCAGCTGCAAATGTGCCACCCTGCCAACAAATGGCTATTTTAGAGGTGCAAGCCGGAGGTGTTGAAAACATTGGATTTACAAACCGAGATCTTCACAATAGTGACCGGAATAACAGAAAAAAGTATGCAGGTCATGACGCCAATATGTTGTATGAGAAGTTTGAGATTGAAAAAGAAAAGAATCCCAATTTTGTGTTTTCATTTATGCAAGATGATAAGGGGAGGTTGAGTCGTTGTTTTTGGGCCGATGCAATTTCTAGAAAATCATACTACTATTTTGGGGATGTGGTGGTGTTCGATACTACGTACAACACAAACCGATATTCTCTTGTCTTCGCACCTATATTAGGGGTTAATCACCATGGGCAGACAACACTTTTTGGGTGTGCATTCTTGAATGAGGAAACGACCGAGTCTTTTGAGTGGTTGTTAAAGGAATGGTTGAAAGCAATGCCAGGAGGGCCACCCAAAATGATAATCACTGATCAAGATCCGGCAATGACAAAAGCAATCGGTAATGTTCTTCCAAATACGCTTCATAGGTATTGCATTTGGCACATCACGAAAAAGTTTTTTGAGAAACTAGGTGCAGTCATTTATAAAGAACATTATGATAAGTTTTCGAGTTGTATATGGGAATCCGAGAGACCTGAAGAGTTCGACGTAAGATGGGGTGATTTGCTACAACAAACAGATTTAACGGGGCATGGTTGGCTGAATGACTTGTTTGAAATTCGTGGTAGATGGATTCCTGCATATACCAGACACATTTTTTCTGCAGGCATGACGAGTAGTCAAAGAGCTGAAAATAATCATGCATTCTTCAAGCGATTTGTGTCTAAACATAATTCTTTGTTGGATTTTGTGACGCGTTTTGAGAGGGGAATTTCTCGTATACGTCATAATGAATTGGATTTCGATCATAAAGATGCAAATGAGAGGCCACAAATGAAAACCATGTTCTTGATGGAAAAGATAATGAGCGAAGTATATACCTTGCCTATCTTTCAAAAGTTTCAGGATGAAATCTTTCAAAATAGTGCTTATTTGCTTACGATGAAACATGAGGATGAACATTGCCGTTTGTGGGATGTCAAGAGGGAAGACAAGGTTGGTTCGAGAAGTCGTGAGGTTTCGATAGATAAAACATCAAACCATGTGAGTTGTAGTTGTAAGATGTTTGAATGTGAAGGAATTCCATGTCGGCATATGTTGGCATACTTCTTTAGAATGGGGATTAGGGAACTGCCTACTGAGTACATTTGCACGAGGTGGACTAAAACCGCGAAGGCTAGCAGAGTTATGGATGACTTGCGCAACGGTACGAATGAAATATGTGGCACTTCTCTTTTAGTGAGGCGCCAAGGTCTCTTTCAACTTGCATCTAATGTGATTGATGACGCTATATTGGATGAGGAAGGAACCAAAGTTTTGCAAGATGGTTTGGAAGCATTACAAAAGCAAATTGCAGCCATGAGGATTTCTCGCCAAGATGGCGGACCAAGTGCTACCGATGTGCCCATTTCTCTTGGAAGTCAGCATAGATTTAAGGAACCAGAACAAGTTAGGGCAAAGGGTTGTGGTAAACGACTGCAGGGAGGAAAAGAGAGGGCCGTAAACAAGAAGAGTAGGAAATGCAATGGTTGTGGCTTAACGGGGCAGTCGCATGACAAAAGGAATTGTCCAAAACTTCTCAACATGTAGGTGAATTCAATTAAATATGTTCATTTCAATTTAATTGTTTAATTGTTCAACTTTTAATTGTTGGCTTCTTTTCTTAGCTCTTCGCAAGATGTTGATGACGAGGGTGACATGGACTATGATGATTGTAAGTGTTTTTCACATGTTTTTCGACTTCTATTTGTATGTCTTGATAAAAGAATAATGGTTTCTCTAATTGCAGTGTCATAATCGCGTGGGCAGGATGGATGATCAGTCTAACAGCCAACTTTTGAGCTGTTTTCTTGCTGTTATTTGCTGTTTACAGTCCAGAATTGTGGTGTGCAGTAGAGCAGATCTGTTTTCTTCTAATTTGGTAGTTGTTTGTATTCTGATCTGATCTGTTTTCAGTCCTGCAGTTTGGTAGTTGTTTTGTATTCTGCTACTGTTCTGTATTGTTGTTGGGATTACTTTTTTAAGTTGTATAAGCTGCTGTTCTGTAGGGTAGTCTGTAGCAGCTGTACTGTTCTGTATTGTTGTAAGCTGCTGTTCTGTAGGGTAGTCTGACTGTAATTGAGCTGCTGTTTCCTCACTTGTGTTCCAGTACTCTTCTATGTATAACCCATTGTATCCGACACATGGTACCACGGCTGCTATGCTATTTTGTGTATCCATGGTGCTCCTGTGGCTTGTGGCTTTTACTTTCAGTCGTGTTGACTGCAATGGAAAGGGTTGTTTCAACAACTTGGTATGGGAGGCAGCTCCTCCTCTCTGTTGATATAGACATGAAGTCTTTTTTTGTCTCAGTTGTCTACGGTTCTAATCAAGTCAGTTCTAGGAGGCAGCTCTGGATTGATTTGAGGAGTTGTTTTGGTTTAGTAGGTTCCAATCCTTGGATCCTAGTTGGTGATTTCAATACTGTCCGAAGACAAAATGAAAAATCTGATCCCAGTCACTTTCATGCAAGTGCAGCTTCTGACTTCAATAGTTGCCTTGAGGACATAGAAATGGAAGATCTTAACTCTAAAGGACTTTGGTTCACATGGTCAAATAAGAGAACAGGTCACGATCATTGCAGTAGTAGACTGGATAAAAAGTTGCGTAGACTAAAACCTTGTTTGAGATCTTTCAATAAGGAATTTTATGGAGACATTTCAAATGAGGAACAAAATTTTATCAATTTGCAATGAGGCTGGTACTAGATTGGAGGATCCTAATGATGTAAAAGGTGCAATTTTGGGGTTCTATCAGAAGTTGTTGGGTACTAGGTTTGATCACAAGATGCAAGGGGAGAGATTAATCTTCACCAATACTGTTCCTCCATCCTTCCAAGTTCTCAGCCCAGTAGAATTGGTTTTACTGAAATTCCATCACAGCGCGAACTCACCACGGCTGCTATGCTATTTTGTGTATCCATGGTGCTATGCTATTTTGTGTATAAACCAGGAAAAAAATAACATAGGATTGTACATTTAACATAGGATTTGCTTCTCAAAGTTCTACATCACTGCCTACCAAATAACAGTCAACTTCCAAACCTAACTAATCTACACCAAAAAGCATCCCAAAATATGCCTCCAAAGTTAAGGAAAGTTTGACATTACATTACATTCATTTGAGTACGCTAAAAAAAAGCAAACAAAACACAACAGTGGTGAGGCACACGATCATCATCTTCATATTTGCTTGCTGCCCTTCCAGAACTTGTATCTTCGCAGCCATTGCATTGTCATCCCCAATTCTTGCATTTTGAAGCCGAATTGTTGGATTTTGGGTCTCATCTTCATGGGAGGCCCTTCTCTGGGTTGTGACACTTTGACCTCGGTTTTGACGTCTGTTAATTGGCCTGCACCATTCCCACATATCGCATTTCCTATTATTTGGACATGAGTAGTATATTTTGCCTCTGTTTGGTTCTGAATTAGTCACCCTTATGATAGCTTGGTCGTTGCAACCACATAGCTTGACTGCATACCTTGGCAATGAGTCAGCATTTGTGCTTGTTGAAGATGAAGAATCCATGTGGAACCTGTAACAAAGAACCAGCGACACGTTCTCTAGCAAAATGTATCCATTTCTACTCTACAATACATGGTAAGGGAGTAATCTTAACAACAATCAATAAATAACTTCTCAAGATTAAGGAGCAAAAAGATGGAAGAATCCTTTCTGTTTGTTCCAAATACTTTCTTTTTGTGTCGAATTCGGTTTTAGCACTATGGTGGAAGAATCTTACATTTGGGAGTCAAATCTAGAGCCAAGAGGCTGGAGAATCTATTACAAATACAAAGGTGTAAGCCCAGCTGGCTCGCATAAATGGAGCTGGACAGTGGGGAAGTGCACTGGCGTTTGCATGCAGCCTATTTGGTGTTAACTGTGAAGTAAGAATTGTTTACACTTTAACCTCACCGTTAGATGAAGTTGGTTCAATTTGGGGTACGACTGTGAAATGATTTGGCTTTCTGACAGTACCATGGTCACTATGCTCTAATGTATTTCATGCCACTCTGCCTATGTTAACATTCAATGCTAGTAGCCTAGTACCGTAAATTACGTATTGGAATGCACTTTCTTAATAGGCTACACTTTCGTTCCAAAAAGGGTGAATTTAGCAACTCAAAGTGATCCCTTAAACTGGAATATTCAGACATACCAAACTAGCAGGAGGCCAACATACAAAGGCAGCCACAAACAGAAGGGCAGGGGAACGAGAGAAATAAAAGTAAATATTTTCTTGCCATTTTTTTAAATAGGCACCATAACCAATGCAGTAAATTCTAAACTGCAGCAGCTACAAGATAAAAAAAACCCACACACCACCAATACTCAGACCCTTATTCAAACTCATTTGGTTTTCTTCAACAATGAACAAACCATTTTTTCCCATTCCAACCACCCACCAACAAACGCAAACCCATCACAAAATCTGAAGACAACAAGGGAAAACAACTGCAATCCTAACTCAAATCAATGTGAAATAAAACCATCATAGAGTTCCATTGATAAGTTTTCCGAAATCTCCTCTCTTAGTACCTGTAGGCAGCTGGCTTGTAAGGACCCTCAACCGGCACGCAAAAAATCACACATACATTAAAATCAACAAACCCCAGCATTTTGGAATTTAGGGGTTTTTTTTCCCAAACCCTTGATTTATCGATCTAAGAAGAACCAGAGAGAGAAAGGACAGAGGGAGAGAGAATATACCAGTGTATCGTCGTCGTCGTCGTCTCACGTTCCTATTTGCTTCGCCTGCGACGGGTTGTTCTTCTTCTTCGAACCCTAGGGTTACAAAAACCCTAGCTGTTACATATAAAAAGAACCAAGGACCAGAGAGAGGGAGAGAGAGAAGATACCTGTGTTCAAAAGCCAGGGTAGATCGTCGTCGTCGTCGCGATTTCAAGATTTTTGATTTTCTCGTTCGTCGTCGTCGCCTCTCTCTCTCTGGTCTGGTCGCCAATTCAAAAATTTGGGGAGAATGAAGAGAGAGAGAAGGGGCCGTGGGTTTTGTCTAACCCGGAAGTCGACCCGCGAACTTGATATTACCCGGATCTGCCCTCATTTAACCCGCGAGACTTACCGGGTGAAACCAACGTCAAAACGACGCCATTTTGACGATCCCGCATTTTGGAAAATGCGGGATCCCGCAGGTGAACGGGATTGTATATATACATATGTATATATGTATATACATATGTATATGTACATATGTATATACACATATATGTATATCGAGCATAATGATGCGACTCGGGCTTTAATGAGTTCAAATATGCAACGTCAAGCAGTTCTGCTTTTTAGGTTCGAGAAGTGCATTGTTGGAACTGGCTTGGAACGTCAAGCGGCTTTAGATTCAGGGGCTCTTGTTATAGTGGAACACGAGGGAAAGATCATTTATACCGATACTGACAAGATCGTTTTATCAGGTAATGGAGATACTCTAAGCATTCCATTAGTTATGTATGAACGTTCCAACAAAAATACTTGTATGCATCAAAAACCCCAGGTTCCGCAGGGTAGATGCATTAAAAAAGGATAAATTTTAGCGGGTGCCGCTACAGTTGGTGGCGAACTCGCTTTGGGAAAAAATCTATTAGTAGCTTATATGCCATGGGAAGGTTACAACTCTGAAGATGCAGTACTCATTAACGAGCGCTTGGTATATGGAGCTATATATACTTCTTTTCAGATATGGAAATATGAAATTCAGGTTTATGTGACAAACGAAGGCCCTGAAAGGGTCACTAATAAGATACCGCATTTAAAAGCCCATGAATTACGCAATTTAGACAAAAATGGAATTGTGATGCTGGGATCTTGGGTCAAGACGGATGATATTTTAGTAGGTAAATTAACGCCCCAAGTGGTGAGAGAAGAATCGTTGTATGCTCCGGAAGATAGATTATTACGAGCCGTACTTGACATTCAGGTATCTACCTTTAAAGAAACTTGCCTAAGACTACCTACAGGTGTTAGGGGTCGAGTTATTGATGTGAGATATATATATATATATATATATATATATATATATATATATATATATATATATGGATTCAACTCATTTAAAACACACCTCATAGTTTACGATCAAATTTTGATGATCCGAAATGTTCAATGTGATCGAACGTGATTTTAAGGGTATCCGCAAGAAATCGGCAAAAAAAAAGACCGGAAAAGACTTGATCTGAAATTGTTTTTATCTTAGATTTAATGAGCAGTTCAATTAAAAACTACTCAAAACAAGCACTTTCTAGCATTTTTTCTTGATTTCTGTGATTCTTAAAATCACGTTCTACACATTGAGCAGTTCGGATCATAAAGATTCGATCGGAAACTATGAGATTGAGATTTTGGGTGTTTTATTAGGGTGTTTGTCCCTTGAACCGTCCCGTGTGTATATATATATATATATATATATATATATATATATATATATATATATATATATATATATATATATATATATATTCCTTTCATTTTTAACATTGTTTATTCTCAATATACGTGAGCACATGGTTTTGAGGACGAGATGCAAAAGGAAATACCATGGGGGTGCCCAAGGAAGTAATGATATCCCGGTATCAAAACCATATTTGTAACTAAAATCCTTCCATCACCTATCAAAACAACCTTTGTACTTTTTTTTTTTTTTTTTGACAGGTCAAAAAAGAAACAACCTTTGTACTTTGTAGAGTTCTTTTGTGTAGCCCCTTCTAGTGGTTGCAAAAAGACAAGGTAAACATTGCCTAACCTTGATTTCTAAAATCCTAAAATAAGAAATATGCTCTGTTACTAAAAAGATAAACCTTAAATGACAAACTAAGCTAATAAATAATGGGCCGGTTCTACCCACATAATTTTTGACACTCCATATCGACCACACAAATCAAGGGCAGAGATTAAACCCACTTAAATGGGTTCACACACACAACCTCACCTAATCTCTTCCCATCCCCCTCTATCCCTACTATCTTTCATGAGATACCCCTCCATTTCAGGACCTCTATCTCCGGCAAGGGTCTTCATTGGCGAAGACAAAACCAAAGAAGCAAGTATACCAGAAAAGAACACCCCCGATTGAAACCCCAAGCAAGATATGTTCATTTGGTGGAGATTTTTCCAAAAACAATTCCCCATAGATATATTACTTTGAATTGCAAAAACTCAGGCCGCCATGGATAGGATTCTTTACTTATGGCCCAGTCAGTGGCGGTTGCACAGAAAATTAAATCAACATATCGACTAAAGATTGGCTGTACTTATGACGTCCATCTATTGGGTCAAAACCCGGATAAGCTTAAGGATGTCTCTGACTCGATTCCGTTCGGCTATTTTCCATGTCTCTGACTCAATTTATTTTGGAGAAGGATGTGCTGGATATGGAGGAGCCAGCTAGAGTTGGTTTGAGAATGGTGGGGCGTGTGGTGGGGAAGGAGAGGGGAGGGATTAGGTGAGGAGATAGAGAGGGAGGAGAGAGTGTATTCTAATCTCAACCATTGAATGAATGGCTGAGATCTCGTGTTAAAAGTTGTGTGGGTAGAACCGGCCCGAATAAATAAAGTCTTCATCTTATCGTTCTTGTTCTCATAAATTATATTGAAGGTCTAAATGTGATTTCATTTTGTATTTGTGGTAGTTTTCTTTTTTGACATTTTAGGGATTTCATTGAAGGATTGTGCACAATGGAATTAACACAAAGAAGTTGGGACTTTTTTTTTATATTATTACTAGAGGACAATAATATTTCGTAATCTTGTTTAAAGTCTATATTTATACAATAACTACGTATATATACACCTAGATGCATGTATTTCTACGATGCGGGCTTTGTGAATTTGATTGGGGGTACCTATATTTAGAATAGAAAAGTCTGTCCACACAAACATTGTACGCATTGATTCTACACAAATCGCGTTGTGGGGCCTATTACGGCTCAATCTACTTGATTTAATCATCTAACTTTTCATTCAGATTTTAGACCGTTATCCGATTGAGCACTTATAGTTAGAAAATTAGATTGAGCACTTACAGTTATCTGATTGAGCTGACTTTTTGCAAAGGCACTTAAAAAAATATTTTAAATTAAATGAACGACGCGGATTGTTTATGTGGGACCCGTAGTGGGACATTACCATCTATGTAGAATCTGTGTGTATAATGTCTTTGTGGATAGTCGGGTTGAGGATTGCAACCATAGTTCAGTAACTATGTCAATTTTGCATTCACTTCAATGTTTACAATTTTAATTTACCAAAAAGAAGCAAAGATCCAATCTCGTTATATTGACAACCCAGGTTAAATCTTTCAAAAAAAAAAAAAAAAAACCACCCAGGTTAAAGTAATCAAAAGCCCTAAAAAGTAATCTCAAAAGCCTTTATTTAACATATTATCATTACAGTTTTACAGTTGCACATATTGTGCACAGACGCATCCGTGGGACCCAGTTTGGGGCCTCCAAAAACAATCCAAGCTGTTTATTAATTTTAATTTTAAAATATTTTTTTGAGCCATCCCGTAAAAAATCAGCTCAATTAGATATAGGTAAATACTTGATCTAATCATTTAAATTTTTATTCAAAATTTAGGATCTTGAATTCTCAAGGAGTTTTGAAAAAAATTTAAATGATTGGATCAAGCGTTTATAGGTATTCGATTGCGGAGTGACTTAGAAAATTATTTTAAAATTAATGAACGCCTTTGATTGGTTGTGGGGTGCACAGACTATCTATGCAAGTAGGCTTTTTGAATCACGAATCATTAGATTGGTACATAGATTGAGCATCCAAAAACCTAACCTGAGATTAATGATCTAAAACACAAAAATACTATACAAATCAACAAAAATGAAATGAACGCTTTCACTCAAATCTTGAAAAAAAAAGGATGCAGAGACTAGTCGATTTACTAAGAGAGGAGGGAGGGTTTAAGTATCGAGGAATTGTAAGTGGTAGTTGCTGGGCTAGTGTTGTTCATCAGTGTCAGCTTAGTTGCTAGTGGTTGAGGGGGAAGAGAACACCGAAAAGTCACAAGAGAGCAAAGAGAAAGTAGACGGAAAATGTGAGATCCTTGGGTGTTCTTAAATAATTTAGGGGCTACACTAGAATAACTTGTCCAAAATACTATCTAACATAGGGTTACTAGTGTAGTTACCAAAGATTAGATGAGGCTTTAAGAGGGTTCAAAAGTGTACTTGTGTAGCTATGTAAAAGTGAGGCAGGGCATGCACTGACGTGCCTCACCTGGGGACTAGGTCTTAGCTTCATCGTGCCCCACCACAGGACTAGGTTTTAGCTAGATCCACCCCCATATGTGTCATAAGGTTGTCTTTTGGCGAAATACACGGAGTTGCCTCTCATTTGCATCCACTTAGTTGTTTTATCTCATACGATTTTGATCCTTTGTTGCAGATTCTCATGTAGATGTGACGAATCCCCCCTAGGACCGAGCTGTCGCCCTCCCCACATTAGAACCTTCTAGGAACTTCAGTGCTATCAAGAAATGAGCGCGTTCTCAACTAGAATAGGCCCGCTCAAGTATGTGAATCTCAAAAGAAAAGCTACCAAGAAATTAAAAAAAAAAAAATGAAGCAACAACAAAGTAATGAAAAACATTAACTCATATTGCCCTAGCTTTTAGTATAGAGATAATTGTGAAAGCATCCAATTCAAAACCAATTGGCAATGAGTGGAGAGGTCGTCCAGGCTTATATACTAGGTTTGGAGGTTATATTTAACCAATGTGGGACAAGCTCTAACACTCCTCTGCACATGCGACACCTGACTCGTATGTGGTGAGCTAAACAAACGATTCAACACATATGACAACAATCAACTATCAACGACAAACAATGGGGAACCAACCATCAACGACATAGAGTCTTGTACAAAAGCTGCTAGAAACCTAACTTTGATACCGTGTTAAAACATCGAACTCAAAACCAATTGGCAATGAGTGGAGAGGTCATCCGGGCTCATATATTAGGTTTGAAGGTTATATTTAACCAATATGGGACAAGCTCTAACAACACAACAACAACAACAGAATCCATGTAGTCCCCAATTATTGGCGGTATGGGCGGGGGAAGATTGGAGACAGACGTAACCTTTGGCGATATGCACAAAGTGGCTGCTCTCAGAATACCACTGAAATAGTGGCCGCCCTATACCTGTTTTGCTATGGAACCATGCCCTCAAATCAAAGGCAAATGGCATCAAAGAGGCCAAGCCTAGAGACCTAATTCAATTTATGTGCACATTACCATGCTTCCTTCATTGATAGTCCAGAGCATTGATACACACATTAGGACAAGCTCTAACAATAATATTGATTTACATTCGTAGCTTACACCAATTACTAATCAGCATTCTGAAACTGATACAGAGAAAATATTTTTTAGAGTATCTTTATCTTAGTTATACACAGTAATGTGTATGTCTGAAGATGTTGTATATGTATTTGTACTCTCATTCCACTGTTGTTCTATCTATTCTCTCTTACCCACACTCGCTCCTACCCTTTGTCCAGCACCTGCTCCCACTTAAAGCAACTAATTATTTATTACAACACATTTTCGTGTAGAGGTTGTACCTGTTTTGGCTCCTAGTATGCATATATGTGTGTAGGTGGATGGGTGGGTGTATGTGTACATATTTGTATTTGTTCACCCAGCAATCATCAAAGACCTTAACTCAGTTGGGATATACTTGTAGAGTACTCCATGTTTCCAACTCAAAAAGCCCATGTTTGAGAGCATCTCGAGATTAGTTGATTTTTATTGTCGTTAGTCACGACGTCTTTCTATGCGACATTATTTAGTTGTGAGTGCTATCATCTAATGTTCCATCAATTGCTCAATCATTGTTGCTGACATGCAGCATAGTGTATGGCTTGATGATGCATTTGATCGTGCAAGACAGTTATATCCGTCATACTATAGCTCCATTCCCAAAAGCTTAGAGCAGTCAATCGCTTACAAGCTTCTTCTAGCAATGTTGAATGGAGATGAGTGTTTTGTAGAGCCTACGCCAGAATCGTTAGAGAACTTAACATTGGAATCAGTTAGAGATGCAGTGATGAATCAATTTGTCACTTATAATATGGAGGTATGTAGTTCTCTGCTATTTAAGTTTGTAAGGATTGTCACATCTAAAACACAGGATTTTCTTTTCATCTTGGTATGTCTATTTTTTCATCAGGTAAGCATTGTCGGGGAGTTCTCAGAGGAGGATTTGGAGACATGTATACTTGAATACCTGGGTACAGTTTGGGCAACAAGAGATTTGAAGATGGCTCATGAATTTAGCCCAATCACATATAGACCATGTCCATCTGATCTGCAGTTTCAACAAGTGAGAAGTGATGCTAGTCTATGTTGTGGTAGTACTTTGGAAATTGGAATTTTTATAATTCTCTAGAAGGTTGATTTCTTGGTGTTTTCCTCCAACGTTTGCTTTAGCATGTGTGTCTCATTGGTAAGTTGCTGCTGGTCAAGTTTTCTTGGAGGACACTGAAGAGAAAGCATGTGCATTAATTGCAGGCCCTGCTCCAAACCGCTGGGGCTTTAATTCGGAAGGCATAGACCTTTTCGATTCCACTAGGAATATATCAGCTGATTATGGTGAGTTTTTGACTTTTGAAGTTATAATCTTTTTCTTATCATTGACATTTTATTCTTTATGTGTTAGACTTGAAATGGTGGATGTCCTTCCCAACCTTCATAGAACTACCTCCAGATTTTGTTTAATTTTTCCCTTTCATTGAATCTCAATTCTCAACTAAAATGACTTAAGTGTATAAAAGTGCAACACTCATGCTCCCCATGCAGTAGATCAACGAAAAACATAGTTCCTATGGTGTTCTAGGAAAATAGATTCGAAGAAGAACAAAACGGAAGAGACCAACCTATGAGGGTATAACCGTATACAAGGTTCTAAAAGTTGCCAAGCATTCCCAGGGCGGCTGGGTACCGCCAAGCACCTAGGCGGGGGACTAGTCGGCCGCTTAATCGCCTAGGCGTTGAACCCCAACCTAGGCGGGGACTAATCAGCCCTAAGCGGGGACTATAAGAACACTGACCGTATAACGGTGTAAATGGATACTATTTTGCATCTTAGTTTAATTTGTTAAACAACGATTTCTTGAAGTTGTGAAAATTCCTAATGTTTTCTCCTTAAATGGAGAACAATTAGTATAGAATTTAGCGGTTTTATTTAAAGAAAAAATGTTGCAAGACAGAATTAAATGCAAAAATCAAGAAGATCTGTGTTCAATTTTTAAGTCTACGCATTTATCACGCAATTCCACTTTCTGGCGGTATGTTGTGTGTTTGTGTTTTTTTTTTTTTGGGAGGACAGAGATCTTAGAATTGTACTTATCCAACTTGCGTTTTTAGTGGGTCGTGTACAATTTATTGGTTCTTCCAAAAGGTACCTAAGTTTTTAAAAGTATATGCTCCCATGTGCACGTGGTGCCAGATTGTCTTAAAGGGTGATACCATGATGGTTACCAGATTTGTTTTCCGTGATACCTAAGCACTCATTTTTGGATTCTTAGTTTCAGTTTGATGTACTTCTCATTGTTATGTGCCCCTTATGGTAAACCATGTAGAGAATTAGCAGAGTAGGCTATTTCAACTTTATTTAACTCCAAGGATGGCTGAATGTGAACCTTCCAGTTCATAGACTCTTTTTCATTTGTTTTTCCCCTAAAATGGGGTATATTAAAAATTGAAAAACAGTTGTGTTTTTTATTATTCGTAAATATGCTCTTCAAATGGAATAAAGAATTCTGTGTTTTATATTTAGGGTTGCCTTGAGGCTATCAAATTTTTCTTACAAAATTGAGATTCTTGGTCCACACAGAGGACAATGTCAGTATGACTTCTCAATCTCAATGCTCTATCTTCTCGAAGAATTGATATATCTTGGTAGCCGTAGCTCCTTACAACTGTTTGAAACTTTGTTGGATAAACTTTTATTTTGCTTTGAGAAGGGGAGAAAGCTGTGCTGCTATGCGTGAGTGATCAAGATTAGCATTTAGCTCCTCCTGGTGAATTATGGTGTCTTTCTGCCTCTTTCTCTTTTTTTGTTCACTTTAAGTCCTCTTGTCTCTAGGGTAAGTTTGAGGTTCTTTCTTTTCAGTTTTATTACCCCTTACAAAGATGAGATTTTTGGTCCACACACAGAGGACGATGTTAGCTTGAGTTCTCAATGCTCTATCTTCTCGGAGAATTGATATATCCTGGTAGCCGAAGCTCCTTACAACTGTTTGAAACTGTGTTCGGATGAACTTTATTTTGCTTTAAGAAGGGGAGAAAGCTGTGCTGCTAAATGTGCGAGTGGACAAGATTAGCATTTAGCTCCTCCTCCTCATGAACTATAGTGTCTTTCTGCCATTTTTTGCTTTTAAGTCCTCTCTAGGGAAAGTTTGAGGTTCTTTCTTTTCAGTTTTTTTAAAGAAGGTAAAAAGGAATTTAGGTGATAGGGAGCCTTTAATTGTGAGCTTCAGGTTTCACTTGTGGAGCTGTGATATAGTGGAGAGTGGAGACCTAACTTCATCCAAGCCTATTGTAGAACTGTTTCAGCTTATAGTTTTACTATGAAAAGAATAACTTTAGGTTTCACAACTGTGTACTAGTAGAGGGTTATTGGATTGAAAAATATCTGTTCCATAAGCCAGTCAAAGTGAGCACTTGGAAAATTGATTTGCAGATGAACAACCAAAATCTGAGGAATCACCTTTGGAGATAAAGGATGCACAAAAGAAACTACAAAGAAGATTTCAATCATCCACTATTCTTTGACATTACGATGGGGTTAATAGGTCAGATAATAAAAATTCAAGGTATTTCTAAGTGCAATACTACATTTAGCTTTTAATCATGAGAGAAACTTCATCTAATATCTTTTTCTCTTCCAATTTTATGTACTGCATGATGCATCAATCTCTTAACCACCATCCCAAATCACTAGTTATGCATTGTTCTTATTCATTGACTCATTGCATCAACAATAACAATATTAAAGATATACTGTTGGGATCGGCTTTTTTGTACGAGTGGTCCCCAATGTATTAGCGAAATGTCAACTTTGGTCCCCGATATACAAATCGCGTCTATTGCATCCCCAACGTTTACAATGTGTATTTAAATGGTCCCTAAGACTAAGTTTGTCTGTACTCACCGTCAAACGTAGGGGTATTTTCGAAACTTCATCTTTAGACAAGCATCACCCCACACAACTCCATCTTCAACCTCAAAACCCTAGCCCTATCCATCCCCAACCCACTCAGACCATCGTAGCCTCTTCTTTCTCTCTCTCTCTCTCATGCCGGCGACAGTGGAGCTTACGTGCAGACTCAAGACAATACCCAGATCCAGAGGACCGGTTTTGGAGTGGATACATTTGGTTTTGATACCACAAATTCCATTGTTTATGCTTTGGTCTGGAAAGACCTTTAGATAGAGATTTAGCAGAAAGAAAATGATGTACACTAATTTTATCTAATTGTTATTTATTGGGCAGACATTGACGAAAAGAAATGAAGGGTTCTAGCTTCAGTGCCAATTTATATTTTGATAAAATGGTTGGGATTCCAAAGCGGAGGAGGAGGAGGAGGGCTTCGGCGACTTCACCATTGCCTCCTCCTTTTCCACCTCCGATCAGATCAACGACCCAAACCCACCCTTTCCTCCTCCTCCTCCGATTGGGGCAATTTCGTCAAATCCCCGCTTCGATCTGCACCCCCACTGGGATTTTCAACGCCCAATCTTCTAGATCTTCGGACCTATTTGGGTTTTTCCCAGATCAGTCTCGATTGACACCAAGTCGGGAAAGACGCCCTGGGTGAAGCCTAGAGGCGCTCTGCCACTTTCGATTTTCAGCGACATGGAGCAGGAGGAAAAATCAATCAGAGCTCTGTTTTGTGCCATTGAAAAATTCGGGGGGAGAGAGAAAGATAATTGTGCTACTATTTTTTGGGGTTCATTATTGTGCATTTAAAGTGAGTTTGCGGGGGAGAGAAATGAAGTTCGGAGAGAGAAGGTGGGGAGCTGGGTTTGGGGGTTTGAGGTTGAAGATGAAGTTGTGTGGGATTATGTTTGTTTAAAGATGAAGTTTCGATAATACCCCTGCATTTGATGGTGAGCACGAACAGAGTTAGTGCAGTGACCATTTAAATACACATTATAAATGTTGGGGACGTAATAGATGCGATTTATATATTGAGAAACAAATTGACATTTTGCTAATACATTGTGGACCATTTGTAAAAAAAAGCTGTTGGGAACTGCTATTTTATTCGTCATTTGGTGCTACAATGTCTGTTGGTTATGCTTGGTTCTCTGGCCCAACTTAACAAGTAGAACTATGCTCGTGTCGAGTAGAGTAGTCTCCTGACCAAAATTGACAATTTACGTAGGGAAGGATCTCTTCGATAGAATAGATCCGAAGGGACACTCAAGTCGATTACGTGTTGGATCGGTCTAATCCGATGTTGTAGCTTTCTATCTCTAACTCGAAGTGCAGCTTGGATTACAGTGAAGATACGTAACATCATTTGTTTAAGTAAGGATATACTGTTGGGAGCTGCTATTTTATTCGTCATTTTGTACTTTATTACTTTTTGGACTCGTTTAGTATCCGACTCAATGCAGGACTGGGAAAAAGAGTCTTCGAAATTCTGTCTTTAACTTTTCTGTATAATTGGAAAAATCCTTGGATTCCAATACATTGCATTTGCAATCTGAGCATTCATTGAAGCGACAGGAATAAAGTTTCAGCACCCCAGAACATGCCCTATCTTCATCCTTAATTTTTTTTAATTAATCTTAGGCTTCAAATGAATGATGATTGAGAGAGGCTTCAATGAAGAACCGTTGAATGTGTATGGTGACAAAGTATTATTGTATTCTTGTAGTAATTAAGAAATGTTGAGAAAAAGGATTTAAAAAGGTTTAAAAATTAAAAGATGCTTGTATACAAAGTAAAAGGCTCTGAATTGCCATATCTAGTGGTTTATTGGAGGCTTTTCGATTCGTTCATAACTTCAGTGTTAGGGTTCTAGGTATAGAATTTTTCTTACTGGTCTCATTGTCAGTATTATTTTTGATGCAAAATGGTAAATGATGATAACCTTCCTTGTGCTACGAAAAACTTATGCCAACCTCCCTTATCAAGTGTATAGAGGATGAGGGCTCACAGGTGTTGGTGAGGATGAGGCCTGCTCACGGGTGCTGGTGTAAAATGAGGAAATCACAGAGGAGTGAAATCAAATGAAAGACAATTACGTGTTGAGCTTAATATCAGGAAGAGAAGTTCTTGGTGGTGAACAGTCATAACAACTTTTGTTGCATATCTCCATGATAAATATCCTCGCTTAAAATTAATACATTGTGGGGATGTTAGAAGTGGGGCAAAATGAGAGAATTTTTTTGAGATGATTTTGTTGTGGTCAATGACTGCAACGTGAGACTTACTTTATCCCCGCTGGTGTACTCAAGGAGGTCATGGGTGAGAACTTCAAGAAATGAAGAAGTTCTACTTGGACTTAACTTTGGAATTGGTTGTCTTGATAGAGCCAACTAAGGAAATACATCCATGTGACAAGTTCTTCAAGTAATGTGGTCAAAGGTTTTTTAGTTGAGACTTGAGCATTCTGACAAGGACAGAAAACTTCATGAATCAGATGAACTTACTTTGATTTTACATCGAGAGTAGAGGAATGCAGTTATTCTATTATTGGTCAAAAAGGAAGCCAGACTGTCCATTCACATACTAGCTTGTTGGGACTAATAGAGGTATTATGGAGTTATTATGTTATCATTTAGAGTCTTGGACTGAGATGGGAAAAAAATAAGGGTGCAGTTCCAAAGTTCTTCACATGAGAACACTAGCAGTGTCTTATTACTTTTTTCTGAAACAATTCAATCTACTTAACAATTTCCATAGATTTGTAGTTTTAAGATATTAAATTGCGCTCGTTTGTGAGTTATGGGCATGACCAAGATAAAGCTTAAAGTCTATTGTTACGCTTGTGATAGTCATTATCCATAAGTTTTGTTCCATTTTAATCAAATTTAGTTTATCATATCTGCACATTTGAAGTTTTGAACTGTTCCATGGCCTTTCTACAGGCTTTTTACAGCGGTGAGGGATTCTCTTGGGTTAACATATGATGTATCATTCGAATTAAACTTGTTTGTTTGGCTTAAGCTTGGGTGGTATGTCATCTCAGTTACATTAACACCCGGAAAGGTAGGTGTATAGTTTTTAGTTCCGGTTGATTTTACAAACAGCGATTTTCTTTCATTTATGGCTGCTTTTAGTATTAATTTATGTAGCACCAACACTCCAAAAGGGTACCGTGTCCACGTATTGGACACGCCAACAATAATTTTTATTATTTTTTGATAGGGGACACGGCTAGGGGTCAAAATGTAATATTTTTTTCAATTTTTGGAGGTTAATATGAAATTATTCAAAACATTTGGGTTAAACTGTAATTATGCCTTTGAAAAAAACTTATGCAATTTGTGAACTTATTCATATACAATGGTTCATAATTTTTTATATATATGCACATATATTTATTTTTTATTTATTTATACACGTGGCGTGTCCCCCGCAGTGTTCGTGTCTTTATTTTTTTAGAATTGCCGTGTCCCGTGTCTGTGTCCGTATCTGTGTCTGTGTCCGTGCTACATAGGCATTAATTGCCATGCTTCCAGATGTGTAGAGTTGTTGATGCTTGCAAGAATGTCCTCAGAGATTTGCGTAGCAACAAGATTGCCCGGACAGAGTTGGACCAGGTTTCTTAGTTTCTGAAGTTAGAATATATTGCTATATCAGATTCGTAGTTTTGGTTCTTTTGTTGGGATTTCCATTTAAGAAAGATTCCCAAAAGGTATTGCAGTTGTTTGATATTGAAGTTTGGTTTGTATGCATCGTCTGATCAATATAAAGCATGTAGTCTCATGTCTTCATGCCCAATGAAGTAATTTCTTACATGAAAATTGTTTTCAACGTTACCAGGCAAAATGGACCCTGTTGATGAGACACGAGGCTGAAAGCAAGTTGAATGCATATTGGTTGGAATCGTTGGCTCACCTGCAAGCTGCTTCTGTTCCGAGGAAGGTGAATGAGGAAAACAACAAAAAGCTCAGCCTTGCATTTTTTAAAAGTCATGTTCTCTTCTTAGTTTGACACATACTAGTTTTCACTAAATCACTGAACAATGTCTACTTTCACATGTGTGCCACAATAGCCTTTCATTTAGGGGAAAAGGTGGTTAGTTTGTTTCTTGATAATATCTCCGAATTCGTTTTTTGCTTCCAGAACATATCATGCATTAAAGATCTAAATTCTCTATATGAAGGCGTCACAGTCGAAGACATTTACCTTGCCTACGATCAGCTGAAAATTGATGAAAGTTCCATGTATTCTTGTGTTGGGGTTGTTGGGGCTCAAGTTGTGGAAGAGATTTCCGGTAAAGATCTTTGTAGTTGTGTTGTCTAGTTTTCCTTCTTTATTGGTTGTGGTGTGCACAAGTAAATTGCAGAATAGTCGGGAAAAAAAGGTTTTTCTATATCCTGCGAATGAAGTGGAAATGGGAAAATAAGTAATAAGAAAAGAAATGATGTGACTAGACTAGATTCATTAATCTACTACCTGGGACAAAACTAGAAACTTTGGCTTAGGGGTCCCGTAGAAAGCATGCGTAAAAAAGTTCACTTTTGATGATTGACAATTTTCTGAACTCGTTACAAAGATATCAAGAAGATGAATTAATAACTGGTTATTCATGTTTTAGAGCTATATAATTAGCATGCTGCTGTTTGCTTACTGGGGCCATAGAAAGCATGCGCCAAAAAGTTCGCTTTTGATGATTGATAATTTCTGAGTTCGTTACAGAGATATCAATAAGATGAATCAATAACTGGTTATTTCATGTTTTTGAGCTATATAATTAGCATGCTGCTGTTTGCTAGAATCTTAAGGCGATTATTATTTCACAGTGGTTATAATCAATAATAAAGCTACTTTTATGTCTTTTAGATGAGAACAAGAAAATATAGAATGTTGAAATGGTATTTCTAATTTGGTATGTTACAAAATGCTAGAATGTACATAGTATGTCATATGCTAATACATTACAGATTTTTCGTATGTGTAAAATAAATGATCGACGAAAGAATTTACAAAATGTAGGAGGCTGTGATATTAAAAATTTAATAGAAATTTTTTCTTTTGTAGGGTTGCTAAAGTAATTTTAAATGCTCACCTTTATTCTATATCTTTAACCTCACCATTATCTGGTCAAACATTTCCTTTTCAATATATTGATAGTTATTGCGCTCCTTCCTTTTAGTTGAGGAAGAATTCAATTGAAGGCCTTCACAGTGTGATTCCTTTGGGGCACTACAAGGAAAAGGGTTTTCCCCGCATTTACACCCCGGCGTTTGCACAAAACCTCGGCTTAAGTAAACTCGTAGCAATAATAAGTTCCCCGCTCTCATTTATCCCAACCAGGGGCTGCCCTCATTTAAACAACAGGTGCGCTCTCTCTCTAAAATCAACTCTCTTTTCGTCGCGCGCTCTCTCTCTCTCTCTTAAATCAACTCTCTTGCCGCCGCTGTAGCCTAGGGTTTCGGAGAGGAGGAGGCGTCGCCTCTCCCCTTCCACGCCCTCCCAACACCGCTAATACTCCCTCACGTCGATGATCTGTCCACGCCATCAATCTGTCTGCTTCTCCCGTCGCCTTTCACGAAGATTTTGATCTGTGTCGCTGTGCCTCTCGATCTGTCAATCTGTGTGTCATTGGTCTGCTCGCCGTCGTTCTATATGTTTCTATTTGTTGTTGATCTTTGCTTCGTCATTCCGCTGTCGTTTTGTGTCTCCTTATCGTCGTTGATTGCCGTGTACGCTGTCGTTATATGTGCTAGCTTATTCCTCACCTCAGCCTCCTCCGACCCTCTCCTCCCCCAAGACCACCATCAATCCGCCGCCAACCTCTCCTTTCATTCCTCCGTCCCCTACAAGCCCCTCCTCTGCCTCTTATCCGGATTCGACTTCATCTTCACCTGCCCCAAACCTAGAGAAAAGGTTAGCTCCGTTTGTTTCCTTATGAAAAATTCCTTACGGTTTTGTGGAATTGAGTTTTTGATTTTTTTTTTTTTGGGGTTTTGTGTTTAGAGTGAGGAATTGAAGGTGAGATTGAGGAAGTTAGAGGAATTGGCGGAGAGGAAGGAGGTGAATGACATTACGCAGAGGATGGGCACGGATGAACTGTTCTCATCTTACAAAGATCAGCTAGGGTTTGTGATTTTTTCGTCCTTGTTTGACTATGGCCGAGAACTCTGGGGTCAAATCTCTATGGTTGGGCTGATATCAAGATCTTGTTTTAGTTTTAGTTTGTCCTATTTTAGTTTTAGTATATTCATTTTTTTTCCAGATCTCTATTTCAATCTCGTCTTCTCCATCTGATTGGGTTTATTATCATTTTAAACTTCATGATATCAATTTTCATTAACACTTATTCAGTTGACCTTGTGGCAGCTTGTTTGTCTAGCAACCTTTCTTATTGTTTCTAAAAATGAAAGCTTTGATCCATATCAGGTACTTGGTGGTTGTTCACATGATCTTGTTTGTTGTAGACTTTGTATGCATGACTATATAATAGGAGTTCTTATTATGTCTTTAAATTTTGTTTGCAAAATAAAAAACCATCTGCACTTGTCCTAACTAAATAAGAAGAAAAATAATTTATTAATACTTCCATAAACAGCTTTTTTATTTTTTTGGTTGGGCATGGGATTTTCTGCCATAATCCATGCATTCTTTGCTTCAAAAGTGACATGAAATGAAAAGTTTGGTAAAAGTCTGAATCCAAGTTGATTGATTCTTTGAAGTGCTGGAATAATCTCTTGACTGTATATGAAGTTCAAAATTTAAATGCATAGATACACATCTTAAGGGACTGAATGATGTTGATAAAAATGTGTCATGCTATATAGTTTGTCTTGTTATTTGTCATTATTTTTTGTATGAGATTTGCAGTTGTAAAGTAGTGTTGTCTTTTATTTTCAGGAACAGTTGAAAGCTTTGATCAAAGCTTTAATTGTAGATAGAATTTGAGTTGTTCTTATGATCACATTATCTTTTTGATCAAAAGGTGGTCTTGAAGCTACTCTCATATGAGGTTAATTTAGTGAATGTAGTAAAGTTGTCCTATCTCTCTATCTGATGGAAGTGCTTCATTAGCCCTTGTTGCATGAGCATAAAGCTGAAATAGCTAGAGAAGCTAATGCTTTTGTTGATCTTCCAGCTGATGCTTTTATTTGGATTGGCTCTGTGTTGAATGCTGCTAAGGGTGCTGTTGTTATTACCAAATCTCTATTAATGTTGTGCTTAATCTTTACCAAAAGTGATGCATATGATGGGGCTACCCTGCCTTTGATGTTTCCTCCTACCATTAGTCACTGTTTACTCCTACATCAGAGCATTGTTGTTCCATTTTGTAGCCTCTTTTGTTGGATACTCTTATGTTACTAATTATGGACATGGAGGTTCTATCTTTTAGTTGGCTTATTAAGCTTTGCATTATTCCTTCTTAACCCCATCTGCAAAAGCTATTAAACCATTAAACTTGTTTCTGTAGAAGAACTGAACTGGAGTTAAGGTTGGGTTGAGTCCTTTCCTAAATACCAAGTAATAAGGCTTTGTGAATGGAACAGATTCCATACCACACTAACAAAGCCTCTCTTGTTGAGAAAATCGCCGAACTTGTGAAAAATGAGGTACTCTAAATCTTTTATGGCTTTGGAATTTAAACATTTTATTTATGCTCTGCAAAATCAATTTGCAATTCATGTTGCTTGGTTTTTGTCATTTTTCGACTCTTAGTTATGGTGTTTGCCTTTCTCTTGGTATGTCTTTATGTGTGTTTCTCTCATAATGTCACTTTATTTTCTCTGGTGGAGTTGGGCTTTGATGGTCAAGGTTGGGTTTCTAGTTAGGGCAGTCTATCTAGGGAGGGAGGGAGTCGTGGGGAATGAAGATTTGGGTTAGGGCGCAAAAAGCTTAGTTTGCTTGTAGGAAATGATAAACCCTGTTAGAATATAGTATTAGTAGGATTCCCACATTGCTTAGTTTACTTATTTAATATGTGAGTTGTCTATATAAATAAGATTGTTATGTGCTAGGGTTATTAACACCCTACACATTTTTCCTTCCTAAACAACATGGTATCAGAACGGGTTTACCATCCGCCTTAGATATACAAAACCCTAGCTGCCACCCTCTACCACCATCGTCATCTCACCACGAAACCCTAAATCTATTGCTAATAATCCCAAACCACCATAACCCTAATATCACAACCCTAATCTTAGCCTCTGTCCTAACCTTATTCTCTTCCATTGAAATCTATCGCCATAATCACTATTCACCAATTATTGTTCATCGTGTACTGTTCAGAGGTTACGATTCATCGTCGTTACTGTTCATGAGCGACTATTGCTGTTTCAGTCTGTAGATGGCTTTGTTCAATTATATTATTGGTTTAAAGTGGTAATCTACCACTCTGAGGTTCTGGGTCTTGGTTATTGATGATGTTGGGTTGATCTGTTGGTCGATTGCTGGTTTCTTGTTCGGTGATATATTTGTAATGAAATCTGATTCTGATTCTGCTTCCGTTGTCTCTGTTGCTGTTGGTTCTTCATTTAGTCGTGGACATGGTCATAATTCTGGGTTTCCTAGTCGGGTTTTTGGTCAT
Source organism: Rhododendron molle (assembly GCA_025413875.1). Classification (NCBI taxonomy): domain Eukaryota; kingdom Viridiplantae; phylum Streptophyta; class Magnoliopsida; order Ericales; family Ericaceae; genus Rhododendron; species Rhododendron molle. Next base: position 21,445,721 of record CM046389.1, on the reverse strand, counting down.
TCTTTTGGTGAGCATGGTAACATATCTTGTTTTATCGTCTATTTCGTTGAAGTTGGTGGTTGTTGGTTGGTAATTGAAGTTGGTTATTATTGGACGTTGAAGTTGGTAGTGGAAATTAGTTTTCTTGGTTGTTGAATTCGTTCGTTGGTCGATGAAATCATTCGTTGGTCATTGAATTCGTTCATTGGTCGTTGAATTTGTTCGTTGATTCGTTGGTCGTTGAAATTATTTCGTTGAAGTTGTTGAAATCGTTGAAGTCGTTTTGTTCGTTGAAGTCGTTGAAATCATTGAAGTCGTTTCGTTGGTTGAAGTTGTTCGTTGGTCGTTTCTATTGAAAGTTATTCCATTGTTTTAACAAGTTGGTTGTTTTTTGTTATTGCTGTTAACAGTTGAGGTAATTGTTTCGTTGGTTGCTATGTAACAAGTTGGAGAGTCTTCAGCTTGAGGGGGAGTGTTAGAATATAGTATTAGTAGTAGTCCCACATTGCTTAGTTTACTTGTTTAATATGTGAGTTGTCTATATAAATAAGATTGTTATGTGCTAAGGTTATTAACATCCTACACACTTTTCCTTCCTAAACAACCTTTGTTGATGGAGTTACACAATCTGTTGATGATCTTTTTAGTTTCTACAGAAGTTTTCAAAGGTTATTAGTTTCGATGATTCATGTGTTATTGAAATATTGCAGAGATCTTCAGGAAAACAACTTGACTGGTCAAATTTCAGATGAGATAAGCAACCGTGTTTCTCTGATATTACTGTAATACTCCACTTTCTTGCCTCTTCTTCATTGTAATATTGTGATGTGTTATCTTCTGGTGAAATTATTCCTGAGAAGTTCGTCTCATTTAATCGATGGAGAGTTGTATGTTTTTAAAGGTTGTGTTTGCATGATGTAGGCTGGGACTATCCACTAATTTGTTACATGGAGGCATTCCATTCTCAATATCTAAGCTTAAGCAGCTTGAACTATTGTGAGTTAACGCTTGAAGTACAGTTTGATTTGATCACTGTGGAAAGTTTTTAGCTCTCTCAACTGAGGGTTTATGTGCACTTTAATGCAAGAGTTTGAAGAACAATCAATTGACTGGCCCTATCCTTTCAACATTGACGCAGATTGCCAACCTGAAAACACCGTGAGTTCCCTTTTTCCTGGTGAAGTCTATTCATTTCTATCATTGAGGGCTTTAGACCATTTTAATATATTCTTTGAATGTGTAAAGTAAATACAACTGTTGTTGTAATGGAATCAATTAATCAAAATAATCTAATTTCTATTATGGCTTTGTGGATACATTCTTTAAGCAACCAAAGGTTGGCCTGGTAGATTGATTCCAATTTTGTGGACTAGCATATTTCATTTGTGTTAAAAGGTTCCGGATTAGTTAGACTATCAAATTTATCGGAGTATTTGTTTAGACCTATTTGGTTAGTGATCACCATTTTGTAATGGGTCATTTTGGTGCACCTAATTTATTAGTATGTATTTTGTTAAGTGTGGGCCTCATGCTGTATGGTTAATTTGGACCCATAATGGGCTGGGCCATTTTATTGGGCACAAGAGGAGTATCTTGCCCTCATCCTATATATATGTGTTTTGGCCCACTAAAAACATATACTATTGAACTAGGACAAAACGGTAGTGTCTCTCTCTAGGAAGGGGGAAGAATGACGTTGTGGTGTTGGTGTGGCTTCGGCTTGTGATTTGCTCGATCCCTTACAAGAGTTAACTGCTATATACTTAAGATCATGGCCTCCTCATCACTCTCAGGTAATGCTATGAATCTCAACTTTATTTCACATGCCATGAATTGGAGCAAGACATTAGGGCTTGTAACTGTGAAAATTCTAACAATTGGTATAAGAGCTTCTTGCTTTTCGATTCATGTGCTATGATTGCGAATTCCGTTCGCATTTATGTTGATTGTTGGGGATTTAGTTGCCAATTCCTTTTTTTTTCCCCATTTTTCTGATTGCCGATTGAAAGTTTTAGGGGAGGAGACCCGTTTTTCTTGTCCTCATTATTTGCCGACACCTTTTGTTCTTCTTTTCTTCAAGCGTTTTTGTCTCAGATTGTGGATCTAATTTAAATGCTCCATTTGTTTAATGTTTGACGAAAGTGGTAGTGTTAATATCTGTTGGCTATTGCACCTCCCGTTGCAGTTTCATCTTCTTTTGTTAAAGCTGTAATCTGCCTTTTGCAAGCCAGTTTTGGTTTAGCTTGTTTATTGTTACAAGAGAACAAGTTTTCTGCGTTTACAACAAATAAAATAAAGAGAAGGGCTGAAACCCCTTTCGTGCTCTTGTCATTTTTCCGACATTTTTTTCCCCTCAAAGCTGTTCAGGCCTATTTTGGTCTCTTTTGTAACAGATGTTGGCTTTAGTTAAATGCTTGAAGTGTTTAATCTTGGACGAAAAGGGAAGTGATGAAACCTTTTGACTATTGCATCTCACGGACTTCTCGTTGCTGTTCGTCTTCTTCTTTTAAAACTACTGTTTTTTGTATTCTATTTTTGAAGGGGCTTTTGGCTAGACATTTATACTCGTTTTGTTTAATACTTGATGAAGTATGAAGAGAGCTTACCATCTGTTAGTATCCATGGTGTGCTGGCGTGATTTTGAGAAAGATGGGCTTTCTTTTTTTGTCATTAACTGAACTTGTTGCCAAATGATTTTTGGGGTTTTTTTGTCTATTGTTAATGGAGAACATGTTTTCTGTTGTAGGAATAGCTTTACCTATTTTTGGAGGACTTAATTGGTCTAATCTATGATGAAATTAAGGGAAGTGGTGAAACCTGTTGACAGTTGAACGTCTCGACACTTTCGTCTTTTCGTTTTCATCTTTTAAAAGCTGTTGTTTAGATAAACAAATCAAAGCACCATTTTGGGTTGGTTTATAACCAGTTTTAAAGTGCTAAAGTGGGTAATATTTATTTATTTTTTTACCCTTACTGGTTATCAAAAACTTTTCTTTGAACACCCTTATGTTGATCGCGGCGATATTGTTGTGACTAACAAAGGTCCATATAGTCTAGCTTTGACTTTACCCTATCGGTAAATCATTGTTTGGAAGGATGCTTTGAACGATAAAGAGAACAATTAACTATATTGCATTTGGTGACTCAATTTTACCCTGTCGGTAATGGGTCATTTTAAGTCGTTACATTTAATTGTTCTGCTTTGTCTTACGTAAGAGTCTTACTGGTCTTGTGATTTAAGACTCTAGTAGAACTTTTGTAGCTAGCAAAGTGAAGAAATTTTTGATAAGCATGCTGTCGTTCTTACATGCTTGGTAAAATGTGGGTATTATTTCTTCATCTTTCAATCCTTGTTTATCTCTGCATGTCTGCCAGCATAAGACTAAATGAGACCAATTGTGAGGATTGGAATGAGTCGCTTACGGTGAACTTGGCCATTATGAATTTGGTTTTGGCTTTAAGGGAGAAAGCACCACCTAAGCCTATTGCTAAAAGTTCCGCTGCCATAAAAGCTTATTTTGAAAGGTGGGATCATTCTAATCGTACTTGTCTCATGATTATGAAATACACTATGGACAAGTCTATTAAGCAATGTGTTCCTGATAATGTGAATGCTAAGGCTGAAGGTTTTTTTAAAGCTAAATGCCTCTTTTGTCGTGTTTGTGGCCTCTAATGGATACGGTGCATTGTATGCTTCACAATTCTTCTTTTCTAGAATTCTTATGGGGTGAAGTACTGAAAACTACTGCATATATTTTGGATCAAGTGCATAGCAAATCTGTTCTTAAAACTCCATATCAGCTTTGGGCTGGCGACAAAGCCTGGCTTGCGCCATTTTAGTGTGTGGGGTCCACAGTTGAAAAGCTTGATGCTAATACTATTAGCGGATTTTTTGTTGGCTATTGCATTGGCTCGAGAAGCTCTAGATTTTATTCCCTTCTCACACTACTAGAATTGTTGAGTTTGATTGTGTTGTTTTCTTGAGGATAAGGTTGAAGGTTCTACACCACGCAAGATTGTGTTTTAAGGAGGAGTGTGTGATCTTTCCAGTACCTCTTGTTCCATCACTTGTAATTGTCCCTTCACCAATTGAGCAAGAGGGTGTTCCTCATTAGGAACCTAATTTTCCCATGGAACCTATTGTTGATGAGGGTACTTCAGACATTCTATTGAAAAGATCAGAAAGGGCACACAAGTCTGCAATCTCGAATAACTACATCTTTTAATTGCAGGGGCATGAATATAATGTTAGGATGTCCTCCAGTCACTTTTGATGATGCCATTGGTAGGTTTAATTCTCAATAATGGATAGATGCTATGCATGATGAGTTGGCGTCAATGACCAAAATGAAGTATGGGTTTTTAGTTGAGTTGCTTGATGGTTGGAAACCAATTTGTTGTAAATGGGTCTTTAAGACACCAATTTTTCACCAGAGACTCTTTTTCAGATAGTCATGGCTTTAGTAGCTCATTTCGATTTAGAGCTACATCAGATGAATGTGAAAACAACCTTATTGAACGAAAATTACTCTGAAGAAGTGTATATAGTGCAACCTGATGTTTTGTTTTGTGACAAATGGTAAGGAGCACATCGTATGCAAGCTTAAGAAATCCCTTTATGGACTTAAACAAGCCCCATGAAAATGGTACTTGAAGTTTTGATGAGATTGTCACCTCTTGTGGCCTTAACGAGAATGTTGCAGATCAGTGTATATACCTAAAGGTCATTGGGAGTAGTTATATTTTTCTTGTCTTGTATATCGATGATATTCTACTTCGCTGCTAATGACACTGCACTTTTGACTGAGATGAAGCAATTACTCTTTATGCATTTTAATGTGAAGGATCTTGGTGAGACATCTTATGTTCTAGATATTGAATAAGTTTGTCATGCAGTCTTATTCTCCTAAAAGGCACCTATTGTGAAAGTGACAAATTATTACTTGGAAGATACTTGAGTAATCTTGGTTTGAATCATTGGAAAGTTGTAAAGAAAGTATTGAGATACCTACAGGATACCAAGGATTTTGTGCTTACTTACCGATGCACCAATATTCTAAATGTGGTCGGATACACTAATGCTGATTATGCTAGTTGTATAGACGACGGAAAATCCACCTCTGGTTATGTGTTTATGATGGCAGATGGAGCTGTATCTTGAAAAGTGTCAAATAGACACTTACAGCTACCTCATCTATGGAGGCAGAGTACATAGCTTGTTATGAAGCTACTTGTCATGCATTTCCGCTATGCAATTTTGTTTCTTGGGTTTGGAATTGTTGATTCCATTTCAAAATCACTAAAGATATTTTGTGATAACTCTGCTGCAGTTTTATAAATGTTGAACACATTTTCACAGAGCAAATGTTGGCTGACCCACTAACTAAAGGTTTAGCTGCTAAAGTATTTTAAAAGCATGCGACTCATATGGGATTGGTTGAGTCTTTTGTTGTTTTGGCTTAGTGGGAGTTTTGTCTATTGTAATCAGCTGCTACTGTGTTAATGGTGTTATTTTTGGTTGATCATACTCTCGAGAATTTTGTATGCATGTTATGATCAATGTCTATCGCCATATTTTGTTGTGCGCTCATTTTGTTAGCCATGGCATTCCTGAGTTTACAGCCATATTTTGTTGGGCGCGCAATTGTGGGCTCCCGTGCCCTTTTTCGAAGAGTCGCCACCCGGATTTTTGAGATGGATGATCCGAGAAACCGAGAACTTGTTTGCAAAAGGCTTTTATTTAGCGAAAACGTTGAGATTTTGGGTTCGAGGGCCACGTTACGAATGTGGAAGGTTTTTCTTTAAAAAGCACCCCACTCGCTCGGTAAAACCGGTCTCTACTTATGTTTTCAAAAAAAGGGAAATCTCGAATATCATTTGGAATATCAAGCTCTTTAATGAAAGCAAATAGCGGGGAAGGGACATGGGGAATATATCACGTTGACGTGCATGTGGTGCTGTCTGTACAGTAGTGATAAAATGATGTGAACAGATAGAATAAACAGCATTCAGCAAACTGTCTGGACCTTAGTCATACTATACACGGCACAATGGGATGCCGCACGCGGCACCTCAACATGCCGTGCGGGACGTCTACCCTGCTGTCAGACTGTTACAGGTTTTCAAAATATCATCTAGCTCATTATTTTCTCCGTACATCTTTTGAAAAACTCATCAGAAACCCCACGACAGTCAGATCATCTCAAATATGTCATTGTTTTCTCAAAACATTGGCCCAAAACCTTTTTGAAGAGCCAAAACATGACTTGTAGATATGGTCTTTTTTTGAAAGAATCAAAACAGTAAACAACAGATACAGACAGTCACAACAGAGAATAACTCAGATCCAAATAGCCTGTCTACGATAATACCAACATATGAGATGCCGTGCGCTGTAGATCAAGGTGCCGCGTGCCTGGTCATCCAGCCGTGCGGTACCTCAATCTCAGCACAGTGCTGATTTTATTTTAGGAAAATAAGTTTTAAGTTAGAATCTAACCAAAAGGGATTAGACCTGATGACAGAAAAGTCCCCTCAGGACCAGAACTGAGTTTAGCCCAAGGAAACTTGTTTCTACCTTTGATGTTGAGCTTGATCAAGGATGGTTGATGCAAAATGAGGATGGAACGTGACGGATGTGGATGAAGGAGGTTGAATGAGACAAAGAAAGTATGGGTGTGAGAGAATGTTAGGTATTTTGGGGGATGGGACTTTGGAGTTAATGAGAGATCAACTTCAATGATGAGAAGGGAGTGAGTGAAAGTGCTTAAAGAATGTCTTTTGGGAATGACATTCTTTAAGACTTGGAAATAGAAATGGAAATGGGAAAGTGGGTATAAAAACTAGAGAGAGAAAGCTTATGGAGTAAGAATGCCCAAAAGCCTAGAGAAGAGCCAAAAAGAGAGCACATTTCCCTTGAGTGGAGGGGTTAATTTATAGGCAAAATGCCAAGGATTTTAATTTCAAATAGTGGAGGTATTTTCTGAGTGGGCCAGAAGTGCATTTTCGGCTGAGCCATTCATCAGCTGTGGTTCAAACTGGCGTAGCCGACAGCTTTCTGAGTCAATCAAAACTTTTCTCAAGGTGCCGTGCGATACATGTTGGTCACGCACGGCCCCTTGAATTTCAACCTGCCGTGCGCTTATGTTGTCGTTCCGCGCGGTACCTCATGTATAGTCCAGGGGCTTTTGGGCTTTATCTGGGCTTCATCTGGGCTTTTATGGACTTTTTGGTTTGTTTGGCTTACATGGGCTTAGGGAAATCCTTTTTCAAGCTCACAAAGGTGTCGTTTCCTTTATTTCATCATTAGGGCGGACAAAGACTCTCCGAGGTCCGGATTGGGGTGTCTACAGTAGTCTCTCTTTAACGTAACTCGGATACCATTGGTTGTTACATGTGACACTTAAAGGATAGACATCCCAATTCGCTGTTCTAAAGCCTTCGAACGGAGACAAAATGAAAAATGTGAGTAAATAACAATGGTGGTCGCGCTCGGGGAGCTGCCTACGTACCCCGTTGTAGGGATCAAACCAGCATAGTTCAATTGGGACAGTGAAATGCGAGAAAACAAGTCCCGGAGGATAAAAATCGTGCAGAGAAAAACAATAAAGTGCTAGTGGTGCCGTGTGTTGTGCAAAATATCGTGAAAAATTCGAGACGGGCCTTCGGGAGGTCAAAAAATTAAAGACCGGCCTTCGGGAGGCCGAACGGTGATGGCAAATTACGTTGAGTCCCGGAGGACGGATTTTGTGAATTACGGCAGATTTTCGGGGTACGCGAAATCCCACGAGTCCCGGGGGATAAGAATCAAATGGTGCAATAATCAATGCACAACTTTCTAAGAAATTTTGCTACAAAACGGCTGGAATATTGGATTTTCAAGAAGATTTTGGTGGCTGAGTGGATCAATTTCCGAGAAAAAGCTTTTAATCTCCTGGAACCAACATGCCGCGCGGGCCCTATGGGTGGCGCACGGCACCTCTTTTTCCCATGCATCCCTTCGATTTCCGAGAATAGTTAACAGGTTTTAAGGGTGCCATTAATTCGGGCGTGCCCCTTCGATGGCTGGAATGGCTTTATAAGCATGGTGGTGCCCCATTCTATGCTCCACCAACAGAATCTCTCAAGTCCTTCTACATTCCTCTCCCTTTCTAAAAAAAACAGGTTACATTCGAAACTCCGGCATGGATAACAGCTGCTTGGCAGCCCGCGTAGAGTCTTTGGAGGCTGAGATGGCCTACTATCGAGGGGAAATTGAAGAATTGAACACACAAATCGCGCGACTTATAACGACAATCCGCTATCTTCGTTGTGTAGTGTCCAACCTCGAGGACTTCTGCTTCGATCAACTGGACGACAAGGATGACCCGGAGCACGCATCAAGGGATGACTCGGAGGAGACGTCGGAGAACTCCAAGGGCAACCCGAATGAGTCGGACGGCCGCTCGGACGGGGCGAACGATGCCTCGGACGGGGGGAGCGATTGAGGCCAAGAGAAGAGAAGAAGAGGAAGGAGAGAAGTAGGAGAAAAAGAAAGGGCAGTAGGCCCGTTTTCTATTTTTCCCTTTCTTTTTTTTTGTTTGTTTTCTTCTTTTTTTTTTGAAAAAAATGTAATGAACGATCCCCGGGGGAAACCTCGGGCTTTTATGAATGAAAAAGTCTCTTTCTTCTTCTACTTGCTTGCATCCAACTTACGATTCTGAATGAATTGATCATGATTGCTTAAATGCCACAAACTGCTTTCTGAAATCAGGACTGTCGAACAAATCAATGTGCCGTGGATAGCTAAGTTAGGGACGCACGGTACCTCAAACCAAAAGTACTGCATGCTCGTTCAACGTGTTGCGCGCCTGCTCTAAGGTGCCGTGCGGCTCCTTGGGCTGTGAACCCAGTCCAGAGTTGATTTCCGGGTGAACCGGTTCAGGGGATTATATATACGCGAGGTGTATATAGTACACCTCGCACCATTCGAATTTCCCTCTCTCTCCTGTCTCTCTTGGTCATCTCTCTCTCTCACGGCTATCTCTCTCTCGCAACTCTCTCTCTCCCGACTTCTCTCTCTCTTTCACCGCTCTCTCTCTCACTGCTCACTCCCTCTCTCGTCTCTCTCCTTCTCTCTCTCCCATATTACGTTCATGGAGTAGAGCGATATACCCGGTGATGATACATCACTTTGGGTTTAGGTCATATCATCTCCCATCCCTCCGGGGGATGACACGACAGTTGGGGGCGTACCGGAGACTACAGAGGTCTCGGTTCAGCCGACATTGGCCGAGGAGACTGTGGTCTCGGCTGCCGCAGTGGACGGCAGTAGTGGTGGCGATGGTGATAGTGTAGTATTGGCTGGGTACGGCCAAGGGACGGAGACTCCGGGTGCAGTGGAATCGAAGGGCGATGCCGAGGCCTTGGGCCAATCGGGGGCAACGGCTGGTGTGGAGGAGAGGACCACGAAGGGTCCTGGTGGTGGTAGTTTGGACCGGGCAGTAAAGGAGATGGAGGCCTCTCCAGTGAGAGAGCCCCGGGCTGACTTAGGGAAGGCCCCCATCGTCGAGGATGAGCCAGTGGTGGAGCCAGTAGTGAAGGATACATTGCCCATGTTCGTGGGCAACGGCGCAGGTGCGGCGTCGTCACGCCATATAGGCATGGGTGACTACCTAGCGACGGCGCCCATGGACGACTTGCTTAAGGTAGTGCGGGGGTTCCCTGCGTTGGCGGAGGCTTTGCTTACGTCCCGCGAGGCGGAGCTGCAGACTGAGCTCGGGATCGGGGGTGCCAGGGAGCCACAGGCTGAGAAGGAGCGAGTTGACGAGGAGGCCGAAGAGGTGATGGTCCCTCGCAGGAATGTGGTTGACGAGGTGACGCTAGCCTTACAGAGACGAGGAGCCTATGACGAGGTGACCTACGTGCCCTTCCAGCACGTGGTGGTGCTTTCGCTTCTAGACCCTTACGCACTGAGGAGGCCTACGTACGACGAGGCCTTGGTTTTGAGGGACCCTCAGCAGCACCTTTCCTTGCGCCGAGACGAGGTATACTTTAAATATTTGTATTTTAAATTCCAATGCGCTGTGTTTCCATTTCCTTGCATCCAAGTATATCATTGTATTGTATGTTATGCCTGTGTATTAAATATTGCTGATTAGCTGCAACAAGTGATCTCGCTCTCATGTTATGGTGGTTCGGCGGACGAGCCCACTTTCTGGGAGAGGCTGCCCGGGGCAGTACAGGAGATAGTGAGACAGGCGGGTTTCGGGGAGTTCGTCAGGGTGTTGACGAAGGGTGTGTGCAATGATCGCCCAGTGGTGAGGGCTCTGGCTGAGAGGTGGTAGGACACGATGAATACCCTCCACTTCTCCTTTGGCGAGCTGACCGTGACGCCATTGGATTTTGTGGCGATCACCGGTCTCAGGGTCGGAGGTGACCCTATCCCCTTTGACACCGCCACAGGGAGACAAGCAGCGTTCCAGCGGGAGATGCTGGGGTATGAGCTGAGGGCGGAGACCGATGACGCCAAGTACGCCCAGCTCCTGGGGTTTTGGACAGAGAATGTCCTAACGGACAGGGTACAGGAGAAGCAGATGGCGAGGTCTTCCTGTTGTACTTGCTCGGTGCGTCCTTGTTTCCCAATAGGCGTAACCGAGTACACCTTTCGCTTCTTTCGGCCTTGAGGGACGTCAGGGAGATCGCCCGTTTTGACTGGGGAGGTACAGCACTAGGGACGTGCTATGCCTTCATGGGGTCTCTTTCTCGCGGGGCAGGAGTGAGCCTCGGTGGTTACTGGAGGGTTTGGGGGGTATACCTTACTTCCTTTCTTTTGAATAGTTAGCTTTCCATTCGTATTCATTCGATGTATATCTTATGCTAACTTTCAATGTCTTGAATTGCAGCTTTGGACGTATGAGGTGATAGGGATGTACCCTCCCGAGACTACGTGCCCCGACGACATGATACACCCTCGGGCCTTGCGCTGGTCAAAGGAGTACAAGGGAGTGAAGAAGGGAAGGGGCAATCTGCATGCCTTCTGCCTCTACCTAGACGAGCTGCGTCCCGACTAGGTACTAATGCACTTCATATCTGTTCCATAGCTTTCCTATTTATTTCCATTCGATCAGCATAATGATATTGCTCATTCTTGATGACAGGTCCGCTGGCGGGTTTGGGACTGCTTCGAGATCCCTTACGTCATCCAGAGTAGGGAGGTTTCTAGGGGGAGGGTGCTTCTCGAGTCCCCTTACAGCTGGCAGTGGTACTTGGGTGACCGAGTGTCACGTCAGTCGCTGAGGCTGGACGCTTTTCGAGTCCCTGGGTCGATCCCTGCTCTGGTGCAGAGGACAGGCCAGTACACGCGGAGGGAGGTCGAGCGGTTTAGCGGCCGGACCTCGAGTTAGAGCCGTTCTTCCAGGTGGGCGCTGGTCTCGCTGCTCACTACGCAAAGTACCGTGCTCGGTACTTGATGCCGAGTCTAGGGATACACACCGCTTGGGAAGCGGTGCAGGCGACGCGAGGCGGTGTTGGAGGAAGAAGGGGAAGGAAGCGAGGTAGAGGAGACGGAGGCAGAGGAGATGGAGGCCGCAGCGAGGGTGTAGGCCCAAGTGGTACTAGCTTCCCTGCCCTTTTTTGGATAGTGAACGTGACGACTCCTCAGGGAGCCCCTGGCCTGGTCGCGGTGCCACGCCCTTTAGCTGAGGTTCCAGAGTTCCTTGCTCAGGTATAACATGCTTTCATTCCTTCGTAAATTCGCTCTTTTGCATGTTCTGACCAACTTCTCCACTGTAGGCGCCTCCAGAGTACGCGAAGGAGATGGCGGAGGCCATGATGGGCCTGGAGCAGCTAGTGCGACAGTACGCCATGGGCCACCCTCCAGAGGTGTTGCCGCACATTGGTGGGACGATGGTAAAGTCTTGAACCTTAGTCATTTACTTTACTTCTATCGCTTATATCATGATTATGATGCAAATGTTATATGGATGTTATACCATTGCAGGCTAGAGGAGGGGCTTCACGAGGGTTACGGCGGAAGTCCGTCCATTTTCCAGCGCCACAGGTCTCCTCTGCTGGCTCTCGGGAAGAGCCGTCATCGAAGAGGGCACGACATTCAGCGGGGACCGAGGATGAGCCTATCGACGTCTCTGAGGACGAGACCGCCGAGCTTTCGGACATTGACCTGGAGGCCACCTCAGGGAGCATCGTGCCCAGAGCGACTGGCACTCAGGAGGTGAGCAGCTCTCAGGCAGCCGAGGAGGTTTCTGAGGAGGATGAGGAGGAGGGCGAGGACGGGGATGACGATGAGAGCTAAGCTCCTTCTTTTGTTTTGTTCTTTTGATGGAGCCTGCGTGCTTTTTTTGTAGGGCGCTCGTTTGCCCTTGGTAGATAGGGTTTTGATCATTGAGCCATCACACTTCTTTTGTACTTCGACTCATGGATGCCTTTGGGATTTATATATAGAGATCTATTCTTTCATTGTTTATGCCATTCAATCTTCTTTTGTTTGCATGAAGAAAAATGAATAACTAAAATATTGACTGGAACGTGCAACTAGCCATTGATTCAATATATTGAGCTGAATGTGAGGTTTACGATGAGTGACACATTAACAATCAAAGCATATTGACAATAGAATAGAAATCAAAGAAAGTAATTAGATAAACCTTTGTAAGATTGACTTTGCATACGAGAATTTACATAGACACCTTCGTAACCAACTTCGGACATAGCTATGAGACAATAATGACCTTTAAACCCTGATATGAGACTTGAAAACTCAACTTTGCTTTTGAAATATACTCGAAAAGTAAGAAAACGTTGACTTTAACATGTGATATTTTCGAGTTTTGACTTTGGACACGAACCGAAACTTGGACTAAGTCACTTTTGACCATTATAACCTGTGGGATTCAGAAAAACAGCTTGGAATCACTCGAAACGGATTTTGATACTTCAACATAGCTTAAGAAATGAATTTTTGTCGAGTTTTCATATCGCGACAACGAATCCCGAGAGTTGTCTCGAAACGAAACATCTCTGAAGACCCAAATACCCGTTAGAGTGTGTTTTGGTGGTTGCTGGTGCTTCGCAATGCCTCGATTCCATTTTGGTGTTCTGCTGTCAAAAACTGCAGGAATGCAGACTCAACATGTCGTGCGGATTCCTCGAGGTGCTGCGCGGGGCTTGATCCATTATACGGTACATCCATCACTGTGCCGTGGGGTTTCTCTAGTTTCAACGTGCCGCACGATACACTGAGGTACCGCGCGTGGCTCTTTTCCTGTCATATTCCAGTTTTGCTGTTTCCAGGGCAGATTGCATGGTAGCTGAGGTTTGACCCATGTAATGGCATTTCTAAACCAGTGCATGTCTGTTTTGGCCTTTTAGGGTATGACCAAGCTTTTCCCTATGTAGGACTCATGGAATACATGCATTTTTCTTCGTCTCGACCTTTTGAGGGCAGTCGTGAGTTTTTGGGATCCGGAGGTTCCTGTGTTCTGTTTCGGCGATCAGGAGCTTTGTCATACTGTCAGGAGTTCCGTGCGTACCTTGGGGGTTTCGGCTCAGAGGAGGTCATCATTCCTCCTGTGCGTGAGAGCGCTTACAGAGTTTTGGCTGCGGCCCTTGGATTGGGTGACGGTGCTGCTTGCTACTTGGTTAGGAATGGCCATCTCAATGTTATGCGCCTTATCGAGCTGTTTTCTCCTCCTGGCGATCTGCGGATATGACTTGTCAGACTCGATGCATGACCGCTCTCTGCATGTGTTTGCTTGCGGCCTACCTCTTGGTCCCTTCTGCCGGTCACGCTAGCTCGGCATTGGTTAGCGTCGCCGTTCAGGTTGAGACCCGAAAGGATGTGATCCCGATGGTTTTGGCCGAGATGCTGATAGGTTTGGACAAGGTCCGTTTTGGGGAGACCGGGGCTTTTGGAGGTAGCCCTCTCCTCTTATAGGTTGGCTTCTCACTCAGCTCTCCTTTTTCGGGTTTTTCTCACGTTCTCATTTTACCTCAACACTCGGCTTGGTTTTCTACGGTTTCTTACTTGTTTTCTCCTTTCTCACAGATTTGGCTTTGCGACAAGGTGAATGTACTGACCATTAGGGATGGCAATTCGAACCGAACCGATGGGTACCCGAACCGATAACCGAAATTATCCCCGAACCGATAACCGAAATATTCCCCGTGGGTGCGGGTATGGTTGGCATGGAGGATACCCGAACGGGTTTCGGTTCGGGTATGGTTCAGCAGATACCCGAACCGATCCCCGAACCGAACCGAACCCGAACTGACCCGAACTGTTAAATTACAAAAATACCCCTGCATATATGTGTTTACTACAAAATTACCCCTACCTATATATAGGCGTGTAATGGGTTAGGGACTTAGGGTTTCCAGTCTGCTTACACCTTTCACGCCTCACTTCTCACTCTCGGTGAGGGAGGCGATTCAGCCGAAGTCCGAAGATCTGATCAGGTCTCTCTCTCTGTCTCTCTCTCTCTCTCGCTATTTCGCATTGAGGAGGCGATTTTGATCAGATTTGTTTCTTATTTTTCTTTCTCAGTTCTCACTCACTTCTCAGACCGACTCACCGAGGGAGGCGGCGAACAGGTTTCTTTCAGATCTGATCTCTCTCTCTCTCTCTCTCCGTCGAACAGGTTTCCCGTGAATCCCGTCGGCTGTCTCTGATGCTAGATCATAACCAAAAAATTTCTTTGTGAAACAGGTCTCTGAGAAATTTCTCATTCAAGAAACCCAGATCAGTTGATTCAGATCGGTTCAAGACCCTCCATTTCTCCAAGGTACAACTATTGCTGCCGTTAGATTGTAGTTCAATCAGCTTTGGTTTCGGTTAAGTGGCTAGAATCCTGTCAATTTGCTAACTAGACACCACCTTTGTCCGTTTCCCTATTCAACATGTCAAACTGGAGTAGTAACTTAAATCCTTGATCGAGTGGAGTTTCAAGTTTTTTTCTGTTGCTAGAATCCGCGGGCTCTTGATTTGTTAGAAAATGGAGTCAGTCTGGAATAGAATTCACAAGATATCCCAATGAATAGTTCTGGATTTATCCAAAACAGTTGGTCAATCTTTTCTCTACATATTTTACTTCACCACTATACGTTTTACAAAGTTTGGTTTTTTAAAAAATTGTGTTATGCTTGAATTGTAATTTGATAGAACTCGAACATCCAGAGCAGAAGTTCTTTTATGTTGATACGTGAGCATGACCTCGCTTTTAAGGTTTAACCACAGCGAAAAGTTAATTGTATACCGTTGCACCTCGCATTTTAATAGTTTAATCATTTATTGCTTTCGACGTTCTTATATGCGGAGATCTTTGAGATTTTCCCTTTTTTCTTTTCTTTTTGCATGCAGAGTACGTATAGTGGTGGATAGCTGAGACAGCTGTAAGTATCCCGCTTCTTTCTTGTAGTAGTAGGTTATGTGTTAGTAGCTCGTATTAAGCTTGGTGGATACCTCTAACCTGGTTTTATGCCAAACCTGAGGTGTAACGAAGCCAAGCTAAATATTGAGTTTGTTTTTAGTTAGTATAGTTAGTTTTATTTGATTGCATTGCTTAGCCGAGGTGGTGGCATAACCCCTCGCATATTCTGTTTGCTGAGTTGAGGTGGCAGCCTAGCCCCTCCAGTCTGGTAGTTTGTTAGTCTGTTAGCTGTTTATTTGATTGCATTGCATGAGCGTTAATTTTTTGCACTATAAGAAACATGTCCTTAGATTGGTATATTCACTTGAAATTGCTGATATATTCACTTGTTGTGGACTGCAATGCATTTAGCTGTGTATTTTGGAAGCTTTATATGTTGAATCATCTGGTGTTTTCTTAGGATTAAATATGTCTGAATCACCCGTCGGTTCGAGTGCTCATTCAACAAATCCGATTGATGCTTCTGGTCCTTCTGGACCATCACAACCAACTAGTAGCCCCTTACAATCAGATTCCCCTCTCGACAACCATACAAGTGAAAATTTGGGTGAAGAAGTCGAAGTACTATCAGATAAGGTTTCTGATGGAGATGACAATAAAAAGCTAAGGAGTCCTTATTGGGCTCATTATAATAGGGTGAAAATTGCGGGGGTTTACAAGGCCATTTGCAAGTATTGTGGAATCAAAATAAATGGAGAAACAAAGAATGGAACCTCACATTTATCACAACACTATATTCGGAAACACCAAAAGAAGGATACCATGAGGCAGCAAGTTCTAACAAACAATTTCATGAACAAAGACCGTCCTCCACTACTAACTTCATATAGCTTTGATCATGGTACGGCACGGAAAGAACTTGCAAATGCCATAATCATGCATGAGTATCCTCTTTCAATTGTGGATCATGTTGGATTTAAAAGGTATTCGAATGCACTTCAACCTTTATTTAAGGTGCCGTGTAGAAACACAATAAAGAGTGAAATATTCAAGATTTATGAGCACCATAAGGGGAAGACATTGAGTTTGGTGGTGACTAATGCAAGTAGATTGGCTATCACAACGGATATGTGGACTTCGAGTAATCAAAAGAAAGGCTTCATGGCAGTCACGGCACACTTTATTGACGATTCTTGGACTTTGCAAAGTCGCATTTTGAGGTATTTTCTTTTGATTACTTCGTTTTCTTTATTCCTTTATTCAATGTAAATTTTTTTTTTCCAATTTTTAATTAAATATCAATGTTGCATGTTAGGTTCATATATGTGCCATGTCCACATACAAAAGAAGTTTTATGTGAACAGTTGTTGAATTGTTTGATGGATTGGAACATTGATAGGAAGATTTCAAGCATAACAGTTGATAATTGCTCTACCAATGATGCTATGATTGATCTTTTGTGGGACAAACTTGATAATACATCGCTCATGCTGGGTGGGGATTTGTTTCATATGCGTTGTTGTGCACACATTCTCAATCTTATTGTTAAAGATGGGTTGGATGTTATCAAGGTGGGTATTGAGAAAATCCGAGATAGCGTAGCTTATTGGACAGCGTCACCAAAAAGAGAGGAAAAATTTGAAAAAATAGTTCGCCAATTGAACGTGGGTAGTACTAAGAAATTAGGACTTGATTGTGCGACTAGGTGGAATTCAACATTCTTAATGCTTCAAATAGCCCTACTTTATAAGGATGTGTTCATTCGCTTGAGTAAACGGGATGCTCAATATCAGTCCTTACCGAGTGAACGTGAGTGGGGGTTTGCTAAAGATGTTTGTCAGAAGCTGAAAATTTTTTTTAAGGTGACGGAGTTGTTTTCTGGAACTAAATACCCCACTACCAATCAATGCTTTCCAAATATATGTGAGATTAGACTTGAATTGAGAGATTGGCTCCATTCTGAGAATCAGGTGATTAGGGAAATGGCCAAAAGAATGGTGGAAAAATTTGACAAGTATTGGTCTGTGGTACATGGTGTTGTTGGGGTTTCTGCTGTGTTGGATCCTAGGTACAAGATCAATGTGTTGGAGTTTTACTTTAAATTATTGTTTCCAGCAACTTACAAGGAAGAAGTTGAGAAAGTCCGTGCACTTTGTTATAAATTGCTTAA
Organism: Rhododendron molle; assembly: GCA_025413875.1. NCBI lineage: Eukaryota > Viridiplantae > Streptophyta > Magnoliopsida > Ericales > Ericaceae > Rhododendron > Rhododendron molle. The sequence continues at coordinate 21,428,207 of CM046389.1, read as the reverse complement.
GGAGTATCAAAGTCCTAGTTCAACGATGGAGGGTATTGGCGAGTCTTCTTCCCAATTAAGTTCCATTGAAGAAGAGTCGCTATCAAAGTATGATGTGTATATGCTTAGGGAGTCGAAGAGAAGTAGGACAATTGATACTGCAAAATTGGAATTGGATCATTATTTGTCGGAAGCTGCCTTGCCAAAATCCGCGGGATTTGATGTCTTGAATTGGTGGAAATCACATCAACCCAAGTATCCAATTTTACAAGCCATGGCTAGGGATTTGTTAGCTATTCCGGTATCGACGGTTGCTTCTGAGTCTGCATTTAGCACGAGTGGTAGGTTGGTGAGTCCACATCGTAGTAGACTTCATCCCGATACGATGGAAGCCTTGATGTGTGCTCAAAGTTGGTTGTGGGCTAACGAAATGAAAGGTAAACAACTTAGTATCTTGTATTTTTCTACCTTTAGTAAAATAAAACTAGTATTTATGAATTTGTTTCTTTTATATTTGTTAGGTGAATCCACATCAGGGTACGCCACTATATATGATGATGCGGAATCGGGGGATTCGTGCGTGACTCGTGAGGTAATTGGAATTTGTCTTACGTTTCTTGTGGTTTTAACATTTGCAAGTATTGCTCATATTAATTTAATTTTTTGTTGTCCATTTAAACAGATATGAATTCTGCAAATGATCGAAGTTGGCATTTGAAGTTCAAAACGAAGTTGTTTTGGGGGAGTTATCTTTTATGTTCACTACTGCAGTTGTTTTTTGGGGTTTGGTTGGATAATTACAATTTGTAACTGAATTTTAAGTTGTATTATTCTGTTGTGTGGTCTGTGGATGAACTTTTAAATTGTATTATTGTGGTGAATGGTCTGTGGATTGTTGGTTACTTGGTTGCAAGAACTGGGCAATGGCTGGATGCAAGAAAAGGTGGCCAGTTTTGTAATGTTCTGTGGATTGTTGGTGCAAGAATAGGGTAGTGAATGGTCTATGGATTGTTGGTTACTTGGACCATGTTTTGTAATGTTGATTTTTATTTTTGTCCAGTTTTTTTATAAGCCATTATTGATAATATTTTGGTTGAAAACTGATAATATTGATAAACCAATATTGATAATAGTGACCAATTTTTTATAATGCTTGAAAATTGCTAATATTTCGGTTCGGTTCGGGGCGGGTCGGTTCGGTTCAACACGTTTTTCTACTTCCATTCGGTTACCCATTCAGTTCGGGGATTACCCGATAACCGAATGGATCGGAAATGGTTTTATTCTTCCCTCCCCGTTCGGGGATCGGGGCGGATACGGAACCAACTTTGGGTTCGGGGATCGGGTACGGAATACCCGTTTTCCGCCCCGAATGCCCCGAATGCCATCCCTACTGACCATCCCTCCTAGCAACTGGTCATATGAGGCGAGGTTACTTTCTCAGCGATGTTTCGAGTTTGCTGATAGGAGCAGGGCCGAGTGGGTTGACTTCTTCAGGCGCCAGCGAGCTGAAACCATTTCTTGGAGGTGCCGATGACTGGACCTCCCGCCTATGACAGTGCACTACATGGGCCCTCAGTGGGTCGTTCTTATTGGTCTGGGGGCCTTCGCCTTCTATATCCCTTACCGTATCTAGCGTCAGCTAGGTTTGAGGCAGAAGGCCATTGCAGAGGTTCTCGTGGACGTGGTTCTGCCTCTCTTTAACCATTCAGTTCTTTGCCATTACTAGCGCTTCTGGAGGACGCGCGAGGTGACTGACGCGCATCCTTACCCTTCTGTGGTGGTACGCGGGAGCTATCGAAAGTGGCTTAGGAGGGACATTGTTGCAAGGGATGGAGCTCAAGGAAACTGACTTGATCATACCGTCCTGACCGTTGAATAAATTGTGGACCCATTTTCATTATGTCGTGCCTCTTTTTATTTTTGAAAGTCTTGCTCAACCTTATGTAGTAGGAGTAATCGTATTAATAAAAACGAGTTTTTGAGGGTTTCCCCTTCCTTGACTTTGTTCTTTGAACCTTCTCAACCTGGATTTTTATTTTGATAAATTGTGACCGGGTCTCGGTGTGAGACTGCCTACGAATCCTCCTGGCGAAGGAATCAGGTCATGACGTAGTTCAGGGGTAGGGTTCGCTCTGGTTTTGACACTCTTCTTTTGCGCTCTAACTTTTGCCTAGAACCGCCCTTTCGGGTTTTCGGTCTAGCGAGCTCATTTATTGCATGCCTTAATTTTTTGCCTAGGATGCCCTGACGGGTTTTCATCCTAGCAGGCTTTTTGCTCTAATTTTTGCCTGGGACTGCCCGCCCTTGCGATTTTTAGCCCAGCGAGCTTCTCTCAGGGGTAGTAGCGCTTGAGTTGATCCAAGTTAACCAAGGTTGAGAATTCGTTTCCGTCCAAGTCGATGAGCTGCGTAGCTCCTCCGGATAGGATAATTTTGATGATGTATGGCCTGGACCACTTTGGTCGAAACTTTCCTCGTGGGTCGTAGACCGGAGCCCGAATTTCCTTCAAAACCATGTCACCTTCTGCCAAATCCCTGGGTTTTAATTTCTTGTTAAACGCAAGTGCGATTCTCCGCTGGTACCCTTGAATGTGGTAAAGAGCCCTTAACCGACGTTCATCAAACAGTATAAGTTCTTCGAATCGATTACTCAACCATTCTGCCTCTTGGACTTCGTACTCAATCACAGTCCGAAGAGATGGGACTTCCAACTCGATGGGGAGCACTGCTTCCATTGCGTAGACCAGGGAGTAAGGGGTTGCCCCGGTTGGTGTTCGCACAGACGTACGATATCCCCACAAAGCTAGGGGCAGTTGTTCATGCCAATCCCTTGCAGATTGAATAGTCTTCTCCAGAATGGCTTTGATCATTTTGTTCGCCGCTTCCACAGCCCTATTGGTTTGCGGCCGGTAAGTTGTTGACTTGTACACTTGGATTTGGAACTCATCCAATACTTCCTGAGCACGCCCTTTATAATGAACTCCATTATCAGATACAAAAGCCTGAGGAACCCCGTACCAGTAAATGACACTTTGCTTGATAAAGTGCGTAACTTGAACTGCAGTCAAAGTGGTGTAAGAAGCAGCTTCTACCCATTTCGTAAAATAATCGATGGCTACTAAAATGAACTTGTGACTGTTGGAAGCCGCCGGTACTATTCTTCCGATGAGATCAATTCCCCATGTTGAGAAAGGCCATGGCGAGGTCATTTGTTGTAGCTCGTGCGACGGAACATGCGTGAGGTTGGCATGGATTTGACATTTTTGGCACCTTCGTACATATTCCACACATTTCGTTTCCATGGTGGGCCAGAAGTATCTCTGCTAGAGGATTTTCTTGGCAAGCATTATGCCATTCATGTGGGGGCCACATACACCTTCGTAGACTTCTTCCATTACCCTCTTCGCATCTTCTCCATGGATGCACAACTTGTGTGTGCCACAGTGTGATCTTCGGTATAAGTTTCCTCCGCAGATAATGTACTGAGCTGCCATCCTTTGAAGAGCGATTCGGTCCTTCTTGCTTGCTCCCATGGGATACTCTCCTCTTTCCACATATCTCTAAATGTCATAATACCATGGGTGGCCATCGTCGGGTTCGTCGACCACCGTGACATGTTGGCATACCGGTGTGTCCCTTTGTTCTATCATAATCGGTCTTAACTTTACGCCAACGGGGATCTCAACCATAGATGCCAGTGTTGCCAAAGCGTCTGCAAATTGATTTTTGAGCCTCGGGACATGAGTGAATGTCACCATGCTGAAGTGAGGGATAAGGTCTTCGAGATCCTGATGATACGGTTTCTGCTTTTCTTCCTTGACCTTCCAGTTGCCATTCGCCTGGTATACAACCAAGTTCGAATCTCCCATGACTTCCAGCTTTTCTATGCTGATCTCGATGGCTACCTCCATGCCCACGATGCAAGCTTCGTATTCTGCCTGATTATTGGTGACTTCAAAGTTAAGCTTGAATGCCAATGGGATGTTCGATCCATCGGGCGAAATTAGCAACACACCGATTCCGAACCCTTTCTGGTTGGCTACTCCATCAAAGTACAACTGCCAAACATCCTCGGCCACCGTCATTATGTCTTCGTCAGGGAAATTGAACTTCCCCTCCCTCGACTGGGCAATCGGCTAAGAATTCTACGACTGCTCTTCCTTTTACTGACTTTCGGGTAACATATTTTAACTCGAATTCGGTTAACATCAGCAACCATCGTGTCATCCTACCTGTGAGAGCTGGTTTCTCGAATAGATATTTTAGGGGATCCATTCGAGATATTAGCTTCACCGGGTAGGCCAACATATAATGCCTCAACTTCTTGGAAGCCCATACAAGTGCCCAACATGTCTTTTCTAAAGGAGTATAACGTTCTTCGGGTCCAACCATCTTTTTACTGAGGTAGTAAATAACCCTTTCAACCCCATCGTCTCCTTCCTGTGCTAACATACACCCCATCGATGACGGAGTGACTGACAGGTATAGGATCAAAGGTTTCCCTGTCACGGGCGGCGTTAGTACTGGCGACTTGTGCAGGTAGGCCTTGAAGGCTTCGCAAGCTTTCTGGCACCTATCATCCCAAGTGAACGGCACTCCTTTCTTGAGCAAGCGGAACAGGGGTTCGCAAGTTGAGGTCAACTTTGCTATGAATCTACTAATGAACTGCACTTTGCCGAGAAAGCTCCTTACATCCTTCTCAGATTGCGGCGGCTCCATTTCTAGGATGGCTTTGATCTTTGATGGATCGACTTCGATGCCGCGGGTGGTGATCATGAACCCAAGCATTTTCCCTGCAGTGACTCCAAACGTGCATTTGGCCGGATTAAGGCGCATCTTGTACTTCCTCATCCTTTTGAAGAATTTCCTAAGCGCAGGTAGATGTCCTTCTCGCTCTTTGGCTTTAACAATCATATCATCAATGTAGACTTCCACCTTTTTGTGAATCATGTCGTGCAAAATGGTCGTAGCAGCCCGCTAAGTAGATCCCGTTCTTCAAATTCAGGGCATGACTCGATAACAATACGTCCCCCATTCAATGATTAACGTAGTCTTTTCCCGATCTTCCGAGACATGAGAATTTGGTTGTACCTCGAGAAATCATTCATGAAAGAGAGCAGGGCATGGCCAGCGGTATTGTCAACTAACACATCAATGTGCAGTAACGGGAAGTCATCTTTAGGGCTAGCTTTGTTAAGGTCCCTGAAATCAACACAGACCCTTATTTTACCATCCTTCTTTGGCACGGGGACGATGTTTGCGACCCACTGAGGGTACTCGGTTACCATAAAGAATCCAGCGTCGATCTGTTTGGTGACTTCTTCCTTTATCTTAAGCACCCAGTCAGGTCTCATGCGTCTTAGTTTCTGTTTTACTGGTTTTGCATCGGGATAAAGGGGGATCCGGTGTTCCACGATTTCAGGATCGATTCCGGGCATATCTGTGTGTGACCATGCAAACACATCTTCGAACTCTTTGAGCAAGTTTACAAGGGCTTCGCGTTCTTCAGCAGATAGCGCGAAACCGATCTGAGTCATCCGGGGATTCCCTTCATCTCTCAAATTTATTAAAACGATTTCTTCTTTTACAGGTTGAGCATGCCTTTCATCTTCCCTTTCAATTAGGGATCGAATTTCTTTGGGGATGTACCCGTCGAAATCAATCTCTTCATCATCAGGGTCGACACAATTTATTTCAAAGTCAGGGAAGTAAGCGGAATCAGATTCATTTATTTCATTGTTAACGGAGGCCTCGGGGGCACCACGGGTGGATTCGAACTCGAAATACAGACTCTGAGAGCTTGGGCCAAGAGGCACCAGCTCGGATTCAGTAGACTCAAAAGACTCAGAGGACTTAGAAGACTCAGACTCAGACTCGGACTCAAATCCACAGCGAGTTGCACTCGGTATGAAGGTTCAGTTCTTGTACTCCCCAGCGGCATCCATGATGAGCAAAGTCGGATCCTGAGGAGTATCCTGTTCCATCATCAGCACTTCTGCTTCCATAGCCGTACCCATTGGTTCGTCCTCCCAAAACAGAGTTGCGAGACTACCCATGGCAAAAACCTCAATCCAATCGGTGGTCTCCTTCTGTTCTTCCACCACTTCGAACTCTTCCTCACTTTCTGGCTAGACGTCGTTTGCTAATATTTCAAATCCTGGTAAAAAGGTGTTGGTTTCCTCATCCCAAAATGGTTCCGGCTGCCCCTGGTTGATCTGTTTTGCTTCCTCTTTGACAAAGTAGTCTTCTAGCCTGTTTCCTCTTTTCACCTTGCCTCTACTCGAGGGTGAGTAACCAAGGCCAGTTGTACGCACCAGAGTGCCCTGGGCTTCAAACTTTGCAGGGCCTTGGAGATTCTTTCCCGGTCCCAATCCCGGCATGTAAGACATCTTCTTCATCATTTTGATGGCGACATTGCTAACGATAAAGTCGTCATCAATTCTAACTAAATAGACAGATCTGGAAGTATCCATAAAGAAACCTCCTAAGGCGATATCTTCTTTCCCATGCTGAATTTCCAGGTGCGGGGCATTGTCCTCAACAGGGGCATGAATCCCAGAGTCCCCGTGGATAGTGAGCATTCCCGTTTCCAGTCCTAATCGGATTTTCTGATGGAGTGTGGAGGGCACAACCATGATGTCTGGTCGGTGCAGCCAGGGCCTTCCCAATAGCAGGTTAAAAGAGGCAGGAATGTTCACCACGTGAAATTCCACTTCCATTTGATACGGTCCGAAAGTCATAGGAAGTATGAGAGTCCCAACCACATCTCTCCGAGTGTTATCATATGCTCGGACTTTGACTTCTGATGGAGAGAAGTCCTTATTTTTGTACCCCAAGCAATAAGCAACGCGGAGTGGGCAGACATTAATTGCTGATCCATTGTCAACCAGGATCACTAGAACCGATTTGCCATGGCATTTTAGGGTGATGTGCAACGGCCGATTATGATCAGTTCTTTCGGCAGGCAAGTCTCGATCGGTAAAGGTGATGACATGCTTGATAGGTATGGTTTTAATCAGGGCCACAAGCTCATCAAGGATTATGGTGGAGGGAACTTTCAGTTGAGAGAGTGCTTGACTGAGCCCTTCACGATGGCATGTGGAATGAACCAGCACATCCCAAATGGACATCTTGGCCTGAGTTTGCTCAAGTTGGCGCTTCATCATTCCTTCGCGGTTCTTCTCTGGTCGGAAAGGCTCCTTGGCTGGTGGGTTGAAGGGTCAGAAAGTGTTTTTAACTGAGGTGGTAAAGGGATCAGAGGTCCCCGGGGCTGCAGGGTTGGAAGATTCTCCGATTTGAAGGTTCGGAGGTTGATAAACACGGCCGCTTCTGGTCAAATGATCAATCTGACGATACTTCGATTCTTCACTCCATAAGTCTGCAAGGGCTTTACGCTTGTTTCCAACGGTTGTATCCTACAAATTGGCGGCCAAATCAGAAATGACTAAATCATCCCACAGATCTTCGGGTTTCCACCTTTCAGCCTCCATCACTGTCTTGTTGACGGTCCATTCCTCGTTTCCCACTTTTATGTTGACCACCTCGATGTTTGCCCATAAGTTTGTTCCAGCCCCTGGTTCATCTTCCCATAAGTTCATCATAACGACATCAGCATCTTTTGGAAAGGTAACTGATAGCTCGGATTCTGTCCCATCGATAAGGTAGTCCATCGGATCACACCCATTACTAGCAACTTCTTCTTCGAATCCAGGGAGGTTCGGGTACGGGGTGAGGTCCACATTGCTATACAAGTTATCGATGACAAAATCATTAAAATGAGAGAAATCCGGGAGGAGCGGAGCGAGTTCTGGCCAGTTGTATGTCATCACCTTAGGTTGGTATCCTGGCTGATATTCTTCGGCGAACAGCGCCGGTAAGGAGAATGTGTCCAGAGGGTCATTCCAAGCTAGAAGCTGTACTCATCCGGCACTGGATCCCATCTCCACTCAAGCATCTCTTGGAAAACTTGGTATTTTTCCCCTTGATTTTCAAATAGCGCATACAAAGAGAATCCATCAAGAGGATCTGTATGGATGTTTTGCCAGTCAACTTCCCATCCGGCCTCGAATAAGGGTTCATCATTTCTTTGGAAGTTGGCGGCTTCAAACTCTTCCCAATCAGCAATCAATTCTCCCCATGTGTCTTCCCATTCCCATAGAAAACAAAGGGCAGTCTCTTCGGGAATTTTGACAACAGGCCTCGGTTCGGTATCAGGGACAATGAACAGGGTAGAGTCAAACTCTGGGAGGTTTTGATATTCGGCTAGAGTGATTTGGTTAATACAGAAGGGAGCATTGTGTTGCGGTAGAGGTTTGAAACAATGTTTGGTTTATCCGAGGGTAGAGCATCGACAACCTTGTTGTCAATGAGGTTTTGAATTTCATAATGGAGGCGGATGCAGTTGTCGGCGGCCAGGCATTTGGTGGAAATCGCAATAAACATTTTGGTTTAGGTTTGGTAGAATGGTTTGTGGTGGCGGAAGAGGTTTCAACACTTCGATTTCTGTGAGTTTCTTAAAAAGAGTGGATCTGGGAGTGCTGAATTGGGTGAAGGCTCGGCTCTGGGACTTCGGTTTTTCAGAGATCTGGTTGACTTCTATGGGTTTCGTGGATGAGGTTCCCGCCTGGTTAGCATTCCCGAAGAGAACATTGTTATTTCCTGAGTAGGACCTATTGGATTTTAACCATGTCCCCAACTCTTTCTTTTCCAAAGTTCCATCCCGTAAAGCCTCCTCCACAGTTAGTCCAGAATCATAAAAGGTTTTGAAATTTGGCGCAGCCTAAGAAAGAACCATGTAAGGAGCGAAGAAGCTTGGCAAGTTCTTGGTTATGATCCGTATCTGTTCTTTCAAATCGGGTTTGTTTTGCATCTGGGCAGCCTTAGCCCTCCAACGCTTCACAAAGTCAGCGAAGCTTTCCTTCTCACTCATCTTGGTGCTTTCCAATTCCCTCGTCGTCATTTTTAGGTCAACGTTGAAGTCATACTGGGCCACAAAGGCCGTCCCGATGTCTTCCCAAGTCCTTTTCTTGGATGGTTGAGAGTGAGGAACCATTGTAGAGCTGGACCAGACAAGGACTCATGGAATAGTTGGGCCATAGCTTTTTTCTCGATGCCACACATGGTGAGGGAACCAACGTATCCTTGGAGATGGGCCCTTGGATCGCCGGTACCATCGAACTTCGCAAAGTCCACTCCTTTGAACTTTTCCAGCAACTTGGCATTTGGAAAGAGGCATAGTTTGCTCATGTCAATTTCTCCTTTTCCAAGTCGCTTAGTCTCTTGGACGGATTCCTCCAATTTGTCAATCTTGTCCATGAGAGCGGCCAGGTTGGGATCAACTACTGGCATATCAACTTTGGGTTGTTCGAGCTGCGGAGGAGTCTTAGTCAGGAGCTTGTCGCAAATTTCTTGCATGGTTTCCATTATCATGTTCATATCGCCTTTCATGGAGGCAACAGTAGCCTTAAGTTGTGCATCGACTCCCACGAGGGATTGTTTAAACTGAGCATCCATGTTGGCCATGTTCTGCCTGAGTTCTTCTATTCCGTCTCCTTGGTTAGCCATGGGCAAAGAATTTTTGGGAGGGATTGAGACTATAGGCTCTTCTACTACAAGTTCTTCTAACAATGGTTGTTCCTCTTGCTCGACTTGGGCTTCGAACAGTGGGGTTTCTTCCAGGGTGTCTACGCGAACTAGTCTTTGAGACGGACGGAACCAATTAGGTACAGCCTCTTTTCTCCGCAGGCGATCAATGTTGGCAGCACTGGCAACAAGTCAAAAGGGAGCAACTCATAACTGATCCGAATGCTCGCCCTACCTTCTACGCGTCTCCTAGAAACAAGGCCTAGGACCTACCGTGGCATGAATCTCACTTAAGACGTTTGTACAGAAGATTTCCAATAGTCCGGGTAGGTGCTGTCAGGCAGGTTGAATTCCGAGTGGTTTGGAACCAGAGCCAATCTCCTTACCGTGACCATCTGAGACAGAGCAATGTGACCATCGGAATCCAGATACGTACGCGCTTAAGGCTAGACTCAAACCAAGGGAGCCGTTCGGGCACGACAAACACCGGAGGTATCGCAAACTCTATGGATTTAAGGTCTCCTAGACCGACCGGAGGGCCCTAAAGAATTCTAAGGGAGCCTAATCCTCTAGCCCGCAAGATGCAATGATGCATGAATGATGTGTGTGTACAGGAATAAAATGCACGTAAAAAGGATATAACACATAAGTCCTAGTCATGGGTTTCTGTCCTAGTTGAGAAGGTTCTATGGCTATGTACAAGTGCAAAGGCTGGTTTTGGTCTCAGAAGGGTTCCCCGGACTAGAGCCAAGATGTACTACCCCATGTCAAGTGTATTGCAAGACAATGGTCGAACAGCACGATGGCTCATCATAGTCGAGGGTTGCTAGGCATCCCAGGAGAGCTTGTCACCGGTAAATCGGGCAAGATAGCCGAAACACACTAGCGAGGCTTGTGCAGTGCAAAGTGTACAGGATAAAAGAGCTTAATCTTCCGAAAAATATTTGAAAATCCCCCTTTTGAAAACACCTTTCAAGTTTGGTCCTCTTGATCATTCAATACTTCTGTACATTTTTTAAAAAAAACAAAAAAGCATTGAACGAAGTTTGATTTCCCCAGCAGAGTTGCCATTGTGGGCTCCCGTGCCCTTTTTCGAAGAATCGCCACTCGGATTTTTGAGATGGATGATCCGAGAAACCGAGAACTCGTTTGCAAAAAGCTTTTAGTCTAGCGAAAACGTTAAGATTTTGGGTTCGGGGGCCACGTTACGAATGGGGAAGGTTTTTCTTTAAAAAGCACCCCACTCGCCTGATAAAACCGGCCTGTACTTATGTTTTCAAAAAAAGGAAAATCTTGAATATCATTTGGAATATCAAGCTTTTTAATAAAAGCAAATAGCGGGGAAGGGACATGAGGAATATATCACATCGACGTCCATGTGCTGCTGTCTGTATAGTAGTGATAAAATGATGTGAACAGATAGAATAAATAGCATTTAGCAAGCTGTCTGGACCTTAGTCATATTATACACGGCACACTGGGGTGCCGCGCGCGGCTCCTCAACATGCCGTGCGGGACGTCTACCCTACTGTCAGACTGTTACAGGTTTTCAAAACATCATCTAGCTCATTATTTTCTCCGTACATCTTTTGAAAAACTCATCAGAACCCCATGACAGTCAGATCATCCCAAAGATGTCGTTATTTTCTCAAAACATTGGCCCAAAATAGCTTTTAACGCACTTGATCATTCGGGATGATCTAGAAAACCTTTTTGAAGAGCCAAAACATGGCTTGTAGAGATGGTCTTTTTTTGAAAGAATCAAAACAGTAAACAGCAGATACAGACAGTCACAACAGAGAATAACTCAGATCCAGAAAGCTTATCTACGATAATACCAACATATAAGATGTCGTGCGCTGCAGATCAGGGTGTCGCGCGCCTGGTCATCCAGCCATGCGGTACCTCAATCTTAGCACAATGCCGACTTTATTTTAGGAAAATGAGTTTTAAGTTAGAATCTAACCAAAAGGGATTAGACCTGATGATAGAAAAGTCCCCTCAGGACCAGAACTGAGTCTAGCCCAAGGAAACTTGTTTTTACGTTTGATGTTGAGCTTGATCAAGGATGGTTGATGCAAAATGAGGATGGAACGTGACGGATGTGGATGGAGGAGGTTGAATGAGACAAATAAAGTATGGGTGTGAGAGAAGGTTAGGTATTTTGGGGGATGGGACTTTGGAGTTAATGAGAGATCAACTTCAATGATGAGAAGGGAGTGAGTGAAAGTGCTTAAAGAATGTCTTTTGGGAATGACATTCTTTAAGACTTGGAAATAGAAATGGAAATGGGAAAGTGGGTATAAAAACTAGAGAGAGAAAACTTATGGAGTAAGAATGCCCAAAAGCCTAGAGAAGAGCCAAAAGGAGGGCCCCTTTCCCTTGAGTGGAGGGGTTAATTTATAGAGAAAAGGCCAAGGATTTTGAATTTCAAAAAGTGGAGGTATTTTCTGGGCGGGCCAGAAGTGCATTTTCGGCTGAGTCATTCATCAGCTGTGGCTCAAACTGGCGTGGCTGACAGCTTTCTGAGCCAGTCAGAACTTTTCTCAAGGTGTCGTGCGGTACATGTTGGTCGCGCACGGCCCCTTGAATTTCAACCTACCGTGCGCTTATGTTGTCGTTCCGCGCGGTACCTCATGTCCAGTCCAGGGGCTTTTGGGCTTTATCTGGGCTTTTCTGGACTTTTTGGTTTGTTTGGCTTACATGGGCTTAGGAAAATCCTTTTTCAAGCTCACAAAGTTGTCGTTTCTTTTATTTCATCATCGGGGCGGACAAAGACTCTCCGAGGTCCGAATTGGGGTGTCTGCAGCAATTTTGTTAATTATGGCATTATTGGTGCTAGAATCTGAGATATTTTGACCCAATCTCAGTAGGCACAGTGTCTTGGGCGGACACATGGATCTTGTGGAAATTGATGTAATGATCACCTTTTGTATATTTTCCACACCACACTTCCGTACTACCATCTGTGTCACGGGTTATAAGTGTTTGGTTGTGTGCTTTGTATCCTGTCGATGCATTGACTTACATGATTGAATACTTATGTACCCCTTATGGACACAGGAATGGTTTTAGGTGCTGACTCACGTTTGATAGTCTATGTTGTGGCCACTTATTGGCTAATCCAAATATATGATTGCTTCTATTGTTATAAAGCACTTTTGTGTCTTACATAATGATATATGTTGTCCAAGTGGGAGAATGTTAGATTTATTCCAATTTTGTGGACTAGCATATTTCATTTGTGTTAAAAGGTTTCGGATTAGTTCGATTATCAAATTTATCGGAGTATTTGTTTAGACCTATTTGGTTAGTGATCACCATTTTGTAATGGGTCATTTTGGTGCACCTAATTTATTAGTATGTATTTTGTTAAGTGTGGGTCTCGTGCTATATGGTTAATTTGGACCCATAATAGGCTGGGCCATTTTGTTGGGCATAAGAGGAGTATCCTGCCCTCATCCTATATATGTGTTTTGGCCCGCTAAAAACATATACTACTGAACTAGGACAAGAGGGTAGTGTCTCTCTCTAGGAAGGGGAAAGAATGACGTTGTGGTGTTGGTGCGGCTTCGGCTTATGATCTGCTCGATCCCTAACAGGAGTTAGCTGCTATATACTGCAAATCATGGCCTCCTCATCACTCTCAGGTAAATGCTATGAATCTCAACTTTATTTCACATGTCATGAATTGGAGCAAGACATTAGGGCTTGTAACTGTGAAAATTCTAACATGGCCTTCTATCAAATGTATTGAGTGATTGTATCTACCTTGAATCCTTGATATATGCTTGTACATCTATTGGCTTACATGTTTTATTTGCCTGGGTATTCAAAAAAGAATGTTTTATTTGACTGATTAAACTCTACTTTTGTGTTTCTTCAAAAATATGCATTTGTCGAGAAATATTGGGACCAATGTTTTGAATGACTATGAAAATTTCCATTTGCGGCCACTGTTCTCATTAGGATTCTTGGCCGAATCTCTAAGTATTAGTAGTTTGTTATGATGCAGAGGATGAACAATTCGAGTCGGACAAAGCTCAGGTTGTCAAAGAAATTGCGGCACTTGAACCCTAAGCCCATCCATGACTTGTCTTTCTTTTATGTACAACGTCGTGAGAACGGTGCACACGTTCACTAGCGGAAAGACCTCATCAATACAAGAAGAATTCGGAAAGCTCTATCTTTTTATTTGTTGAGTAGTGTACCCTCAAGGTATAATTACAAGACATTGTATGCAGTTTGATAGCGGACAATGTATTTTTCATTCAGAAATATGAGAGGCAGATTTGTGTGATATTATGGATTGTTTGTATGTGTGTATTTGTTACTTATATGTTTGTAATGTTGATCGTGATGAATTATGAACGGGTGAAAATAATAGTAAATGGGTAAAAATGGTATCAATATTTTTTTTTATAAAAAATAAAAAACTATTCCATGCGTTTAGTAAACACTGGGATTTCCCTCGCCGGCGGCAGTATGGATTGTAGCCGGAAAACTTTTCCCGGCATTTTTAACAAACCCCAGTAAAAGTCACAAAAAACATTGGGTCCTTTCCCGGCGTTTACCAAACGCCATATAGTATTTCCGAGCCCGGCAGTCGCCGCGTTTACCAAAAACACCGAAAAGGCTTTTGCCGGCGTTTATTTCACTTTTACCGGCGTTTTTTAAATGCTGGGAAAGCTATTATTTCTTGTAGTGGGGGGACATGGTTTATCAACGATGACACAGCCAACTATGTAAATACCTTGGTTCACATTTTCAAGAGTGAGCTGAAAGAGACGTTGATCATTATCAGGTATGTTTCTAACACAGTGTCCTAAGATTAGTTTTGCTCCCACGTTTCCTAAATTGGTAAGGACTTCATGTTATCGATTGGCAGGTGCATAGTGCTATTATCCAACAGAGGTTTCTTGCTGATGGATTTAATGCAGCCAAAAGAAAATTATGGGGTTATTATACACCATGCAACCCTTGTTTTGCATTGTGATGTTTTGAAGGGCAAGCAGGGCCGGCCCTGGGCATAGACCCACTGGCAACCGCCTAGGGCCTTTCTTTTTGGGCCAAATAATTGGTATATAATAAATATTATGTATGTGAATTATTTTGCAAGTAGGCTTATGGTGATGTGCGCGTATGTTAAGTGTTGTTGCATGAGTTTCTTACTTCTGCACAAAAAAATTGGTTTTGAAATGGTTCTTTAGAGTCTCGAACCCTGGCCAGTGAATCTAAATGCCAGTACAAGCTTTTTGCTACTGAGCTACATGTGCACTTCCTTTGTTATATCGAATAACATATACATAGACTAAAAACTGGGAGGCCCATTTTCAAATCCCGCCTAAGGTCTCGAAAATCTCAGGGCTGGGTCTGAGGGCAAGTAGCCCGCGAAATGGTTGTTGGACGCGCAATTGTGAGGGCATTATTCTATAACGGTTAGTTGTCATTGCAAGGCTACCAAAACGACCACTTCACGAAATTTAGAGTTATTTGAAAGAGCAAGCTCAATTGCCTATCAGTCAGTCCCTTTGATATTTTAGTACACTACGCTTGGGCTAACCAGTCTTTTGTTCATTGTCTGTATTGTGTTTGCTTTTACATTGGTTTGGCTATGAGGGGTTCTGCAGTGAAGTACTCAAGAAAAGAGTTTCGAGTAATATTCTGCATTAAAGAGTTTGGTCCTTCTAAAAACAGGATTTCTAATTTCTCACTCGAGTAGTAGTTGGTGCGAAGGAGAGAGACACCGGTTCATTTCAATGCAAGAGTTGGGCAATCCATTTAGCGCCCAAGATTTTCAATATCTACGTCTATAAACTGTGTTCATTTTTCTTTTCATCAGCCAAAGTACCATTATATGGGAAATTGGTATATATTAGTTTGTAAAGTAAAGAAGGTAATGTCTGGTCCTCGATTTTAAACATAAATAATTATAATTTTTTCATAAATAAGATATCATTATCTCCATACATAAATACCTATAGGTGACAAGCCAAGTCATTCCATAAACTGTCGTCCTTTCAAATGTATACTCAAAAGGGGTCACAACCCCATCTTTTCGTAAGTAACAAAGAAACGAAAGAGATCAGTGTTTTTACATTTGTCTAGAGTCGAAGGAGGTATGAATAAAGTTACATTTTCATCTTCCAAAACATGATTTAAACAAGATGATAAAATAACTCTTCAAAGTTAAGCTTTCGAAAAGTGACGAGTAATGCACATTAAGCATTCCATGTAAGTACTTTGATTGGTACTTAAAAATGGATGAGTTGAGCGTCTGGTAGAAAAATAGCCCCCAAACTCTAAATACATATGAGATGACATGTGCAGGGAATCATAACATGAATAATGCCATTTTAAGTAGAATAAGAACATGTAGCACCATTATGAATTTGAGACGAAGGAACTCACACATAAACAACACACACAATTGTATCCTCATCAATCGTATCCTTTTCATCAAATTTCGGTTTCAACGCAAATACATCGTGAGTGATTCCTAGTGATACATTCGAAGGTGGACCTAGTGATAGTCCAGATATTTGGAACCTTGTGGTGTCCCATTTCTAGCGACACACCCGAAGGTGGACCTAGTAATAGTCCAGGCATTTGGGACCCTATGGCATCCTCCGTCTAGCAACACACGCAAAGGTGGACATAGTGATTCCTCTCCATGTATTGGGTACCCGCATTCCAATTTATTAAAAACCAACCATTTTCCTCTCATTCCTCAATAAATTCGTCATCGAAATCAATATATCATACCATAATGTATCAAATATGTATTTAAGAACTCAATTCCATCAAAGCAAGTCAAAACAATCCAATTTATGAGAATCACGGCCTTAAAATCCACATAGTAGTCATTTTTCAAAAAAATTCTGCAGTTGCTACCGGTAGGAAGAAAAACATGGTACCAGTAGAGGCATATTTGGATTTCAGGTCTGGGAAGGCTGCTGATAAGTGTCCAAGATTGTATAATCTTGGTGCTTAATTCTTCTAGTTTGTAGCGTTTGTACATATAAGTTGTCGTTTTTATTCGATATTGCACGTAAGGTTGTGTTTTGTTAGTTTCAGGTAAAACGTGGAATCAAAGGCCATTGTTCGCGCCACGGATGATTCTCGAAAGCATCCAAGTATCTGAGGCCGTGTGGCGACGCCCCACTAAGTCCCGAGGGGTGTTTTGATAAGTGCTGAGGAGTGCTCGGGTCGTCGGAGGGCCATTTGGACCGAGTGCAGAACAAGACTGGGGTCTGTCCACCTAGTACCGGTACTGGGAAGTTGCCAATACTGGTACCTGCTGACCAAAGAGAAGCAAAACTAGCTTGTTGAAGTTTGGTACCGGTACTATGAAATTGTTAGTACTGGTACCGCCTGGGAAAATATCTACGTTTTTCCACCTTTTCACCTTTCCTTTTAAACCATACTTGCTACTTTTGGCAAGTTTTTGGATATTTGTAGAGAGAGAAAGGTGGTATTGTATAAATACCCCTCCCCTCTCTTTAAGTTAGATATAAATATCAGTTGTTTTAGGTTTTTTTCCTTCCTAGCTAAGTTATCTCCATGGCTCTCAAGCTTTTGAAGTTAATTTCCTTAAGAACTCGAGTAAGTTTTTGTTGTACGCTAATTTCTCATTTGTTAATGTTGTAGTTACGGCTTAGATCCTTTATAATATCAAGTTTGTTTTCGTTTTTATCGGTTAAAAATCATGTCTCAATTTATCTCTATGCTTTGTTCTTTAAGTATGGTTGAGTAGTTGATTGGCTAAGTCTTGGGCTAATCTATCCCAAATGATTTAGGTTGTTATTTATTCTCGAAACTCTCAGGCTTAAAGAATGATTTTCGGAATTGAATTAACCTAACAATTTTTGATCTAAACTAGGGGTGTTAACTTCTTGGAATGCCGTGTTGACAAGCGGTCTTACCACGCGGCATACCTAGAACTATGTCCTCCTACATGTTTGATTAATTAGTACAAACAAGTTAGTTTGATTCCTGTAAATCATATCATTTGTTTAAATGTAATCTTTAAAACTAAATCTTCCAAGCGTGAGTGAACGCGCGGTTGCGACTCTCACTTGAGTCATATTCGACAATCGATAACGGCCTAAGTCACGGGATGGATGATCCGTCGAATTGCCTCTTTTAGTTTATTAAACTCATTTCTAGTCTTTCAGAGAAAACTCTCCACCTTTCATAGCAAAACCAAAAGTTTGTTGACTAAACGCCACAAACCTTTCACTCTACAATCCAAACTAGCTATATTGGAATTTCCAAATGGGTACGATCCCGGTCTTTCCGATTATTATGCTGACGACGACCTAGCCCTATGCTTGGGGTATTTCAACCTTATTTGAAGGCAAGGTTATTGGCTAAGCAACTGCTACTGGTAGAAATCAAATAGGGGTTTTGCAGTTCAAAAACTTGAATACTGG
Source organism: Rhododendron molle (assembly GCA_025413875.1). Taxonomy (NCBI): domain Eukaryota; kingdom Viridiplantae; phylum Streptophyta; class Magnoliopsida; order Ericales; family Ericaceae; genus Rhododendron; species Rhododendron molle. The sequence continues at coordinate 21,410,209 of CM046389.1, read as the reverse complement.
TAGGAGCAAAAATGTGGTACCAGTAGGAGCAAAACAAGGATTTCAGTTCTGGAGTGTTAAGACCGGTAGGAAGAAATATGTGGCATCGGTAGGAATTAGGGATTTTGGAGAAAAATTACAATCAAACACAATTTGATTCTTATCATGCAATAAACAAGAGACCCAACGCAAGAACTACACATAAACATGTAGAGAGTGAGGAGAGATCCTTATCAAATGAGTTTTCAGCAAAATTCAAAACATCCTAAGCTTGATTCTTGAAACAAACCAAGAAAAACTCCTTCCAGGCTTGATCACACATTTCCCCAAGTCTTGGTTGCTAGAATATAATGAAATAGAGGTGGATCTTCATGGATTTGAAGTATTTGCGAAGGATCCAAGCAAGAGATATATGTCGAGAAAGGGTGAGATAAGAGAGTGTGAGAAGAGAGAACATAGGTGGAAAGGAAGAAAAGGGGAGAGGAGAAATGGGTTTCCTCATCTTGGTTTTGGTTTATATAGTGCAAATCACACCACACACTCCTGAACTACTGGACACTTCATCAACTCCCATAATTATCCTGCAATTACGCAATAACCCCAAAACATTATCTACAATAAAAGGCTAATCACATATTAAAATTATGAAGTAAAAGAAATAAATGACAGGTCTCTATACGTGACGATAATTTTTTGAACCATAAGAAGGGTCCGTGTATTCATCAGAAACCTTAGAGCAACCACATCAGTTGCTAAATTTGGCACAATTTTCTGTCATTTCTCAAAAATGACAAAAGAAATACTCCCTCCGTCCGGATTTAACGGTCCTTTTTAGGGATTCGAACTTTTTAAGGGAACATAATTATTACATATTTGAACACTTGAATTTTCTCTTTTACCCTTCATTCTATTATGGAGTACAGTGAATTTGATGGATACAAAATTTCCTTTTTCAAAACAGTCAATTAGGTGCCAAAATAGGAAAAAAAAACAAAGTCAAATTTGTAGAGTACTCAAAGACACGCATAAGGAAAGAAGCGGGTGATTTTTGGAATTCAAAATCTTCCTCAAAATTCCCTCCTAAAACTCTTTCTACTCCGTAGTAAAGGCAACCTATTCTTATCTTCAGGGAAAATTCTTGACCCAATCTCCCCCCCCCCCCCCCCCCTCTCTCTCTTCTCTCTCTCTTCTCACTTTCTGAACTTCAACTTACTCCTCCTGAAAAATCTAAACTCTACTCCTCCACTAAACTCCTATCCACGGCCAATGGATTGTACAGGTCAAAACTCCTACATTCATGGTAGACCAAACCACAATCTTACAAATGAACAAAGAGAAGAAATTTTTCAAGCTCTTTTGCTCCGAACTGTTGATGGGAAATTGACATGGGGTTGTGTGCCGGAAGTTGCTGCGATGTTCTCCGCCTCCAACAAAACAATATATCGAATTGGAGCAGAGCAAAAGTTTGTGTAGCCCGTGGTTCGGTAGTTGATGTATCAAACAAAAAGCGAAGAAGAGTTGGCTGGAAGCGACGCGAAATTGACTGGAACAAAGTCAGGGGAATCGCTTTTCATCGTCGTACAAATATCCGCTCCTTCTCAAAGGCTCTGGAAGTCCCAAAATCAACGCTCCATCAACGAATTAAGGAAGGTAAAATTAGGCCTCATACAAATCCTCTTAAGCCAGATCTTTCTGATCAAAATAAGATAGCTAGGTTGCATTTTTGTCTTTCTATGCTTGAACAGAACAGTCTCCAAACCCAACCACTGTTTAGGGATATGTACAACTATGTTCACATAGATGAGAAGTGGTTTTACATGACCAAAGAATCGGAAAGGTATTATGTACTTCCCGACGAAGATCAATCACATCGAACTTGCAAAAGCAAACGATTCATCACAAAGGTTATGTTTCTAGCGGCGGTAGCTCGACCACGATTCGGTGCTAATGGATGTGAAGAATTTTCAGGTAAGATTGGTATTTTTCCATTCACTGTCAAAGAGCCTGCCAAAAGAACAAGTAAAAATCGCGTAGCCGGGACACTAGAGACAAAGGCAGTTGCAGTGGTGACTAAAGATGTTATTCGCTCGTGTTTGATTGAAAAAGTAATTCCTGCTATTCAATCAAAATGGCCTCGGTCTAGCGTAGGTGAAACTATTTATATTCAACAAGATAATGCAAGGCCCCACATCAAACCAAATGATGCTGAGTTTCATGAGGCTGCAACAAGGAATGGGTTTGATATTCGTTTAACAAATCAACCCCCAAATAGTCCTGACTTGAATGTTCTTGATCTCGGTTTTTTTAACACCATACAATCCTTGCAACATCAAGAGGTGCCTAGAACAATCGATGAACTTATGAATGCCGTGGAGAAATCCTTCGATAAATTACCATCGCATGAACTCGATTCTGTTTTTTTATCTCTACAAGCTTATATGGTTGAAGGGATGAAAGTTAATAAGGGAAATAATTACAAATTGCCGCAAATTAGGAAACCCCAATTAAGGAGCGATGGTGTTCTTCCCTCTCAACTTCAATGCGGCCGAGATGTTGTGGAGAATGTGCTAATTCATCTACATAATCAAGTTTAAATCAAGGTGAATTGGAAAAACTCACCAGTTCTTTTACCAGTTCTTTTATTGTATTTCTTGCTTTTGTTGCTAGACTTGGAAAAACTGACGTGGAGAAAATTAACTACTGGAGTAGCTCTTTTTCTTTCTTTGTGCAGTTGGACTTGGAAAAAAACTTTCCATTTACATTGGGGTAAATTGTGTTCTTAATTTAATCTTTCTTTCCTTTTTTCAGGGCAAATCACGCAAGACTTTTCAAGTTTTTTTGGATGAAATTCTTCAATCAACCAAGTTATTTGAAGAGGTTGTTAGATTGAAGAACTTGTTTTTGTGAATTTGTACAAGGTTAGGTGTCAACTAGTGCACATTGGTGAACATGTTTTTGTAGAAGGTTTGTTGTAAGTGGGAAGGTTTAGTGCACATTGAAGGACTTGGATTTTGTGAATTTTTTTTTGAAGCGTTTTGGAAATTTGTGAAGGTTTAGTGTAAATGGGAAAGATCCTCTGTGGAAGAAAAGAACTGGATGCTTGTTGGTGTTTCATCTCAATGTAAAAATCTCATTTTGGGTGTTCCAGTGCATATTCTATTATTCCGTACCAGTAGTATTCATTTTGTAAAATTTCCCTCTTTTTTTTTTGTTAGGAGTAATAATGATTGAAAAATGGAAGGGTAAAATTGGAAATTTGTTAATAATTATCCATCTAGTTTAGAAGTGGGACAATTATTTTGGGATGGCAAAAAGTGTAAATTGGGACAATTAAATTAGGATGGAGGGAGTAACAAATAGTACCCCACACCCACAAGCTCAAAATTTTCTTAAATTTGACAAAATATATGACAAAGTTGTTATTTTTGATTTGAGAGAGAGAAATGAGAATGACGAAGGCAAAATAGAATACATGGGGGTAGCACCCTTAATATTTTTTTTGACCAAATGACATTATTCATTAGTCAAAAATGAGAATGACAACGATAAAATTGCTTTCGGTGGATGCTCTTAGAAAAATTTAGCATAATTTACTTCAAATATAGTAAAAGACTGAACTAAGCCGAACCGCTGCTTCTTCTTCTTTTTATTTATTTATTTATTTTTATTTTTTTAATGATTAAGCCAAGCAGGTAAAAGTCTAATTTGATACGGCGGATTTTACACAAGTTGCATAAAAACAAAGAAAAGAAACGAAACTTTACTTAAATTGGGAGGCGACTCAATACCTACTTTAACTGCTCTTTACATAGCTCTAGGCTCCAGCCAGCCCCAGCCCCAGCCCCATTGGTTGGGCTTTGTAAATTGTAGTAACAGAAAGTCTGCTTGCACATACAATCTGTCCACAGATTGTGTTGTGGGGCTCATCACGGGTCCCATACAAATCATCCAAGTTGTTCATTAAATGTAAAACATTTTTTCAAGGGTCCTCATAAAAAATAAGCTCAATCCGATACCTATAGGTGCTCGATCCAACCATATAATTTTTCATTATCTGGAAATCTGAATGAAAAATTAGATGGTTGGATGAAACACTTATAGGTATTGGATTGAGCTTATTTTTTATGGGGACTCTCAAAAAAATATTTTACATTTAATGAACGGCTCGGATGATTTGTGTGGAATCCGTGATAGACCCCACAAAGAAATATGTGCACAATCTATGCACAAAAATCTGTGTGTAGCAGGACTGTTGTAGTAATTGTCCCCATCGCAATTACTTCTATAGATTTTCCCCCAATCCCTTCCTTCTCCGGAACGAATGTCGAATGGGTATATTCTATGTGGTGTCTTTCGGCACTCTTGAGTCATTCGATACACTTTTGAACGGTTTAAATTGAAACTCTCTCTTCTCATCCCTCCTCTTTCACTCTCTCCAAATTCGAGCCATTCAAAACTGCATCTGACGGTTCGAATGTGCTGAGCGAACACCACGTGGTATCCACAAGACACTGAAAAATTTCTCCTCCCTCCACAATCACACAGGTGTCCTCACCATTTTGTCTCTTCTCTCTCTCTCTCTCTCTCTCTCTCTCTTCTCAAGCCCACCATAACTCCACCTCTCTTCTCCCTAGAAAGAAATTCAAAACAGTCAGGCGGACTTCCCTTGATCCCTATCCCATACCCCATAATCCTATACATAGGGATTGACGCAATTTCATATCCGCACGTACGAGTAGAGTTATCTATCACTGATGACATCCACGACAGTGAAAGTAGCAGCAGCAGCAGCAGCCGCCAGGTCATGGTCATGGGCTTCGATATCAGGATAGCAATCCCAATGACATCAACCCTGACATAACCCCGAGAAAAAAGCCCACCCTCTCTCTCAAAACTTCTACTGTACTATAAATAGAGTTGTTGGGTACGCACATATGGCATCAACGGCACCTTGGCTGCATTATTCTCCGGGCTTCAAAATCACATGCGCTAATTCCTTCCCCTCCCCTAATTCTTCTTCTTCTGCTGCTGCTGCCGCCGCTGCTTCGTCTTCCTCTCCTAGTTGTTCGTCCTTCGATAATCGACACGCTTTTGGTTGGAATTGGAACTTCTCTAATTTTTCCGGTTAGTTTTACTCCCCCCTTCTTCCTGAATATTTGTTCTGGTTTTTTTGTACGTCTTAAATTCTGATTTTCGTTTGATTTTATATGTTCTTGCCATGAATCATCCGTGGAAAAAAGTTTGAAATAACTGTCTTTCTTTGTCTTAATTCTTCTTATATGAAGTTTTTTCGAGCTTTGGTCCATTTTTTTAAATACCGATCAATCCTTCAAATTATGAAGGAAAAAAAAAAAAAAAAACTAAACGACCGATTAGGAAAAGTAAATAATATCAAAAAAAAAAAAATACCCGTGCAATAATGTAGGAACAAAATGCAGTGTTCTAGAAGTCGCTAGGTGCTAGTGAGGCGGAAGACGGGCGCCAAGAGCCTGACTAGGCAATGACTAGTCGGCCGCCTGGACCGATTTTTAGAATAGAGAGAAAAGGCATCTTAAGGAAAATTTGGCACTTGTGCTTTCGATTTGTTCCTTTAACCGAGGTGGATTCGTAATTAGTTTAGAATTTTGAGGGAAAATTGGAATCTAGTGAGTCTAATTCGCAGTTTAATTCGTGGTGATTCAAGTCGCTAACGAGTAGTTTTCCATGCATGCTTTCTAACATGTAAATGGAGGTGAGAAATTGGGACAAATTTACTACTCCAGTTTTGATGATATGCAGAGTAGTGATATTATATCTGAATTGTCTCTTGATATGTTGGTTAGCCACCCCAAATTATTTTATAGAAGATAAAGCTGTATTCCTCACGTGAAAATTACCTCATCAGTCACCTCATGTACATTAGTTTAGAATCGTGTGTTAGCCCATATGTTTGAGTCTTGGACCTGTATTTTCATTTCCTGAAGGTAAAAGGTTTAACAGTGATCTGCGGTTTTGTTGAGGAGTTAAGAACTGGTAAGTTGGTCAGTAATTGTAACAAAATTGAGGAGCTCTTATTTACCTAAAAATGAATAGATGGAGGAGCTCCCTATGGCCTGCAGGGGACCACATACCTGGATTGTGAAAAATGTTTCCGAAACTCTGTATATATATGACAATTACAAGATTCACTGGTGCTTATTTCCAGCCACGTAAATATGATTTGTAAGCTAATTGACATTTCTGATTATCATTGGATTCTTAAGCAATGGCAAAATTTATCCAACTGTGTACACAGAAAATAATTCTTATATATAATCGAAATAAGTTGATTTCTACAGGCGAAAATTAAGGATCATTGAGGAAAATGAATGAAAACTACAAGTACACTCACTTATTATATTTTTCAGCAATTTTTGGTGGCAATGAAACTTAGTTTAGATTTCAGTGGAAAGTTCTGTTGAAAACTGTTAAATTCATATGCAAAGGGATATAATTTAACTCTTGTGTCAACTTAGCTCTGCCACTGTTTTAGGTACCAAACTTATCATGCATTGATGCAATAAACGGCCTTTTCGCTTAAGATTATTTGGTATAGGAATACAGTCAAAAAGTTTCAAATTCTTGTGTTCAGTGGTAAAAACTAAAACTCAGCTACTGTACTCGGACACTCAGAGGTTCTGAGTTCAAGTTTGTTGACACTCTTTATGCATTTACTTGAAAGTCAGATATGTACCAATCTGGCCCTCCTAGAACCTGTTAATGGTACGGACTAGGTGTGCTTTTTTTTGCGTCTTGTTTGTTTATCCTGATAGAGCATTGGTATCCTTTTAGACTTTTTCGCATTTATACAATTGCTCACTACGGCTAACACATGTTTTGGTCCTCATTTGCACAAAGAGGGGGTGGGATACATAGAAGAGGGCCAGAGGCTGAGGTTGGAAGTGCCTAGGGAAGTGTTTGCAATGCATATATCGAGGGCTGAATGGATTTCGGAGATACTATTGCAACTGAAAATGCTTGTGTCTGTTTTAAGGATTGTATTAGTATTCGGTGTAAATAAGAAGTATAGGAGCCAAAACACTGTTGCCAATGGAGGTTAGGTATAGATTCAATTAAGGTTGCACTTGTATCGACGTGTTCCAAGTTCATTCTGTTAATATAATATTGAGAAATATTATGTTACTATGTTTTGTAGGTTTTATTATTCATGTTTCCAAGTTAGGCTGATTTCTTTGTAATGCATGTTTCCTATTTGGTTTATATTTCTTAGTAACCAAGAACATTGTAGCCTATATAAAGGCATGCTAGGTTATGGTTTGAACACAATCAATAATACATCTTTCGCTTTTCTTCACACATTCCTACACTGGAGTGCCACAAATTGGGGATTTGGATTCCAGTAGTTGTATGATTTTGTTATCCTTTTAATTTATTATATCGGCATTTAATCCTAAAGCATTCTGGGATGGCATTCTGGAATGATTCCAAGGGGGATTGGAAAGACGGGAGCAGTAATTTCTGCTGAAAGTAGGCAGCTCACCGATATTGTCAGTACTTTACTGAGCTAGCCAACCGTCATTATGTCTGTTCACACTATCCATGTCTCTGTTGCAAAGAGAGTTGAAAGTTGCAGCAAGTTTTTTCTGGAATGAGAATTTAAGTACGATATGCTCTCTTCTAATGGAAGGAAACTGATTGATTCGGCAGCTGGGTATATTTAATAAGGCTCTACTCGGGATGTGATCATAGAGGCATGCTTGTGTGAAGGATAATATTGAAGAATGTGTTGGAGGATGAAGGAAAATAATGGCATTTCATGGGGTTACAAGATGTTATTGGTGGTGGCTATGTTTCAGGGGAGGGCGCTTTAGAGAAGGGATTGAGTCAGTTTGGAAGGCCTTTCTGAAATTTCCACAATAGGTGCTGAGGAGCGAAGAAATGAAGTTTTTGTCCCACCAATGGATGGAGGTTGAGGAGTTGGAGAGATTGGTTCCTTCCATTTTTCTTCTTGTGGCCAATAATAGAGAAGCTTCGATGGCAGATCATGTGCAGGCAATAGGGCTCTGATGTCTTCCGGGATGGTGGATTGTTGAGGAGTCTAACCTTCTTCACCTTCATTTTGAGTATACGCGCTTTGGAGGTGGTGAAATCCCTTGTGTTGGCTGTAAACAGGAAAGGGAGGTTTTTTGTGAAGCCCTCCTATGAGCATTGTTGGGGAACAGAAGGGGGGGGGGGGCTGGGTGTGGCGGGGGTCGTTTACATGGAAAGAAATTTGGTCTTTGGGGTTCTTGTCTAATTTTGCTTTCTTGGTGTGGAATAAGGCCCCTGAAAAGACTTTTACAATTGATAATCTGACTGCAAGATTAAGTAAAATGGTGCTGCATTTGTGAATGTAGTGTGATGACAGTTTGTCATATGCCTGTTTGAATAATGGTAGGGATGTAGGTTCAGGAAGCATGGACGGAAAGGCATTGCAGCTATCTCCCTTGTGCTTGATGGGGCTTTACTAGAGGAAGTGGAACAGGATGACCTTTCGAAGGGTGGATTTGCTCTTCATATGGTCACCATCTATTCTCTTGTCCATTTTGATTAGCTGGGCTACAAGAGAGATTTTGCCTAGTCTTGATCATTTTGTTGATTTTGTAGCGTCTTTTTCATTTGAAGCTATGGGGTACTTTGGTTGTTTGAGTGTACAAGCTTCTCTTCCTTGGGCGGCATATGTTATCATACAGTTCAACCTTGTGTACATGGTTGCATCCCCGTAGATTCTCTTATAGTAAAATTCAGTTACTAGAAGAAAAACATTGTACAAAACAGTCAACCTCAGTAACTGTCCTCAACACAGAGAAGAAACTGTAGACTTAATCAAGTAGGTCATATAACTATTATATCCATGTGTTCTCCAGGTTGGTATTGATAAAGGAGATCTGAGTATCAATATCCATAACTAATGCCTTTAGTTCACCTTTTGTACACAGTGGATTGCTCCCATTCATTTAGACATGTAACATTTGAACCAAACTTACCTGATATCGTTGTTAAGAGTCCTCTATCTGTATTCTATCCTTGTTTAAGCAACTCTCTCTGCTCTGATTTTTCTCAAGTCGCTTTCTTGATTTTTCTCAAGGCGCTTTCTTGATTTTGGTCTAAGGCTGTTAACTACTTGCCCAGGAATTAACAATATTTGGAAACAACAAAGCATTAGAGCTCAAGCTATGGGTACCACTCAAGGCAATGGTACATCACCGAGGGCCAGTGCTCTTGTGAAAGATGAACCTGATCATCTTCTTGTCCTTGTTCATGGCATCATGGCGAGGTATGTATCGATCGATAGTTACTTAAGAATTTATTCGTGATAAGGAGTTCTCATGAGGGAGAGGGAAAGGAGAAGTACATAAGAAGGTAGGGAAACCAATTTGTCGTTGCATGCTTTGGTAATTTCCTTTTTATGTAGTATTTTCCTTTTTTCGAGTGAGGTCTATCTGCTTTATATTGAATTCTAGCATGTTTCTTCTTCAGTTTGCTGTAGCTTGCAGCGTGCAGGTTCTATCAGTTCAAGTCTATGAGTCTTCTTTCTCAATAAATTGCTTGGGTTTGCGTTTGATGTTAGAAAATGAAGAGGTGTATTTACTTTGTTGAGTGAAGTGGTGTTGGCCTGCCCCATAGCCAAGGGCAGATGGAGCCTGGGGGCATGTGGGGCCACCTGTCCCCATTAGGCTTGTTTGGACCATTGCTATTGTATAGAAGTTTGAAAAGAAGAGAGGGAGAAGCACTCTGAGAAACAGATTCAAAGTTTATAACCGGATCAGCACGTACATGCCTCCTCAAAAAGCGAAACAAAGATCGAAAGATTTTGATTCCAAATAAGAGACAAAAGAAACCACTAAAAAATGAAACTCTTTTTGAAAATTACAGTTTGTATTGTTACCACTCTAAAAAGTATAATTATTTGAATTGTCTAATTAGAGAGAAGTTACTGTGGATATTTAGCTAAAAATTTGCCCCTACTTGTCAAAATTTCTGGATCCACCCGGACCACCCCTGCCAGTTACAAGCAGTTCTAGATATCCTTGCACATAATGTAGATGTCAGTTTGGCCTTTTGGTCGCCTTGGTTAACCCTTTTTCAGGGTGTTGGTTTTTTGAATCAATTATGAAGTAGGAGACTGACATTGGGTATATGTGTCTTCTTTACTAGAACTTAGTATCCACTTCTATGCTAACTACCCCCTCCTACACTCATCCCCACAATAAAAACAAAAGCTTCCCTTTTGGTATTAACCAACTCCGCCTCCTTTGAGCCACCCCTCTATTTTAATCCCAACAAGTACTGACAAAATAAAATTCAATTTCTTGAATGTGGAGATTCCATAGTTATTCTAATATAGAGATGGTGGTTCACTCTCTTTTAGTGTTATGGCTTGATTATAACTTATCACCAAGGGAAAAAGGAAAAATTGTTCATTTTGGTTTTACATATTTAACTGTATTGTTTGATTCCCACACGGAGGATAACGATGTTCAACGGAACCATAATTTATGTTTATGGTTATGGTTGTTACAGCTATAGATCCAACTGACCAAACTGATTTTGAGTATAATTGTCCTCTAAGTAATGCAGTCCAAGTGATTGGATATACGTAGAAGCAGAGTTGAAGAGGCGCCTTGGAAGGAACTTTTTAATCTATGGTATGTTCATCTACACAGCTCATCATGATTTGTCTTCCGTGTCTCGGCTAATATTCAATTGTGATAACTAGAGGTGCTTTAATGACTTCACTGATGCTTATTATACAACTAAGCACACGGTTGTTGGTGGACTGAAGAACGACCTAGTTTGCGTTCATTGAAATAGAAAGTTCATGAGAGACGGAATAATAAGAATGAAGTGGCAGGCTTCTTATGCAAAGCTGTTTCTAACTTCTCTAGCTTGTGTGCATTGTAGTTTTGGAGTCAAGCATTGCTAATGAAAAAGGGCTAATTGATTTCTATATTAAGGTTTAACTATTCCTGCGCAGCTAGTTCATGCAACACATTTACAAAAACATTTGCTGGGATTGACGGGGCTGGAAAAAGATTAGCTGATGAAGTGAGTATAACTAGTTACGTTTTTGTGTGTGTTTTTTAATCAGTTTTACAAATTTATTCTACTAATGTTTGTGAGTGTGTGCGTGCTGTGTGTATGCGTGTACGAGTACCTGTTCTAACAGTCTATGCTCAGGCTGAGAAAGGAAAAGTTTGGTTTGCATTTTGGGCAGTCTCTTTGTGCAAACAAGATTACAAGTTTAAACCAACGCATTATCTTTCCTCTTTTTGGCTTCTTCTAAACATTGAAGAAACCAACACACGCTTACTTTCCAGCTTTACTTCCGATTTTGCAGCCTGTGCGTGTGGTAACAAATTCCTTGTTATCTATTATGTGGTTGTAAACAGGTCATGCAAGTAGTTAAAAGGACTGACAGCTTAAAAAGGATCTCCTTTTTAGCCCATTCTCTTGGTGGATTGTTTGCCAGATATGCAATTTCTGAACTTTATTCACCAGCTGCCTTAAGCACTGATGAGTGTGATGAAGTCCCTGGTTCTACTAATTCAAAGTCAAAAACAGCATCCCCTTCAGGAAGAGGTTTGGTTGCAGGATTGGAGCCAGTCAATTTTATTACCCTGGCAACTCCACATCTTGGGGTGAGAGGGAAGAAGCAGGTTCGTTCTTGTTGGTTTTGGCTAATCTGTATTTATGGTTGCTGCATAACGGCTATTTACATTGGGCCAATCTGTGGTTTGCCTACGCTTTTCACTTTTAGATGTTCTGTGCAGCATGTTGCATGCATCACTTTACAGACAGCTACATATCTTCAGTCTCGAATTTCATTCACAATTATTTGAAGGTTTTTGCAGGCTTTTATTTGCTCATATGAATTTTTGCAAAACCTTTAGAAGTTTAAGCAATAGCAGACCTGCATTTGAGACAATAATAATGGTTTTACTTGAGAGGTCATGTCAACAGAAAACCACTTTTAAACTCATGAATGGATTTGTTTCAAGTAAGAAGGACAAGTCTACTTAAATTACCTGATCATGTTGAAATTGGGCTGAGAGAGTTTTGGGCTTTCAGTTGTTGTGGGGACATGTTAGGCAGTTCATAATTTCACCATGACAGGTGAGAACTTGGGTTTCATAAGAGGTCTCATCAACCACCCAAAAATGGTTGATTAATGCCAGGATTTTTACCAACACTCTTTCCGAAGGAGCTTTCACGGTCAATGAAATTGCAGGATGATGCTTCAGGGACTGTCTTGGGTATTTCCAAGTGGCTCACATGGTTGGTGCTTGCGGTAATTGGTAGCTGTGTCGATGGGTGCAGGGCTGCATTGCAGTGGTTTTGATGACATTTGGAAGTGGTTTTCTCTCATGCCTTGTGAGGATTGTGGTTGCGGTCAGCTGTGGAGGCACGTTGTGCTCAAAGAAGAGAGGGAGACTGGTGAGGAGAGCGGACAAGACAAAGTATATGGATAAACAGGAGAGAAAGGCTGGCAAGAATGGGAGAGTGGAAAATAGGTTATTCAAGCAAATTCAGTACGTCAAGCAAGAGTATTTTAGTGAATCCACCTTGTTTTACTAGACATGGGAGGTGATCGTTGTATTGATGTACCAAAAATAAATATTAAAACACGATAATTATTACCACTCAAGATAAGTGTAGAAGATATCCGAGTACTGTTTCTTAGGGACTAAGAAGCTAACTTACCCCATTTTCATTTAACTTTTAACTTGCGTTGGGCAAAGGGATTTTGATGTTCGATTTCTTAAGTTCTTAAAAATGAGATGAAAGCAATTTAAAATTAAGAGTGAATGCATGGAGAGGAGATCTAGGGTTTCGAATTCACTCTACCACTCGTAACAATAAGTATGTATTGGTAACGTCAAATCTCCTGGATACTGTTAGCATTTGCAAGCCCTCATGGTATCCCCTAGAAGTATTGATGAATTACCTTTTTTTTGCGCATCAGATCCGATGACGTGGGTGCGGACACTCGGGTTATTCCTTCGAACGCTTGGCCCAGACAAAAAACCAGTACCTGTAAAACGTATCTGTTTGGACACTTAGCTTGGCCTAAAATCCAGAAATTCTAAAATACCCAACCCCGTTCGGATGCTTAAGGCAATCCGTCCAGACGGGTGCGGACACTCGGGTTATTCCTTTGGACGCTTGGCCCAGACAAAAAACCAGTACCTGTAAACGTATCTGTTTGGACACTTAGCTTGGCCTAAAATCCAGAAATTCTAAAATACCCTGTTCGGATGCTTAAGGCACAGTCCATCCAGATGCCGGAGGCAGATTTTGCCTCCCAACTCATCATGATTTGTACTCGTCCTCTACCGTCTAGAATTCATTGTTTGAGCTCCAAATTCAGCACGAGCAGTCCCCGAGTCCTGAAGCATGACAGACAATTATCAAACTCCAAGTAGCGGACTTATAGTTTATGTTAACAATTACGGGAGTCCAGTATTATGTGAACACTTATAGTCTTGGTGTAGTTTACCTTTTCTTTCAGTACGTCCCTTTGATATAGCTCCGCTCAAAGCACTCGTACAAAATCCTCAGAACTCAAAAATCAACACTAATCAAAGGTAGATTAAGTGAGGTCACAAGAGGGTCTCATGTTAAATCCCCAATTCTCACCTTTTCTTGCTAACATACTCTGCATCAATTGGGTGTGGTTTTTTTTTTAATCTCTGTTATGTTATGTGTACTCAAGAGTACAGCAGAACAGTTCTGCGTCTATGATAAAGATCATACTTCTTGAAGAAATGAATGTTTTCCTTCTACCATTTACTTTGAGCATCTATATTTCATCTTTCATGGCTGTCATTGAATATGTTATCCTGTGTTGAGTAGTGTTATGTTTTCTGATAACAGGTTGACATTAATTTTCATCCGTTGACTATTTTACAGTTTAAACGTTCACAAAGCATTCGAGGGTCCGTTTTTTCCAAAAATAGAGTAGACCAATGATTATGCTAGTGGTTCTTGTATTTCGAGATGAATAATGAAGACTTTGTCATTGTTTGTGGATAGTGATTAGACTCGATTTCCTTGTTTCAGCTTCCACTTCTCTTGGGGTTTCTAATCTTAGAAAAGCTTGCTCCATCAATCGCTTCCATTTTCGTTGGCCGAACTGGTAGCCAGTTGTTCCTCACCGATGGTAAACCCAACAAGCCACCTCTTCTATTAAGAATGGCATCTGATTGTGATGATGGAAAATTTATGTAAGTACAAAGTTTTTCATTTTGTTTTAATCTTCATGATGTTCATATCTGGCTCCCTGTTTGGTCACAGGATTCTGAGACTTCTTGTATCCTTTTTTGTTATCTGGCAGATCAGCCCTTGGTGCGTTTAGATGCCGTATTCTTTATGCCAACGTCTCATATGACCGTATCCTGCTGCATATCAATGTGTTATTGCTCTAAAGGAGTGGTTTCTTTTCGGGTTTCTTTATCTTTTTTTACATATTCTCAAATTATCCGCTTTCCTTGACACTATACAGACATGGTTGGTTGGCGCACATCCTCTATAAGAAGGGAGACAGAACTTTTTAAGGTGACTTAAGCAGTTTCTTCTTTTAAACCGCTTCACATGTTGACTAAGATGAATAGGTATTCTAGATGTGAGAATCCAATTAGAGTTAGATGAGAATACCAAATATTGATGTGGATGGAAACTGCAACCCAATAATGACCAGCCTTCAGGTTCAGGCCTATGGTTCTAAATCTAGCTCATCTCCTGATAGAGATCTTTAAGAGATTATTTGTGGATAAACATTTGGTTTTAGACTCTCTGTGCACAGTGCCAGATTTAGGAGAAGGTTTAAGAATGAGCAAAGTGGATAAACATTTGGTTTTAGACTCTCTGTGCACAGTGCCAGATTTAGGAGAAGGTTTAAGAATGAGCAAAGGGACGCCAATCTAATTGCAGCAATAGGTATAACGAATTGATGTTGCTTCAACTTGTAACGACTGGGGCACCTGTGGGACCTTCACATAACTTCTTTTTTTCTCCCTTCTCTCTTTCCTGCAGTACCTGGACTCTTCTTATTTCTCGGATCTCAACACTTGGATGAACGTATGACATACATGTTTGGCGTATTTCGTTAAACATTCACCCAGCCAAGATTTGTAATTCAGTTTACCTTGGAACTATGCATAAAACTCCCACATTATGCATGAATTGCTCTATCACCTTCTAAACACATTTTTACCCAAGAAAATACAGGAAGTTGCTGAGAAATTTCAATATTTTGCCGTGTTTCTGTAAATTTCAAATTTGACTTAGTTGAATATGACGCTGACACGCATACTCGTACCATTTAACATAGTTCAAACTCGACCTCTTCTCACAACATTTCTTGCTTCTCTCTCTCTTTTCCATTGTCTTAGATTATAACATGATCTTTTTTGGGAGCAGTGGATTTTTTCTAATGTGTAGCGCATACCTCACTTCTCATTGTCTGCTCTTGGAACTTCCTATTTCATTCTGATGTTTCCTAAACAAATTGGCAGCCCCCTCGTCAATCTCTCAATGGTTACAAGCATGTTGTTGATGTTGAGTACTATCCACCAGTTTCATCCGATGGTCCCCATTTTCCTCCAGAAGCAGCTAAAGCAAAGGCTGCAGCACAGAATGCACCCAACACAGAGAATACTGTTGAGTATCATGAAATTATGGAAGGTAATTTGTCCCAATGTACCGTATCCGTATATATCACAAGAGGTACATATTACGAGTGCATTATCCAGAGGGCCACGTTTGGATACCGGACAAGATAAGGAGTGATAGAGACCATTCTTGGGATAATCATGGAATGGTGTATCCCGCGGGATGAATAATATTACAGAGGATATAATATACTACTTTAACCCATGGTTGGTTGAGATTAGATTGGACTTTCAAGATATTTTTTGTTCTTACAGCTTTTTATCTTATCTTTTTTCTTTCGTGCTAAAAGTGGATATGCATATAGGCTCTGCCAGCGACTATTGGCCTCAGTACCACATAACCATCTGCAGGGAACTCCACTACACCTTAGTCAGGGCCAAGGTCTCACCCCGTGCCACAAGAGTATGGACAAGTTTTGAGCAAGGAGCTCCAAGTTCTTACCCATTGAACCAACTATTTTGTGATTGCTTTTATCCTATCCCCTCCCACTCTATCCCACCTCCCCCATGGGATTGAGTTATCCATTGGATGTAGTATCCTTTCCTGCCACTCTATCCTATAATTAAAGTG
Organism: Rhododendron molle; assembly: GCA_025413875.1. Classification (NCBI taxonomy): domain Eukaryota; kingdom Viridiplantae; phylum Streptophyta; class Magnoliopsida; order Ericales; family Ericaceae; genus Rhododendron; species Rhododendron molle. The sequence continues at coordinate 21,393,967 of CM046389.1, read as the reverse complement.
TACAACTTGTACAACCTACTGTGGGTTAAGCAGTTCATACGGATAACTAGTACATTCCCACCTTTCAATCCCGTTAAAAAAGATGCAGCTAACATTTTTAGTCTTCACATGGAAAGTCTAAATACTGTTGGTGTTGAAGAATCCCTTGCTTCTCACGAGTCGTTCTCGTTTGATATGAATTCTTTAGAAATTCATGTGTTGATTTCCATTTGTTTCCAGTAGCAAACTGAAACATGGGTTTTCACTTTCTCAACAGAGGAAATGATACGTGGCTTGCAACAATTGGGATGGAAAAAAGTTGATGTCAGCTTTCACTCAGCAATCTGGCCATTCTTTGCCCATAACAATATTCATGTACTATATCACCAATTTCTGTTTCGAAGTGCTTTCTGTTTCATCTGTGTACTCAGGATTTTATTTACTTTTGGACTTGCTAATTTCATCGTTTGCAAACAGGTTAAAAATGAATGGTTTCATAATGCTGGAGCCGGAGTGGTGGCTCATGTTGCTGATAGCCTAAAGCAACAAGAAACGCTTCAAGACTCTAATTCATTCATTGTCGCTAGCTTGTAGCTCCCAATTGTATTCTAGTGCTTGAAAAAATGAGACTGTTGATTACACAATTCATTTTTTCGGCCTGGGATTGTGATGTACTGTTGGGAAATGATATTCAATAGAAAAAATGTAAATGGCCCCCACTAACAATTTATTTTGTTGTACGATTGTAGATCATCAAACTTTTTGACGTTAACTTGAGTCTTTTGTGCTCCCTGGCAATGTTGTAATCTGCAATGGCAGATCTTTGTCACTTGAAAGAGTATAAAGAGGACTTGGAACATCCCAGAATCTTATCATATTGACGAGATTTGGTGAAATTTGAAAGTGGCTCAACGTCAAAACTTTTGTCGCAGTGGAAAAGGGCTCTATTGGTTCAGCTACTTTTCAATATTGCTAGACGTGCAGACTCTGTTTGAAAACAAGTCTCATTTTCTCCTTCCTTCCCCACAACCACTTGCCCCCCCACGTCCAGCCATGGTCTCTAGCCGACAACCCTCCAACCCTCCTCTAACTTGTTTTCTATACAACTTCTGGAAACTTGCAAACGAGATATATATTCCTGGGTTCCAAAAATAGAAGAACATGATGTCGATTTTTTTCTGAACAGAAAACAAAAACCCTGACTAAGTTACTAAGGTAACGCCTAAGTTTGCAACTCTTTGTACCCGTACCATAATGTTACTACTTCAAAAGGAGGAGGAAGTTGAACATTGAAATGGCATCCTCTCATTCCCCTTGCTGATGTAATTCGTAGTAGGGTTTGTTAAAGCAACCGGATCCATGCGCATCACATAGAAGAAGAAAGCTGAACACAATTTCAAAGTTATAAGCAAAGTTTGTGAGAGAGCTGAACACAATTCCGAAGTTATAAGCAAAGCTTGTGAGATACAATATTGAACTACCTGATATGTTTGATAAGAAGAGGATAAAGAAGTTCAGGGGAATGAAGGCTAAGGGCCTCATGGGGAATGAAGGCTAAGGGGCCCATGTTGCGGCCCCCGGTTATTGAAATCACAGTCGAGCAATGGTTTGTAGGAAAGATTTAGTTCAAGAGCATCGCCGGCTATGTCACACGGATATGGGGACATGGCAAAAATAAATAAATAAATATGTATATCAGGACGGTTCTGGGGACATTTAAAAAAACATCTAAAAAAACACTCCTATAATTAGATGTATGAGCACGAAGTTTCTATATACATAAACAAGCATTATATATACATCCTATTACACTTTTAACCCAAAATAATTGAAGTAATACACATTTACTCCAAAAAAAATTTAAAAATTACATACTTAACCCCTGCCATGTCCCCTCGCGTGTCCCCCTACAAAAGTCAATTACATTTATTGGACACGCCACACATGGCGTGTCCCATACGTATTTTGTCGTGTCCCCGTGTCGGACGCAGGGACACGCCGGCCTTTAAGAGTGTTAGTGCTTCAAAGCTCACCGGTATTACCAAAACAGTGTATTAATTTGTTTCCTTCAAATATTGTGTTGATAAAAATGTTCAGCAACTTTTAATATATCATCAGATTTGGTAAGTACAAAAGTGAGGAAAGCAATATTTATTACCGGACACGTTGTGCACAAAGAAATTATGGAATTCTTCATGCTCTTCCTTTCCTCTATCCTCATCCAGATAAAACTCTTCTACTTAGAAAAGTTGCAGAAAATGAAGACACAATAAGTGATTAAAAGTCTTGGAACACATCAGGTACCATCAAACTTAAGATTTTTAGAAATCCCTCAACTGCATCATTCTAGACAGAAATTGTGTACCAAAATTCTGTAATGACATAGCCTTCTGTGCCGCAAATGTTAATGAGATGAAAAATCAACAACTGGTTCGTCAAAGTTGCATTATTCGAAGTTTCAAAAAGAATTGAAATGCACAGAATTTCAAAAGTGCTTCTTAAAACAAATCCACAAAGATGAATTCGAGATATTATTTTGCACAATTTGCGAGTGGTCAAAGCTCGTATTTTGTGTCTAATAATTTAATCTATTTTTACTTTTCAAATGAAAAGTACAAGGAAGCCACTTAGCATCACAAGTCCAAGCACATCCACAAGTAGCTAAGCACTTGAATTATCGACATTTTGATTTGGACATCGGAAAAGATACTCCTCGGCTGTCACTTAAACTATCTATTTGAAGTTTCCTGAGACATCGACTCATATATTGCATTCATCTATTCGGTTTTTGTGAAGCTGAAATGCAGGATTAACCCACGCTCCGCAGTTGCACTGCATGCCCGCCCAGTTGAAGGAACCCAGCCGCGCTTTGCAACCCATGCACTGAATCTTCTCTTCTACACCACCCTCTTGTACTGTCAGTTCGAGAAAAAATCATCGTAAGGAATTATTTCAGAGAAAGAGAAGGGCAGCAAATGGAAGTATTAAGTTGAATTTTCTATATCTACTGACCTGATTCCATCCATTTCATGGGCTCCACAAAAATGGATGAACATTGGGGAGGCTCTTTATCGTCTTCCCACGGGTCGCTGCCTCTCTTTCGCCATTTCAAGCATTTTTTACCCTCACAGTGCTCATGGGGAACTATATGCTCTTGTGAGGCAACAATTCTTCGACATTTCTTACAGCGATAAATCTGTTGAGGTTTTGGTTCAGATCCAAAATCAGAAATATTAGGTGCTGCCATTTTAGATTGGCTATTTCTTGCCTGCTTACAAGGTCAACTGCTATGCCTTTGCCTCTGATGCTGCCTCGTTCTCTTACTGTGCTAATATATTCAGCAGAAACAAAAAGAAATCAATGGCAAAATAGTAAGTTCATCACAAAGCACGAGGAAAAAGTATACAAGATACAAGGCAAAACCCCATACCATCGCACAAAGCCTTAGAGCATCTCCAAGGGTGATAACAAAATGAGAACTAAACTACATTTGAAGAGCCATGTCAGCAAAAAGAACTCCAAGGGAAATAGCAAACTTACTACACCATTTTGGTGTTCTCTCACTCTTCAAGTTTGAAAAGAGAAATGGCTATTCAAATTGACACATCATCAAACATAATAATTAATAATTGGTGAATTAATTGAGTTTTTTTTTTTTAACAAAGTGGGTCCCTTAAAGTCAAAAGAGTAATAAAAAATTGCAAAGGTTGAAGAGTCCCTTGGAGTGGACTCGATGAAAATGGCTCTTCAACTTGCCACATCTGTTACCAAAGCAAAATTGGGGATATAAATTTGCTACCTCCCTTGGAGATGCTCTTAGATTGCTGGCTTCAAAAGCCTTCGACAATTGTTCATATTTTTGCGTTTCAAAACCTAAACTTGAATGGTGTAACGCGCACGCGCACGCGCACACACAAATATTGACCATTTACGGCTTGGTACCTTACTATTTTAGCTGTTTCTTGTGTCTGTATGCCAATATCATTCGAAAGCATTAGCATCAAATATTCTAGATCTAGTGTACTTGATCGGTGGCCTCAAAAGAGAACTGTTGGTATGTTTCAGCATTTACTGCTTCGATATAATCCATAGACCAGTTGAGCTCCATAACCTGGTTCTATAACACATATATGTAATACTTTTTCTTTTTCTTTTTCTTTTTTTTTATAAGTAACATATATATAATACTAATAGTTGGTCATTTCATAGACTTTCTCTTCTTGAGAGGCAAAATGTGTGTGGCTTCCAACATACCTTTGTGAGTCTTTTTACACATCTAGACAAAACAGTGTGCTTTCTTTTCCTAACCTGTTTCGCTAACGGCTATAAGTACCATTGCGTACTCCAAAACCCAACACCATGGTCCAACAATGGCAAATCCATCAACCCCTACAATCTCAAATTCACACGATAATTTTATTACCCAAGCCTTCAATTGGTGATTGAATCCAAAAAGATGGATTGGTAAGGGATTATGAGAATGGAATCTTCAAAAAATGTAATAGTGAAATTATGTCAGTGATTTTATGAGAGGAATTCGATGGAGAGAGAGATGTGGGTGTAATGGAGGCAACGTTTAGGTTGCAATGGTGAAGAAGGATTTGGCAAGAATCGTTGGCAATGGTGAAGAAGGATCTCATAAACGGGTTAGAAAGATGCGACTTTAGGGGAGAAGTGAGAAAGGTAGAACGAGAGAGACAAGAGTTGCAAATAAGAGATGAACGATAGACAACAAAAATAACAGGCCAACGAAATAGAGGGTATGCTATTGAAAATTGTGCTAAGAGAATAGACATTGTATCCTAAGAAGGAGAATCGTTTCCAACCACAAGCCAATTCACTGTATCAGGTCCCTGAAAATTGATATCCAGTTGATGAGGAGAGGATAGCTCAATTAGAGAGAGATGACCATCATGTCATTATGTTCGTGAGGGAATTCGCCAGTGTAAAGGAGGGGGACTTCCATTCATACCTTGGCTTGTACAATCAAATCCTATGTATAGAGAAAGAGCCCTTGTTCGGTTGTAGGTTTTGAGTAGTGTTTTTGAATAAAAGTAGAGAGAGAAATGAGAGTAATGATTGTGGAGAGAGGTAAAAAGTAGAAAGAGATAGAGTGAAAAATGAGAGTAATGATTGAAAAATTAGAGAGAGAAAAAGTAAAAAAAGTTACTTTTTTCAAAATTTTGGATTTAGAATTCCAAACCGAACAAGGCCGAATACTTAGCAATGAACACTGTGCGAAGTTCACCTGAAGCTTCGTCACAATGCCCGAGGTGACAGAATTTCCATGATGATGGCTCCAATTTTCAAGGGTGGGTCGCAAGGCAGCTTGAGGCAGGGCGATCTTAAGCCCTTTTCAACGTCTAAGATCCAACTCATTTTTGTACTAAAATAACAAGAGCTTCCACATTCCTTCATCTTCCATCAAACCATTTTACAGTCTATCCGGTACTTTCTAAGGAGAACAAGCCCATTGACCCGAAACACAAAAACTCACCAACACACTGAGAAAGAAACCAAAATCATGCAATGATGCACTGTCTAATTGTTTCCACAAGAAGTTCAAATAATTGGTACATTAACCAGTTTGGTGTCATCTTTTCTTTCATTTTCTCCGAAACAAAAGTTAGGCTTGTTTTTAATCCTTGCCCGCTCATACCCCCTAATGGTTGGCGACTAGATGGGTTCTGTTATTATTGTTATTGTTGTTTTCTCTGAAACAAACAGACATCATTTTTCTGATCAAAACTATTTCCAGAAAACAAAAATACAAAAAACCTTCTTCTCAGGATATCTTCAAAATATATTTCCATCATTTTGGCAAACTTCTATTGCATAAAGGTGAAATCAGTATGAATGAGTGCTTTTTGTTTACCATAAAATTAATGAAGAGAACCAATGACATACAGAATAGACACTATTTTCTTCCAAATTCCAAAACCTTTGTAGTTTGGTGAGATCTACTTCGAATTCTTATCCTCCCCAAGTGAAATCGGGAACGGAATGGGCCTAAAAGTAGACATATAACTGTAAACAGAATTTTTCATCACTGGCAGTGCTGCACGAAAGGCCCCATTATATATTATAAGTTCTACATTGTACATTATAAAACACACACACACACACACACACACACAAAATGACGCAACCCCACATATATCCTTTATATAAATTACTAATGTAACAACAAACAAGAAATCACTGGTTCAGTTGCCGCCATTAGGTCACTATTTACAGTTCAAAAAAATAAAAATAAAAAATATCTTCAACCCGCTGAACCACCGTAAATATGTTCTAAATCGCTTGCTTCTGAAAAGTAATATTGGACCAGTATTTTTATTTTAACCTAGATTCCTAAAAATCCACGCATTAAGGCCCAAATGGTATTCTTCTCCTCAGTTTAGTACTTTTAAATACTATGTCTTCCAACAAATATGGAGTGTGTTTGAGCATCTAAATTTCCATCACCCATGACCAAAACAACCAAACAAACAGAGAGAGAGAGAGAGAGAGACCTGATCTTATCGTCGCCGATCGGTGCCGGAGCTGCTCCGCTTTGATCGATTTTGGGGACGGTTTATAGATTCTGATTGATTTGTATTTTAGGCCTGACACAATATAGATACTCCTAAGGCCCGATTGGATGCGGTATGAAGGGTTGATAAGATAGCAAAGGGATATTAATTAAGAAAAGAGGGCAATATTGATGTGATATTTATAGAGGGTTTATTAAAAAGTAGATGGTTTGGATGATGTATTAGAAAGAATGATGTATGATGTAAAAAACTGTTAAATGACTCTTTGGCCTTTGTGCAGTCCCAAATTTTATTATACCTAACATTAATTATATAATTACAAAACTTAATATATTTAATTATTTTTCGACAATTCTAAGTTATAATAATTTACTATACTAATAAATTAAATAACATAAAAATTTTTTAAAATATAAATTTTATTTACTCATTATAAAAAAAAAAACTTAGAATGTTATTTAGTTTTTTTTTTAAAAATTCATTTTGTCCCATCCATCTACTCCGGCCGTTCATTTCCATTTTCCATTTTTCATCCAGCCGTTCATTTTCTATTCTCCTGTGTTCCAATACACCAGATCTTTTTTCTTTTTATCCCTCGTTCTTATCGTTTATAAGAGAGAGAGAGATAAACAGACGGAACCGAAGAAGAAGAAGAAGCAGCAGCAACGGTGGCCACTGGTCCGCGCTCTCCGATTGTGTCTCTCCGTCTCTCTGATCGGCTCTCTCCGATTGTCTCTCTCTCCGATATGTACGAACCCAGGTACATCTCTCTCTAGTCTCTACATATACATACATATTTTGTGTGTGTGTTTTTATGGTGGTGGTGGTCTGTTCTTCTTCTTCTTCGTTGTCTCTGTTAGCAAATAGAGAGAGAGAGGGAGCCGTTGGGGTAGGGGATAAGGAAGGGTGTTTTGGTCAAAAACCAGGTGTATACACCAGGATAAGCTATTGCTACCTGGAGGGGTAGCAATAATTTATGGCTGTGAACGGTGTATTAGCTAATACGGGGATTAGTTAATATGGGAAGAAAAATGGATGCCAAACGGTGTATTAACCACTCATCCGGGTGTATTGTGTAATACACCCACCTTATATACCATCCAATCGAGCCCTAGGGAATTGAACTAAGTCAATTCCTTGGTAAAAGGAAGGCTCCGTTTCGGAACGTGAAATAAGTATTTTTTTAAGAAGGGAATTTCAAGCTTAAAAATGATATAGCCTTATTAAAATGTAAAAATATGCAATATGGATCATATCTGAAAGATCTCATTAAAATCTTTAATACGGTGCAAAAAAAAATTGAAAAGTTATTTTTCATTTACATTATTTTTGAGTTTTAAAATGTAAAATAAGTAATTATTTTTTAAGAAAGTGTTCCGGAACGGACTCTAATTCCTTTTAGTTTAACTAAGGAATTGACTTTTGCACTCTCATTTTTATCATATACATTCCTTTTTTGTCTTTATTCATGTGAATCTACCTTTTTACCTTTCATAAGTTCACTTTTTTACACATTAAGAGGCAATAGAGTAAATTCACACTAAATACAGATAAAAAAAAGAAGAAGAGTGTATGTGATAAAAAGAGTGGAGGGTGAACAAAACTCAACTCTGATAGAAGGCAATTTCTTTTAAGAAATTCTAATTCTGATTCTAATCTGTTTTGTTCCAGGGCTCGGCTCTGATTTTTCTGATTTTTTATGGGTGATGATTTTCACAATCTTTATATATATATATATATATATATATATATATATATATATATATATATATATATATATATATATATATATATATATATATATATATATATATATATATATATATATATATATATATATATATATATATATATATATAATTTTTTTATTAAAAGACAAAAAGTGTAATGTATTATTAATTAAAAAAATGTGAAAAATGATTTCTCTTTTCTTTTTTTATCCCAATCTTTTTTTATCCCAATCTGACCATGGGTACCGACCAACTTGTACTGATACTGATAGTGCACCGATAGCTCGGTGAGATTCATTTTAGGTTTAACATAAATAATCTACGCGGTTAATTATTTTAAAAATAATTTCTTTGGATATGCATTTCAAAAATTAGCTCGATTGAATAATTTTAAGTACTTGATTCAATCATCTCACATTTCATTTAGAATTCAAGAATGACAGAAAATTTAGAGAATTGGTAATTAGTGGTGGAGATTAAATGGAGTAGTTCGGGTAAGTGTGCATGCTAAACACCAGATTAACTAGTATGGGAAATAGTTTATGCAACCATATAATCAAGCTAACAAACAGAGTATGCTCCAAGATTATTGTTTTGTTTAGGGGTGATACGAAAAACCGAAAAACCGAAAAAACCGAAAAAACCGACCGAAGTAATCGGTTCGGTTCGGTTTTGGGGAGGAGGTCGGTTCGGTTCGGTTTTTGGATACAGAAAATTATTTTTCGGTTCGGTTTTCGGTTTCTATGAATCTTCCACCGAAAAAACCGAACCGAACCGAAGTTACATACCCTGCCATAGTTTTTAATCCTAACCCTTCATCTCTAACAGCTTGGGGTAATCCTAGCCGTTTATGTACAAAGCCCTAAAATCTATCATACACATTACACAGCCGCACAACACACACAATTTAGATCCATCTCTGTCTCTCTCTCTGATCTGAGGCGATGAAGCCAGAGGATCGCCCAGTTCAAGAAAAAAACCCATTCCATCCAAAAAAACTCTTTAGCGCCTCTCCATCTCTCTCTGCTAAAACCACAAATCAAATATTTGAAGGTAAGACGGCGCCATTAGAGCTTCTCTCTAAGACTCGAGATCTGATTTTTCTAAGTTCTAACCTTTTTCCCTCTCTCTCTGTCCCACAGTGACTCTATCCCCTGGGTTTTCGCTGTTGTATGCTTGAAGCTTCTCTAATCTCAGATCTCTCGATTCTCACGACCTCACGGGAACACTAAGGTAAAAAATCAAATTTTGGTGATGGGTTTAATCATGGTGTTTGTGTTGTTTGCTGTTGGGTTTGTGAGCGTGTAGATGGGTTTAAGTTTTCTTACGGAGTCTCTGCTATTTAGCCTATTTTTATGGACCCCCATTTTGAACACATTTGGTGATTTGGCAAAACCGAAAGAGTTGCATTGGACCAGAATGCCAACGATGTTGCTGTTTCTTGTAAGCTTCATAAGATTCGGGAACCTCGCAAAGTGCCTGAAAATTTGTTCCACATACACACAACATTACTTATCCTGCTATGCAGAATTCTCCAGCTGTAGGAGATGCTGTAGATCTGCAACCAAGTTCTACAGAGAATATCAACGTAAAACTTGGGGCAGTATGCCTATTGTTCATAGAAGTCCCAATTATTATGCCAAATCACCAAATGTGTCAGCCCCATTTTATAAGTACAGCTCCATAATTAAGTTCCTTCTTGAAATTCAACATACTTGTTACTGAGATTTGAAGTATTTGTATTCTTTTTCAGATGGATGCTATTGCGGAAGAAATCGATGCAATTGAACCTAAAGCTGATGTAGAAGAAGAGGAACAAAATGATGGTGCAACATGTCAGCCCGGCAAGAGATCTATGGTATGGAATCACTTTAAACGTCTAGGAGAAGAAACCGATCCCAATCCTAGGGCTGAATGTACCTGGTGTGGTACAACTTATGCATGTCATGGGAAAAGAAATGGAACAACTGCCATGAAAACTCACATAAAATTGCAGTGTCGTAAATACCCATTTAGCCAAAGGAATCTTGACAAGAAGCAAAAAACCCTTGGCTTTGAACCCATAAAAGGTGAGGACGGTCTTGAAATAGGTGCAAAAGTTACCATTGTGAACTTTAGCGTGGAGGCTTGTGTGAAAGCCTTGGCTGAAATGATTATCCTTGATGAGTTGCCTTTCAAATTTGTTGAGGGTGAGGGCTTTAAGCGGTTCGTGCGTGTAGTTCAACCTAAGTGGAAACCTCCCGGTAGATTAGTTATGGCAAAAGAATGTTTGAAAGTGTATCAACATGAGAAGACAATTTTAAAGAAGGCACTCAAGGGTCAACGAATTTGCTTCACCACCGACACTTGGACATCACTCCAAAATTTGAATTACATGTGTCTCACGGCGCATTATATTGATTCCAATTGGAAACTACACAAAAAGATTCTCAATTTTTGTTTAGTTCCTAATCACAAGGGTGAAACTCTCGGTAAGGTGGTCGAAGAATGTTTGGTTGATTGGGGGATCGATAAAATATTGACAGTCACTGTTGATAATGCAAGCTCAAATAGTGGTTTAATTAAATTCTTGGAACGAAAGACCAAAGAGCGGAAGAGTACCATTTCCGACCACAAGTTTTTGCACGTTAGGTGTTGTGCCCATATCTTAAATCTCATTGTATGTGAGGGTTTGAAAGATATGGACACATCAATTATGAGGGTGCGGAATGTGGTGAAGTTTGTGAAATCTTCGCCATCTAGGATGGCTACATTTAGGTCTTGTGTTGAGAAAGAAGGTATTACTTGTGATCTTGTACCTTGTTTAGATGTGCCTACTCGATGGAACTCAACGTACTTCATGTTGGAAAGAGCTTTACGGTATCGAAAAGCCTTTGAGCGATTGGAAGATGAAAATACACTCTTCTCATTGAGTGTTAGAGAGGATGAGCTTGCGGAGGCTGATGGTGTTGAGAATAGTGGGAAAGTGAGTAAGAGAACATATGGGACTCCAACTAGCGATGATTGGGACATGGTTAGATTGTATACATCAGTTTTGTCATTGTTTCATGATGCGACCGAACGTTTTTCAGGATCTCAATATGTGACTTGCAATTCTTTTTTTATGGATATGATGTTGATTCGTTTGGAAATTGTTAGATTGAGTGAGGAACAAGAAAATGATCTTTTGAAGTCCTTCGCACGTGCAATGAAGACTAAATTTGAAAAGTACTGGAAGTTTGAAAATGTGAATGCTTTGTTGTTGTTTGGCTTTGTTCTTGATCCTCGCTATAAATTCAAGTATGTGGACTGGTGCCTTAAGAAATGTTATGAAGAAGAAGTTGTTAAGCAAATGATTGTGGAGGTTAAGGCCGAGATGTCTCGTTTTTATGGTTGGTATGAGAAGAATGGGTGTCATGGATTGCAAGTACAAGATGTGGGTCAATCATCTAATAAAAGGAAGTTTTTGAGTGACGAAAATGGTATGGCTTCCTTGGAGAAAATGAAATTTCAATTCAAGATGCATTTAGAGGAAGAAGATAATCTCGTTAGTAAGTCTGAGTTGGAGAGATATTGGATGGAGGGTTGTGAAATTGATAACGATCAGTTTCACTTGTTAGGTTGGTGGAAGGCTAATTCCGCCAAGTATCCTATTCTCTCTCAAGTTGCCCGAGATATTCTAGCCATACCCGTGTCAACCGTTGCTTCGGAATCTGCTTTTAGCACAGGAGGACGGGTTCTTGATCCGTACCGAACTTCTCTTTCTCCCAAAACAGTCGAGGCTCTAATTTGTACTCAAGATTGGTTGCGTTCTCCGACCAGAATTCGACTTAGAGACTACATGGATGAGGCAGAAAAATTGGAACAAGGTAATTATCCTTCTCCACTAATTAACTTAGTTGTCTTATTAAATATTTCTCTCTTTTTTTGGTTTAACTTGTTCTTTTTGTATTGCTCTATACATAGATCTTGCAGAAACTAACACTATTGACGAGTCAGTTGTCAATGATGTTTGAATGAGAATGGGCTGTGTTTTTTGTGGCTGTTACAACTTACTAAGGTAGGAGTAAGTGTTATATTCTGTTTTTTTTTTTAAATTTTCTGTCACTGATGTTTTTGAAAGTTACTAAATATTCTATCACTGGATTTATCTAGGTCTTGCTCGGATGGGACTTGTTTTTGAGGAGCTGCTCGTGGATATGATGACCACTTATTTCTGTTTTGCTTCTGCCTTTTAGTTTTATGCCTTCAAACATTATTATGTATTTATGTTATGTGGGAACTTCAGAACTTGTAACTTATGTGGGACGTTTGAACTTTGGTTGATGCAATTTGCTAATCTGGGAAGTTTAATTAGTATAGTATTTCAGAAGCATAACAGACCACTTACACTAAAAAATAAAAATAACTTTGGTCTGTTATCCAATTGTCCTTCTGTTTTTTATTTTTTAGTGTAAGTGGACTATGCTACTTTGAAGTTTAATTAACTTAGTTGTCTTATTATTATTTCTCTTTTATTTTATGGCAAAGTGGAATGTTGCATTGGGATGTATGAAATTTATTTATGCTTGGCAATTGGCATGCTTATGTTTTGCAAAAATTTTGTTGTTTTAGTCTTTTGCTAATATATGTGGTTTGTATTTCCGTTTGAATTTCTGGCCCAAATGAAGCTTTAAAAGTATGAAATTTGTTTATGTATTTTGGCCCAAAATCAAATGATTTGTAGTGTATTAAAAGACGTATAAATCTTGCATTTTTAGCCAAATGGGCCCAATATATGTGTGAATCATTAGTTTGTTCCATTTTTTGAGGCCCAAAAGAGGCCCATAACTTAAAACCGAAAACTGAATGAAACCGACAGAAAACCGAAATTGAAAAAAACGATATCCCTTTCGGTAGGTAGAATATGGAAAACCGAACCGATATTTCGGTCGCTAAAATTCCAAAAAACCGAACCGACCGAACCGATATCACCCCTAGTTTTGTTTATACAACCAACTTAACTATAAATATGTGCGCTCCGTGAAAGACAACAGCACCAGTGGTCTAGTGGTATAGTGGTAGTACAGTACCCTGCCACGGTACAGACCTGGGTTCGATTCCCAGCTGGTGCATTTTGTTTTCCCTCCCTCCCCCATCTTCTTCTACGCACATTTTAAACCTCGCACTTTCAGTCCAAATCTTGGCTTGCGGAGCCCAAGGCTAAGTTCGGTTGCAATTTCTGGGTAATGATCCGGAAAAAAAATTTTGAGTTAGTGATTGGTTTGGTTTTTAGAAATGGTTGTTGGAGTAATGATTTGATAGAAAAATAGGGATAATGATTGGAAATAGGGTAATGATTGGAGAGAGATAGAGAGAGAAATAGGGGTAATTATTGGAAGAGAATAGGGGTAATGATTGGATGAAAGAGTAATGATTGGAATGAGAGAAAAGTGAATAGGAGTAATAATTACACTTTTTCCGGAAATGTTTTCCGGAAATTGCCGGAAATTGCAACCGAACACAGCCCAAGTGTTTTTCCCCCATCCGATCTGAGTGTTCTAGTACAAGGCATTTTGTGCTTCCCAACTTCAACTCGATAAACAATTTGAAAACACCTCCTGCGGTTTACCTTAATCACAAATACTTCCGTCACATATGAGAAATATCAATGAACCCATTGTAAATTCTACGTACATTTTACTGACACTCTCAATCGACAATTGTCTGTCCAGCGAGGTGATGGAATGTAGAGACCCGTAATTTTTATTTCAATAATTTTAATATTCTAATAAAAGTTAGAATTATGGGATAATACAAAATGTTATGTGAATATGTGATTTGGGTTGAATGTGATAGAACTTGGAGGTTAGGGGTGTTAGTGTAATGCAAGAGTATATATATGGGTGTGTGAGAGCCACACAATCATTTTTCCTCACCCTCTCTTCTCACACACGACAGATCTCTCTCTCTCCCTCCGTCCGACACCCTCTCTCTCTCTCTCTCAGGTCTTGCATCCATAGCTCAAACCCATGGAAACCCAGCTTCTCTATGTCGTGTTCCAACTTCCCCGACGTGTGAGTTGCGTTGATTAAGCTTGGAAAGGGTGTATCTCAGTGGATTTCGAGTTTGAAGCCCTAGAGTTTGATTGAGCTTGAGCTTGTGCTTTCGATCTTTGAGGTAGGGAAATCTAACTACTTTTATGTGTTTTTGAGTTAGTGTGATGTGTGAATATTGTGGTTGATCTTACTCTTGTTGATTGTTTGAAGTTTGGCCTTGAGAATCCCTTAAATTCGTCACTGTTCTGCACCTATCCGGACTGGTTCAAGTTTTTTTTACAGCTCTTGCAGAAATTCCCTAGGACTCTACAAAGCTCCATTTTGGTTGATTCTTGCGCCAAAAGTTCTGTGTTTGAGTCTACTATCTAGGAAAAATATGAACATAAATTCATACTCATAAATTATGCCCAGAAACGTCCATTATCGAACCTGTATTCCAGATCTGGATGCCCTGTTTTTGTTCCTCGACAGCAGTTCGTATTTTGGGCATAACTCTTTCATGCGATGTCCGTTAGACCCGATCCAAATTGCGTTGGATAGCTGATTCGATCCTATACAACCTTGTTTGAATACTTGCTTTCGGATTCTGAGGTTTGGTGGACCAAAATGGGCTTGAAATCAGTCTGAGAAACTTGAAACACTTGGTTTTTGTGCAATTTGTTAAATTGAGAGTGTTAGCGGACTTGAATTGGCTATTATGTGAACTAGTAACACTTTATGAATAACGAGTGGTTAGTAATGGAAATTACGGTTGAAATGGATGAATGATTGGACTATCTACTAACTTATTGTATGACAATGATAATGGATTCGTGCTAAGAAAAATGTGACTTTAAGACAAGTTGTGTATAGCGAACGGCTAATAGAGAGAAATACGAATGAGACGGGTGATGGCTTGGGATAAGTAGTCCTTTGGGTTTTATACATTGAACTTTTGTTATATATTTGGTACTTGTTGGTATACGCCGGTGGTGTGAGGTCAATAGGCCTGAACATGAGATTATGTATGATGAAATGGGGATAGTCCAAGGTCCCAAATGCTTGGTAGGGGATAGTGTGAGGTCCCAAATGGTCGGATTGAAATCGTATGACAAGGATACAGAAATGAGATGTATGATACATTCAAAATGCTTGATGTAGTGGAACTTCGATAGAAGTAGAAATAGATGAGTAGCAATTCCATGTGTTGGGTTGTTTCGCTAAGTTCGTGAAGTCATAGGTTAAAAATGGAACGTGGGTAGAAATGGTATCGATTGGGCATTAAACTCCTTATTCGGTTTAAACCTTCTTGTTGGTGACTTAATGAGTTGTGTCCTCATTCATTCATTCATTATACTTTACTCAATTCATATAAACGTAGCGCCGATTTTTCTACTGGGCTAGTGTAGCTTAACCTATCATCATTTTTAGGTACACCTCAAGGGCATTGACTTCGGAGTGCATGTTTGACATCGTATCTTTTGAAAGACAACATCGAGGAGTTGTTCTAGCATCTTTGTATACTCTATTTTGAAAGAAGCAATTGTAACTTCATTTGAACGCTTTCGACTTTGGAAATTGTGTAACCGCTAAATTTTATCGTCTTTTGACTAATTCTGGAAATTGGGCCGAGGCGCCAATATTGTAACTCCATTCAAACTTGATTTTGTTCTCTCGCATGAGTTATGAAAAATATTTTGGGGTATTATGATATATTATTGCGTTGGGCTTTTGTTGGAAATGCTATTATTATTATGTTGAAAATCCAGGGCGTGACATGGAATTAGACAGAAGTGACTTATATTTAAAAATGCCTTTTTTGATAATATAAAAACTATTAACTCTCACTTATTTGAATCAAAATGACTTTTATCGGGGAATTGTTTTCATCCTAAACGGTTTAGGGTAAATTCCAGATACACCCCATGTACTTTGGTCGTTTTTCAACTACGCCCCCTCTACTTCATTTTTAATCACTCGCACCCATTGTACTTAAGACTAGTTTGGAACTGTTAGTATTTACGAAAAGACTAAAATACCCATTCGTATTCCCTTTTCTTATTCCCCTTTTTTCATTTGCGTATTATCCCCTCTCTCTACAAAGCTCTGAGCTTTGGTTCTGCAATGGTGGAGAGGAAAACATAGGAAAACATCTGTGTCGTTTATACTGTAGGAAAGAGCCAGCCAACACACACACACTCTCTCTCTCTCTCTCTGCGCCGTTCATACTAGGAAAGAGCCAGCCAGCGCTCTCTCTCTCTCTCTGTCTGTTTGTCTGTCTGTTTGTCTCTCTCTCTCTATTCCTTCGAACCTAAGGCAGACAACCGAGACAAATACCAAAACAAAAGATCACCACAACCCTCATCTCCAAATCAACCGATAACCCATCTTCCTTCTATCGCGTTATCATTGATTGAAAACTGATTAAGACCCAGCAACACCAGCACTCCAACTTGATGATGCCAATCTTGGTATTTTACCGGCTTTGCTAGATCACAAATCCAATCCTAACGGTCAGATTTTCACTCTTTCTTGATTCAGTATTTCTGGGTTTTCTTCAATCAAGGCTATTGATTATGTTTTGATCGAATTCAAATACAGAGCCTTCTTCTAGGTTTCCCAATTTAAAAGAAGTTAACCTAGATATTGGCTTGGGTGAGCCGTTAGGATTTGGAAAGCCGGCATTTGGCTTGGCGGCATCGGGCCGTCGAGGCCGAGACTGGTGAAATTGAGAAAACCAAAAGGTAGGATAGAAACTGGTAAAGATGATTCTGGGTTTAACCCGTTTCAGATGATTCTGTTATGGGAGTGGGTTCTTCTTTTTTGGGGAAAAAATTGAACTTTGGAAACGTTGGTAGTGAGAATTTTGTGTTTGTAGGCAATTCGGATCCTAATGTGGACAACTCTAGTGGATTTGTGGGAAATAAAGTTCTTGATGACATGGGGAAATAGGAAATTGGAAGCAGTTTGAACACTAATGTTGAGAACTCTAGTGGGTTTGTGGGAAATAGAATTCTTGATGGCATGGGGAAATTGAGATTTGGAAGCAATCAAGAGTTTGTGAGTACTATGAATCCCGTGTCAAATGTAAATGCAAATGATAGAGAGAATTTTAGTCATGTTGAGGGCTCTGATAAAGTGATTCCTGTATCTGGAGATGTCTTTAAAGGGATCGGCAATGACAAAAATGTCGTGTCTAAACTTTCGGAGGACATTGGTAAGTTGAACATTGAGGGTTCAGCAAATTCGGAAAGGTCTAAGAATCTGAAAGATGTAAGTTTTAATGTAGGTGCAGAAAATAAGACCCATTTCAGCTTTGGAAGTAGTGACAATGCTGCAAAATCATGTGTTACAAACGTGGCATCAGAACTTCTAAATGAGTTGAAGAAGTTGAACATTGGCAAGGGTA
This sequence comes from Rhododendron molle, assembly GCA_025413875.1. Lineage (NCBI taxonomy): Eukaryota > Viridiplantae > Streptophyta > Magnoliopsida > Ericales > Ericaceae > Rhododendron > Rhododendron molle. Next base: position 21,376,317 of record CM046389.1, on the reverse strand, counting down.
GTAGTTCTTTGGATGTTTTTGAACATGTGACATCAGAAGAGGCCTTCCATCCTTTTATCAATGATGCCTCAAGCGAGTCGCGCCTAACAGTTTTGAATGATGCAACAGATGAAGATTTGGTCTTTGCAACTCAACAAATGGATATTAACTATGATGAAAGAAGAAGAGGCCATGGGTGGGTGATACTCTGTTTTTCATTCTAACCTATGATGCACCGACACGGACACGGACACCGAAACCGACACCGGGACACGGGAATTCTAAAAAAATGGGGACACGGACACGGCGGGGGGACACGCCACGTGTATATTTATTTATTTATTTATATATATAAATAAATAAATAATTATATTTTAACTCCCAGAAATTTTTAAAAAATTATAATTTGGTCCCAAATTTTTTTAAAAAAATTACAATTTGACCCCCAATTTTTTCAAAAATTACAGTTTGGCCCCCAAAATTTTAAAAAAAATTGCAGTTTAGCCCCTGCCGTGTCCCCATCGGTGTCCCGCCGTGTCCCCCTCAAAATTTAATATTAAATTATGGGACACGCCACGTGGCGTGTCCCCGAGGTATCCCGCCGTGTCCCCATGTCCTGACACCGCGATTCTTCGACCTCTAAAGGTGTCGGTGCTTCATAGATTCTAACCTATGGGAAAATGGTATATATAGGATATAAATGGGTTTTAGGGGCAAATTGGTCTTAGAAAAGATGTTTTAGGGGGAAAAATTCCCGCCAACAAGTCATTACTTGCTTTTTCGTTACTTTGGACGGAAATACTAACAGTTCCAAACCAGTCTTAAGTATAAGGGTGCAAGTAATTAAAAATGAAGTAGAGGGGATGTAGTTGAAAAATGATCAAAGTACAGGGAGTGTATCTGAAATTTACCCTTTTATTAATAACTATTTATTTTGTACTACTCAAAAGGGCCAATGTTTTTTTCAAAATGATAAATTTGTTACTTTTGGGTCAAAAAATTGAGAATTGAGAGTTTTATACTATTTATTCAATTAAATGTAATTTTTCCATGTAAGACAATTTTGGCTAATTCTTCACGTGTTTAGTCGAACAATTATTGATTAGATGTCAGAGAATTAACTAGACATTAAAACCGCATGAGATTTATAATCATGTGTCACTGAGGCAAATCTCAAGGATGCCAGTGAAATTTACCCTATTGATTTTTCTGTACAAGTTTTCATTATTAGTGGGCATAGCTGCGGATAAAAGTGTTTCATCATCAAGATTAAATTTGCAATCGTCACCTCCCATTGATGCTCAAACAGTCAAACCCGAAAGATGGGTTGGTGCAGTGCTTCAAAAGTGCTACTCCTTGTAATGTTGCATTTTATCATACAAGAGTGTTTTAGACGGTTCAGAATTTAGAAAATATTTTTGGGAAAAAAGTTCCGGAAAAGGTTTTTTTAAATCTAGATCATTAATTATCGAGACGAACGGATAGAGATCAAACATTGCAACTTGCAATGCGCTAGAGGGCGCTGCAGGTCCCAAGGTCAAACCCACCACCCTATCAAATCATAAAAATAAAAAAATAAAAATTAATGATCTTGAAAGTTGTCCAAAACCATCATGACGAGCCATGGGCAATTGCGGATGTAAAATCCAATAATCTTAATCCCATTTTTGAAATACAGTTGTTTATTGTGGACATTAAGCTAAATCTCACGGCTCTATAGCTAGTGGAATGCCTATTTTGAGTTCCATTTGCTTCATCATCCACCACGTGTTACATTACACGTTGTAGGTTGACAGGGCACGGGTCCAGAACTCTTCCTTCCCCAATCACATAGGAGTACCATTTTTCAATTTGCACCCAATTTTTGAACCCAATTCCTAGGCAAAAATGTATGGCTAACCGGCCAAGGTAAAAAAAAAAAGAGGAAACCTTCTAAAAGATCAGCTTTGTGATTCTCGGCGTCTCAAGTATTTTTTTACAATCAAGTGCTCGGGCAAACTTATGCGTAACTTAACTAATTTTGAAGAACTAATTTCATGACCGCCCAAAAGATTGTGTTAAATTATTTGGCATAACTTTTGTGTCTGTTTTTCTGGTCAAATACAATTTAAAAATTAGTCAAAACTTGATACCTATTTTGATGCTTTTAGATTTCTGCTCTTATAAACGAGCTTTTTGTAAATTTTGCTATGGGTATTACACTTTTTTATACCGAAGATGTACAACACTGAGGTGGAAGCAGCCTCCACCCAAAATTTTCAAAATGGAGGCAAAATTCAACCTGAGAGAAAAAAAATCCACCCCCAACCTAAACGCCATTGACGCCGACGAACCCCCAAAATTCCATTAATGCCGACGGGGCCTCCAAACCCAGCTTTTCCCCAAATCTCACTCGTACGTTCTTCTCTCTCTCTCTCTCTCTGCCCGATGAGATTTGGTATGCGAAAAGGGGGCTGCTGGTCAAGGAGAGGTTGGGAGCTGTTGAGGTAGATTCGTGGAGGCTATCAAATGGGCTTTTGGGGGCGTCGTTGTGCCGTGTAAGGGGGAGAATGAGACTAGCCGGAGTGGAAAGTTGCGGCTGTGGAGGGGAGGAGATGGTGGTGGCCTGGTGGGTTAGATCTTAAAATGGAAACCCAAGATCTCAATTTTTTTGCTTTGTAAAATCTGAACTCTCTTCCCATATGTTTCTAATTTTTTGTGGTTTTTTATGATTCGTTTTTCAGTTCTTTTTTTTGTTTGGCATTACATACCTCAGTTCAATAAGTTAATCCAACCACTGAGTGCAAGTATAAGTTCAAGCGGCAATTATTTTCAGAACTATGAAAATTCTATAGCTTTAATTGTGGGATTTTGGCTTCATATCTGTTGACTATTGGGGAAATAGTTGATGCATGGTACTCCCTGGAAATGGTGTTAAGACGGAGAGAACCAGGAGGTAGAAGTTTGGTTTGAGGAAAGGGAGGCTGTGGAAGACAGAATGGGTGTTCGGGAGAGAGACGGAAAATGTCCATAGTCGGCATTAATGGCATTTTAGGGGGTTGGTCGGCGTCAATGGCGTTTGGGTTGGGGTGGGTTTCATTAGGATTTGAGAAAAAACCGGGTTTCTTCCTCTCCCGGATTGTGTTTGCATCCATTTTGAAATTTTGGGTGTGGGCAAAATTCTTTAATTTTTTTTTACCAATCTAGCGCGTCCGATTAACACCAAAAAAATCATTGTATTTATTTCATTTCAAATTTAAGTGCTTGTCTTATGTCAACACCGGTCCTAGCCTCCTGGGCTATGATCAAAGAGGCGGCCTCCTTGGACCCCTTAAAAAAGGTGTAAAAATTAGGATTCCAAACTATTTTTAGTACCGAGCATATAAGCTTTCCAAACATATAAGTCCAAAAAAAATAAAATTAAGGCCCCTTTTTCAAAGCCTATCATAGGCCCTATAATCTGTGGACTGACCCTGCTGCTTTTAACTACTGGCAATTTCAAAAATCTCAAGTGGACTGTATATGGTGATTGCAATATTTTTTATTTATTTATTTTAACAATCTCAAATTTTATGACCGTCAAGTATGAAGTGGATTTTGATTCTTCTTTATATGATTTGGGGAGGAATAAATAGTAGCCAGCCAGTGGAAAGTTCCTAGGATGTTCTATAGCTTGGTCACACTTGAACATGACATGTGAAGGAGTATTTCCATTTACGGCGTTCAAAAGAATGCCTAATATTTAGGCCGCCTAATAAAGTGATGGACCGTCAATTTGAAGTACTACATCTTTATCTTATCATATTGTGATCTTAACGGATTTAACCACTAAAAAGTGGCGGCTCGAAAACTAGTCCAAACTGTTTACTTAGGGTCTTCTACTTTGATTTGAATCAATTCCAATGTTTGGATGGAGACCAACCATCACGAATCTACCAAAACTGCATGCCCCGAATAAAACATCGCCGACCAATCATCCTGGTTGGCGATCGAGGCTTTTTGTCCCCGAAGACTCATGGTGTCTGAATTCGTAGGAAACCAATCTCACCGTCTATTGGCAAAGGGCTCAATAAAAGTCGATAGGACAAAACTTCAAATAAATTAACCCCAGAAAAATCGATAGTGTGCACTTAAGAGATTCTGAACTTTAGACGTCATATATAGCAAAACAACAAACTCTTGAAGCCTTTAGGTCCAACCCAAACTCTTGAATTTTAGAACAGTAACTTGATTTGTCTCTAGACGCATATTTGGCCTAAAGAATATTAAAATCAAGGATAGTTGTTGGTTTAATTGATGAGGAGGCAATCCATAGACACTTTGGCACTTCAATGACCAATTAAGGTCAAAGATAAAGAAACACTGCGTGTAAATCTTATTACTAGCTCCTTGTTATTCACATGTGTCATAGCTTCAAGTCTCTCAATTGTGGTACACCTCAAGTAAGCACCCACTTCTCTAGTCGTTTCCGTGAACCCACAAGGCACAAACGAACAAACGATATATGTTTTTTGCCAAAAGCCACTGCTCTGCTCCACGTGGGAGATATCAATCTTTGGTTCAAAATGGATATTGACATGCATTCGCCACGCCAAAAAGAAGATGATCTCTCCGATCTCCCTAAATTTTTTGTATTCTTGTTCGTTTTTTCTGCATTTTTATTTATTAAAATAAAAGAAGGGGGAACTCAAAGTATTATACTTTTGCACTGGAAAGGGGAGCTCAAAATTGTTCTCCTTGGTTGATCCTAACCTAAAACGGGCTGCATGGAAATTCAAATTACCATAGAAAATGGATCAATTTGCTATCCACGCATCTCTCTCTATGTTTTTTTTTTTTTTTTAACAGTGAAAGTCAACATTGTTAATTTAAAGTTAGCAAACTTTGAGCACTGTCAGATACATAGAAATACATAGTGCTTACAAATAAGCTATCACTCCACTTGCAAGACTGATATGATTTTTGTAGCCATGTCATGGTCTATGTACGCATGCATACTAATCAAAGTGGAATACTAGCAATTACCTAGTTGGTTAATTGGGCAAGTACTTGAATTTCAATGGATGAAATCTGAGTCGTTCATTACCGAGCATGAATGGCTCAGATGGAGACAACACCCATGTTGTTCCTTAGGGGACAACAAGATCCCCGAGTTCTCTGTGTCCCCTTTTGACGTGGTTGATATATACGGACAGGGAAAAAAACATCCTAGTTGAAAATTAAGGGCACGGGGTGTTTTTTTTTTTTTTCAAAATTTTAACAGCCATATAATGATACAAAATTAAACAAAACATCAAAAAAGATGATCATCTCGCCCTAAAAAGCGCAATAACCACGAAGGAGGTCTAGCTTCCCAAGTCCTGGAACCAAAACCTCGCACGCCATAACTTGCCAATGTATCAGCCTCACATTAGCTGATCTTCTCACAAACCGGAACAAGCAACTCACAAACCATCTTGCCAATCTACGGATATCTTCGATTATCACTTCCATATCAGTCGGGCATAGTATATCCCTGTTCAAAATCGGAACAAGCTGTTGTGAATCTCCTTAAACGGGGTTCATGTACTATATAGTGATCTTGTCATTGGACTCATACAGTCATACGGCCATCTCATGTTCATGTACCATAGCGGTACCGATCAAATTGGAAGTAGCATTTTAGCTACGGGAAGAATATAGAGTACAGCAAACACACTTTACAGACAGCATGTACAATGCAATTTAGAACAATGCAATTTAGAACAAAGATGATTGAAGCAACCTATTTTTGTTCAAAATTTTTGTTTAGGGTTTTTATAGAAAGTCAGCTTCATTCGATATCGATAAAGACGTTTAGGAAGCATCCAACTTTCTTTCAGAAGCCAAATTCTAAAGTGAAGTTAGATGCTCTGTAAACAATCTTATCGATATCGGATGAGGATGATTTTTTATGAGAACCTTGAAAAAAATATTATGAACTAAATGAACTGAGTTTGATCATTTTTATGAGACCAAAGAAGGATCCTAAATTGCTCTGTACGCACTGTTTGTACAACGTTTGTTGTACCCCTAGCAGCTCTGTTTTAGCAATATCAATACCAACACGTGGGCATAATGGGAGTGCTGCTCCCTCCGTTCTCCATCTTATAAATTAATCTGTCACAACTTCACAGTTAACCAAAGACACACGGACAGTCTTCATAATCTGCATGTGCTCTCTGCTCTCTCTGTTTCAAACCCCCCAACTCTTCTCCTCCTACTGAGAATCTCTCTCTCTCTCTAAAAGACAGATAGATACCCACAAAAGTCTTTCTCAATTCCCTTGTCTTTATCTTTTATTTTCTTATGATCGGCCAATTCCCTTGTTTTTCTCTCTCTGTCCCTTCAAAACCATCACGGATGTCTGATCCCTCCCCTTGTCTCTCTCCCTGCATAAACCCCCGCTTCTTCTCCCGCATCCGACGGTTCCTCCGCCTCCATCGCTCCAACAAGCCACACCCACTGCGGTCCGATAGCTTCGACACGCCGAGAGTCATCGATTTCGATCAAGAACAACAGGGCAGTAGTACTGATCAAATGGAGATCAGAGAAAGCGGCGAGGGTAGCTTGGGAGCTTTGCAGAAGGCGGTGAAGAGGCTTCACTTTGGGGGGTGGGAAGAGAAGGAGGCGGCGGCGGAGGAGATTAGGAGGTTGGCGAGAATGGATTCGAAGATGAAGAAAGAGATGGCGGAGCTCAGGGTGGTGCCGCCGTTGGTGGATATGGTTGGTTTGGAGGCCGGCGGGCGGCGGCGGACGGTGGCGGTTCAGGCTTTGATCGAGCTTGCTAATGGAAGTTACGCGTAAGTTTGATTTTCAGTAGTACGTATTTGTTTTAGGAGTAATGATTTTCCATGATTTGCCTTAAATATATATTTGCGTAGTTTTGGTGGTTATATATTACAAATATAAATAATTTTTCATGTTTTGTTGTTTTTGTTTTAAGATTTCTCCTTTCGTAATTTGTTTGCGTTTTTTTAATTTATTTATTGATATCCAAGGGTGACTCCAGGATTGGGTGACAAAAATATAGTGTTAATGACGAAAAATTCTATAAAAAATTTAACTTTTTTGCCACAGCGATATACATCAGCGGGGTTAGTGGGGGGTGTAAGAGTTAGCACTGGGAGACCAGAAGCTATCTATAGCCCTGGCCCCCTAAAGGGCCTGCTCCCTGTGGGGCTCGAACCCAAGACCTTCCACAATGGGGAGGCAATAACTTACCAACTGCATTAAGCAGTGGTTGTCAAAAAAAAAAAAAAAAAACTTAGTGTTGCGAGATATATTATAAGAAAAAAGGAAAATATGTTTATTATTCCACTGTTTCACGAAAATATACTCCAACATATAACCCTTATTTACAATATTGATATGAATTCAAGTACAGAATCATATATGTAATTTACCCTGGACTAGAATGGGTTGGGCTAAATTTTACATATAACACTTTTCTTTCTGTTTTTTAAAAATTGACGTGGGCTATAGTCATAGTTCATCCTTTCTGTACTCATAGTTCCATCCTTGTCTAGATCGTTGAATCTTCCTATTTTGAAAGCTCTAAATTATAGCTTCATTAACTACACCACTAAATATGTTTCTTTCCTCAAAATTATCAACCCTGAGTTTATAGCTTCATAATTGGGCTAAGCTTATTTTTGTTTGTCTGGTTGTACAATTTGATTATCCAAATTTAGTTAGACTTTCGTTCATTCTCATTCATTTTTGAAATATATATAAGTCAAATAATAAAATATCCAAGAGAACTCATTTCTTTTTCTTTTTTTTTTGTATAAAATGTTAATGATCTGTATGGTGAAAACTATTTAATGGAAGAAGCAACAATTGCCAATTACTTAATAGTTAATTAATGACGTGGCAAGATTTGGATGGGAGCCTAACGAAAGTAGCTAATTATGGAATCTAACCAACATGGAATTCAGAGGCCACCGTTGACTTGTCCGGTCCAGAGAATAAATACAGTATACATTATGAAGGCAAATGCTAACCGGTGCAATATTGCACCGGGTATGTGGGTCCAAGTGGACAGTTTTACAATTCTCTCCGTACAGGACAATGGCATGACAAAGAACTTCTAACATGTTTTACAGCTTTGCCCTTAGTTTTTTAAGTAATAACAAAATAACCATTTACTCAGTCAGAAAAGGTAGGCGACATTTCCCAAGCATATTTCCCCCCCCTTTTTTTATCTTAGGCGCCATTTCCCCTGCATTCCTTTTTCACCTTTTTCTTCTTCTAAGCTCTCTGTTTCTCCCATCTCCTAAAATTTGTTTTGATCGACTGGAAGGTCAGAGCTCTCTATTACACTTGAGGAACTTCAAAAACTCTTGATTTTTTAGATTGAAATTGTTTTTTTTTAAAAATAAGAATCTTTTTTTTTTTTTGGTTCCGGAACGGAGCCTTAAGTAACTTATTTTTTTGTCTTTATTTAAATTTTTTTCATTTGTTTATTTTGTATGTCAAACTTTTGTAACTTATTGATTCGTCTCGACGAGAGGAATAAGAAAAGTAAAAAATTGTGATCGAAACTCAAACTAATTTTTTGAATAAATACAAAAAAAGACAAATAGACAACTTTTTTTTAATACCTTTTTTGTCTTTTTTAAAAAAATTATGAATTTCTATCAAATTTTTATACTTTTCCAATTCCGCTCGCCAAGACGAATCAATAACTCACAAAAGTTTGACGCAAAATAAACAAATGGAAACTCTGACTTGGACTTGTCAATTACCTCAAAAAGAAAACAGCCTTGCTAGCTTTAACGCATAAAAATACAGAAAAATATTCATACATTTTAAAATAATATTTTATGGGACTTTGTAAAAAATCAGCTCCAACGGATATCGGTAAATTTTTTTTTTTTTGGATTCGTAGGAGCGAAAGTGCTCAACTATTCAGTTTAACCCTTACGAACTCAGGAAAAAAACTTACCGATATTTGTTGGAGCTGATTTTTTACAGGACCCCATTAAAAATTATTTTAAAACTTATGGATATTTTTTTGTATTTTGTTGGACCCAGAATAGGTCCCACTAGCCATGCGATACAAATGCACGGTAAAACCATGCGGTAAGGCTAGACATTTTGAAAAGAAAAAAAAAGGTATAATTCAAAACAGTAGTCTCACTCGAGTTGTGTGGGTCAAGAAAAGGAAATTTTCAAAACTTAGTCTGTGTAACCATATTATAAACAGGTGTGTACCACAATATAAACATGTTACATTCAGAAAATTTGTGGTTGCAAATAGTTTGGCCCAAAAAAACCTACTGTATTTAAAATTTACAATTGGAGGTGGTCTTAAAAAAAAAAACCGTTCGAAAATACAAAGAGTATTTTAGATAACGAAGTCAATTTTTTCATGAGAGAGAGGAGAGCTTTTTGTTGTTGCTGTAATTTCTATATAAATAGAGATCGAGAGATTTGTCTCAGAGCGAAAGACAAAAGGCTAAAAGAGTCAAATTGCAAGAAGGTGCCAGACTGAAATGATGTTTTATCAGAGGAAAAGTAAAAAGAAGATAACAAGGACACGTGGCTAGAAGTGGTGGTTGTTTAGCCGGTGCTATAGTGCACTGGTTAGCCGGACCGATGAAAGTATAATATGCACATTCAATTTCAAAAAGTAAGGAAAAAAAAAAAAATATATATATATATATATATATATATAGGCCGCCCCATTTGCAATTGGTTTTTGCCAGAAATCGGCAGGGTCGGGGTCGGGCCCGCCCTTTTTTTGTCTATTTTGTAGTATGTCCAAAGTATCTACGGCTCTAACCGAATCTTGCCCACTACTGGTGGTACACAGCTAATTTAATTCTCGAGAGAGAGGTCCCCATCCCCATGAGGCCATGATGAGAGAAACAAACAGCTCTATTTCTCCACTTCTCAAAGCTCCTGTGTGACGAAGGTTCCTGGCGTGATTTCCTACCGTACGTAACGCAAAATAGAATCTACTACAATTTTACTCCCCGATGATATATCCTTGCTTGCTCCTTAGCTTCCTCATCTCCTCTTTTCAGTTGGAAAACTTGGAGTGTCCAGTCAGGCCCCTCCTTAGCTGTTCTAATCGGGTATGAGAGATGGATCATTCGTACGAAAATCAAGTCTCTAACTCTAAAATAATCGCAACATGTTATATAATTTTTGAAATGGCCCTTATGTAGTCAACTGGAGAATTTACCTTGTTCTGCGTTTGGGTTTGAAAGTAATGAGTAGAGAGGGATAAATAAATATAGTAAAAGAACTTATTGGAAACCAAGCGCAAGGGTAAACTATAGCGAACTGTGATCCTACTTGTTTACTGCTTTCCACTAGAATTCGTATATGTTTCATGCATATCTAGAAGAGGTTGATCGATCAGCTTGACATTTTAGGAGTCACCGAGAAATAAAATACAACCTCTCTAAAGCTAAACGCAAATGACAATCAGGGTGTTCGAATCAGCTTATACGTACCGTTGTTAATTTAAAAAATAAAAACAATTTCACCGTTCAAATGTAGGACCCGACTAAAGTTTGGACAAATGCTCGTATGAACAATAATTGACAAGACGACCTAGAACGATTTGAAATTGGGACTTAAGTTTCAAGTCCCGAACTTCAGGCCACGAGTTAACCAAAGTATGAAACTGATAGAAAGTGACTCTCTTCCTTTAGTGTATGTTTGGCCAGAATTCATTCTCCGAATTCTTGCCAAACACTTCCATAATCCAAAAACACAATCTAGAATTAGGGTCTAGGATCTTTCCCATACACCCTTTTTTGTAAGTCAGGATCAGTGAACCCCAAATTTTGTGTACAAATCGAATACTTCATCCACCAGGATCAACTCAAACTTTGTTATCTCTGAGGATATATCCTTGCTCTAAAGAAGAACAACTATACAGTATATATTTTCCTTTTTGACTTATGAAGCTTTAGCAGTTAGCAACTTGGCACGGTCAGGATCGATCCAACAGTACAAGCCGAGACCCAAGTGACCAAACCACATCCAATAATGAGGCCTGAAGGTGGGTTGACTGTCCACTAGACTCCAATGGGGGTTAAGACTAATTGGGTAGTGGAATAATAATAATGGCTTATTTACTTTTTTGGTTCCCAAAGTATTTCCGTTATGCCATTTTGGTCCCCAATATTTCAATTGCTAACATTTGGTCCCCAAAGTATCAATTTTGTCTTTAAATGGTCCCTGCGGCTCACGCCGTTCCTTCCCTCCGTCAAATTGGAGGGCAAGTTTGGTATATTGGGGACCAAAATGGCACAACGAAAATACTTTGGGGACCAAAATGGCACAACAAAAATACTTTGGGGACCAAAAAAGAAAATAAAGCTATGGGGGAGGGCGGTGAAATACCAAACTTGCCCTCCAAGTTGACGGAGGGAAGGAACGGCGTGAGCGCAGGGACCATTTAGAGACAAAATTAATACTTTGGGGACCAAATGTTAGCAATTGGAATATTGGGGACCAAAATGGCACAACGGAAATACTTTGGGGACCAAAAAGTCAAAAAGCCTAATAAAAATACGTACAGTACTAGTGAAGCATTGAGTTTGTTTTATTGTAGGATGTGAGCAACTTATATATGGTCCCATGAGATATCATCACGTAGTTGTTCAGATTTGAAATATCCTTTGAAAATACCGACGGCAATAGCCTTCTTTTGTTGACCTTACAATCTCATAAAAAGACTTAGAGTAATTATTAAGCGTTTTCGGAGTACCACGTAACAGTACCATGTGGCGTTGCTTACGTGATACTCTCTACCATTTACGTAGCAATAGATTATGGTTCTCGTTCACTTTTTTTGGGTGGATTGGGAAACAAAAAATAAAATACATTGTGTTGTGACAATCTTTTATTTGTGTGAAGTATCCAATAATTGGCCTAAAAAACTCTAGTTTCAGGATCATCTTCACCTTCCCTTGGCATGATGTGTTCAATTTCTTGGGGTTAGTTGAACCGATAAACTTTTTGATAAAATATTTGTGTCACTTCTATTATTTAGCAAGGTAGTCAAAGCAATAGAAAACGGATGGTGAGGTCCTGCATACATGATTCTACATGCCTTTATAAATCGCAATTATTTTATAACCACAAACACTTACCCATGCAATCACACAAATCATTCACATCAAATGTAGGTCTTCACACACTAGTGTTCGTGGGACTAGCATTGTGTAAATCGTCTTTACTTCAATTGGGTGGCACTCAAGGGCAGGGGACATATTTGCAGGTGGGACTAATTTATTAAAATCCCTAATATTGTTGAAGGTTTGTAACTTAATTAGTGGCTTTGTACCCATTAAATAATAATGCTCCAAGTATTTGACCCAAATACAAAAGAAACTAGCACTCTATCGTCCTATTATTTCATTTTTGGATGTCTCATAATTCATGTCCCTTTACGAAATTCAAAGTCCAAAATTTGATACATTTCTCATTCTACCCTTTTTTTTAGCACCCGAACAAATTTACAACCAAGTAAAAAAAATAAAGCTTTGGGCAATTCTGAAAAGTAAAAATTTGTACAATGTAATCATTATGTCTCAAAACGAAGTTGGAGTTCCAAAGAGGGACCTATGTAGATTGTGTACAATATTGTTACAAAGTTAAACGACAATCCAATGATGAATAATTCCTTCCCCGTCCATGATGAAAAAGACATCTTACTCTTTCGCATTTCAAGTCAAACTTCTATATGTATATTTTAAGTCAAATTTCTATCTTCTCTATGTGTATTTTAAGGGCTTATTTACTTTTTTGGTCCCCAAAGTATTTCCGCTATGCCATTTTAGTCCCCAATATTTCAATTGCTAACATTTGGTTCCCAAAGTATCAATTTTGTCTTTAAATGGTCCCTGCGGCTCACGCCGTTCGTTCCCTCCGTCAAATTGGAGGGCAAGTTTGGTATATTGGGGACCAAAATGGCACAGCGAAAATACTTTAGGGACCAAAATGGCACAACAAAAATACTTTGGGGACCAAAAAAGAAAATAAAGCTATGGGGGGGGGGGGGTGAAATACCAAACTTGCCCTCCAAGTTGACGGAGGGAAGGAACGGCGTGAGCGCAGGGACCATTTAGAGACAAAATTGATACTTTGGGGACCAAATGTTAGCAATTGGAATATTGGGGACCAAAATGGCACAACGGAAATAGTTTGGGGACCAAAAAAGTCAAAAAGCCGTATTTTAAGTCAAATTGAAAATAGGAAATGTCATGGAGAGTTGTTTTAAGTCAAATTTCTATCTTCTCTATGTGTATTTTAAGTGTTTGTACTTATTTATTTATTAAATGGTATCCCGAATAATTAACACAAAAAATGTTCCAGATGATTTCTAATGAGATTGTGACCGCACTAGCCAAATTTCTTGGCTCCGCCCTGATTCAACTCCCTCCTTCCCCTTACCTCCTAAACTAGCTTAGATGTAGGAATTGCCATGTTTTTTGAAGCAACCCAAAAAAAAGAAAAAAAGAAAGGGCAATAGAAGTGGCTCCCTTTGGTTCGGTGCCCTTTAAAAAACTGAACCCATCAACTGCTTGGTATAAAGTAGGTCCCTTTAGTTTGTTACTCTTTAGCATGCAGTCAGAGCAACGAAATGGCACCATTTGGTGTTTTGCTGCCCTTAAAATACTGGACCCATCAAGTGTTTGATAAAAATGTCTTGGTCCCTTTAGTCCATTCTTTAGCAAATAGCCAAAGCAATGAAATGTCACTCTTCTTTCTGTACCTAAACATAATTTTGTGTCTCTGTTTAGTTGATTCACCACTTGAGCTTTCAAAGTCAAATTACATGTCAGTCGTATCTGATAAATTTAACTATTTCTTGGGTTTGCCTATTCTAAATCTTTGTGTTTCTTTTTCAGGAACAAGGTACTGATTGTTGAGGCAGGGATCTTGTCAAAATTACCCCAAAACGTCGGCGTTTTGGACGAATCAACAACGCATGAACTGGCACAATTGTTCCTATCCATATCATCACTAGCGAACAGCAACTTCCCTCTCTCCTCACCGCAAATTCTTCCATTCCTCGTTGGGATTCTGGAGTCTAATTCAAGCATCGAAACCAAAGAATTTTGTTTGTGCACATTGTACAATCTTTCGACCATGCTAGAAAATGCAGGAAATTTGGCTACCAATGAGGTGGTTTACATCCTCTTGAGGCTTTCTTCCATAGAACAAACATCGGAAAAAGCCCTCGCAACATTAGGGAATTTGGTGGTGACCCTCCAGGGAAAGAAAGCAATGGAAAGCAATTCCATGGTGCCAGAAAGCTTTATAGAGATTTTGGCAGGGGGGGAAAAACCCAAATCCCAAGAACTTTCTGCATACATTTTGATGATTTTGGCACACCAGAGTTCCACGCAGAGACAAAAAATGGCTAATTCAGGAATTGTCCCTGTACTTCTTGAAGTCGCGTTATTGAGTAGCCCATTAGCTCAAAAACGGGCACTGAAACTACTCCAATGGTTTAAAGATGAACGACAAATGAAAATGGGGCCTCATTCTGGGCCACAAACGAGACGGATTGCTATAGGGTCACCGGTGACTCAGAGAGAGGCCAATGAAGGGAAGAAAATGATGAAAAAGTTGGTGAAGCAAAGTCTTTACAAGAATATGGAAACGATTACTCAACGAGCCAATACTGCTGAGGATTCGTGTTCTAAGCTCAAGGCATTGGTTATTAGTTCAAGTTCTAAGAGCTTGCCTTATTAGAGATTTATCTACTAAAACAAATCAAATGGGCAAACTCCAATGTATAGCTCCTTATGAGTTGCAAGCGAAGGGGATGAAACTGGGAATGAACATTTTTTTCAAGATTGAAAAGGACTGCACTACTTCAATGAGAAGTGCACACTTTGTGCAATAGCTTACATTGCTGTACCTTATGGCAAATAATTGTTTTAGTTTCTCCCATGGCAAAAAAAAAAAAGAGCCATCTATTGGCACATAAATCGAGGTTAATCTTTTGGTTATCCGGAACATGTACCACCAAGCACAACCTTAGATCGCGTGGCTCCACCATAAACTAAAGCCCCCTTCTTCTTCATCATGTGTTTGAATAGGAGTTGTTAAATGCGGAAAAAAATAACGATTTTCACACCTTTTTGTAGTAAAATATATAGTATGTTCCTTGTCATATTTTTGTCCAATTATGTAATTGCCATGACCTTTACTAATATCTGATACACTTCCTTCACAAAACCCATAACATGTTTGCCGTTTTTGTTCGGATTTGGCCAATGATCTTAAATTTTGTGTGTGTATGTTGTATCACAAATTCCGATTCTGTGTAAAAGAGAGGGGAAATTTGATATTCACAGGGATGAGTGCATGGTTTGGAGAATGATTGGAGTTGGTGGTTTCTCAGAAGGATAGGTACCGGTAGTGTAAGAGTGTTTGTTTCAGTTCAACCCCCATAACCAGGACCAGGAATAACAGACGTCGCTCTGGCAAAGCCCCACAACAGTGGCAAGTAGCATATGAAGAATGAAATAGATTGACCGTGGTAGGCGCGGTCGAAATTATTAACACGTCAGCAGGAAGGACTTGTTGACCCTCCAATTGTCAGCGGACACATAGCAGCAGGGCCCGCGCGGAGGGAGAGCCTTGGTCAAGGTCTCATTCCAAGAGGGACGGTTGACCACCCAATGAGGGAAAGAACACGTGTACTGCGTAAAGAATGGCGTCCGCGGAGACTGTCCGCGGAAGGGGTAACCATTGCGGGACCTTCACTGTTCCCGCGGGAGGATTAAAGATATACCAAAATGGGCACAGCGGCAGAGAGCCGTAGGTAGACCCCGGGACCCCACCTGGACCTCGAGGCAGGGTCTGGAGGGGGTCCCGCGGAAAATACACGATCGCCGCGGGTCACGTCCTCGCTCCAGCGGGAACTAGGGAAGTTCTTGTGGCTTAGGACGGAGGTTATGCCGCGGAAATTCAAGTCGGTCCGCGGAAAAGTTTCCGCGAAATGACACGTGCACTCGCGGCCTGGAGGTACGGAAGGGACACGTGTTGGGGTCCTATACGAGCGCCGTTCTGGGCCTGACCTAGGCCCAAGTGCCCTATAAATACCCCTGACATTCCCAATGATTGGGACAACAGGGACTTTTCTAGGGAAAGAGCAGGTGGGAGCACTGATTCTGAGGAAAGAGAACATTCTTCCCCGGAGAAAAGGTGATCTCACCCGTTCGAACCCAGGAAAGGTCAACATCCCCCCCCCCCCCCCTTCGCACGAAGAATACAAGGGACACACTGCCATTGTCTCTCTCGTACCTCTTGCTGCATCTCTCACCCCCAAGGTTTCTCCCATCTTCCCTCTTCCTCTTTATTAATCATCAACCAATCGCACCTCTCCAGCTCACACTCATACACATAAGCACAGTCAGCGGAACCCAATACACCCACATTCAGGCGACTCTACTGGGGAGGTGTCTTTTGGTTTATGGTTAGCACTCGTTCTAGGGAATACATCGAACCACCGCGTTGTAGGATAATGACGACGCCAGTCGGCCACAGACCAGTCTTCGAGGAAGTCGGAGAAACCAACAGCGCGGGTGCAGCTGCGCAAATGCTGCGGGCCCTTCAGGATGGGCAACGACAGTTCCTCGAGTCGCAGAAACAACTGCTTGCGGTCTTCACCGGCCTTACTGAGCTCATCTCGACGGCGCTATCAAAGGCCGCGGTTGGCCAAAATGACGACCCACAGCAGCACCATGCTGGGGGCAGCACTAGCCAAATGACACAGCATCAGATTCCTCTGTCTGCGCCTCACCATTTGCGTCCTGTACTCGTAGGGGGCATTGCTGGAAACCCCATCGGAGAACGCCAAAAGGAAATCCCCGCGGACGGTATCAACACGCCATCCACGGGACCTTTCATCACAATGGCAGAAGTACAAGCTCTGCTGGCTTAACAGAAGACAAGCGAAACAAGTAGGAAGGAGGCAGGCGTTGCCGAGACCAGCACCTCGTCTGCGGGGCAATTCATCAATTTGGCAAATGTGCAGGCCCTTCTTACAAAAGAGAAAGCAAAAACAGTCCTACCCTACCTCCCGAGTCTGGACATTCGCCCACCGTACCCGGTGACGATCTTATCATTACCTTACCCCGAGGGGTATAGCTCGCCGAAGTTCGTGAAATTTGACGGGAAAGAGGGAAGCGCGCAAGAGCACGTGGTTCGATTCATCGAATCACTTAGGCCTCATGCAGCGGACTCTAACCTTCGTCTCCGCGAGTTCTCGAAATCTCTCACCTCCCGCACGTATACATGGTACGTTAACCTAAAGCCTTACTTAATTGCCACTGGGGAAGAAAAGGTCAACAGATTCTATGCTAAGTTCTTTCAAGTCCGCGAGAAGGTGACGGCGATCAGTTTGACGAAGAAAGTTCAAACGAGCGGAGAAGACGTAGTCGACTACATCAAACGATTCCAGGATCGCGTGGTCGACTGCACGGAGTCAGTAAAAGAAGTTCAGCTTGTTGAAATATGTATTGGAGGGATGATGGATGAATTCAAGATGTTGCTTATCAACTTGAAGTTGGGGACCTTCTCCGCACTGTTAGAGTCAGCATACAACATCCGCCATGTAGTTAGGCCACCCCGGAAAGATAGCTAGAAGGGCAAAGTTACGAGGGCCACTGTCGCTGTCGCGGAAGGGCCGCGAACCCAGCAAGCCGATGGTGGAAGAAAGCGAAGAGAGCGTGAGTCTGGCCCGACACTAGACTACCCTTGCAGTATGGATGAAGTTCGAGCCTTGATGACCACGTGGATTGCAGACGGAGAACTGGAACCTCCGCCAGTGGAGTATGAACCAACTCGGGAAGACCGCGAGCATCCGCGGTACTGCATGTATCACAGGCACACCAAACACCCGACAAGTGATTGTTGGTCTTTGAAGAGATTGTTCAAGAGGAAGCAGAATGCAAATGAGCTGAGGATAGGGCAACGCGACATCCGCGTGGACCCTTATTCAGTTCATGGCCACAATAATGGGGAAGTCAACATGGCGGAGTGCTACCCATTCATGTACGAAGACGAGAGCGATGTCGATAGCTGCTACTATCCTGAAGACGACACAGAGGAAGGGTGGGCTTATATTGTGTCCTGCCACGAAATCATCGAAGAATTTGGAGAAGGCCCAGCCCCCACAGTTGCGCCTGACCCGAACAGTTCAGTTAAGACGTTACAAAACAGTGTGAAGTTCTGCACGTTCTTTGACAGATTCGGCTTCACACCAGCCGCACGCTTGGAGATAACCAATGCAATAGTCAGTATCGCGGAGGTTCATCAGGAGTCATGCATGTCCGCGGAAAGGTCCGCTCCGCGAACAATCCGCGACGAATCGAACTCCGTCACTTTCTCGAATGCAGATCGCAGGGTGCCATACCCTCACAACTGGCCACTGTACGTTACGTCCCGCGTTAACGGGATGGAGCTTAAGTGGACTTTTCTTGATGGTGGGGCCTCCATAAACCTCATGCCCCTGTCAACGTTCAAGCGACTCGGGATCCAAGACAATCGGATAGTGGAATCACCCATCACCATCACGGGCTTTAGAGGTGACCGCAAGCAATCTCTGGGATTTGTTGTCGTGGATTTGGAAGTGGGGGCAATCCGCTCCGCTACCAAATTCCATCTCATTAACGCAGACCCAAATTACCACATTATCCTCGGACGAAGTTGGATGCACAAGTACGCGGTTGTACCGTCAAGCTACCATCAATGCCTGAAAGGAATTTGGGCAGAAAAGAAGGTTACTATCCGCGCATCGGAGAACCCATTCGATACAAGTGAGGCGCACCTCTCAGACGCGGTCTACTTCTCGGAGCTAGGAGAAGTGTCTCAGGCAGTCACCGCTAGGCCGCGCGGTGTGAAGATTCCAAAGTGGGAAGACATCAAGAATGAAAGGCAGGAGGCCCGAGAAAGAGACCCACCGGTGGCAGAAGTCGCAGCCCCCAGGAAGATCACTAAGACGAAGGAAGGGGGCAAGATGGTGTACTATTTATGACGGTCCACCGGGGCAGCGGTTGACCATGAAACCGCTGGCCCTGGCAGAACGTGTGCCGCGATAGACGAAGAGCTAATCCAAAAGCCAGAGCTCGCTCTGGAATGCATGCAGGATCAACCCAAGCCGCAGCAGGAGGCGCTAGAGGAAGTTGATTTGAATAGCGGGGTTGGTCCGCGAAGGCCGGTCTTCATCAGTAATGAATTGGACGGGGAGTTCCGCGAGAAGTTAATCACGCTGCTAAGAGACAACTCAGATGTTTTTGCATGGCATTACGAGGAAATGCCTGGTTTAGACGCGGAGCTGGTCACACACCACTTGGACGTTTTTCCCAATTCGAAGCCAGCTAAGCAGTCCCAGCGGAAGTACCACCCCGATTTAGAGGGATAGATCAAAGAAGTCGAAAAGTTGCGAAAGGGGGGTTTTATTCGCCCAATTCAGTACCCTGAGTGGTTAGCAAACATTGTTCCGGTGAAGAAGAAAAACAGACAAATTAGAGTATGTGTCGACTTTCGCGACCTCAACAAAGCATGCCCGAAGGATGAGTTTCCGCTCCCGTACATTGATACATTGGTGGATGCAACTTATGCCCACCAGATGTTTTCTTTCATGGATGGATTCAGCGGATACAACCAGATCAAGATGGCCCCAGAAGACGCGGAGAAGATGGCCTTTCGTACTCCCCTCTGAAACTTCTATTACATTGTGGTGCCCTTCGGCCTCAAGAACGTGGGAGCAACTTACCAGCGGGTTATGACGGCGATCTTCCATGATCTGATGCATAAGATTACAGAGGATTACGTGGATGACTTGGTGGTAAAGTCAACGGAGCGGATGGACCACTTAGCGGATCTTGCCACCGTCTTCGGCAGATGCAGAAAATTCAACCTCAGGATGAATCCGCTGAAGTGCGAGTTTGGAGTTACCGCGGGAAAATTCTTGGGCTTTCTTGTTCATCGTCACGGGATCGACGCGGATGGGGCCAAAATCAAGTCTATCACGGAAATGCCCCCGCCCCACTCCCAGAAGACGCTCAAGCAGTTCCTGGGCAAAGTTTCTTATCTATGGCGTTTCACCCCAACATTTGCGGAAATTGCAGCCCCTTTCGAGGACTTACTAAAGGGAAATGCAAAGTTTGAAACTTCGAATGGCGGCAAGAGCACCAAGAAGCCTTCGAGCAGATTAAGACGGTTTTGACTTCCCCACAGACGATGGTAGCCCCAGTCGCGGGTAAGCCATTGATGCTCTACTTGACCTCCACCCCAGCCAGAAAGTCCAAGGAGCGGAAGAAAGATACACGCCAATCGAGCGGTACTGTTTAGCCCTTGTTTTCACCACGCAAAAGCTCAGGCACTACTTTTTGTCCTTCTCGATTCAGATCATTACCAAGTGTGACCTAGTGCGGTACCTCCTGTCTAGCCCCGCACTCACCAGCCGGGTTGCCTGCTGGCTGTTAACACTCGCAGAGTTCGAGATTTCTTGCGCCGTACCAAAAGCGATCAAATGCCAAGCCCTCGCAGACCTCTTGGCCCAGTTCCCAAGCGACCAGTGTGAACCACTCGAAGAATCACTACCCGGAGATGGTTTCGAAGCTCTCGCGGCTAGCGCAAATGACTCACATTGGACGCTCAGCTTCGATGGGGCCACGGGTAGTGGATTAGGGGGCGCGGGAATAGTATTGCAAAGCGGGGAAGGAGAGAAGTTCCATCTGGCCTACAAGTTGAACTTCCCCTGCTCCAACAACGAGGTAGAGTACGAGGCGTTGATCTTGGGGCTAGTAGCGGCGAAAGAAAGAGGGGTTAAACACTTGAAGATAGCAGGAGACTCAAAACTGGTGATCCTACAAACAGAGGGGGTTTACGTGCTGAAGGAGTCCATGCTGGCACCATACCGGACGACAGTCCAAAAGTTGATGAATTTTTTCAAAAGTGTTAGTTTCGTCCACAGACCTAGGTCAGAAAATCGCTTCCTGGACGCCCTCACGATGCTGGGGGCAAGAACAGAATTTGAAGAAGACAAGGCTTGTATCGAAATCGTGAAGATGTTTGAGCCATCTGCGCTGCAGGACTTTTTGGAACCAACGGAGGATTGGCACGGAGCCATCAAGATACAATTGACTACTGGCGTAGGGCACTTGTCTACCGTAGAGCTGTCATGCTTCTTGATCTTGCGCGGAGAGCTGTATCATTACGCTTTGCAGGGGTGGTTCGCGCGGTGCTTCGATCCGAGGGAAGCAAGGAGAGTTCTGGATCAGATTCACGACAACAATTGTGCGAATAATGAAATCGCCGTGTACAGAAGAATTCAGAGGTAGGGATACTATTGGCCCAGCATGAAGAAGGACACGAACCTAATTGCGAAAAACTGCACGTGGTGCTCTTTGTACGCGGTTAGGCCGGAATGCTTAATGGTGTGCACTGGCGATCAAGAAGGAGATTGGAGGCAGGTCTACATCGACTATCTGAGAGAGGGGTCCCTGCCCACGCAGCGGATAGAGGCTGCGAGGCTCATCCGCGGGGCACTGCGTTTTTTCATCGAGGGAGGACATCTATTCAGAAGAACCCTTGATGGGATGCCCCAGAGGTGTGTGGGTAGAGAAGAGGCAGAGAAAGTACTACAGAAGACCCACGGGACTGAACATCAAGGATGGAGAAAGCTTTACGAGCAATTGGTCCATTTGGGATATTTTTGGCCCACCATGGAGGCGGATTCAAACGGCACGTGCGACGGTGCCAGGCTTGCCAAAAATTTGGGAATTTAGTTCACGCCCCTTCCGTGGAGCTACACTTAGTCCACGCCCCTTACCCGTTCCATACGTGGGCTATGGACTTGGTTGGTCCAATCAGGCCTGCCTCGCAGAAGAACAGATGGATTCTGGCGGCCACGGAGGTTTACACCAAGTGGGTTGAAGCAGTCCCGCTGAGGAAGGCCATTGGTGATGCGGTAGCAGCATTCATTAAGGAAAATATCATCTGCAGGTTCGGAATACCCAAGGTGATCCTGTATGACAATGGGACCCCATTTATCAACCATCACGTGGGGAGTTCACTCGATGAGTACATGGTGGAACACCGTACTTCCAGTGCCTACTACCCGCAGGGGAACGGGCAGGCAGAGGCGACGAACAAGACCCTGATAAGGATTTTGAGCAAGCTGTTGGACGAACGCGGCGGAACTTGGGCGGATCATTTGCCAATAGCCCTCTGGGCTTACCGAACCTCGAAGAGAAAGTCCACCCACGCAAGCCCCTTCAGTTTGGTTTACGGGGCGAAGGCAGTCCTACTCGCGGAGCTGAGCGTCCCTTATGCACGAATGATTCTCGCAATGGAGGGCTCCGCAGAGGGGAGAAGAGCAGACTTAGAAGCCTTGGAAGAAAGAAGGGTTGTTGCAGCCCGCGCTCACGAAAAGTACTGGGAATCCGTGGCACGATACTACAATAAAGGCGTAGTGCTGCGGACGTTTAAGAGGGGAGATTTGGTCTGGAATGCGACCACAACGGTGATGAGGGACTTGAAGACCCCGAAGTTCACGCCCAGATGGGAAGGCCCTTATGAAGTGATCGGTGCTTCCACGAGTGGATACTACCACTTGGCTCGCGTGGAAGATGATTTTGAGACAGGAGCAGTAAATTCCAAGTACATCAAGAAGTTCTACCCATGAGAGGGCAATAGAGTTCCTGATTTTCTGTTGCTATGTTCTTGTTCTTTTCTTTTAATTATGTCTTCAAAATTCGATGAAAGGGGATGTCTTTCTGTGAAGCAATTCTGTGTGAATGAATTACCAGACTGATTGTTAAAGGCTTTAATGAAATATTGCAATTATCCCTCCGTTATTGTATCTGATCTATATCCTACGTTGTGACAAGGTGAGAGTGGTCGCGCAGGGAGAACATTTCTGCAAACTCCCCCCTACCTCACGCTCATCGCAAAGTTCCAAACTTAATGATTATCAAAAGAGGTAATGTTAGGTCTTCGCGGCCAGAACATGGCCCGCGAGACTTGAGGGTTGCCAAATAGAGATAATGTTAAGTTCTGAAGGGTCAAAACATGACCCGCGTGCTTTTAAAACTTAATGATTATCAAAAGAGGTAATGTTAGGTCTCCGCGGCCAGAACATGACCCGCGAGACTAGAGGGTTGCCAAATAGAGATAATGTTAAGTTCTGAAGGGTCAGAACATGACCCGCATGTTTTTTAAAAAAAAAAAAAAACTTAATGATTATCAAAAGAGGTAATGTTAGGTCTCCGTGGCCGGAACATGGCCCGCGAGACTTGAGGGTTGCCAAATAGAGATAATGTTAAGTTCTAAAGGGCCAGAACATGACCCGCGGTTTTTAAAAATAAAAAATAAAATAAACTTAATGATTATCAAGGGAGGTGATGTTAGGTTCCCGCGGCTAGAACATGGCTCGCGAGGCTTAAGGATTACCAAATAGAGATAATGTTAAGTTCTGAAGGGTCAGAACATGACCCGCGTGCTTTCAAAACTTAATGGTTATCAAAAGAGGTAATGTTGAGTTCCCGCGGCCAAAACATAGCCCGCGGGACTTAAGGATTACCAAATAGAGATGATGTTAAGTCCAGTAAGGTCAGAACATGACCCGCGTGTCTTCGAAATTTAACGATTATCAAAGGAAGTAATGATGAAGTTTCCGCGGCCAGAGCATGGCCCGCGAGTCCTGATGGTTAGCAAACAAAAGGGATATTAAGTGGCGAAGGGTCAGAGCATGACCCACAAAGCTTCAAGCGCGATGATCAGCAAACAGAGATAATGTTAAGCTCCGCAGGGTCAGGATGTGACCCGCGTATTCTAGCTAACAATCTCCAAGAGTAAATAATGCTAAGGCAAAAAGTGTTCAAAAACGACAATTTTATTCCAATAATGTTAGTTTTATTCAGAATAAATAAATAAAAGGAAAATGGTACACATTTGTTACAAGCGGAAGGAAAGGAAAAGGAAGAGGAGCCTTAGGCCAGCCAATCCGCGAAGACGAGCCCCTCCGGGTCAGGGTCCTCGAGATGCAAAGCCGCAGCAGATAGCTCTGCGTCGCACTGCATGACCTGGGCGAGCCAGACCTCCAGGTCAGCCACCTGCTGCCTTGCGGACTCCAGTTGGGCGGCCAGCCCTTGGATCTCAGGCCTCAGAGCGGCCCTCTCCCCCACGGCCCTCAAGGCGGAACTCCTCGCGCACAGCCAACCTAGGTCAAACCGCAAAACTCGCATATCTTGCGCGACCTCTAGTAAGGCAGCTTCCGTTTCGAGGGTGAAATCCCCAAAACGTAGCTGCGCTCAAGGAGCGAGCACGTCATGAAGGCTACCAAGAAAGAGCACCCCGAGCCGGACAGACCGCGGATTGAAGGGGCCAAATGTCTTTGGGTGAGCCCGGGCTATGGCGTTCAGCAGTGGATGGTAGGCCTCGTCTATTGGATAGCCCGCGAGGAAGAGGCGGGATGGCGCTTCAGCATCGATGGGCATGGGACCCTTGCCCAGATCTGCGATGGGGCTCCGCCTGGGGGAAGTTCACTCCCTGGACTCCACCTCCTCTCTTTGCTGTCAGCCCATCTCCAAGTTCAGGTCAAGTGCAAAGTCTCCAAGGGCCTGACTTCCCTGTCCCCCCAAAACATCGTCAGTTTGCAGGAAGGGCATATCCTTAAATAAAGAATTCAGGTCTGAGTCAATAACTGAGGTGGGCCCCCACAAAGTTCTTGGTTTACCTCCAGCTGCCGGTCAGAAGGAAAGGCTGCGGGCTCAGTGGGCGGAGTGGGCGTGCGTCTCGCGGGCTGATGGGAAGAATAGGTCTGTGAGGTGGAGCACGCCGGGGAATGGGGACTGGTTGCATCTGCGTTCCGTCCCGCGTCTGATCTATTGGGGCGTTTGCAGAAAAGAGGCATTGGAGATCCCCGGGGAGCCGCTAGCAACCCGGCCTTGGAAGCTTTCCGTGGAACGGATGCCCGCGCTGGTGGATTGTTGGTGAGATCTAGAAAGAGTGGAGGTCGAGCCTGCCTCAGGCTGAGCAGTAGCAAGGCCCCCCGTGGTAGCCCGAGGAGGTTCCTCAGTGTTATCCTCTTCTTCTTCCCTCAGAAGTCGCGCGGATGCCACATTGATGGGTTCTGCGGCTATGTCGGCCTGGTCCACAGATTCGCGGGTGTCCGTTGACGGAGCAGGTTCGCGGATCTCAGAGGGCACTGCATGGGACGGGGAGGGGTCTCGGTCAGTATAATAAATGATGACATTTTCAGAGCTCTCTAAAGAAGGAGATGAATCGGAGGAGACCGTATTCGGATCCCCTCCGAGGTCAACGATGGAGGGCTCGTCAGGTAGTGTACCTCCAAGGACCGCCGAAGACTCTGGGTCTGGGTGAGGAAAGGGAATTGGTTCTATTCGGGGCTGGATCACCTCCTCCTCCCTTCGCTCTCCTAGAGAGTCAGCGATGTCCACTATGGCGATGTCTCCCACGGTGGGGGATTCTGTGGGAATGGATGACCGGGCTTGTAAGGCCGCCAAGTGGATGCTGAGGGGGACGCGATCTTCGTCATCATCATCATCATCATCACTGCTACTGCCCACCTCCATGTTCTCGTCTTCCCCGTTATCAGACTCCAGCATGGTTGTTCAAGATTTTGGCAAGGAAATGAATAAAGAAAAAAAAAAAAGAGAAAAAGAGGGAGACAATGGAGGCGACATGCCAACGAGAGACGCTTACTATCAAGGCGGTGTCGTTTGGGTTGAGTGTCTGGAATGTCCGCTTCTGCCTCCACTCCCGATCCGCCCGTGGCTTGTTTTGCTGCCTTTGCCACGGCGGTCGCCTCTGGCTCAAAGGCCACGAAGGTACTGTCGTCTTGCTCCCGCTGCCAAGAGAGGAAAATAAAACAAAAAGTATAAGTTTCAAGAGAATTAAGCGGCGTAGTAAGATGATTCAGCATAGTGGAAAGCACGTACCGTTCGAAGGCATTTCAGGCGACGAGTCTCCCCTGCCGCGGGCATTTGAGAAGAGGATGGTTGAGACGGCTCCGCTGGAGCTGGAGGTTGGGTCTTCCCGCGCGTCCCCCGCGAACTTGCGCGCCTCGGTGCTGCTTGAGGTGGCGAGGGGGGCCTCGCAGGCAATGCCCTGTTTAGAGGAGTGGCGTCGACCACAGCCCATTGGCTGTGAGGGCCGCGCCAGTCAGCTGTTCGGACCTCGGTGATGGCCCGCAGGGAAGTGTCCCTCACGCGGATTGTGGACACCTTGGGGACGACAGCCTACCCGCGGACGAACATCAGGAAGGAGTCCAGGTTCCTTCACCAAAACAAACGTAATTCTGGAGTGTAGCCCGAGATTCTATCTCTGGCCGGGATTGTTAAGTCGCCGAGTTGCACCAGGATTGGAGAGAGTTGAGTCACCATGAATCGGAGCTGGGACTCCACAAAGGAAGGCATCAGAGGGGCAGGCCCGGGCACCCCCTGATCGAAGCTCAATTGCCTCGCAAAGCGGTCCGGGCGGTAGACTACTACCCCAGCGGCCTCATTGTTCAAGAATGGGAGCCACCCAGGAACAGCTATGAGCGTAGAATTGATGACCGTCCGTGCAATGGAGTTGCCACCGCTCGCGGCGATGAGAGAAGAAGCAGTGGGGAGAAGGCACGAACCCACGCCCATGACGCCAGGGGCAGCAATGTTGTATGGACGCATGGTAAAATTGGCTTCTATGTCACATACCTCGTACCACGAGGCATTGCTGCTGGTGCCCTACCATTGCTCCGCGCGAGACCGCTGCCTTGAAACCTGGAAGGCCAACGGAACTAGGGCGATAGAGCGAAGATGCTCGAAGAAGTACGCAAGTAGGAAGTTGGTGTGGGCCATCGACAGATGGTCACATCTACCGAGGGACCTGGCGTAGTCCGCTTGTACCAAGTCCAGCTAGCGGTAGAGCAATCCTAAGAACAGAGGTGCCAGCGCAATGGGCTGGCCGCAGGCTAGGAGCACGGCCAGTGGAAACACCGCTTGGGAGAGGCTGTCAACAGGATAGTCAGGCAGAACAAAGTAAGAGAGGAAATAAGAGAAAAACCCAGCCATGTGGAGCCGCGGCCCGTACTCGGGACCCTCAACGAAGTCCCGCGCAGCACCCTGAGCCACGGTCCTCGCGGGTTGGAGGTCCTTGTAGAAGTAACGGATCCAACTCCCAAGGGTGGTCTTCTTGGCGTTTGCCGCTGCGGCCTTACGGACGCCTTGGGCAGTGAAGATGGGCCCACTCTGGGCCAACTTGTGCAGTTTTTTTAAACTCTCGACGTCATCCCGGTCTTCACACGAGAATTTGGTCAGGTCCAGAATATTGGCTCCGTGGAGGGGTAAGCGGGTGAGAATGAATACATCCTCCAGTGAAAGTCCGCTCTCCCCCCAGGCCCAAACAAAGGAATGGGTATCCATGCTCCAACGTGAACACACAAACTCCAGGATCTTGACAGCCGCCCCCTGCCAAGGGATACTCAGGCGCCGCGACAGCAAGACGGCAGCATTGGCCTCGCTGGCCACCAACACTTGCCTGCGACGGGGGTTGCTAACAACCTCGTCCACCCACTCCACCCAGTCAGTGGGTGGAGAAGCTTGGGCCCTAAAGCGACACTCCACGAAAGGGAAGTCTCCGCGTTCAATACGGAGATGAAGCACAGAAGAAGGGTTGATCAACTCTGCTTGCTCCGGGGCAGTAGGGGCTGTGAAGAAGGTTGGGTCGGCCACGGGAGCACCAATGACCAGATAGGCCTCCGCGAAGGCCCAGAATGGGTCCCCGACTGTTTGCAAGCACGGGGCCCTCTGCCACTGGTCAGCGGAGGGGACTGGGACTTCGACGTTCGGATTACGCGCAGCCATTTATACTTTGTGTGGAAGGAAAAGGGAAGGTATGGCCGCGGAAGGTAGAAAGCAACAGGAGAGAAAGTGATCGCTCGCTAAGAGTCAAACGAGAAAGCGACATCAATTCGACAGAAATTTGGACGGTAGGTGAAAAAGGAAATAATGGACAAAGGGTTTATATAGTGGTCAAATGGTGGGAGTATTTATGACGACCGTACACGAAAGGGCACAACGGTATATGGAAAGGTGTTGTCAATGGTTAGCAATACTCCCGCGGAGCAGCTCGAAGGCCGCGGAAACTAGCAAGCGGAACCCGGCGCACGCGAACGACGTACGCTCGTCGTACGCGCGCGGGGGCATATGTAGGCGCGGTCGAAATTATTAACACGTCAGTAGGGAGGACTTATTGACCTTCCAATTGTCAGCGGACACATGGCAGCAGGGCCCGCGCAGAGGGAGAGCCTTGGTCAAGGTCTCATTCCAAGAGGGACGGTTGACCACCCAATGAGGGAAAGAACACGTGTATTGCGTAAAGAATGGCATCCGTGGAGACTGTCCGCGGAAGGGGTAACCATCGCGGGACCTTCGCTGTTCCCGCGGAAGGATTAAAGATATACCAAAATGGGCACAGCGGCAGAGAGCCGTAGTTAGACCCCGGGACCCCACCTGGACCTCGAGGCAGGGTCCGGAAGGGGTCCCGCGGAAAATACACAATCGTCGCAGGTCGCGTCCTCGCTCGAGCGGGAACTGGGGAAGTTCTTGTGGCTTGGTGGCTTGGGACGGAGGTTACGCCGCGGAAATTCGAGTCGGTCCGCAGAAAAGTTTCCGCGGAATGACGCGTTCACTCGCGGCCTGAAAGTACGGAAGGGATACGTGTTGGGGTCCTATAGGAGCACTGTTCTGGGCCTGACCTAGGCCCAGGTGTCCTATAAATACCCCTGACAATCCCAATGATTGAGACAATAGGGACTTTTATAGGGAAATAGCAGGTGGGAGCACTGATTCTGAGGAAGGAGAACATTTTTCCCCAGAGAAAAGGTGATCTCACCCGTTCGAACCCATGAAAGGTCAACAAGCCAACATCACCTCGCGGAGAATACAAGGGACACGCTGCCTTTGTCTCTCTTGTACCTCTTGCTCCATCTCTCACCCCCAAGGTTTCTCCCATCTTCCCTCTTCCTCTCTACCAATCATCAACCAATCGCACCTCTCCAGCTCACACTCATACACGTAAGCACAGTCAGCAAAACCCAATGCACCCACAACCATTTAACACATAACGAACCATGGACATAGTCGTGGGGCGGCTTTCTTGGCAAAGATCCAAGACATAGAAAAGAAGTTTATCTGAAAAGAATAGATCTTCTTATTCCATTTCCGAAAATCGATCAGCTGCTGTAAAGGTTGTTACTCTCTCTCTCTCTTTCTCTGGACCTCACTGGGATGATTTCGCTGAACAAGTTGCACAACTTCTAGGTCGACCAAAATAAAAGTCGCTCGACCAACTTTGCCCCTTTGCAGTAGTTCTATAAATAAGCATCAATTAGGTTAGAACATGTAGAGATCGAAGCACAGCAGCGGCATATGCATTCTGTAGCGTATAAACACTTAGAGTGTTCTTTCCTTTGTATCTTGGAGTACAAACACGATCTATGGATCTTTTAGCGCTAATACATCTCTGAAAAAGGACAAATGAAGAATAATCGACGAAGAAGAAGGAGCTGAAGTGGTGCTCCAGATGTAGTATTCCACCAGAAATCATAGTGGCAGAGATGATTTTTTGAGGTCCTAATCTGTGGATTTCTTGGTGGTTGACTCCACAGGTCAGTCACTGAAGGGGCCTCACCTAGGCTTCTCCGTTCTTCTCTCGTCAGACGGTAAGTACCCTCCCTGCTCTTGTTAGGGTTTGACATTAGGGTCTTTGCAAATCAAGGGTAAACAAAAATTGGCTAAGTTAACTCTATGGGACTTTCACGACCAAATTGATAATGGGTGTCGAAATTGCCTTTGTTACTGAGGAAGATGATGATGAGGCAGATGATAATGATTTAGTGGTGGCATAGGCATTTGACAACATAGTTCATGACGCGACTATGGTGTCGATGGTCACCACTAATGCATGGCCGAAACTTGGCAAAGTTAACTCCAATCCTGGATTGAAAACTTCGGCCAAGGCAGCTGAGCATGGTGCAGGAGTGATTTTGACACCACCTCACAGTCCGTCTACTAGACCTTTGAGTGTGATTCCTCCTGTTCAAGAGGACAAACCAGAAGGTGAAGCTACTGCTTGGACAAAACGGAAGATTTTACTTACTAATGAAGTTAAAATTGGAAGGCTAAGTAAACACCTTAAGAAGGTTCCAATTGTGTATGAGAATGGTCAAGTCATGATTCCGACTAATATTTTTGAAAATAGGGCTTTGAAATGGAAAAATGCCATTGTGAGTTGCTTTGTTGACAAACGATTATCCTACTTTCAAGTTAGATCCTGGGCTCAACGGGTGTGGAAAACAGACGCTGAAGATGTCGTCACCCTAGACAATGGTTTTTTTGTGTTCAACTTTAGGGACACGGAAACTTTGGACTCCATTCTTGAGAACGGCCCTTATTTCCTTCGGGGCAAACATATTGCGATTAAAAAGTGGCATCCTATGATGCATCTTGCTAAAGGCGCCTTCTCTAATGTGCCAGTTTTGGTTAAACTCTACAATGTTCCCCTTGAATCATGGACTAAAGATGGATTGAGTTATATTGCTAGTTATATCGATAATCCCCTCAGATGATTTCACTCAAAATCATAGCCGGTTGACGTTTGCTCGTGTCTGTATTGAAGTGGAAGCGGCAAAGGAGATTTCCAAGTCCTTTGTAGTTAATTTGGGTTATGGTGAGCCATATGAAATTAGAGTAGAGGTTCCTTGGAAACCCCAAGCCTATAACACTTGCAAAATTTTTGGCCATACTACTAATGCTTGCAAAATCCAGCCTCAGGCTCCTTCTTCTCAAGTGTGGAAAGCCAAGGAGCCAGTAGGACAGGAAGTCCCCGTTGCTCAAGAGCAAATTTTCAAGGGCGAGCTGGAAACGAAGATAAAGCGTGGGAAGAAGTTAAGAGGAAGAAAGACCATAGATCCCCTCTGAGCATGCCTTTGGTTACCTCCTCTCCTTGTCGTTCGAGTGTCTCCTCCGATGTGCTAAGGAAAGATGATATGAGGAATGTGCCTCATTCGGTGATGGTATCTTTTACTTGTTTTGATGTGCTGGAGTCGTGTGACACTAACAACTATTCATGTGTGACGGACCAAGTGTCTCATACTTCTCCGATTGTACCCATCCACAATCAAGCTAGTAAAAAACAAGAGGTTCCTATGGCTCCCCGTCGGTCTACATGTTTTCGAGAGCCTCCAAGGATTCCTTTGGAAGGCGACTTCGTAGGGCCTTAGCATGGCTCGAATCAGTTGCTAGGGGAATCTTCATCCTCTCGAGGTGAAAATAAAAGGAAGCTTCATGAGAAGATAAAAATGTTAAAGGCTTCGAGAGCTTAGATAGTTGGGACTTACGTTGTTGAGGCTTGCCTTTAGAGTTGTGTTGCTTCTTTGAAGTGTGCATTGAGCGTCATCGAATATTTCTTTTGCTTTGTTTAGGTTTTTTTTGTAGTCTTTTTATTTGCTTTTGTTTGCCTGGGGTATGCCCCTTGTAAACATGTACATTGGTTATCCTTTTTTTTTACTTTTAAGCTAATTTACTGATAAGCACCCATTATTGTAGATAATTGGTGCGCTTAGTCCCGCTTTAGGTCAATTACGTTCTTTTTAATTATCGGTTTTAGCCATTTTGCGCGTAAGGTTTCCTTTTGAGCATTTCAGGTAATACGCTGGAAGGCATGTTTTGATGTTTGGTGCAACCCTTGAGGGTATACGAGTGCTTTTGCCCGGAGGATTTTGGCCGTCGGGCATTGGAATGAGCAATCGCCTGCTTGGCGATGCTTGCCAGGATGTTGGAAGGCCGTCGGGAGGTCATTAGAGGCCAAACCATGGCCAAAACCCATGAAGCCAGGATAAGGAAGCGGTATCGATACAAGCAAAAAGCCTGTATCGATACCATAAGGTTACAGTGCAACTACTTTGGCCATAAGGAACTGGTATCGATATAGGTAAAATGATTGTACCGATACCAGTTGTTTACTGAAGATATTTTCAGTTTTTGTTTTCTCTACTTTTTGGATATTTTGGTCCAACTTTTGGGATATTTTTGGACGTGTAAAGGGAGCTGAGGTGCCTTTGTATAAATACCTCACTCTCTCACTCTTGTATCTCTCTCTTGTCTTCCTCTTCATTAAGTCTTCCAAGTTTTTAACTTTCCTCCATTAGAGCTCTTAAGGTTTCAAGTTATTTTCTTCAAGTTCTCTTGTAAGTTGTTTTTGTTTGTTAATTTGACGTTCATTAATGTTGTAGCTACGGTTAAGGTGATCGTTAATATCAAGTTCGTTTTCGTTTTTATCGGTTAAAAATTATGCCTTATTTTTATGCCTTGATGTATGCTTTAACGATGGGATCCGTATTCTAATACCTATAATCCGGGATTGAGGTCTAATCCGGTTTTCCGTTGGAATAATCAAAACGAGGCAGGGTCTTCATCGGCTCCACAAGCTCCGCCTCCAGCTCAAAATCAAAATTGGCGGCAACCTCAACTTCAAGAACCGCCACGTTTCCCTGCTATCCAAGGCCCGCCAGGATTCATACCATTGGGCCCGTTTCAAGGCCAAAGCCAGTTTCAGCCACATCAACAAGCACCTCCACCTCGTCGTTCTTTGGAGGACACCTTGAATGCCTTTTGTCAAATGCAAGCAACGACCAATGAGCAAACTACTCAGGCCATGAACGACTTACGAGTCCAAATGGGGAAATTGACCACGGCTGTTGGTGTGCTGCAACAAGATAGGGGGAAGCTTCCCACTCAACCTTTGGCTAACCCACAAGGACAACAACTAATTGGTAGCTCTTCGGTGCCTTTCCCTGAGCAAGCCAAAGCCATTATTTCTTTGAGAAGTGGGAAGACGGTGGACAATGCTCAAGTGGAGCCGCCGGTGATGCCGCTATTGTTTCCCGTTCAGCAACCGTCAAAGCTGACAACGTCAAATGGGGAAGCTCCCAAGCCAGCTTCTACGGAAGAAGAGAAACGAAAAGCCAAGGCCGGTGATGTTCCGCCAGCTTTTACCATTCCCGATCCGTTCCCAAACCGGCTAAGGACGCCAGCCAAGCCTAATCTAAATTCTGATATCTATGATGTGTTAAAGCAAGTGACGGTCAATCTTCCTCTGCTCGATGCTATCAAGCAAATTCCGTCGTATGCTAAGTTCTTAAAAGAGTTATGCACTCATAAACGCAAGCTTCAAGTACAAAAGAAAGTCTTTTTGACTGAGTAAGTGAGTTCTCTTTTTAAATCAACTCTCCCGCCCAAGTATAATGATCCGGGGTGTCCTACGATATCCATCACCATTGGGGGTAAGATTGTTGATAAAGCTCTTCTCGATTTGGGAGCGAGCGTGAACCTTTTACCTTTCTCGGTCTATGAGCAACTTAGTTTAGGTGAGATGAAGCCAACGCGGGTGACTTTGCAATTGGCGGATCGGAGTGTTCGGGTTCCGATGGGGATGGTCAAAGACGTTCTAGTTCAAGTGGATCAATTTGTGTACCCGGTTGATTTTGTGGTTTTAGATACTTGTCCAGTCCCAGCGGCTCAATCAGCAGTTCCAATCATTCTCGGGCGGCCGTTCTTGGCAGCATCTGATGCGGTCATTCATTGCCGGGATGGTCGACTCAATATGAGTTTTGGTAATATGAAGATGCAAGTGAACATGTTCAGTATTGGTAGCCAATTGGGCGACAATGAAGATGTTTGCGGAGTCAGCATGATCGATTCACTTGTTTAAGACCATGTCAACGAGTTCATTTGCAAGGATGAGTTGGAGTTGGCTCTTACGTCCGCTGAGACTGATTTTCTAGATGCTCCCGAGGTTGCCTACTTGTGTTCTTTGTTGGATGAGGAGGAAGCGTGTGGTCTAAATCCGTGTATTCCAAAGTTTGAGGAGTTACCTCCTATTGAAAAGCGAGTCGTTCCGTCTTATGTGGAACCCCCGACGCCCGAGCTTAAACCACCACACTCAAGTATGCTTATCTGGGCGAGGGCCAAACTTACCCGGTGGTGATCTCCTCCGGCTTAAGCGAATCTCAAGAGTTGGACTTGATTGTTTTGTTGCGGAAGCATTCCAAAGCCATTGGGTGGTCTATAGCCGACATCAAGAGTATCAATGCCTCGCTTTGCTCGCACCATATTTACATGGAAGATGATGTCAAGCCATCTCGCCAACCTCAAAGGTGTTTGAACTCAATTATGAAGGATGTTGTCCGAGCGGAGGTACTTAAGTTGTTGGATGTTGGTATTATCTACCCTATAGCGGATTCAAAGTGGGTTAGTCCAATACAAGTGGTGCCTAAGAAGTCCGGGGTGACAGATGTAAAGAATGACAAAGATGAGCTCATCCCAACGCGTGTCCAAACCGGGTGGCAGGTATGTATCGACTACCGAAAACTTAATGCAAGTACAAGAAAAGATCATTTCCCTCTTCCCTTCATAGATCAAATTTTGGAAAGGGTGGCCGGCCACAAGTTCTATTGCTTCCTTGACGGGAATTCCGGGTACAATCAAATTGAGGTGGCCTTAGAGGACCAAGAGAAGACTACATTCACATGTCCATTCGGGACGTTTGCCTATCGTCGTATGCCGTTCGGGCTTTGCAACGCCCCCGGTACTTTCTCCCGGTGCATTATG
Organism: Rhododendron molle; assembly: GCA_025413875.1. NCBI lineage: Eukaryota > Viridiplantae > Streptophyta > Magnoliopsida > Ericales > Ericaceae > Rhododendron > Rhododendron molle. The sequence goes on along the minus strand of CM046389.1, from coordinate 21,341,671 downwards.
GGTCTCTTTAGTGACATGGTTGAGAAGATCATGGAGGTTTTTATGGACGACTTCTCAGTGTTTGGGGATTCCTTCGTGGCTTGTCTTGCGAACTTAGGCCTTGTGTTAGATCAGTGTGAGGAGAAGAACCTAGTATTAAATTGGGAGAAATGTCACTTTATGGTGACCGAAGGCATCGTGCTCGGCCACATCGTTTCTTCAAAGGGCATTGAAGTTGATCGGGCAAAAATCAATTTGATCAGTAACTTGCCAACTTCGAAGTGTTTGAAAGATATTCGCTCTTTCTTAGGGCATGCCGGGTTCTATAGGCGGTTTATCAAAGATTTCAGTGCCATCGCCCGGCCGTTAGGCCATTTGCTCGCCAAAGACGTGCCGGCCGTTTGAGTGGTCGCCTGCCTGTGAGGCCGCTTTTGCCAAACTAAAGTCAAGTCTTACCTCCCCGCCTATTGTACGGTCTCCGGATTGGGAGTTGCCCTTTGAACTTATGTGCGACGCCAGTGACTATGCTGTCGGGGCCGTTTTGGGCCAACGCCAAGACAAGGAACCGTATGTCATTTATTATGCGAGCAAGATGCTCAACGAAGCCCAAATGAATTATTCTACAACCGAGAAAGAGTTGTTGGCAGTAGTTTTTGCTTTGGACAAATTTTGTTCCTACTTGGTGGGCGCCCCGATTATTGTCTATATTGATCATTCGGCACTCAAGTACCTTTTTACCAAGCAAGATGCCAAGGCGAGATTGATCCGGTGGATTTTACTTCTACAAGAGTTTGATCTCACAATTAAAGATAAGAAGGGTGTAGAGAATGTGGTGGCTGACCACTTGTCAAGTTTGGAGTTTGAGGACCACACGGCCAATATACCGATCAGTGACTCTTTTCCCGATGAGCAATTGTTTGCCATCTCTACCGCTCCATGGTATGCCGACATTGTGAACTATTTGGTTACCGGGTTGATGCCGGCCCATTGGAATTTGCAAGAGAAGCGCCGGTTTTTGTCGGAGGTGAAGCGGTTCTCCTTTGATGACCCGTATCTGTTCAAGTATTGTGTCGATCAACTGGTTCGCCGTTGTGTGCCAGACTCCGATCAACAAAGCGTCATCAAATTTTGCCATACGGAGGCTTGTGGGGGTCATTTCTCATTCTGGAAGACCGCGGCGAAGATTTTGCAAAGTGGTTTCTATTGGCCTCAGTTATACAAGGATACTTATGCCTTTTGCCGAGGTTGTCCTCGCTGCCAGCTTTTGGGGTATGTCACGCAACGGAATGAGATGCCACTCTCGCCAATCTTGATTATTGAAGTATTTGACTGTTGGGGCATCGACTTCATGGGGCTATTTTCGTCGTCCTTCGGCTATCTATACATTTTATTGGCAGTCGATTATGTGAGCAAATGGGTAGAAGTCATCCCCACTCATACCAATGATGCGGCGGTTGTAGTTGAATTTCTTCGAGAGTATATCTTAGCACGGTTTGGGATGCCGAGGGCAATCATTAGTGACCAAGGGTCCCACTTTTGCAACCGATCAGTGGCCACCCTTATGAAGAAGTACTCTATTGTGCACAAAGTTTCAACGGCTTACCATCCTCAAACAAATGGCCAAGCGGAATTAGCGAATAGGGAGATCAAGAATATTTTGGAAAAGACGGTGAATCCTACCCGCAAGGATTGGTCTACTCGTTTGGTTGATGCTTTGTGGGCTTATCGTATGGCTTACAAGACTATTTTGGGCATGTCTCCTTACCGGCTGGTTTATGGAAAAGCGTGTCATTTGCCGGTGGAACTCGAGCATAAAGCTTATTGGGCCATCAAAAAGCTCAATTTCAACATGGCCAAGGCCGGTGCCCGGCGGAAGCTTCAACTCACCAAGGTCGAGGAGATGAGGTACAATGCTTATGACCACTCTAGTGCTTACAAGTCTAAACTTAAAGCTAAGCATGATAAGAACATTGTAGTTAAAAACTTTGAGCCCGGTCAAAAAGTGTTGTTGTATAATTCCCATTTGCATCTCCATCCCGGTAAATTACGGTGGACCTTATGTTGTCAGAACTGTTTTCCCTCATGGGGCGATAGAAGTCGAGAGCACGCAAAATGGTTCTTCGTTTAAAGTAAATGGGCAAAGGCTTAAACCTTTCATCGGTGGCTTCGAAATTGGAGAGCCCGATGAGGTATTGGCTGATCCAGTTTACACGGATGACCCGTCGGTTTAGTTTTGTGTTAACTTAATTTGTACGGGGAGCGAAAGTGTAACCGCTGAACTTAACTGTTTGTCGGACCCGGCCCCTTGACTTAACTGTAAGGGGTACCCTCCATTGACTTGGGTATTTGTAGCTTCGCACGCCGCTACTAAAATAAGGATCGTGTGCCCAGCTCCGGTTCGAAGGGGAATTTTAATATCAGTAAGATAGGGCTTTCATTAGCTCTTCTGATAGAAGTAATTCACAGTGAACCACTCACGTCTATCAGATTAGCCCCAACGGGGGCGGTATGGATCATAGGATAGGCCTTGGTACTCCTGTGCTCCACTACCGCACTTGGCTCTGTCTTGTGCCTGCCTAGTTACGATCTTAGGGGACGCTGGACTTAATTGTCTGGCGGAGTCCATCTGTGACTTGGACGCTCCAAGTTCTGATATTAAATTCTTTTTGTTTGTGCATAGTGTTCATAGTGTGCATATTGTATGTAGTTCTTTCGTTATTTCTGCTTGTTTTCTGTGTTTCGGGCTTTTCTCATTAAAAGATTTCCTTAATGCATCATTGTTTCGGGCTTTTATTAGCCCTCTTTATGGTAGTTTACCGTTAATGATCCGTGCTCTCCGAAATTGTCCCTATCGGAGGCAACTTAGGTCTTTGGGTGAGACTTGCTTGTCTTGACTCGCTTTGTTTCGATCAAAGGGAACGCTGGGCTTAATTGCTTGGTGAGGTCAAGCGGTAAATTTTACTTCGGGCATGATGTAACACATTTGACGGTCTAGTATAGCCACCCGTGTCCTACCTCGCGGTGCGATACGGGAAGAAAAGTATGACTCGTGCGATTGCGTGAAAATCGGGTGGTGTTCTTTTTGTTATTTGTTTTTTTGCTTTTGTTTGTTGGAGCCCGGATAACATGAGCCGGGCGGTTCTCATGTCATTTGTCTCTTAGTAGATAGTTCGAGCTTAAGTCTTTTGCAGGGTGAACGTGCTACCACGCCAGCCTTGGTGGTTTGGGGCTAAAGCCAGAGTGATTGAGGCATTCAAGAGCCCTAAGCATGGGTGCGATTACGTGTCGCGGTTGTTAGTCCAAAAAGCTTTGGCCATGTCCCTGTGTGACTAGCTGTGGTTCCGTTGGAAGAGCCGAAGGAGTCGACCTTGGAAGCCGTTCGGATGACGAAACGAGACAGTGACGCAAAAGCCTCCAATTTGGTCAAGGTATAAGGGGGTTGACATTCCCCCGTGGGTAATCTCTTTTGTCCTTTCCCTCTCAATACTGTTGTTCTCCATGCTCTAAGGGCATAGCATCTTTTAAGTTTGGGGGAGGGGTATATCTATGCTAGATATGTCTTTCGTTTTCGTTTTTCGTTTTTAGCATAAATTTTTCGGTTTTAGGTTGAAATCCTTCCGTTATTACAAAATTAGTGGATTAAAATAACTTGGCACATGCTTGTTGGTTTTAATTTTGCAAGAGTTCGTTACGCAAATTTTGTATATCGCAACTTGCATGAATGGACTTAGGTGGAATCTACGAAGTTTGAGTGTGTCTCGACCAAGTTTGGCCCATATCCCGTTTGTCTTCGTACATTTGTAAAAAATAAGTAGATCATCTCATTTTCATGCCTAATTATGTTCGCTGTCTAATTTGAATCGATTTGGAATTTATGGCGCACTTAGGATGTGATACAAGGCAATTTTTCTATGATTTACCCACATATGAGTCTCTTCGGCCCTTAAAATAAAGCCAAGTCCGTGTCACAATCTTTTCCATAGGAAACCGGATGTTAGGGTGGCTGGTTGGTACTTGGTTCTATGCAAAAAGGGTGAAACGGCAGGTTTCTGAGACTTCGGGTGGCTCATTCGGTGCATTGTGTGGCTATCGGGCAACCCCAGGGCAGGAACATGGGCTGGCAAGTGAAATTTGACAATAGCAAAGCAGTATCGATACAGGAAAAATGGCTGTATCGATACCATAAGTTTACAGTGGCTGATCAGCACATAGCCAACCTGTATTGATACGGGTAAAATGCTTGTATCGATATCGAAGCCTTATCAGGCCTATTTCAGACGATTTCAAGCCCGTTCGTTGCATATTCTTTTTCCTCTCTCTCTCTCTTCAACTCCATAACCGCCCATCTCTCCTTCAAAACACCCCCCAAATCCCTTCAAAAACCCACCAAATCCCGTGATTCTTCCACCAAATCAACCACAAATCACATTTTTGTCAAGATTCAAGCAAGGATTGAGGGTTTTGTACTCAAATTACCCCCATGCAAGGTAATTTCGAGTCTCCTCTGTCTCTCCACGTTTCTGCTTTGTTTCACCATTAAAAACCCATCAAACCTCCATTAATCTTCTATATAATCCATCCCAAACCCTTTTCCACCATCAATTTCGACCCCATTGCTCAAAATCCGTATTTTCTTAACCCATACCCCCAAAATCCGAAATTTTCCCAAATTCGAAAATGCCAAGGGTTAAAATGGCTGCTCGGAAGGGGAAGGCTCCGCTTGATGCAACCCCTTCTCGAGATTCGGAGAGTGAGGAGAAGGGCAATGTGCAGCCGGAGGAGGCCGAGGAGGAAATGGTTGAGGCCCGGTCCTCTCGTAGGAGGAAGTGGACTGCCGAGGAGATGGTCTCGGCCCGTCAAAAGAAGTGGGAGGATAGTTTTGCGAAGCGGAATGTGAAGAATGAGCGGCATGTGGATTCTTCAAGTTTTGGGTCACAGAATCGAGCTATTCGGTGAATCACCGACCAAGGTTTGTCTTACTTTTTTGGTGCATGCCCTGGTTACAATAAGAGTTTAGTGGTTGCTTTCTATAAGAAAATGATTGTGCCTGCTCCTGATGATATTGGGCGAGATGATGCTCAAATTGTGTCAAAAATTGGGCGTGTTGATATTGTGATTACTCGGGAAATAGTTGCAAAGGCTTAAATTATATTCGCCTGGTTGCTCATGAGATTAATTACCCTAGGACTAATTTTGCTACGTATGATGAAATCTGTCAAGCAATGTATGAGGGTGAAGTTGGGAATATAGGCGATACTCATGTGTCGGGTAGGTTTCGGGAGGGGTATAAATTGATTAACCAATTTGTGCATCACAATTTGAATCCTCGTGGTACTGAAAACAAATCAACTTTAAAAGATGGGGAGCTTCTTTATGCATTCATGCAACCGGGGATGAAAACGGATTGGGCTTCATACATTTTTTGGGAGATTGTGTACTTTAAGGCCGATGCACCGTTGAATACAAGGATGCCCTTTCCTTGTTTGATTACCAAAATTTGCAAAGAACAGGGTGTGACATCGGATAAGTACAATGAGAAAGGAAGGTTGGAGCTCGGGATTATCAACATTACGGAGCTGACTTGAGCATGTCTCAAACTAGGGTTCCGAGAGCTGCACTGGCGGGCGATTACTTGACCACGGCTCCGCCTAGGGATGCACCGAAGCAAGTTTGGTATAAAAAGCTGTTTTATCAAGGGGTGGCACTAATTGGTAGCCAGAGGAAGGAAAAGAAAGAAAGGAGGGCCATGGCAAGGAAGAAGGATCGTATGGAACATCGTTTGGAGTGGCTTACTAGCCGGGCTGAGGGGTCTTCTACTGGGTCTTATATCCCTCCGCATGTTGAGCAGGCCGAGGATTCTGATGATTTTGCTGGAGATGAGCCGGTTTCAGGGGATGATGCAGAGTGAGAGGTAGTCGGTGGTAGTGTTGGTAAAAACCCTATACTTGGTCGGGGTGCGTGGTGGTTGACAGCCCACCTATCCTATCCTATCTTGTTTTTGTTTTTGTTTTTGTTTAAGTTGTTGAACTCGTACTTAGTAGTTTTAATTGGTTTTTGTTGTGGCCGGCATGTGGCCTTTTGTTTTGGTGTTTTTGTAGTTGGTGACGGCCAAAGGGTAGATAGTTGACCGAGCTAGAATAGAGCTGTCACCTGCTTTTGCTAACCGTTCTTTCGTTCGTCCAAGGTCATTAAACGCTTAACGAAGTCCTTAGTTGATCTATAGTGCGTGTTTATTCCTATTTGATTCATTTTATTGTCAATGTGCATATTTAACTTATGGCATGCTTGTTTTTGCTCTTGTAGCTTTGGCTTGTGATTATGTTTTCTGTCTAATGGTGCTCTCCATATAAGAGGCATGGTATTTTTGTTCCCTATTGCCTATTTCCGAGCACCCTTTTCGTGGGATATGGTTAGTAGCGTGCTAATGCATTTGTGACGTCCGTATCCTTCTTTTTGCTTAGGATACGGACTTTTGCACTTGGAATACAAAGATGACTTAATAACTCCACTGTGTTAGCTTTCAAAATAATGCTCACACTCCAAGCATGAACTACTGCCCCGAGTTTGCACCTGAAATGATAGAAGGTCTGAGCTACACTAGCCCAGTAGAAAGTTCTAATCTAACAATGTATGCACATGCCATGTAGGAATGATCACAAGAAGGAAACGGCAACAAGTTTCGATAAGTAGACGATTATAGCAATTCGATTCCAATGTTTCACTTTCAAACAAATCGTGTGTCCCATTGAATAATCTTTGAAAGAACCATGTGTCAAAATGTGTCTCGTATAAGTGTCTTGAGTCGAAGCTCTTGCCGGGCCAGTTAAAGGATCCCGATGTCCTCTGCCAGGCACCTTACCCATAGAGAGGTCCTGAAGTATCAAATACGAGCTTATAGCTCCTGCCGGGCCAGTTAAAGGACCCCGATATCCTCTGCCAGACACTCACCCGTTGATGAGTCCTGAAATGTTCTCGTCGTGTCTGTAAAATGTCAAAATTCATTTCACCACTTGGGAATTTCCATTCAAATGCTATTTTGATTCATAAAGAGTATTAGGAAAAAGAATCATGTTTAATGGAGCTTTTAAAAATGATGAACATGTCTGATGATATCACGTGGCATGGGTGGTTAAGGTAGATCATTAGGAGAATATTTAAACATAAGATAAGAATAATCGGAGCCCAGGTTGATGGAATGGAAATCAGAATTGGCAAGGTCATGTAAACATAAGGTGTTATCGATAACAGAAGAACAATGGTATCGATAACTCATGGTTGAGTAAAATAAATCACGGCGTTATCGATAACGAAAAAGAAGGTATCGATAATTCAAGGGTTATGAACATTCCAGACGCGAGGGTATCGATAACGTTAGGAATTATTATCGATAACTAACAGTTTTCTGGGCTTCGGGATATAATGTTATTGATAACAAATAAAAATGTTATCGATAACGAAGGTAGTTCGAGCAGATTTTGTACAGACTGTCATGGGTTTTCGACAACAACAATCTTGACAACGATCCAAACAATCAATGGTACACATCAAGCAATAAGAAACAAGTCATTTACATATATTGAGAGTTAGAACCTCCAACCTCAAGATTCAAGAACGAAATCAAATGATTTCTCAAGCCCTAGCTCCAATCTTCGGATTCGAACGGAATGCACCTGCATCGGCCAAGCTCACACCGGTGCGATACGGACTGAAATACGCGAAGTAAGAAAGGATTTGAGATTGGGTTTCATGGGTTTGAGGTGTTTTGGGTGAACTTGAATGGGAGTGGGATGGAGAGTGAGAGCCGAGAGTGAGAGCAGAGAACAGGAGAGAGGGAGTAAGAGTGAGATATGAGAATTTTATTTCCTACACACACTCACATATACTCTATGCACACTTCACACTTTCACCACCTTAATATAACAAGTTAACACATTGCCCCCAATTTCTAATTTCAAAATCAATCTCATCCTTTTATTTCTTATAAAACATTTAAATAAATTTTAGAAAATTACGGGTCTCTACAGGAATACCTCCTTACAACTTTTGCTTCTAGAAATGCAAGACGAGTAATATTCAAGTGATACTCATGCGTTCTTAAGATAATATGTATTCGCCTATTTGGAGACTTGTATTTTGTGTTCGTATGTAATGATTAGTAGAGCTTTATATTGGTTTGGCTTTCTCGTGATTGTTATTGTAAAAATTGTTAAGTTAAATCTCTTTAAGGACACTTTTTTTTATTGGTTTTGGGCACTAAAAACCCTTGAGTTGGTCCTGTGTAGGATTTTAGAGTTTTGAACACTTCAATAGGCATGCTTGCAGATTTCAACTCTTTCAACCATACCTAGCGTTTAAACTTCCATTTGGGTAGCATGGCTATTTAAGCTTTCCTATCAGATGACAATCGAAGTAGCATGGCCAAGTTGAGATCAGTAACTGGTAGGGGTGTTATTCGGTCGGTTCGGTTCGGGGTCGATTTGCCGGATACCCGATCGGGTTCGGGGTGTGTAAGTCGGGAGCCGATCCCGACCGGTATCAACTTCGGTTCGATTCGGAGATTTCGGTCCACCTCGAAATGGGCCGTTTGGGCCCATTTTCAAAACAACTATTGGGCCATTTTTCAATCTTATTTGGGCCATTTCCAGCCATTTTCGGCCCATTTTTACAAGGTTCACCTATTTTTATATGGGCTATTTTGGGGCATTTTTTTCACCTAAATTTGGGCCTTTTTTATGAGCCTTTTTTTTCCAAAGCAAACACCAGTTCAAAAAATGCCGATAAAAAAAAACCATTCACAATCACCAGTTCTCACCAAAGCAAATAGTCCACCTGTTCGGATGTTCCAAATTCACAAAATGCCGGAAAAAAAAACATTCACAATCACCCTGTTCCAGATTCCAAATTAACACAGATTCTAACACACTTTCAATCCAGATTCACCACCCATGCACCACCACCTATTCCATGCTAAGTTGCTAACACAGTTACAGTCATAATCCACCACCACCCTTCACTACATTAGTTTCATTACAAAATACAACACCAAATTAACATTAAAAGTTTACAAAACATTTCAAGTTCACTACCAAAACATCACCAATTGAAAACATTTCACCATCACCAACACATCAAGCCATACCCTGTGAAGGAAAACATAAGAAAGAAATTAAGGTAGTTCAAAATCAACCCGATAAATTAAAACAAGAATTTATAGACAAACATAACAATTACATTTGTGTACCCATGATAGAACTCCTCAATCCAAGCACCAACCCTTTAGTCCTTATCACTTGATTCCAAGACAACTAAAAACATAAAACAAAGAAAACATACAAGTAAGACATTCAACATAAAACATATTTAAGGACCATAAAATACTTGTCAATAAAAACTAAAAGAGTGGTACCTAAATCTAATGCCTCCAATTCATCAAGTTGTTTTCTTATATTGATCTTGGTTGGTTTCCTAATCCATTGTTGTGTGCAAATTAGTGATTCCACGGTCTTCGGAGAGAGAGAACTTCGATAAGGATCAATGACACGTCCGCCCGTGCTAAAAGCGGATTCGGAAGCGACCGTGGACACGGGAACTGCTAGCACATCTCGTGCCATTTGAGAGACAATTGGATACTTCAAATAGTTTAACTTCCACCAACGAAGTACATCAAAGTTGTCACAATCATCCTCACTAGTTCGAACTTGTCTCATATTTCTTTATTAGCAATTTCGTTCGTTGTTCCACTGCAGTTGTTCGGGTACCGAAGTATTAGTGATTCTTCATTTTGGATTGAATCGAAGTTGTATTACCGCGTGGATTTGGCTTTGCTTTTTGGATTGTTTCAGTCGAAGATATCAGTCAGAGCATTTCATTTTCATCTTGGCAAACTCACGATGCTCTCCTTGCTTGCATCATGTGTTTAAGGGGGAGTGTTAGAATAGTGGTGTTATGACGTTATTAATATTTAGTTGCAAGGGTAGTATTGTCCTTTTATGTAATAGGGTTTACTTAGGATTTCTATGTTTTCCCTATATAATGATGTGATAGCCTCTTGTAACATATGTACTGAATAATAGAATTTCTCTCTTCTAGTTTCACTACAGCCATGTTGCCCTACTTTTGTTTGTGCATCTTAAATTGAGATTTCAAAGATTTATGATTACCAATATTCGTTTCAAGTCCATCCAAATCTACGGTGTCCGATGATTCCCCAACCTCTTTATTACGTACACTCAAGCTACCATTATGCTTCACATACCATCCAAATAAACGGGTAATTTCACTTTTCAACTTATCCATGAACGCACCAACTATTGCCTTATCATAGCCCAAGGTATTTAACAAGCAATACTCAAAAAATGCAACTTTGCATCGAGGATCAAGAACAACCGCAAACATCATCATTTGATTAATCTTATCAAAATCACCCCAATACTTGTCCAACTTGAAATGCATGCTCATTGCCAAATCATACAAATCACTATCCTCCTTTTCACACAACTTCATAATGTCTTGTTGAATCAACACCATTTCATCAAAAAAAACATTGCAAGTGACGTACAAAGAACCCGAAAATTTCGTAGTTGCAACGTACTCCTTCCGCCCTTTCCCCCCCCTCTTCTTCTTTCTCTTCTCAATTTCAATTACCCTATTTATACCCTCAAAATTATCAACATCATCAAAATCCTCGTCCATCTCCTCCTCTCTTACATTTAATTTAAAGTTCGGGTCATCACACTGTAACGCCCCGAAAATTCGGAGACATAAATTAAATATAAGAAGATTATTTTCTCAAAAGAAATTCATAGATTTACTACGTCACTATTTCAAAAGCATATGTCATTATATTACAATCGTTTCAAATACATCAAAATATTACAATTTCCCAAATAACCTTAGAAGCTTCCAAAATAGAGTCAACTTAAATTAATCAGAGCGACTATGCGCACAGAAACTAAGGTTTTCAGCTTCTTCCTCAATAGGATTGAACATGATCGAATTGTACAACACTTCTGTTCCGTCTTCGGTACCTGGCGTTCGAGTTACCAAGGCAACATAGTACCATGAGCGATGACGCTCAGTAGCCAAAACCCACCCGAAACCCATAACTTACAAGTAGCAAGATATATAATTTGAAATGCAATGAAATAACATAAGAAGAGGACTAACAATTATTTTTATTTCTTTTCTTCAACTTACGTGAAATCTCATATCTTATCCACAGATCTTCTCCTACCCTTAACCACTAAGCTATGGCCATGACATGATTCAACTCCCTCCTTGTGCCCCGATGAAGACCCCAAGTTATCTACTTAAGAGAATTCATCACGGTAAATTCCACCCCTTGCTCTAACACAAGAAGATCGAACACGGTAAATTTCCACCCCTTGCTCTACACCACCCGTTGCGCTTCAATCCCGTTTCTCAAAAGTTAATCATAGCCATGCCATACTCAGGGTTTCGCAACCTCGGTAATCAAGTCCAAATCCATCATCATGACCGCCCATCCAGATGTCTACCGGGGACCCGACTCTAGAGCCCGGACTCAACCTGGCTATGGGGCGTCACACTCGTCTCACCATCATTTCACCCATTTTATTTATCCATTACTCCTATTATCACGTCTAATAGATTAAATCCGCACATCGCAACCAACCCGGAAACCTATTGTTCAAACTATCAATACAACAACATTTGACACAATCAGATATTTTTACGAAATACTAAGAGGCTTACCATAATTAATTTTTGCGATAATAACAAATCAAGCGAGAAAAATAAATACCTATTATAATGCTTTAGAGACTATAACAGCATGTGATGGAAGTAACATTTCTCTTACATTAATGATAACACACTCGGCAACTTCCCTCTTACAATTGTACCACGTAAACAAAAGGAAATTAAAAAAAAACAGTTGCTTCCTATTTCCTTTAACCAAATTCTAAGTCATGCATCAACAGAACAAATAACAGTATAAGTTATCACGCATATTTAATTTCTAATTTCGTTAATCAAGCCTAAGCATGATTTATATATTTAAATCCTAATTGCATTGATCAAATCCAGGTCTTGCTTTTCTAAATCAGACCCTACGGTGGCAAGCAACATTTTAAAAAAACAAACAAAACAGAGACTGTAGTGTTCGGATAAGGTGGGTTTTCGTCCAGACTCGATCGGGGACGTCGGGTTCGAATCTAATCATACCGAAACATAATAATCATAATAGAAGCGCAACTTATACTTAGGGAGATGAGTTCCGAACTACCTCTCGTCCGGCAAAATGGGTTTTGGACTGATTCGGTGGCGGGTCGGAGTTTGGCGGATGGAGCTCGGTTGCGGCGGTGCTACGGCTGTTGGGGTTTCGGTGACGGTGGTGTCCGGCAGCTGGTGACCTCGATGGTGGTGGCTCCGGACTGGTTTTCAAGGCTGCGATCGGAGCTGTTTGGAACTGGTATTTCACCAGCTGTTTTATTGCTTAAACGGAGTTGGAACGAGGCTGTAACGGGCTGATTTTTTTTGAACTTGGATTGGGTGAGTTCAGTTGTGACAGTGGGGGGAAATGGGGGTAGAAGAAATGGAGAAGGAGGTGTGAACTAATCTCTCTCTCTGCCGAAATGCTGCTGGGAAACAGGAAGAAGAAATGGGAGTATATAATGGGTTTATATATTTGGACGGAGGGTAATAACCCATGGGCAAGGATGTGTTGTCGCATTGGGAGGGTTTTAAGGAGGAAAATAGGGCATTTTGTCTCTTCCTTTTCAGCCGAGAATTATAAAAATGGGGAAGGGTTGGGTTTGAAGAAAATGTTCCGGTGCACACATGCATAAACTAGTAAAATCACTCGCCAGGTACGCGCATACACGATTGGTTACGGAAATAAAATTGGTGTGACATCGTAAATACTTTTTCGCATTAAATAAACTAACGAGCAAATTAATATTTTTGGTTTTGATATCTATTAATAATTATTAAAAATAACGGGTTTTTACAATCTATCCCCCTTAAAATAATTTCGTCCTCGAAATTAAGACGTAGCTTCGATTTGAAACAGTTGTGGATAGCTGGCTTTCCTTGTGTCCTCGCATTCCCAAGTTGATTCTTCTCGTTTTCAGTATCTCCACAAGTCTCTGACTAATTTGATCGTTCGCCTCGTGTAACTTTTCTCTATGATCCTAAATTTCACCGATTGCTCTTAAATGATCATTTCCTCGTCCACTGTGACTTCCTCTCAATTGAGCACGTGGCTGGAATGGGCCATATCTTTCCGCAGCATAGAAACTTGAATGACAACATGAATTTTAGCGATTTGCGGTGGTAAAGTTAGGCGATAGGCTACTTCTCCAATTTGCTCCAAGTTCTCAAATGTACCAATGTGGCGAGGCGATAACTTTCCTTTCTTGACAAATCGGGTGATCACACGGCGCAGCTTGAACAAAAATCACATTGAAAGTCTATGGTCCCGTCCTCTTGTCGGCGTAGCTCTTTTGTTTGTTCTGCGCAGTCAAAAGTTGCTCTCTGATGACTTTTACCTTCTCAGTAGTTTCTCAGACTAGCTCAGGTCCAAGTAGAGCATCCTCTTTAACCTCAATCCAACAGATGGGTGGTCGGCATGGTCATCCATATAGTGCTTCATAAGGGCCATCCCGATGCTAGCTTGGTAATTGTTGTTATAAGCAAACTCCACCAACGGTAGGTGTCTCTCCCAACTTCCTTTGAAATCCAACACAAATATTCGAAGCATGTCCTCAGGATTTGAATGGTCCTCTCAGATTGCCCATCAGTCTGAAGGTGAAAAGCCGTACTTAGGCAGATATCTGTTCCCAGTGCTTTCTGCAGGTTTCCTCACAAGTTTGAGGTGAAATGGGGATTTCAATCAGAACCTATGGATATTGGCATTACGTGCAATCAAACGACTTCATTGATGTTAAGTCTGCTGTAAGATTCCATGGTATCCGCCATACGAATGGGTAAGAAATGAGCAGATTTGGTTAGTCAGTTCTTCTTGGCTTCTGGTGTTCAGCCTTCACTTGCTGGCACATGGGACACGTGGATACGTAGTTTGCTATATCATTCTTGATTCCTCCCCTCCAATATTGTCAGCGGAGGTTCTGATACATCTTGTTCTTACCAGGGTGCATGACAAAGTTTGATTGATGAAACTCCCTATGAATGGCTTCCCGTAGGGTATTCACATCAGGTACAAAAAAATCCGATCTCGAAATTTGAGGCTTTTGTCAGTAGAACTCTCGGATCAGCTTTGAGTGATCGTAAGTCGTCAGCGTGAATACCCTACATCAAAATATTACAATTTCCCAAATAACCTTAGAAGCTTCCCAAATAGAGTCAACTTAAATTAATCAGAGCGACTATGCGCACGGAAACCAAGATTTTCAGCTTCTTCCTCAATAGGATTGAACTTGATCGAATTGTACAACACTTCTGTTCCATCTTCGGCACTTGGCGTTCGAGTTACCAGGGCAACATAGTACCATGAGCGATGACGCTCAGTAGCCAATACCCACCCGAAACCCATAACTTACAAGTAGCAAGATATATAATTTGAAATGCAATGAAATAACATAAGAAGAGGACTAACAATTATTTTTATTTCCATTCTTCAACTTACGTGAAATCTCAGATCTTATCCACAGATCCGCTCCTACCCTTAACCACTAAGCTATGGCCATGACATGATTCAACTCCCTCCTTGTGCCCCGATGAAGACCCCAAGTTATCTACTTAAGAGAATTCATCACGGTAAATTCCACCACCTTGCTCTAACACAAGAAGATCGAACACGGTAAATTTCCACCCCTTGCTCTACACCATCCCTTGCGCTTCAATCCCGTTTCTCAAAAGTTAATCATAGCCATGCCATACTCAGGGTTTCGCAACCTCGGTAATCAAGTCCAAATCCATCATCGTGACCGCCCATCCAGATGTCTACCGGGACTCGACTCTAGAGCCCGGACTCAACCTGGCTATGGGGCGTCACACTCGTCTCACCATCATTTCACCCATTTTATTTATCCATTACTCCTATTATCACGTCTAATAGATTAAATCCGCACATCGCAACCAACCCGGAAACCTATTGTTCAAACTATCAATACAACAACATTTGACACAATCAGATATTTTTACGAAATACTAAGAGGCTTACCATAATTAATTTTTGCGATAATAACAAATCAAGCGAGAAAAATAAATACCTATTATAATGCTTTAGAGACTATAACAGCATGTGATGGAAGTAACATTTCTCTTACATTAATGATAACACACTCGGCAATTTCCCTCTTACAATTGTACCACGTAAACAAGAGGAAATTAAAAAAAAAAAACAGTTGCTTCCTATTTCCTTTAACCAAATTCTAAGTCATGCATCAACAGAACAAATAACAGTATAAGTTATCACGCATATTTAATTTCTAATTTCGTTAATCAAGCCTAAGCATGATTTATATATTTAAATCCTAATTGCATTGATCAAATCCAGGTCTTGCTTTTCTAAATCAGACCCTACGGTGGCAAGCAACATTTTAAAAAAACAAACAAAACAGAGACAGTAGTGTTCGGATAAGGTGGGTTTTCGTCCAGACTCGATCGGGGACGTTGAGTTCGAATCTAATCATACCGAAACATAATAATCATAATAGAAGCGCAACTTATACTTAGGGAGATGAGTTCCGAACTACCTCTCGTCCGGCAAAATGGGTTTTGGACTGATTCGATGGCGGGTCGGAGTTTGGCGGATGGAGCTCGGTTGCGGCGGTGCTACGGCTGTTGGGGTTTCGGTGACGGTGGTGTCCGGCAGCTGGTGACCTCGATGGTGGTGGCTCCGGACTGGTTTTCAAGGCTGCGATCGGAGCTGTTCGGAACTGGTATTTCACCAGCTGTTTTATTGCTTAAACGGAGTTGGAACGAGGCTGTAACGGGCTGATTTTTTTTGAACTTGGATTGGGTGAGTTCAGTTGTGACAGTGGGGGGAAATGGGGGTAGAAGAAATGGAGAAGGAGGTGTGAACTAATCTCTCTCTCTGCCGAAATGTTGCTGGGAAACAGGAAGAAGAAATGGGAGTATATAATGGGTTTATATATTTGGACGGAGGGTAATAACCCATGGGCAAGGATGTGTTGTCGCATTGGGAGGGTTTTAAGGAGGAAAATAGGGCATTTTGTCTCTTCCTTTTCAGCCGAGAATTATAAAAAGGGTGATGTTATTCGCAACTACGTATTTTCTCCCATAGCCCGCTATATTTCGGTAGGTAGTTGTTGAAAATTATAAATAACATTTCGGTAAATAGATGTTGAAAACCAAATTATATTTCGGCAACTGCATGTCGAAAATATGTTCAACTTTTGGTATGCAACTGCTAATACATACATTTCGGTAAATAGTTGTTGAAAAAAAGATTATATTTTGGTAATTGGGTGCTGAAAATGTATCTCAATTTCGGTAACTAACTGTCGAGTATAGTTGAAAATTTTTAACGGGCTATGGGAGAAAATACGTAGCTGCGAATAACCCCACCCTTATAAAAATGGGGAAGGGTTGGGTTTGAAGAAAATGTTCCGATGCACACATGCATAAACTAGTAAAATCACTCGCCAGGTACGCGCATACACGATTGGTTACGGAAATAAAATTGGTGGGACATCGTAAATACTTTTTCGCATTAAATAAACTAACGAGCAAATTAATATTTTTGGTTTTGATATCTATTAATAATTATTAAAAATAACGGGTCTTTACACACACAATCGATCAAAGGCCTTTTGATAAGTTAAAGCTCTCTCCAACATGAAATATGTATAGTTCCACCAAGTAGACACGTCCAAACAAGGTTTAAGCCTACACACAATTTTCTCCTTCTCAACACATGACCAAAACTCCGCCATTCTAGATGGGGAAGACCTCACATATCTCACCATATTGCGCACCTTTGCAATCGGGACACCAATCTCTTGCAATCCCTCATGTACGATTAGATTTAAGATGTGTGCCGAACATCTCACATGCAAGAACTCGTGATTTAAAATGGTAGTCTTCCTATCTTTGGTCTTTCTCACCAAATATCTAATCAAAAGATTGTTTGAGGATGCATTATCAACCGTAACGGTTAGAAACTTGTCAATTCCCCAATCCAATAAGCATTCTTCAACCATTCTACCAAGAGTATCACCTTTGTGATTAGGAACAACACAAAAATTCAGAATTTTCTTTTGGTACCTCCAATTCTTATCAATAAAATGACTCGTAAGACACATGTAATTCAGATTTTGGACCGAAGTCCAAGTGTCCGTTGTAAGACAAACCCTTTGATTCTTGAGTGTATGTTTCAATGTTTTTTTCTCGTCCTCATACATGACCATAATTTGTTTTGCCATCGCAAGCCTACGAGGAGGATTCCACATTGGTTGAACAATACTAATAAAATCTCTAAATCCTTCACCCTCAACAAATGAAAAAGGCAACTCATCAATTATTATCATCCTCGCTAGTGCCCTTTTACACGCGTCAACACTAAAAGCCACATACACAAGGTTTGGACTTGTTTCACCATTGTTTTCTTTCCTTTGAAAACTAAGGAAGTTTTGCCAAGAACCCGTAAATTTCTTACTTGCTGGATATTTGGTACATTGATACGCTAGATGATGAGTTAGTGATTTAGTACCATTTAACTTCGAGTGACAACCATAATTTGTCCCACACCAATTGCATGCAGCCCTAGATTTTGGATGACCTTCCGATGTAATAAGTGTAAAATGCTTCCAACATGGAACTCTTTTTTTCATACCAACAACCTTCTTTTTTTCAGGCTCGTTATTAATTTCAGCCATGAGATCATCATTTAGTTCAGCATTTTGAGGGATATCAAACTCAGCACCTTCATCCATAATGTCATCATCCATATCATCCAGCTAACACAACAAAAAATTAAAACCAACATAATCACAATCTGATTTTCATATTGTTCGTACACTAATCTGATTTTCAGTTCATCAACTCATGTTCATGCAAAAATTAAGCAGTACATAAATTGTAAACACTAAACCCATTAAACTATTCAATAAAAATCTGATTTTCAAGCCAATATATGGTTTTGAGATTGAATACCTCATGCTCACGATCAAACAGTTCGCCGGCGTTGTCTCAGAGGTTCTGGCGGAGATGAGAGACGAGAGATGAACCTGAGAAGTGAAAGCAAAACAAAAGCCAGTTAGAAATCATTTTATTGTTATAATGGAGCTTAAAGGTCTCTGTGTGGTTTGTTTGTTAAATCTTGTTACTGTGACTTCAAATTATATGTTCCCTTCTCAGAATTTTCCAATACACGGCCGAATCAAAACAACCAGTACGTATTGCATGTGTAGATGTAAAAAACATGTTCACTCCTCCTACTTCATTATCATTGCCAGCCAACTATTCGACTCTCTTTCCAAGTTCTAAATTCATTTATTTTATTTTTAATGAATCTTTTACTATCTTTTTAGCAAGGGTTTTCAAGTGTTCAAAAGAAAAACATATTAAAGTGGGGGGTTTGATTTTCTCCAGCCTTATTTACCAGTCTGATGTGTTCCCAAACGCCGGCCACTCGATCTCCCTCGTCAAAAAAAATCCTCTGTGTTTCCAAAAGCATATTGAAGCAAAAACCCAGATGCAAAGAACACAAAATGAGGAAACCCAAATGGTTTAAATTCTGGTGGAAAAATTCAAAATTCAAACTTCCAAAAAAAATACAAAGCCGTTACCCACACACACACACACACACACACACACACAGAATAGATCTGAGGGCGGCAGCAGAGTGGAGAGTGAAACCCACTTACCGATGTGGCGGCGGAATGGAGATCAATTGCGGTGCCGATGTTGATAATTGGGGATGGTGGACAAGGCGGCGTAAGTGGTGGGGGCGGCGGAGGCGAGGACGACGCTGGTGGAGGACACCGGTGCAGATCATGGTGGTTTCGTGGAGGTTAGAGATAAGGGAGAAAACAGAGGCGAAATAGGGAAGGGAATGGGAATGGCTGCGTGGTCTGAAGTCTGGAGAAATGGGGAGTGTAAAAGATAGGGTTTTGGAGTGGATGGTCAAGATTAAAACACCAAATGGATTACCTGTCAAGATTAAAACTATTTATATAAATATATATAATATATATTATTCGGTCGGTTCGGTCCAACTTCGGTTTGGTCGGTTCGGTCCTCATTCGGTTCGGTTCGGTTCGTATACATTTTCAGAAAACCGAGACCGAACCGCCTAGGTTCGGTTCGGTTCGGTTCGGTCCACCCCGAATCGACAAAAAATGTCCCTGTACTGACCGAAGACCAAACCGATCAGTTGGTTTTTTCGGTCTTTTTCGGTCCGATCGGGTTCGTAACAGCCCTAGTAACTGGGGCTTCCAGCCTGGAGTGGGCTACCTCTAAAAGGGAAAAAAAAACACATGGTGGGCAACAAAAAATACCTCTCAAGTTCAAGCTGTCCTCCACAGCTGTTGCAGTGTGACTTTGACCAGTAAATCTAAAAGAAGCACACAAAAGAAAAATAAATTCTACTAATCTTTGCACTCCCGCTTCACAAATGCACTTCCCAAATAAACCCATTTCATCAAAGTTGTTCTGATGAAATGCAAAAGTTACAAAAATTAGAGGAATGAATGTATTAGAGGAAGCAACAAACATGGGTCTTCAGGGATGCTACGATTGGAAAATCAGAGATGCGTTTGCCAAGGCTACAAACTAATAAAACCCAAAATTAAACAAAGCGATCGAACAAATGAAGAACCGACCTTTTTAAAATTGTTTTATGCTCTTAAACCTCGACCTTTTCAGATATAGTTAAAAGACCGGTTGTTGCACCACTGTCGTTGCCGCCATCACCGACCGATCTCTAAACAGCAATCAAAACCCTACAGAAATAGCCAGTAACTACATAACGAAAACCCTTACTTTGAGAGAGAGAGAGAGACGGTGGTCGTCGGTGGGGTGCGCCAAAGATCTAGAGAGAGACGGTGGGTGGGTGGTTGATGGTGATATGCGCCGAAGATCTAGAGAAAGATGGGAAAGAGGAGTGAGAGTTGATGGCAGCTTTGTAATTTAGGCAAAAACGATGGGCACTTCAATAGAATTGGAAGAATGCCTCTCAACCCTTGGATCAAATCAATTTCAACCCTTGGATCAACTTGTCTTGTGTGGTCCCCCACACCCTTCTGAATTATTAGGTAGATTTAGTGCACATCGTTATATGTGTTTGGTGGAAGTAAAATTGTAACGTCCCGTAATTTTAAACTAATAAAAAATATTAAAAGTAATAATTAATTCTAATAATATCGATTTTCTTATTAAATAATAGTAGATAATTACAAAAGATAGTTAACCTATCTAATTATCTCTTTTAAATATTTTTTTTATTCTTGCATGCATGCATATAACTCTTTTATCTCTCTCTCTCCTACTTCTACTCGATCTCTATCTTCTCCGTAACCCAAAAATCGAGCTTCATTCGTCCATTCCGAAACCCAATTCCGTTAGGACTCAAATTAATCAAAACTCATCCAATTCTCTTATAAATGCGTCACTACTCCGACCCTAGGGCACGCACCATATTTTTCACTCCCTAATTGTCTAGAAAAGAGAGAAAAACCGAAGGAAATCGAAGTTCCAATCCATGGAGTTCTAGAGAGAGAAAAGAGAGAGAGAAAAGTGGGTTTCGTGCCTAGACCCAACCGAGATCCAATCCGACCATTCCAATCACCTCTTATACTCCAAAGCATCACCAAACAACATTCAATTCGGCCCCGAGGTTCCCCGATCAAGAAACCCGAAGCTTTCGTTCCAATTTGTCAAGTTTCAATCGAAATCCAATTCAATCCAATTCGAGGTATTATAATTCGATCCGAAGCCTCCTCTAAGTATATTTATTGTTTTTAGACATAACCTAACGTCCCCCAAGATCCCATGCATCAAAAAGATGTGAAAAAAACCAAAAAGACAAAATCTGGACCAGACCTTGCGGCCGCAAGGTGCGGACCGCAAGAACCAGCCGCGGAGTTCGCAGCAGCTTCCCCGCCGCAAGGTCAAACCTTGTGGTTTGACTGTTTATGGTTAGAACCTCGTTTTGACCTCCCGAACATGGTTTTTGACGCCCGATCTATTTTTCCTAGACTTCTAACACTCCAAAGATCATAACTTGTTAATTTCATATTTTTTTAATTTTATTATCTATTTATTAAATTTTTATTTCATTTTCAAGCAAAGTTTACAAACGAAAATTTGTTACAACCTCCAAACAATATTTAGAACACCCAAACTATTTTTCCTAGACTCCTTGCATCTCAAATATGTTATGTTGTTAAAACAATATTTATTTTATTTAATTAGCTATTTATTATTATTTACATATTGTTTTTCAACAAAAATACCTTACGACATTATAAGTATATTATTAATGCCCGATAAATTTATTTTAGATTCTTTACAGTCCCAATATAATATGTTGTTAATCTCAACATCTTTATAATTATTTAACTAATTATTATTTATTTATCCTTCTTTCATCAATTATCTTAACCCTTTTATTTAAAATAATTCCACGGACCTCCAAACTTAACTTTTAGTATTCGAACTTGTTATAGAGGACCTTTAGGACTCTTATTAAGGGTACAATAATTATTCTAATATTTTTACCTATTTAATGTATCTATTTAGTATTTAATCAAACTAATTACTTATGAATAATTAATAAAAGTCTAGAAAAATTATTTTTAATCTTTGTTAAATAGTTCTTACCTTATTAATGATTTTGTGACCATACAAGATTAAGGGCAACGGCCCAGTCATAAGAAGTTAGGTGATTACAATGCTTAATATTATTTTGATCCGTCTATTGGTTGTTGTTAATTATTTTTTAGAATAAAATTATGTCGATGTTGGATTTGAATGCTAGATTGGACCCTAGAGACATTGGGTGGTATACGAAATAGAAATCACTTAGACGATGCTAAGTAATGGATAAATTGAGAAGTTTTTTTTTTCTAGAGGTTGCCTGCAGGCGTGATTTTGTGATGCGATGAGAAGTGAAACTGGCGAGTGTCCAGTGATGAATTGATAGACTGGCGCGTGTCCAGTGATGAATTGATAAAACATGGCGAGTGTTCTAGAGATATTTTGTGACGATAAAACCTGGCGTGTGTCCAGAGATGTTTTGATAGACTGGCGTGTGTCCAGTGGTGAATTGATAGACTGGCGTGTGTCCAGTGATGAGTTGATAGCCTGGCGTGTGTCCAGTGATGATTGTGATGTGGTACATAAGATAGGCGAACCCTGGTTGTGATTCAAGCATGATAAGCTATTTCTCTTGTTGTAGTGATTGGGTTACACACCCGTCATATAACTTAGGTTATCTGCATCAAAGGAAAAGTGATCTCATGGGACCGAGCATGACTGGTGGTTGGGGAGGAAAGATCTCAGGAGTGGGATCTTAGAATTCATATTAGGTTAATGGATAGCAATGAATCAAGTTATGTGAAATATTCCTGTGTTACTTATTTGCACCATTTATATCTTGTTGTTTGCTAAATGTAAAGTAAGAGGGGTAGTTGGATTGGATTATACTACGGGGTGAACTATTTCACTCAGGCACGGATTTTTCTGACATCCGTGTCAAATTTTGCAGAGAATCAAGTAGAGACACAGAATCCCGAGGGCGAACAGTTTTATGCCGAGGAGAATCCAGAGGTGGGAGCCGAGCCCGAGTATACTTGGGATCCATACCAAACCTAGAGGCGGCTCTGTTATTTAGACTATTTCATTTCCCAAAGACTATTTCAGTAATTTTTCAATCGTTTGTAATAGATGAGTTTCGACGTTGAGAATTCTGTTTTGGTTTTTAAATGATAATTAAGTACAGTTTTAGAAATTAATATTTAAAGTCTTCGATTTTCACTTCCGAAAATTGAGGCGTTGCAAAAATCACAATGAGAAATATGAAAATTAAAATTGCTACTATGTTGTAAGTGGAAGTCATATATTTTGTTTCGTGTAATATCATATGTATAGGTGTAAGTCTAACGTGTATAATTACCCAAAAAAAAAAAAAAGTCTAATGTGTATAAGCTACCACTATTTCAGTTTTCTCCTTCGACTAAACAATATTATAACACCTCCACTGACGATCATCCGCCTCGCTAGCAACCACATTCCACAACCTTCTTCACCTTTCCCCTGCTTCCACTATCGCAAACTCGTATTTTTCCCACTAAACTTTTCGAGAGACCCTATTACTCTGACACAACAGTTCTTGCTGCCATCCTCTCCTCTATTTCCTGGCAATGAGGTAATTAATCATGATTTTCTTTTTGCAATCGCTAGCTACAAAATGTTGAATTATGTGCCACAAAATCAAATATCGCCAAAGAATGAGATGTCAATATTGGTGTTAGTTGAAAGGTAATACAGGAAAGGGATGAGCGCAATAAATGATTGAGAAATATCTAGTTTTTTGATAGAAAAAACATGTTGCATCTATTTGTGAGTAATAATTGAAGAAACTCTACACATAATGCAACATAGAGCACAATCAGACATGGGAGCAAAACCGTACAAGGGAGCACGTTTTAATTTAGGATCGTGCTTTGAGTTTGGTTAGGTCCACGTGGCATAAAATGTCGTAGTTTTTACGTCATCGTTTTACTTTAAAGTGGCAAGATTGTCCGATCAATGAGTGGTTACCATGTATGTGAGATTATTTTTGTTCACCTCATGCATTGGGGATTTTGGAATGTCGAACCATCGTAACGTTGATTCTTGCCGGCCAACACCACTATCTTGTAATTTAACCGTTGCTCGCTCCAATCGGAGTATCGGAGCCCTGTCCTGAAAGACGGGTAAAGAGTGCAACTCATCAATCTTTCGAACTCTCTCTCTGTCTCTCATACGATGGAGAGAATACACGTTACTGTGAGGACGAGGCCTCTCTCTCCGAAGGACGACAAGACCAGCCGTTGGCGAATCCCCGGCAACTCCATCTCCAACCCTAATCACTCCTCCAAGTTCGAATTTGGTACTCTCTCTCTCTCAATCTATCTTTCTATCTATATATACATATGTAAATACACGTGTTTGTGTATAAATGTATACTGGATTTCATCTCTCTTTTGAAGTTGTTTATTCTAGGGTTTGATGTGCTCGCCTTTTTTTTTTTTCCCTCCTGCTTTTTAGATCGGATTTTTGCGGAAAGCTGCAAGACGCAAGAGGTTTACGAAGCTCGTACGAAGAATATTGTCGCTGCCGCTGTTTGTGGATTCAATGGTATGGTGAACTATTTTTTATTACTGAAAAATTTCCAGCCTATATCTCTAAGTACTAGAATGTGAAGATCGAAGGACAGATCAACTAGCATCATTGTCGTGTTCGTGGAAAATCGTAACCCAGTGTGTGTGCGCTCGTGCGTGTGTTTGTTTTAACGAGTTTAGAAATTCTTGTTTATGCATTGTTCTCTGACTGTAGTATGTTTATAATGCTATTCACAGAGTGCCATTTTAGGTCGAGGGAAAGGAAAAAGGAAACAAAAGTACTTGTGTCTATGTATTTTGCGATATACTAAACAAATGAATAAACGGAGTTCTACGGGATTCTTAATTCATTTTGTTCTGAACAGTGAATACTACCCACCAACCAAACAGAAGCAAGAAGCAGGAAATTTCCATTTCGTTTAATTGTCACTTCAATTAAATTTGCCTTAACAAATTCAAAAGACAGACAAAGTGTTAAGGTGTGGAAGTACAGCAAAAAATTCTTTGCGTCACAGAAAGAGTTGTACCTATCGAGGTTCTCATTGTAGATAACATAACTAGGAAAGAAGAGGACTTGGAAACCAGGCCTACCTGCTAAGTGATGAAGAACATTTAGCTTTGAAGAATGTCCTGAAGAAAGAATATGGGTAGCATCATTATATAACTTTGAACAGTTGAGTTTTGTTCACCCTCCACTTAAAAGGGTGAACATTACCCTCCTTTCTATTGGTTGAAATGGTGTGGACCCCATCACAAAGTGGTGTCATGTTTACCAAAAAGTATATTGCATGATAAGCATGACATCACTTTATGGTAGGATCCACACCATTTCAACCAATGAGAGAAAGGGTAATGTTCACCCTCCTCTTTTAAGGAGGGTGAACAAAATTGCATTCAACTTTGAAGCTCAAATGAACTCCAGAAGCCTTTGCCAGTTTCAGCTATATATTGTTCTCTGGTTACTTATTTTAGAAGTCTTATCTAATTAATTTCATGCCCATAAGGTGCAACTGTTAGTTCTGCGTTGGCTATTGACCTATCACAGCTTTGTCCTTTCAATTGATATTGAGTTCTTAAGGGAGCACCATAGTGGATGATGCTAAAATCTTGTCATCAGTTTTTTCCTCTAGCGTAGAGTAATAAAGGAGAAAAGCATATTCAACTAGACATTGCAAAACTGTATTAACAAGAAATGTAGCTCTATGTTTTCGTAAGTTGTCCAAAGCGTCTTGACCAATGTTCTAAATGGCACTTGGCGGTAGTTGGACGAAGACCCACCTCCGAGCGCCAAGCCGCCTAGGCGGCGCCAAGCAATTCGGCAGTTTTTTTTAACAAACTCTTTCCATTTTTTATGCATAATACAACTATACAAGTTAATACTTCTTCCGAGATACATTCTGAAACTTTAACTGGAAATTAACACCTTGCCTCTAGTGAACTACGTGTCAACTACAGATACGTGTTGGTGATCCCTTGTCTCAGCTTATTTGAAGTTCTATACTGTTTTAGTTTTTTTACTTTCTAGCATCTTTTGTCAAGTTGGAGGGACGTTCGACTTGTAAAGATCCCAGAGAAAACAAAACCTTGTCTACCGTTCTGAATTTGATATCTTAAGTTGTCTTTCTAAATTTGATATCTTAAGTTGTCTTTAAGTCATGCATCTATAATAAACGATCCCCATTGTTAGAGACGATGTTTATTCTCTTCTCTTTTGGATATGATGTACACATTGGCATATTGGAGAGACAAATATGAATCTCTACAGCAGCAGGTCACACACAATTTTCTGCATGGTATGAGTTACTTTTACGCGAAGCTCATGCGGAAAATTGTATGCGACCTAATGCTTTAAAGATTCATATTTGTCTCTCCAATATGCCGATGTGTACATCACATCCAAAAGAGAAGAGAAAATAAACATCGTCTCCAACAATAGGGATCGTTTATTATAGATGCATGACTTAAGACAACTTAAGATATCAAATTTAGAGCGGCAAACAAGGTTTTGTTTTCTCTGGGATCTTTACAAGTCGAATGTTTCTCTAACTTGACAAAAGATGCTAGAAAGTAAAAAACTAAAATAGTATAGAACTTCAAATAAGCCGAGACAAGGGATCACCAACACGTATCTGTAGTTGACACGTAGTTCACTAGAGACAAGGTTAAAAGTGTGTCAAGGTGCACATTGTGTACGAGAATGCACTTGTTGGGGGAAGACAAAGGATAGAGAGTACCCTTGAAAATATGTTCTAGGAAGAAATTTTGAGGATATCAAATGTTAAAAAGCTCACATTCTCCAAACTCCATAAATTCAAGGACTTGTTCAGGAGAAGCTACAATTTCTTCTCATAACCCAGCCACAAATATTCCACGCCTCATGCATGAAAAAATCAGAATAAACGATCAGTAAGTACCAGACAGGATATCAACATAAGTTAGCCAAGGCCATAACTACAGTACCTCAAGGTTTTCGTGAATCTACAGTTTCCTGTGCTCAAGAGCTAACAAATCATTTATTTCCTCATTATAAATTTCCATGTAGGACATTCTTAGAAGAAATTCCCGATCTGTATCCTAAAATACATGCAAACTGAGATTATTCATAGCAACCACCATAAATGTGTAGCATAAGCTAATTCAAAACCACCACTAAGGGCCCAAATAGCTATATGACGGTGATAAGGGGAAAACACCAAGTCAAGTCAATCACATTACTTGGAAAAACAAATACAAGAAAAGTGGTATGTCATAAACGAGGCAGTGTATTTAATTACACCATGCCTAATAGGCAAACGACTGGCATTAGGATCAAGTGTCATTAGGGAAGTTATCAGACACCTTGCGTACCTAAAACTGACATTTAGACACCATCCTAGAGAACGCCTAACAAAAAATGGACTGCTTGTGCACATGCTAGAGTACCAAAAATTTAGAACTCATGCCCACAATGGTTTGGACTGTCCAACTAAAGACTTCCAATATGTGTTGCACTTTCAGCAATTATTCCCAAGTACCAAACAACTCCCAATCACATGTAAAACAATGACTAACACCTAATGCCCCTACCACAGAAGACATGAACAGCAATGAAATGATCATACAAATGAAAAAAGATAGTTCATCAATACTAAAGCTTAGACTGTTACAGTTGCTGAGCTACCTCTTGTATAAGCCCAAACAAATCATGTACAACACGAGGTATGACTCCAGGTTCAGCATTAGATCCCCGCATTGTATGTGTTTTTCCACTGTTTGTCTGTCCATAGGCAAAAATAGTGCCTAAAAGGAGGTAAATGTTGGGTGAGAGAGAGTTGAACAGTTCTTAATTCGATGTAAGGTGTAAATCCTAGGGCACTTTTTACATTAATATGACTCTTTTACATTCAAAAAAAAATGCTCTCACAGCTTTTTAACTTCTTATATCTTAAAGATATATGTAAACAGTCCTATGAAACATTCAAGAAGGTGCCATGAGAATCCACAGAAACTGCATTAATTGAAGAAACTAGTAACAGAAAAGATGAAACATGCACAGAAGTACCATAAAAAGGATAAGTGCAACATTGTGTGTCATACTGCCATGCGCAAATGTAAAACCAGAAAAGTTGACTGACTCATGTCCTTTTGCCTCAATAGTGTGAAATATGAGTAAAGAAGACTAGAAGTGTGTGAGTTCTCAAGCGGTCCAGGGACTAAGCCCTCAAACAATGTTTATAAGCGCATCAAGGGTCAAGACTGGTGTTCTAAATGGCGGCCGTCGGGCGCTTGGAAGTACCCCGCCGCCACGCCAACACCTCTTGGCGTTTGATTTGGCGCCCAAGGAGGTTTGGCGGGCTTGGCGGCGGCGTCGGCATCTTTGGAGGCCTTTGGCGGCCAAAAATGTATAGTATTAAACTAAAGGGCTTATTATGTAATTTTGACATATACTACAATTACATAATTACATCCCACACCATTCTCACTCACTCCAAGTCGATCGAAAGCCCTAGCCCCAACCCTATGAACTCCAGTGTGTCAAGGTGCACATTGTGTACGAGAGTGCACTTGTTGGGAGAAGACACAAAGGATAGAGGGTACCCTTGAAGAATATGTTCTAGGAAGAAATTTGGAGGATATCAAATTTTAAAAAGCTCACAATCTCCAAACTCCATAAATTCAAGGACTTGTTCAAGAGAAGCTACAATTTCTTCTCTTAACCAGCCACAAATATTCCATGTCTCATACATGAAAGAAATTAGAATAAACGATCAGTAAGTACCAGACAGGATATCAACATAAGTTAGCCAGGGCCATAACTACAGTACCTCAAGGTTTTCGTGAATCTGCAGTTTCCCGTGCTCAGGAGCTAACAAATCATTTATTTCCTCATTATAAATTTCCATGATTCTTAGAAGAATTCCCGATCTGTATCCTAAAATACATGCAAACTGAGATTATTCACAGCAACCACCGTAAATGTGTAGCATAAGCTAATTCAAAACCACCACTAAGGGCCCAAATAGCTATATGACGGTGATCAAGGGAAAACACCAAGTCAAGTCAATAGCATTACTTGGAAAAACAAATACAAGAAAAGGGGTATGTCATACCTGAGGCAGTGTATTTAATTACACCATGCCTAACAGGCAAACGACTGGCATTAGGATCAAGTGTCATTAGGAAAGTTACCAGACACCTTGCGTCCCTAAAACTGACATTTAGAGAACGCCCAACAAAAAATGGACTGCTTGTGCACATGCTAGAGTACCAAAAATTTAGAACTCATGCCCACAATGGTTTGGACAGTCCAACTGAAGACTTCCAATATGTGTTGCTCTTTCAGCAATTAAAAATCATGATGCTCATTTGAAAACTTATTCCCAAGTACCAAACAACTCCCAATCATATGTAAAACAGTGAATAACACTTAGTGCCCCTACCACGGAAGACATGAACAACAATGAAATGATCATACAAATGAAAAAAGATAGTTCATCAATACTAAAAGCTTAGACTGTTACAGTTGCTGAGCTACCTCTTGTATAAGCCCAAACAAATCATGTACAACACGAGGTATGACTCCAGGTTCAGCATTAGATCCCCGCATTGTATGTGTTTTTCCACTATTTGTCTGTCCATAGGCGAAAACAGTGCCTAAAAGGAGGTAAATGTTGAGTGAGAGAGAGTTGAACAGTTCTTAATTCGATGTAAGGTGTAAATCCTAGGCACGTTTTACATTAATATGACTCTTTTACATTCAAAAAAAATGTTCTCACAGCTTTTTAACTTCTTATATCTTAAAGGTATATGTAAACAATCCTATGAAACATTCAAGAAGGTGCCATGAGAATCCACAGAAACTGCATTAATTGAAGAAACTAGTAACAGAAAAGATGAAACATGCACAGAAGTACAAAAAAAAAAGATAAGTGCAACACTGTGTGTCATACTGCCATGCGCAAATGTAAAACCCGAAAAAGTTGACTGACTCATGTCCTTTTGCCTCAATTGTGTGAAATAAGAATAAAGAAGACTGGAAGTGTGTGAGTTCTCAAGCGGTCCAGGGACTAAGCCCTCAAACTATGTTTTTAAGTGCATCAAGGGTCAAGACCAGTGTTCTAATTGATAGATAATTGAGAGTAGGAACAGATGTGAAGATGAAGATGTTGGCAATTCTTATGATGCAGTCCGTGTATATGTTTTGGTATGACCATTGAGACTTTCTACTCCTGCCTTGGCTTTTTTTTTAATGTCGTCTGTTGCCTCTTGGTACATGTTTTGCATTTATCATTGTTCGCCGGGGTGATATACACCTTTCTGCTCTCTTCTTTTTTAGTTTTGATTATGAGGTCTGCTTCTAGAACTTGGTGGACCTTGCTGGTTCAGAGCGTGCTGCGAAGAATGGTGCGGAAGGTGTTCGTCTGAAAGAGGGATCACACATTAACAAAAGTCTGATGACACTTGGTACAGTAATCAAGAAATTGAGTGAAGGTGCTGAGAGTCAAGGGTAAGATATTTAGTAGTACTAAATTACGAATTTCAGACTATCAGATGCAGGGGCCATGTTCCTTATCGGGACAGCAAACTTACTCGTATTTTGCAACCTGCACTGGGGGGAAATGCAAATGCTGCCATCGTATGTAATATCACACTTGCTCAGGTAACACTAACACTTCCATAAACTAGGGTCCCATTTTTTTACTGAATCCTTCCTCCAACCTGGGAAGGAATACAGTGTAAAAACACTCTGAGTGATGGTGTTTATTTGGGTTGTCAACTTCTAGTTCTGGGTCCGTTACGTGTAATTTGTCCTCTAGTTTTCATCTTTCTTGTAGAACATTTATAGGGAAAAGATTAAGTTCTATGAACTAGATTCCAAGGCTCTATTAATATTCACTGAAGCTTGAATCTCCAGTGTAACAATATTCCAAGACTAATGTTCTGTTCGTTTTTGGAAATAAGTTTGTATCTGGAAGTTTATCTTCAGAAATTTTCTCCTTGAAACCAGTGTGGAAGTTTATTACGCATTAGGTTTGCTAATTTATGTTGTCATATTTAATATGTTGGTTCTCAATGAAAATAAAGATCCTATTAAATACATTGCCTAAAGCCCTTGCTACTCCACTTGGAGAATACCATCTTCTCAATTGATTTGGCCATTGGCTGATTTGGGTGTTTAAAATAGAAGACTGAGATAAAAACAGGAGGCCAAGGAATCATACAAGTACATATTTGGAAGGGGTAGATAAACACGAACTGTTTGATGTCATGGACTTCCTTTTTGAGCCATTAGTGTCACGCCTCAAATCCGGGGGCATGACCGGCCGTGTACCATGAAGCAATCATGGGACACGAAGCCTAAATAAAAATATTTTTAGCAACTTGAAACAAATAAAGAAAAATTGGATATTTTATTACAATAAAATGCGCTACTCCAAACCAATAATTTTTTTAAGCAAATGACACAGTATCTCTTATTTTTCAATCTCCAAACTCCACCATGAACTGCCAATTAATAAAAATGCGGAAGCTAATAAATAAATGGCGGAAGCTTTTTAACAATAGAAAAGAAATAAAAATGCAGACGTCCTAGAGGTCCAACCAGAAAGTCCCAACAATGCCACAGAGTCCACTACAATGCTCCATGAACTAACCTGAAAAATAATGTGGAATAAATCCGTCAGCTGACGCGCTCAGTGAGTAGTTAAGCATGCTAAGGGTGATAATACAAAGTGGCATACTTTTGATCGAACAATAATGAGGGTTCCAAAGAAAAGGTGTCAAATTAAAGAAGGTCGAAGGTTCAACGAATAATATCACAAACCAAGTATTGAGCAAAGGGATCAACAGTTCAACAAATAGTTTCCACAAGATGAATAACGTATTAATGAATAATATGAACTATAATCGAGTCACCACAATAATTATACCAAACAATGAGTCCAATAATATCCAAACGATCAACAACGGTAAATGGGAGTCTAAACCAAAGTGGGAACCACAATTACCAATTTCCAAGTACCAAATACCAAATGCCAAATATTTTCTCAGGGCTTCGCCCGTTGGATCCAACACCGTACTTAGAGTCACCACAGGATGGCGCCTGGGACCTTTTCCCTAAGCCGATCCGGAATAGGGTCACAGGGTATTTCACAAGTCTTTTCCCTATCCGTTGAGCACTAGAGTCACAGGGTATTTCACAAGTCTTTTCCCTAGCGGCCAAAGTCACCACGATATTTCACGAGTCTTTTCCTTGGACTTTCACAAATTAATATAAACATAATCCATGGTCCCAAACAAACAGAACAGCGGCGAATCGGAGTCACCTGCACCAGGATTATTCCCCGTGTCGTTGCATAGGCACAATAATATCATGGAGTCAATGAATCGACGACAATAAAAGTATGGACAATCGATCGGTTAAAAATATTATCAAATAACCTTGTATGCCAAAGGGTACGTCAATCGTCAATAAATATGAGCGCACGAATCAGGATATCAATTATCAGATCACAACGAGTAACGAACTGTATGTCAAGAATAGATTGGCTCAAAAGAATTCCAAAGAACGAGATCACATGCTTAACCACTCACCTCGATCGGAATGTTAGATCACAAAAGTGAAATGCTTGACTACTCTTCTAGTCTGAAAAACAAAAGTGCACAGATACGGAAATCAATGAAATGTAGAACTACTAGATTAGTTATCCTTTAATTACCGACTACAATAACTATAGCTATATGCATACATGCTGGTTACTAATATAATACACATACATGCACCCAGCCATGAACAGAACCTATCCCGCCACCACAACTAACCATTATACTCACGGCACCCACAGCCAACACATGCACATATGCTATATATAATAGTAGATTTGGTATTGAGAGCATAAATTACGAAGAAGGAAGTAAAGAGACAAGGAAAACACTAACCCAACTTCTCTTGTTCCTCCTGATCAGCCCTCTCGATCTCTCTCTCTCTCTCTCTCTGCCGCACACTTTTTCTCCAAGCCCTAGGTCTCTCTATTAACGTAGAAATAATATACCCTAGTTTTGTATAGGGTAAAATATGTATTAAGAATAAAAGGCCCTCTCTCTCCGGCTAATGAAATACTCTACTAACTGGCCCAACTCATGTACTAAAAGCTAAGTTCGGCCCAATTAAAACTAAGTAGCCCAACGATATAGTATACACATCCAAATCAGCCCAATAGCACATATAAAAATAAAATATAAGTTACCCGAGTTTAGATGAATTTTCAAAATACACGAATAAAATAACAACTGACATTTTTTTTTTTTTTTAGAAAGAAGTTTGAAAAAGGAAAAATGAAGGATTTAATTATTTGCGTCAAAAATATCATTATTTTTTTTTTAACTGAAAAAGTGGGATGTCACAATTAGAGCAAAATAATCATAGGCTTGACCTTGCATGCAACACTCCAACAGTTAGTAGCTGCATTGGTTATGGCCATAGGATAGCTTACGTGCTTATTTTGAAGGTTCCTCATCAATCCATGAGAGTGATGCTCTTTAAAGAAAAAAATCACTCCTTGACATTTGTATCATACTAACTAGCATCAATCATGTTTTGCATGAGCAACATGCATAGAAAACTCATTCGTACCTATGTTAGTTATGTATTCTTGATGACTTCTATTGGCGATTTACATTGATTGTTACGTACAAAACATAAAAACAGACCAACATTTGATTTAAATTGACCATTTGTGTATGAAGTTCGGAACATGATGTTTTTACCTCACTTTCATTTCCTTATGATTTAGTTCTTTGCATAGGTGACAAGTCAAAAACACAATTTAAAATGATTTCTTGAAAATGGTCTAACTTTAGGATTTTATTTCGATAAGCAGCTTCTGAAAGAATGTTGCTAATCACCTCATATGTTACGCTTTTCGTATCCTTCTTCTTTGGAAATAGAATAGTGTTCTTCAAGATGTAATAAAAGCAGTGAACTTTAAATTTAATACGGGTTATCATATAAATTTAATCATCAACGAACTTTGAAGCATTTATTGTATAGACGATCATGTTGACAAATAAGGATTGAAAGAGCATGTAATCATTATTCACAATTAATTACCATCCTTCATTTTTTCAAGGTTTCTTTTTTATTTTTATATTTGGAACATATTATTATTGCCCGATTTTTATTGATTCTCAATT
The DNA here is from genome assembly GCA_025413875.1 of Rhododendron molle. Classification (NCBI taxonomy): domain Eukaryota; kingdom Viridiplantae; phylum Streptophyta; class Magnoliopsida; order Ericales; family Ericaceae; genus Rhododendron; species Rhododendron molle. Next base: position 21,307,727 of record CM046389.1, on the reverse strand, counting down.
TGTCACCTCCTTCATGGGAAATTGATTTTTACGTCTATTCTTCCAAGCTATTAATTTAGTTATTTATACCAAACATCAAATCAAATGGTGGGTCCCAGTACATTATGTTTATTCAACGTCGCGTCTTAAATTTATTGTTGTGGCCAGTGGTTCCACAAGGCTCGTCTCCTGACATACTAATCAAATATTCTAGGTCTCTGTGCTGTTCTGTACATTTAGTATTAGATATAAATTTAATGTTGCGGGTCCCACTTGGCCCAATTGCCTTGTCTTTAGACTTTAGGTAGTGAGGCCATGCAAGGAGCAGCTTGGGGATTTGAGAATTTTAAGTGTAAATGAATTTTGTCATAAACTTTCAATCCATGCTGGCATGCTGTAACACTAGTATTTTCTTTAGCTATTTTTGCATAGTGCCAACTCTGATCTCTTTATGGTCATGTTGGGATACAACTGCATTATTCACATGACTAATAGTACATTCAGCGCTATTATGTTCCTCACTTCTTGTCAACATGCCTCAACAATCAACCTCATCCCATGGCCTATCTCCTCAAGAAAATTATACATCGTTGCAGCACTTACCACTATGGTACACAATGCTATCATCACCAAACTTAAGCATTTCGTTGAAGGAAGATAGACTTATTTATCACCATGCCTAAGTTTTATTCATGGGACTCATCCTCGTAATGCGCATCTCTGTCATCACCAGAAACTCTTAATACAGGTTTACGTACTGGTCAAATGTCGGATTCAAATGAGGCTATTTAACTAGGATTTGGTATAGAACCATGTTTACAATGGAGGCTTTGTACCTTTGTGTTGTTTCTTCATGACTATGTCAAGGTTTTGCTTTGAAGCCAAAATGAAAATATTAGGATTTGGCCCAAAATTAGTTTCTCTCTATTTGTTGATGTTTATTTTTCTTGCTGTTTCTTTTGGTTGCTTTAGATCATACGTGTTGCATACGAGGTTTCTTTTGCAAATTCTTTTTCTTACTGATTGCTTATTTGATGCAGATTCATGCTGATGAGACTAAAAGTAGTCTCCAGTTTGCCAGTAGAGCATTACGTGTGACAAATTGTGCTCGTGTGAATGAGGTTTGTCTTCGAATAGAATTGTGCTTTTTTGATAAGCTGCGGAAGGATTTTACCAAACCTTATATTATGCCTATACTTAATTTAGAAAGCCAAACTACAGGTACCCAATGCTCATAATTCCATCAAAGTCCAAAGTTAAAGAAATAAAGAAAGCCAAGATAATATTATCATGTCAACACTTAATCTTGGATGTTGTTTTCTAATTATCAACTTTTAATAATTATTTTGTTTGCAAGGGTTCTCATTCGGAGCATTTTGAAGAGGAAATTCTCTATCTGCAGAATACGTTGTTGCAGGTTCATGCTATTCAGTTTGTGGGTTGCCTTTTATATAAGTATTGTGTATCCTAAATGTGTTTTTTTTTTTTGAAAATGTCATTGTATTTCAAAAAACCAGCTCAAGAGACATCCTTGGACAAAACAGAAACTAAAGCGCGCGGAATACAACCCGAAAAACTCAAAATGTTCCTCTCCCTATAGTGAGAAGCAATCTAGTGCTCAGCACTGTTATACTTCCTACCACACCAGACGAAGGACCATCGTTTAGTCACAGCCCACTCCCTAATATCATTCACAATTGCCTCAATCTCCCATGAGCACTGCATCTTCAAATCGCCAACCGAGTTAATCAGGTTCTGATAATCAGATTCAAAGATGACCTCTGTGAAATCCTATTCCATAGCCACAATACAAGCAATCCTTAGAGCCCACGCTTCGATAGCCAAAGCTGAAGAAACCAACACACGTCCACAGCGCCACAGAAGAGCAGATCCACCACTAACTCTAGCAATAATGCCAAAGGCAGCCAAGCTGCGAGAGGATTTAAACGCTCCATTGATATTGAACTTTACCACCCCCAGAGGGATTATCTCACAAATTAACCTGTTTCAAAACTATTTTTGGTCCAAACATTATACATATCTGCTTGAACCTGTTTTGAATTCCAAAAGGCTTGGAAGATTATCTTGACCCTTCGCAGAATATATTCTCCACGGTTGCGAAATTTCCATGCGCAAATGTACTTGGTCAAAGCCAGATATAATTTTGTTTCCCTTTTATAGCTAGGTGTCTAGGCCAACTTAAACTCACATCGACTAATACTGTAGTTGCGAACACACTACTCATTGTCTAATCAAAGTCAAGGCAAACCCCAATACAGTTCCGTAGTAAATTATCACGTGCATTGCACGTTACTCTAAAACAACAACAACAACAAAAAAACCACACACTTGGAATTCTCAAATCTAACAAACGACTTGTGATTCCCACTGTTTAAAAAAAAAGACTTGCGAGTTTAAAGTGTATGTAGTGCCAAACACATTAGGTGTGATGGCCATGGGATTTTAAAGTGTATGTAGTGCCTTTTCCATGAGTGACAAAAAGAAAGGGGGAAAAAAGAAAGAGTAAAGGTGCAATTTTACCTCCATGTGGTTTGCCTCTTTGGAACATCACCTCACGTTTAACAATGGCCAATTCACCTCCTAGTGATTTTAGACTAGTTTGCAACTCTAATGTTGTGTTTAGATAAGCTTTTGAGAAATTTTTGAAAAATTTTTTGGGTTCTGAGTGAAGAGATAAAGAGAGAAATAAGAATAATGATTGAAGATAGGAATAATGAGTATTTTTTGAGTTTGAAATTTTTTTTCAAAAAGAAAACCGAGCAAGGCATAAAGTTTCTAACTCCACAAAAAGTATCAAATTCCTTTAATGCCCTTGAACATTGCTAGCTTTGTGAGGTTTCTCAAATTAGTAACCTACTAAGAGCATCTACAGTGAAATAAGCAAAAGTTAATAATTAAAAGTAATCACTTCATCATTTGGTTATCCACTTAACGGGGTGCTAAGGTTAGTAATGTAGAGGTTTACAATGGTACAATCAATATTGAATAACCAAAACTTGCCACATCACCTTTTCATCTTATAAAAACCTAAAAATTGTGACGTAGGAAATGACTTTTTTAAAATAGTTTTCAAACTAATAAAAACAGGTTATTAGAAAATGAGAAAACAGTTTTTTGAAAACTTTGATTTAAAAAAAAATAGTTTTCGGGAAAAAAAAGTTTTAATAAAAAAATAGTTTTCGGGAAAAAGAAGTTTTAATAAAAAAATTGTTTTGAAGTAAACTGTTTTTGCCAAAAAAAAAACTATTTTAAAAAATATTTTTCGTAGAAACATGTTGAATATGAAAGAGAGAGAATGTTTTTATGTAATGATGGTATACTTGATTGAGGAACTATGGGGACAACTAAATTTGGTTATTGGCAAATAGTTGCTAGTTTTGATTATTCAAGGGCCAAAATTTGATGAATTACTAAGAGATTGCTAAGTTTGGTTATTCCAATGTAACCTTTAACAACTTTTTGGTTTTGATTATACCATTGTTGATGCTCTGACCCCTCAAAAAGCTATATATCAAACACACGTGCACACATGAAATATGAATTACTGTAGACACCCCAATCTGGGTCTCCCAATTGCTTTATTTCATTTTTTGGTTTCTTGTTTTTCCGATGATGAATCAGATCAAAAGCAGTCTTGAGAATGGAAAGGTTTGAACTTGGAGTGTTTGGAACCCCTTTTGAACCCTTTGAACCCCAAAACCCTAAGTCAAAACCCTAACCCTAGGTTTGACCAACGTGCGTTACTCTGGCTCCCACAAGCGTAGGTCAACTTGCCAGGTGTTGGTCAAAGGTCAAACTTTGACTTTTGACTAGCGCGGTGGTTGGTGGCTCACGCGCATGCCTGACTGGGTCCCACGCGCGCCGGTTAACACCTGTCACTTTCACCTTTTTGCCAGCTAGATTTTGTGATGATTAGGGGTCTACTGTGTTGTAGAACCCTGTTTTTGTCGTCTGAACAGTATCTTGCAGGGCTTGAGGTGCACCCCCTCACAACCACTCCCATCAACTTTTGGGGTGGGCTTCTCCACTAAGCCACCCCTAACCAGCCTTGTTGGCTGGTTTTTCTCCACATTCACCACCAACCTAAACCTCCTATATATACCCCCTTACACTTTCATGTTAAAGGGTTACAAAAAAAAAAATCTCAATCAAGAGTGAAACCTCAAGCATACATCTATCATCAATATACTTCCCACTTCCATGCACTCATTTCACAACCTCCATCTCCTAGTTCAATCCACTTTCAAACACTTAAGCAAAGGTATAACCTTTACTGCCAGCTTACTGTTTTGATCCCTGAGGGGGGCTGTCAGGGCCAAGGCTGGTAATCAATACCAGTCGTGGTTCTAAAGTTAGCAATGTTACAAGAATCAAGTAACAAACACACCTACGCGCGCTGGAGACGTACAAGCGCGCACCTGTCCTCGTGGGGATAAGGGTGCTAATTGTTTCCTGTTTTTATTATGTGATAAATCACTCTGATGCATGATAAAAATCGGTTAGCTGTATTACATGTAAAAATTTGTTAGTTTAGCTCAGCATGTCTTTCTGTTTCTTTGGGATGCCCCTGGGTTGCTTCTGAGTATGTTTCAGAACCCAGGCATGCAAAATCAATTACTGGAAGTCCAGTCAGAACAGGCACGCGCCTGTCCCTTACCTGCGCGTGCGTGTGGGCTTAAATCCAGTGACTGGCTTTGTATGAGCAGTTTGACCTTTGGTCTTTGTTTAAATGCCCACACTGTTTAGGGGTTTGTATTTCAATTTATTATCTCCTGTTTGTAAATATGACTTATTATCTGTATATAAACTGCTTGGTTTGTCTTTGGGTGATCACTGGTCATTCCAGAGCCCAGAAGGGGATGAAATTCAACCTGTTGGTGGAGTATCAACACATGCGCGTGTGTATGGCTTTGGCCCGCGCTGATTGACTTGCATGCACATAGATCCATGTATGCAAATTGGCCGTTGTTCACGTCAAATTCATATGGTGCACTGTTGTGTTGGGTCTTATCCCATTTATTGTTTACCATCTCATTCCCCCATGCTATTTCAATCACATCTTGCAAGTTGTTACAATTTTAAATCCGCATTTAACTGTTCTCCCGCCCTAATTGGCTAAAAATTGATTATAAAAGAAGAATCGCAATATTTTCACAAAATGCCTAAGTAGAGACCCATCTCCGAATTGGGCCAGAGGGGTGCCTTAAAATCCTTTCTCTCTCGTAACCTAGCTCCTGAACCCAGATATGGATATGACGGACTGGTGTTTTCACTTTTTTTCAAATTAAATAGCATAGCAAGTGTTTCGAAATACGGTTCCTTTGGTGTCGGACCTTCAAACCCGAGTGATGACTCTATATTCCGAGCGCTTGCTTCCCCGCTCGCGCTCTCTTGATCCGGGCCCTAGCTTTGGAAAAACGGAATTTCCTAAGGACATGCGGCCCACAATTACTAATGTTTCCCTAATTTTTAGTTCAATTTTTCTTAGATCCAATTGAATTAAGTTGTTAGTTCAATTTTAATCGAAAAATTCACATGTTCATTATTTTGTAGATATAGTAACTTTTAGTACGCCATTCACAAAGAATTTAGTACTCGCTTCGTCCCAAAATAAATGTTCATTCCACAAAACGAGAACTTAAAAATACTAAAAAAATTTCAAGAAAAATTTGAACTTTTTTCAACAATTTACTAGATTGTAACGGCCCGATTTTCAGAATAAAAATCGGAGGCATTAAATACTAATTTCAAAAAATATTTACTTTAAAGTTCAAAATTCAAAACAGATAATTCAACATAAGGATTCATTTATTACAAACTAATGTGAAAATACTAAACGGTCCTTGTGGAAATGAAATAGACAAAACACAGAGCCGACTCCTAGACTTGATACGGATCCCAAACATACTCTGGATCAACTCCCACCTTTGGATTCTCCTCTGCATAATATTCCTCGCCTTCAGGATTCTGTGTCTCTTCTTAGTTTTCTGCAAAATCTGGCACGGATGCCAGGCAATCCATACCTGAGTGATAGAGTTCATCCAGTAGAATAATCTAACCCAACTACCCCTCTTACTTTACAACTAGCAGGTAACAAGATAATATTGATGCGAAGAAGTAAAAACAGAGATTTTTCACATAAACCGTTTTATTACTATCCATTAACCTAACATTTGATCTAAGATCTTATCCACGAGATCTTTCCTCCCCAACCGCTAGTCATGCCCTATCCCATGAGATCACTTCCTTTTGCTTTCGCAGATACACCTAAGTTGTATAGAAAGTGTGTATCCCAATAACTACAAACAAGGAAAAGCTTATCATGTCATGACATAACTAGGGTTCGCCTATCTTAATCATCACTGGGCTCCCGCAAGTTTCAAATCATCACTGGACTTCCCGCTAGTTTGGAGACTAGGCCTCCAGTAGCACCCATCTCAATTCACATCTCAAAATCCCGCATGTAAGCCATCTCTAACATCATAAAACTTTTCAATTTATCCATTACTTAGCATCGTCTAGGTGAATTCTATTTGCATACTATCTCATGTCTCTAGGGTCCAATTTAGCATTTAAATCAAGGATCGATGCAATATACAATTAATCAAAATAATAATTGAAACAAATAACAAGCAAGGCAATCACGTAACTTTTTATGAATGGGCCGTTGCCCCTAGTCTTGTATGGCCAAGAAGTTAATAATAATACAAGAAACTTTTATCTAATTATTATGAAGAAGAAAATAATAATAATTTTGTTTCAAAAAAAAATTAGATGGCCCTAGGCTTGTATTAGTTTTATTTAAGAATTTTGTATTGATTGATAACCATAATAAATACAATAATAGATAAAAAATATTAAAATAAATAACATGACCTTATAAGGAGTCCTACGGTCCTACGTATCATGTTCGGGTATTAAAAATCTAGTCTAGAGGGTAGCGAGATTACTTTTAAATAAAGATATTACCAAAAATTATCGAAAGTAAAATAATTAGATAATAATTAATCTAATTGTTAGATATTTTGGCACTTTCTGAGGTTGTACAAAACCTCCATTGGTGTCTTTGTTATACCGACTCCGTTTAATTATAATGGGTAGGTTTTTAGGGGGTAGTTGCTCGCTCGATGCTCCTCCCATTTTCTGCGCCAAGTTGACAGCTACGAATTCGATCATATTGCGTGAGAGGTAAAAGCATTTCACTATACATCATGCATGTTAGCTCAAGCATAAACTCAAGCAAGTTTCTTTTGGCCACACTTTTTTATGCTCAAGCATTACTTACTCGCTCGAGCAAATTTGGTCGAGTCTTTATGTACCAATTCCTTTTTAATTCTACACGATTCTCTTTCCATAAAACTCTCCGAAAATTTGTTATCGTTACGAGACTTTCTTTCCTGGAGTATAGAAATAAAGATCACGTTTGCCTCTTCGAAAAATTCGGAGAGATTTTGCTTTCCATTCTTGCATCATTAAAGATTTTCCGTCAATAGAAAATATAAGTATAAAAGGGATTGTTCAAGCACAGTGAGGTGACCCTCCGGTGAAGAGTTTTTTTTTTTGTTTGGCAGCAACCTTTGTTTTTTCATTCTTGCATCTAGCATGCATGTCTATAGACCCTTTATGTCAGACGAGCACAGAGAATAAACTATAGACAGAGGCGAGAGTTTTTGCTTCCGAAAAAGAAAGAAAGTGGTGCACGACGTCCGTAGGAGGCGAGAGTGACAGTTTTCATTACAGCCCATATTTTTCTTCTTTCTTTTTCGTTCTTGCATCTTGCATTTATGTGAACAATTTTGGGGTCTGTTGAGATCACGCTACACATCATATCATACATCCATTCACTGTTCGTGGCTTGATGTCGTTTGCTGTTGAGGCCGAATCTTTTGGAGATTGATTCGGAGCCGGTTGAATCCGGAGATCGGGCGTGAAGTCCGTGGTGCATCTATTGGATCTTGAAGAAGCTCTGGGAGCATTGGAGATTGGCGAGAATAGGTAAAGGCTTGGGCAAGGTTTTTACTATTTTGCAATCTCTACTTCTTTTTGATTAATAGAATATATCAGTAGTGTTAGGCCGTGGTTTTGGCTTAGGGTTATTTAGGGCCCTAAGTTTTTCCACGTAAATCGTGCGTATCGTGTCTCAATTTTTATTCTATTGCACTACTTGATTTTTGGTTTGGATTAATCAAGATAACCAACCCGTTCATCTATATTAATTTTTTGAATCAGAAAATTGGTGATTTTTTATCAAAACTCCTATTCACCCCCCCTCTAGGAGTAGATTGAACGCTTCCGCATAATTTCAATTGGTGTCAGAGCGGGTTGCTCTGTTTAGGTTTAAACACCTAAGTTTTGATCCTGTGATCATGGACATGAATGCACCACGTGAGGGAGCCTCTAACTCAAGGCCGCCCTACTTTGATGGGAATGATTATCCCTACTGGAAAGCACGAATGATGACACACTTAAGTTCTCTAGGTATTAGGGTTTGGAGGTCTGTGAGGTACGGGTATGAACCTCCTAAAATAGAGGACACTACTACTAAGAAGATGAGACTTAAAGAAGACACCGAGTGGAACACTGCGGATAATGATAGTTTCGAGGCCAATTCTCGTGCTTTAAGAGCTATCTATGGTGGATTAAGTAAAACTGAATTCAGTCGTATCTCCGCATGTGATACCGCCAAGGAAGCATGGGAGAATTTGCACGCTACCCACGAAGGCACCAATATTGTTAAGACCTCTAAACTTCAAATGCTAACCACTTGTTTTGAGGAACTAAGAATGTCCGAAGATGAAAATTTTGATAGTTCTATCACCAAGCTGAGTGATATTTTTAATTCTTTTCATGCATTAGGTGAACCGATTTCCAATCTCAAAGTTTGCCGTAAAGTACTTAGGTCTCTTCCTGAGAGGTTTAGGGCTAAGGTAGTTGTAATAGAAGAAAGTGATAAAGTTGATGATATTCTTTTTGAGGAACTTGTAGGAAAACTTCAAACGTTTGAATTGAATCATCTTTTGAAGAAACCTACATTAAAGCCTAATAAAAGCATTGCTTTTAAATCATCTAGGGAAGAATCCACTGTGACACAAGCGAGTGATGTTAACCTTGACGATGATTTCTTTGCTAAGAAATTCAGAAAATTTGTAAATTTCATAAGAATAATGAATCTGGAAATTTTTCTTCTTCGACTAGTGGAGGTAAGAATTTTAACTCTGGGGATAATGAAAAGAAATTGTCCATTGATAAATTCAAGAAACCCCAAAGTATATAATGTCACGAATGCCACGGTTTTGGGCATGTTCAGGCAGAGTGTGCAAACACTCTTAAAAAGAAAGTGGCTAAGGGGTACAAGCTACGTGGGATGACGATAGTGATGAGAGTAGTGATGGGGGTTCTGAAGCTCTTAGATATTTTGTACTTGTTGCCAACATTAAGTCTCCCACGTCCCCCAAATCGGTTGAACTTTCTACTACTCTTAGTGATGATAGTAAGTATGTTTCGACTGACGAAGACTGTGAGAATAGTGATGATGATATAGATTCAATTCATGAGGCCTATAATCAATTGTTTAAAGAGGGTGTCAAACTGAAAAAGAAAACAGAGGAACTCATGAATGTCATCGAGAGAATTAGTAGTGAGAGGAACAAACTGAGTGTTGACATTGAATCTAAGAATGTCGAGTTTGAAAAATTAAAAGCCTATAACTCTAATCTGGAAGACAAGTTTGCCAAAATTGAGAGAGATCTTGTGGATGCCTTGAAGGGTCTAAGGACAGAATTTTTGAATTGGAGCGTGTTCTTAAGGAGGCCACTGAGGCCATAAAGCGTAATGAGTGTGGCGCAACTCGTATTGCCGAAATGACACGTACGTTTAGAAATAGAAGCGGCTTAGGGTTTATTGATCCACCTTCATTGACACCTAAGGCTAACGATGTCACAAAGAAGGAAATCAAGTTTGTGAAATCTGAAATTGCAAAGAATGAGGTAGTGAGCGATAAACCTGAATCTTCTATTAAATCTTCCACCATCATTAAGAATGCTTACAACAGTAATCATGCTCCTAAAAAGAAAAATCATTTTATTTGTCACTATTTTGGGATCAAGGTCACATTCAACCTTTTTGTTATACACTTAGAAGGGACAATCAGAGAACAAAGGGGAAATTGTTTGTGGCCCCAGTTAATGAAAGTGTTCGGTATGATCAACCCAATATGGGAAGATCTCAAGTTGTGCGTCAGTCTTCCCAAAAGATTAAGAATGAGAATTTTCAAAAGAAATTGAGTCAGTTGGCGAATCAAACTTCTCACCTCGTCGAGGAAATCAAAAAGTTGTCAACTTTGACTAAAAATAATGGAGAGATTGATAAGTTTATTAAAGGACGAACCACACAAAGTCACCCCTCTCGTGCGAATGCTAAAACAAAGCAAATTTGGAAGAAAGTCAACGTCGTTTGTCAAGTTGCACACACTGCATTTAGAGCACAGGACGGCTGCGCTTGGTACTTAGATAGTGGATGTTCAAGGCACATGACTGGAAATAAGTCTTTCTTTGCTAAGCTAGAGAAATATAATGATGGGTTTGTCACATGTGGTGATGGTAATACAGGTAAAATCGTTGGACAAGGCACCATAAACGCACCTGGGATCCCTCCGTTAGATAATGTATTATATGTTGAGGGTTTGAAAGCTAACCTGTTAAGCATAGGGCAATTTTATGGTAATATGTCAATTTTTTTAAAAATAATTGCTTTATTGTTGATGCGTCAGGTGTGCGTGTGGTTAAAGGTGTTCGTTCCTTGAATAATTGCTATTGTGTTGAAATTGCCGGTTCTAATGTGTGCCATCCAATCCAACATTCTAAGATTAAACATGACATCTGTCATCATTTTATTCGTGATTTGGTTGAAGATAGTATCGTAACACTTGAGTTTAATGAACAAAAAGCTGATATGTTCACAAAACCGTTAGATTCCCTTAGATTTGAGTACCTTAGGAAGTCTATTGATCTCGTTTCCGTGGATTAGATTCAGTGAATTTGCATGTCTCTCATTTGCGTGCTTTGTGTGCTATCATTCTAGAGTAGACATGTAAAACTTTTTCTTTTATTTTTATTTCCATTTTTTTTTTGGTTATGCAAATGTCTTTTGGATTATAAAATAAAATAAAATTTGTGAACAAATGTTCTTTGTTTCTCATGTTCATGGTCCTTGTAGTCAGAATATTTGCATCCAATGCGCTCTTTCATCCCGGAGAATCTTTAGATTTTGGATGCATCATATTACATGGCTTTATGATTTCGACTATATCACGTATGTGATTTCTTGCTCCTCAATTCCTTTTGGTTATTCTCATGTACTTGGACATGTTCATGTATTTGTCCCTCTTGAGATTGACCTTTGGCTACTATTCCCTAGTGATTTTACCTTGTATCGTTATCTATCTCCTGCAAGAACCTAGGTACTTTTATATTCTTTACCTATCTGGGTGTTCATTGAGTAACCGGGCAATTGGGGTGAGGTATTCTCCCTCTGAGTGTTCGCGTCAAAAGGTGGATAGACTTTGTGAAGGTATGTATGACTCTTGGGCCACTTGCCTAGTAACCGGGCCTCTTGCCTCAGTAAGCAGTGAGTGTTCGCGTCAAACAGCATTGGAGTAATAGTGGATGTCTTTATCCCCTACAAAAAAAAAAAAGAAAAAAAAAAGAGGGGGTTATTCCGTTGAGGGGGAGTTTGTGTTTCTCTTTGTTTCACTTTGAGGACCTAGCTTGGTTTGGCTTTTTTGAGGGGGAGTTATCCTGAAAATCCTTCCGTACATGAGAATATTCCTCCCGGACTGAGTTAAACTTGACATTATTTACGTGAGGCACGCACACACTTTGTCATACGGTCTTGTTTTATGCTTCATTCTTCTTCTAACTATCTCTTTGTTGAACGATTGCATTGTGAATTCTTTTGTTCTGCTTATAAGGTGTTTGATAATGGCAAACATTGCTTTTGTTTACAAGAAGTGTATGGATTATGTTCTCGATGCATCCGTATGAATTCATTGTGTGCAACATCAAACTCCATTTTTTCAAAAATCAAATCATATTTATCATTAACAGTATACTGTTTTGGGACAAGGCAGCTGGGCTATTTGAATTTTTTTTTATTTAGGAGTAAAGTCAGTCAACTAATCTATCCATCGAATGTCCATCACAACTCACTGTCTAGAAATTGGTCCACCGAACCATCAATCGAGTTTCCATCGGTATGCTCATTTCCTTTGTTTTTTCCGTGACAAAAAGGGGGAGAATTTTTGTGGTTAATTTTAATGGTTCTAGTTTGGTCATGGGTTATAGAGTGATATGTGTCGTTGAGTCTTGCATAAAGATGAAGAATTTTTATTGAGTGCCTTTGTTAATTTGGGGAGATATTTATAAGGGGAGATTTATTTTATTGATGAATTGCTGGTCTAGTTTTCTGCTTTTGGATATAATGCTGCTTGGCATTTATTATTAAATTATGCTGACCAATTCTAGTAACATACATTTTGGAGTATAGTTTTTTGTTGAGCTATCTTTGCAGGTATTGAAAGTGCAACTCAAGCTTCATTGGATAGACCTAGTTAGGCTAGTGTTTATTTCTTTCAGTTGTGTTTTTCTGTTATGTTTTTAGTGTAGTTGGTTTTGTCCTGGAAATGCCAAAGGGGGAGATTGTTAGATATTTTGGCACTTTCTGGGGTTGTCCAAAACCTCCATTGGTGTCTTTGTTATATCGACTCCGTTTAATTATAATGGGTAGGTTTTTAGGGGGTAGTTGCTCGCTCGATGCTCCTCCCATTTTCTGCGCCAAGTTGACGTTACGAATTCAATCATATTGCGTGAGAGGTAAAAGCATTTCACTATACATCATGCATATTAGCTCAAGCATGAACTCAAGCAAGTTTCTTTTGGCCACACTTTTTTATGCTCAAGCATCACTTACTCGCTCGAGCAACTTTGGTCGAGTCTTTATATACCAATTCCTTTTTAATTCTGCACGATTGTCTTTCCATAAAACTCTCCGAAAATTTGTTATCGTTACGAGACTTTCTTTCATGGAGTATAGAAATAAAGATCACGTTTGCCTCTTCGGAAATTCGGTGAGATTTTGCTTTCCATTCTTGCATCATTAAAAGATTTTCCGTCAATAGAAAATATAAGTATAAAAGGATTGTGCAAGCATAGTGAGGTGACCCTCCGGTGAAGAGTTTTTTTTGTTTGGCAGCAACCTTTGTTTTTTCGTTCTTGCATCTAGCACGCATGTCTATAGACCCTTTATGTCGAATGAGCACAGAGAATAAACTATAAACAGGGGCGAGAGTTTTTGCTTCCGAAAAAGAAAGAAAGTGGAGCACGACGTTCGTAGGACGAGAGAGTGACAGTTTTCATCACAGCCCATATTTTTCTTCTTTCTTTTTCGTTCTTGCATCTTGCATTTATGTGAACAATTTTGGGGTCTATCGAGATCACGCTACACATCATATCATACATTCACCGTTTGTGGCTTGATGCCGTTTGCTGCTGAGGCCGAATCTTCTGGAGATTGATTCAGAGCCAGTTGAATCCGGAGATCGGGCGTGAAGTCCGTGGTGCATCTATTAGATCTTGAAGAAGCTCTGGGAGCATCGGAGATTGGCGAGAATAGGTAAAGGCTTGGGTAAGCTTTTTACTATTTTGCAACTCTACTTCTTTTTTATTAATAGAATATATCAGTAGTGTTAGGCCGTAGTTTTGGTTTAGGGTTATTTAGGATCCTAAGGTTTTTCACGTAAATCGTGCATATCGTGTCTCAATTTTTATTCTATTGCACTACTTGATTTTTGGTTTGGCTTAATCAAGATAATCAACCCGTTCATCTATATTAATTTTTTGAATCAGAAAATTCCCTCTCTAGGAGTAGATTGAACGCTTCCGCATAATTTCAATAATAAATAGAATATGTTGAGATTAACAAGGTTTTATCCTAGGAGTATAAAGAGTGTAAAAAAATTACTCGAGCATTTAAGAACATGGTTTATGAGGTCGCAAAGTCGTTTCCATTGGGAACTTTCTAAAATAAATAATAAATAGATATAAAATAAAAAAATTGAAATTAACAAGATATCTTTGAAGTCCAAGGAGTCTAGGAAAAATAGTTCGAGTGTCAAAAACGTTGTTCGAAAGGTCGCAAAATGGTTTCAAACCATTTTTAATGAAAACCGAACCGAGTTTGCAGTGGGGGGTTTTGCCGCAAGGTTTGACCGGTCAAACCTTGTGGTCCTCAAGGAATTGACTAGTCCTTGCGGCCCTAAGGTTGCGGCCACAAGGTTGATGTGCAGAAACGTTTTTTTAGTTGTTTTGCTCTGGTTTTGATGCATTGGTCCATTTGGGGCCTAGAGTTTAACTTAAAAACACTTAAATATACATAGAGAAGAGTTGGATAAGATTATAATAACTTGGTTGGTTCGAATTGATTCAAAGACTGAAACTTTATTTTTTGGAGAAGATGACTTCGGGTTCTTTGATCAAGGGACCTTGGGATCGAATTGATGGTTGTTTGGTGATGCTAGGAGTGGAGGGAAGTGATTGGAAGTGTTGAATTGGATTTCGGTTGGGTTTAGGATACAAACCCACTTTTCTCACTCTTTCTCTCTCTAAAACTCCATGAATTGGAGCTTCAATTGGCCACGATTTTCTCTTGATTCTTACTCAGTGGAGTGTGGTGGTTGCAATGGTGTGCTCGTGAGTCAATGAGGAGGGGTATATATAGGAGAATTTTGAAGGAGGTGATAAGATTGCATTAATGGAAGTTTGATCTATTGGGTATTGAAATGGACAAGATAGGAATGAATTTATGTTCAGGGAGGGAGTATTAAGGGGATAAGAAGGTATTGAATTCGGATTATGCTTGGTGATGGAGGAATTTTTTTGATTTGTGCTGGGGGGACGAATTTGGTTTTTCTTGGTTGGAAAGTAAGAGAGAGAGAGAGTTATGGCTGAAGAGAAAGAGAGAGAGAGAGAGCGCTGTGGGAGGAAGGGAGACTGTGCAGGAGAGGGAGAGACAAGAGAATGAGGTGAGGGATGTGCATGCATGTATATATATATTTTGTGACAAAAATAAATTTTAATAAGAAATCTATTAATATTTCTAATACTCTTATTTAAAAAAACTACGGTTCGTTACATAGATATCCATGAGTTTTTTTAATTTATGAAAAAAATAAAAAAAATTCTTGTAGAAAATTTTTTAAGTCCTCGTTTTGCGGACTAGAAAATTTTTAAGGCCTCGTTTTGTGGACCGAGCATTTATTTTAAGATAGAAGTAATACTCCAATTTTTTAGATACACACGTATTTTGATTTGAAATATGTTCATATAAAACAATTTCGACCAAAAAATCTTCTCTTTTTTTTCCCAATATTTTCTTTCAACTTTTCTAGTGGCATTTCAAAGCAAAAACTCAAAATGTTTTGCTCATCATAGAAAAGTCCTACGCAATTAGAACCTAAGTTCGACACTGAAGGCCAAATTCACACCACACAGCTAATACACCCATTAATTTTGCCCCAATTGTCCCACCAACTCCGAGATTCCCTACATAAGATTTTATTTCTTTTCAATCATAGAAGAGATATTTTACAACAGATATAAAGTACATAGAACAAATTCAGAACACTACTTTAATTGTAAGAGTTCACGAGTCAACCAAGCCTAACAACATAACAAATTCAAGAAATAAGTTCATTATAGGATAGAAAAAAAAAATAAAGGAAAAACCCTCTAAGAGAAAAACACCCACATGCAGATAGTGGAGAGATTTAAACTCCTACCTCCTAATGAGATACAAAAGTCCTAGCCAACTAAACCAGCCCCAGTTGGTTCCCAATATAAGATTGACTTCTTTCAGAACGAAAACAATCATATAAAAAATATCTTCACTCGCAAATAGACATAATCAGAGATCGGGATTTACATTTAGATTATTGTTTACACCCGTTTTTGGCACCAAACCTTGGGCTAGCACTGGAGGGCCATTTAATTGTTAATTAAATTGGGCCGTGAAGTAGAGATGTATTGGACTTAAATTCGTGGGCCAAGACAGTCTTGATTGGGCCTGTTCAATTTTTAACCCATTTGCGGTTTGAAGATTATGATCATGGGCCGTGGGCCATGTCTTATAAAAATCAAAACGAGGCCAGGCCAAGTGGTTGTGGGAATGAGGCCTTGTAAATAATTTAATCAGTGGCCCATGATCTATTTTGTATCTGGTGAAGTCACGTGAAGAGGAAAAAGCAAGTTGATTTGCCACCTGGCCCATGATTTGCCAAGTGCGCCATGGAAATAGGAAGTGGAGGAAATGCCCAACTGCCCATGATGGAAAATCAACATGTGGGTAATTTCTATTCATCTCTGTATTTTCCCACGATGGGGAAAAAACACATGGGCAATGTACATGCAACTTTCCTCAACTGCCCATGATCCTATGAGTTGGAAGTTACATGGGACACTTGGCATCACGAGAAGCAAGGCTGGAAAACTCATCTCATGCAAAACCGTGAATATCTGTGGCCTATAAATACAAGTTTCGAAGGCTTAATCCGGGTTCCCACACCAATCAAGCTCAACGCTTAAAAACCAAAAGCCTTCCCTACGAAGCAATTATCTCTATTTCCTCACCCTTACTCGATTATTTCACCAAATAACTCGAGCTTCTATCTCTCTTGTACCTCCAACTTTATTATTACAATGTAATAAAGTTATTCATATCTCTCTTGTATCCCCAATTTTATTATTACGACATAATAAAATTATTCCACGATATTCTCTTCTTTTTCTCACACGGTTGGGAAATACTAAGTCCACTTCGTTGTGGCAAACCACGAACCTCTTTGTGGCCTCACCCTTTGGGTCACACGCAGTCGCACTACATACGAAGTCAGATCGAGGCGCTCACGCCTTTCATACGTTGGACGCCAACAAGTCCTGGCACGCCCGCGCTCAGTCCTTGAGCCATTTCCGAGCCAAACATTTTTTTTGGCACGCCCGGTGGGACCCCAATCGTTTCAAGGGTCACGCCGATTCATCACATGCCAATTCAATACATTGAATTGGATGTTGAAATTCGGCGTCTTAATGAAGAAATTCGTTGGCGCGATGATAAAGTCGACGAGCTTGAAGATGAAATCTACCGTCTCGACCTAGAGAGGCTCCGACTCAATCATATGGAGGATGGGTATATCGACACACAGAACTCCTACATGGATGCAATTCGAAGGCTTGAAGATGAAGTTGACAAGCTTGAAGTTGAGGATCGCCAATTACGGTATGAGGTAAACCGTCTCTTTAGTGCTAAGTCACATGGCTATTCACATATCATGTCTTCAGACCTGCCCGAACAGCACGAATTCCAAAATGGTGGGCTTGAGGATCCTCCTGCTCAGACCTTTAGGGGTGCTCAGACCTTTAGGGGTCATGTTGAAAAAAATATGGGCACTCAGTCCTATACCGTTGCATCCAACGAGGAGCTCTCACAGGAGTTTGTAGATCCCTTGCATGCATCTTTGCGCGAGATTGAAGAATTGATAATCAACTCCAAAAAGCCCCTTGAGGACTCCAACAAGGCCTTTGAGGACTCTGAAAAGGCCATTGAAAAGTTAAGGGCTAATCTCAAAGATAAGGAGTCAACTCCCATCCCACCACGGATATCACAATTTAGCACTTTAGGCCAAACTTCAGGCCTGAATGTCTCTAAGCAAGCTTCTAGCAAGCACTCCGGCCCTCCAGGCTTCTCTCAGCCCTTAGCTTCCAAAAGCCCTACACTCGGGGGGCAAGGAGGCCAAGGACCTGGACTCGGGGGGCAAAGGTCTCAACAAGCTCCCAGCAAGCAAACCAGGTCTCCATGCTTCTCTCAGTCCTTAACTTCTGAAAGTCTTGCACTCGGGGGGGCAAAGTTCTCAGCTTAGTCCTTTGAGGATTCCTGAACAGTGCCAAGGTCTGGATGATAAACACCAAAATGATCAAGGCAACAGTCTCAGATCTGAGCGCAATAGCCAACATTCAGGAGTGTTCCAAAAACTTTTGGATGGTAAGCTATTTCCATGCCTGGAGGAGCGAGAAGATAGGTCTGTCTCAACGCAAAGGGAGCAAGATCTCAGACCTGAGATAAGTCAGAACATAGAAAGTCCTATTATGAGGCAAAATCAACCCATTCTCTCCTCTCAAAAGCTTTCTCAAGTGCCTGAAGAGCTACCACATCCAGATTCAGTCCTAAGCCGTGAGCAGATAACAGATACAAATCAAGAACAATCCAGACCTGCCATCAGCCCTGGGCCAGGTCTGAATTGCATGCCGCACCTGTTCTAGAACAGCAAGAGCTGAATGAAGATGAGGAAACCAACAACACTCCAGGGCTTGATCTTGATTCATTTGTAATCGGAGATCCCTCTCCTCCCCCGGTTCATGAAGGCCTTTTTGGCATTGTCCAAACTGCTAAAAGGCATTACAAGCATAGGCCAATTTTAGGTCTTAAGTGTGTAGAATTGCGCCCACGTTGGATTTGTGGGGCACATCAAAAGCGAGTATCGTTCACTTGGCTTACACAAAAACACCAAAGTGGTGTCAAGAAGGGCTAAGAGCAAAAAAAAGTCCTTCATAGGCCGAACAAACACCTCTAAAATGTTCGGCCATGGCCTATCAGTCAGTGAATAGGCCCTATCAGAGTTTTACTAGGCCTTTTTCAAGAGGTGGAGGCCTTTATATTTCATTAAGCACGCGTGAAAGTTCAAAGCAGAGGTTCAGACCTTCCAATATGAGGTTCAGTCCTTCCCAGGCCTTTTCATCGTTCTATGGTTACTCTACAATCAGGCCTGGACATAGGACTCTGTTGGTGTAAGCAGGCCTTTTCTACAGGTACGAAGGCCCTTTGAGCTCTTTGTCCAGGTGTGAGCCAATATTATGAGCATTTCAAACAGAGGTTCAGACCTTTCCCGTAGGACTGAATCACTATTATGAACACTCAAAGTGGAGTCTCAGTCCTTGCTAGGCCTTTTTTATGGTTTGATCGTTTTTCTACGATTAAACCTGAACATAGGCCTTTGTTAGTGGAAATAGGCCTGATTGTGGGAGCATTGAGATTCACCTATGAGATAGGAGTAAGCATCATCCAATCACTCTAAATGGCCTTGGAAGATGCAAATTGAGGCATTTATCTTTAAGAGAGGCCTTTGAAAGGCCTGTCCAAAGATTAGATTGCTGGTAGACTCCTTCCAAGGTCTGAGTTCAGAGAATTTTGTCAAAGGTCTGAAGGAAACATGGAAAATGCCTAATGCCTACTGAGTCCATAGGCAAGGCAAACAAAAGAAAAATTGCTACAACAAAGGACTGTTTGGATGCCAAAAACAGTTTCATTTTTATACACGCCTTGATCCTAAAAGTAAAGAATCAAGGCGCGGGGGGGCATTGTTTACACCCGTTTTTGGCACCAAACCTTGGGCTAGCACTGGAGGGCCATTTAATTGTTAATTAATTAAATTGGGCCGTGAAGTAGAGATGTATTGGACTTAAATTCGTGGGCCAAGACAGTCTTGATTGGGCCTGTTCAATTTTTAACCCATTTGCGGTTTGAAGATTATGATCATGGGTCGTGGGCCATGTCTTATAAAAATCAAAACGAGGCCCGGCCAAGTGGTTGTGGGAATGAGGCCTTGAAAATAATTTAATCAGTGGCCCATGATCTATTTTGTATCTGATGAAGTCACGTGAAGAGGAAAAAGCAAGTTGATTTGCCACCTGGCCCATGATTTGCCAAGTGCGCCATGGAAATAGGAAGTGGAGGAAATGCCCAACTGCCCATGATGGAAAATCAACATGTGGGTAATTTCTATTCATCTCTGTATTTTCCCACGATGGGGAAAAAACACATGGGCAATGTACATGCAACTTCCCTCAACTGCCCATGATCCTATGAGTTGGAAGTTACATGGGACACTTGGCATCACGAGAAGCAAGGCTGGAAAACTCATCTCATGCAAAACCGTGAATATCCGTGGCCTATAAATACAAGTTTCGAAGGCTTAATCCGGGTTCCTACACCAATCAAGCTCAACGCTTAAAAACCAAAAGCCTTCCTTGCGAAGCAATTATCTCTATTTCCTCACCTTTACTCGATTATTTCACCAAATAACTCGAGCTTCTATCTCTCTTGTACCTCCAACTTTATTATTACGATGTAATAAAGTTATTCATATCTCTCTTGTATCCCCAATTTTATTATTACGACATAATAAAACTATTCCACGATATTCTCTTCTTTTTCTCACACGGTTGGGAAATACTAAGTCCACTTCGTTGTGGCAAACCACGAACCTCTTTGTGGCTTCACCCTTTGGGTCACACGCAGTCGCACTACATACGAAGTCAGATCGAGGCACTCACGCCTTTCATACGTTGGACGCCGACAAGTCTTGGCACGCCCGCGCTCAGTCCTTGAGCCATTTCCGAGCCAAACAATTATACAACAGTTGTGCCAAATTTTCCCCTGTTCATTGAAACTTGCCCCAATTCGATTTCTTCTAATCGATAACAATTCCATCGTCCTCCATCAATTCCTCTGAGCTTTGCCGCTGCCATCATCATCGTCACTCGCGTCAGATACCTTTGTTGTAGTAGGATCTTTGTCTTCACCCTTAGATTCCGCAATGAGATCTCACCGCGATGAGATCTCATGAAGATTTGCTATAAAGAGCGATGCGACAGCACGAGGGTGGAGTTAGGCCCGAGTTGCCCTTTCAGGCAAGTGAGGCATGGACTTTAAAACCCACATTTAGGAAGGCTCCAAAATTTGGGAATACATTTTTTATCAAAAGAGATTCCACCGTCAATGATATTTGATTTTTTATCAAATATCATGGATGAATTGATTTACGCACTTTCTTTTTTTATATTCACATTTCTTTTTTTATCTTGTAGCAAAAAATATATATACACTTTTAACACTAAAACATAAAAAAAATGTAGATATCAAAGAGTGTTCCCTTTTGAATTTAAATTTATCCATTACAAGTAACTAGTCTAGGGGGGTTGTGCGTTTTAATAAGTGGAATAGGGGGGAAGTGGGATCAATCATTCTACCTCCACACCCAAACACACACCCATTTACACACCCACACACACAATAGAGGTGGAGCCTGCACACACTACACACTCAGTGTGTGTGGACCCCACCCCTATTGTGTGTATGGGTGTATAAATGGATGTGTGTTTGGGTATGGAGTTAGAATTTTCCTAACTGGGACCACTCTTAAAAAAAAACACACACACACACACAACCAAAGTGGGATAGGGGGTTAAGGCTCCGTTCAAGCAAGATCCATAATGCATATTTTTAGATTTCAACAAACTCATAATTTTTGAGCTTTAAATTGTCTTCTTCAAAAATAAGAACTTAAAGTCCGTTCTGGAACGGAGCCTAAGTGGAACACTCTTAAAACACACACAACCTCCCAACCCCCCCCCCCCCCCCCCAAACGAAGCCATCCTGTCCTGTCCCTACAGATTCATATTTCTCGTACCGTACCCCGTCTCAGAAAGTTAGGGTTTCTACTGGTTATACTATTCAATTGCAGATTGCGAAAGAATTCTCAATTCGTTGTTGCACTTTGATCAAAGGTGAGATTTTGACGGCCAATGTTCGGCGTTTGCTTTTAGTTACACACCGTAATTTGTTGGACTTCGTAAATTTCCCTTTTAAATCAGCCGGACCTAGACCTTTTCTTTCTTGCTTTTCCTTTTTTTTATAATAATTAAATTCATACAATTTAGTTTCTAGGGTTCAGCTTTCTGTTTTCTTGAATTTTTTTAATTTTTTTTGGTTATTGTTGCGTACACATACAGAGGTTAACAAGTGAAATTCGCTTCACCATTACTACACGGAGAGAAAAAATTAGACTTTGTTTGGTTTAGGTTTCGAGGGAGGTTTTTGGGGTGATAAGTGGAGAAAGATAAATAGAGATATGAGAGTAATAATTTAAGAGAAAACTTATTGGAGATCGTCCTGGGAGAGGGGGTGGTTTGGAAAACCAAAGCGAACAAAGTCGGCATTCTTTGTGCCCTTAGTTTCATGCCAATGGAAGGGGGATCGAAAGAAGGTAAAAGAAAGGAAGGCAAGCAATTTGAATTTGAGTCCTGAATTAATGGGCCATTTTGTCAATTGATCGGTGGGAGGTTGCAGAACCTGTTTTGTTGTAAACTGGGTATTATCCGAGGTTTTGATCATCGAGATTGCATAATGTTTAGCGATAGAAAAAGTGAATACGAATGACCCTGTGTGCAAGGGAGTCACAATTTTGTTACTAAGCTGGATCAAAAATCTTAGGCATAGTCATATGCTTTATATATTTTTCTATTGTGTAATCTGAGAAAATGGTTTTTCTAAGATAGCGAACGGGAATATGATCTCTAATTTTCATTGATAAAGTTGATATTCTGTTAGTGGTCTTTTCCAGTCTTAAAAAATGCATGATAATCACATTTGGAACGCTACTAAATGTATCTTTCCGATATGTAAAAACAACTTATCATCCATCTATTGATCGTAGGGTAGTAAAAATAATCGCTTAACTGAATGACCATCCAAACTAGACCGAATCTATCAATTTTGATCAATTTTTTAGTTCGTTTCGGTTTGTTTGGTTGTGAAGTACTAGATAAATCATTTTTCGGTTCAGCTCCGGTTTATAAGATTTCTTCACTTAAGGGTCCGGTTCTTTTACGTTAGTTTCTTCACATCCACAACTTTTTTATTTCTTACTCTCTTTCTCATACCCTCTTCTGGATGTGAAACATTCTCTCTATCTTTTCTTCATACTCTCATGAGCACTACCTAACACTCTTTGATCCTTCTGTAATGTTAATATTTGTTGTTACCCCTTTCAGCATTGCGATTGGACCTAGAGTTTCTTTCCCGGGGGTATAAACGGGATATTGATCTTCACTTGCTTGAAAAGCTCATAGATTTCGGAGTTGGTATTGGCATGAGCCGGAGCTTTCAATCTTTGGGGAAAAGGAGCCGGAATGTGGGAGATGGGGGCCTTTGACTCTTCCTCTTGATATTTTGCCGGTTGCTCACCAACGGGAGAAGGCTCCGAGGTTGGTGAGTCAATAGAAGCATCCGGAGCTTGCGATACAACGGGCGTAACCCGTGGCTTGACTGGCTTGGGAACAATGGTCGTATCAACTTCGTTGCCACCCCGCAAAATGATAATAGACTTGGCTTGCTCGGGACTAGGCACCGAAGAACTCGCCACAAAATGAGTTCCGTGCGGATTCGCTTGGGGTTGAGTTGGAAGTTTCCATTTTTCTTGTTGAAGAATCCCCACCATATTAGTCAACTTCGCCATTCGATTCTTGATTTCCCCGAGCGTTTGAGTGTTTTGCTCGTTTGAAAGACATTTGGCTTTGCATGAAAGATGACATAATATCCTCCCATGACCGCTTTTGAGGTGGAAATTGATTTTACCCATGAGGAGGTCCCGGTGGTGCAAACCCCGGACGTTGTTGAGTTTGAGAAAACCTCGGCGCTCCTTGCGATTGAGAGGGCCGGAATGCTTGTTGTTGATGAGGTGGTGGAACTTGTGGAGGTCCGGGAGGTTATGAATCGCTCCACTGGAAATTAGGATGCATCTTCCACCCCGGATTGAAAGTTTGAGAGTAAGGGTCAAACCGTTGATTAACGGCATTGACCTCCGATGGACCGGTTCTTTGGAGAATATCCTTAACAGCGGGAAGCATTTGACAATCTCCCACAGCATGACCTGCAATTTCACATAAAACACAAATTTCCTCCACCTTGGCCACAGAGGCCACCCCAGCCACTTTGTTGAGTTGTAAAGTTTCAATTTGGCGGGAAAGCTGGGTGACCTTGTGAGCCAATTCATTTTGTTCATTCAATTGAAATTTACCGAAACTGCTCGGAATTGGATTAAACACATTCTTTTCAAAAGGGTCTGAGCAATCCCAGTTTTGAGTTTTTTCAGCCAATTCCGTAAAATAGTCCCACGCCGCATCAAGGGTTTTAGCCATAACTCCACCAACACACATGCTATCCATGAGAAGTCGAGTGCTTGGGAAACATCCATTCAATACATGCTCGACTTTTTGAAAAGTTGCAAAGCCATATTGTGGTATGGAGTTTAGCAAATCCTTGTACCTCTCCCAATATTGATAAAATGACTCCCCCTCTTTTTGTTTAAAAGTTTGAATTTGATGGATGAGATCTTTTGTAAGATGTGGGGGAAAAAATTTCATGTAAAAAGCTTTGGATAAATCCGCCCAATTGGCCAAAGATGAGGTCTCATGTTGTTCAACCAAATCTTGGCTTTGTCTTTTACCGAAAATGGGAAGAGTTTTAACTTTGCGGATTCAAGCTGTGCCGGCGTGGATACTATTGTGGAAACCAATTCCTCAAATGCCCGCATATGAGTGTACGGGCATTCCTTATCCTTGCCATAGAACGAGGGCATCATGGTAATGTGATGCATTTTCACGGTGAAGGTATTCGCCTCAGTTGCGGCCTGAAGGACTATGGTAGGGCGCAGAGTAGTACGGGCCGAATTCATATAATCACTCATAGTCCTCGCGGGTACAACCGCCGGGTTACCATCACCAGCTTCGTCAACCATCCTTTCTCGAGGAGGGGAGCTTCCTAAAAAAGGAGTTCTTTGGAGTGATGGTGTCCTCGCTTGAACCCGACAAGGAGTTTTGGGCCGAGGAGGAGAAAATGATCGATGAAGCCTTTTAGAATTCGGGGTCCAAAAGGCTCCACGATGACCACCACGCATACACTAGAAACCCTTTCTCGAGAAACAATGGTCAATACGATCAAAGTAAACAGACAAAAGGGGCTAGGCCGCCACCTCCTAACAACAGCTTCGAGGGGCTATGCCGCTGCCTCGATAAGTAGAACAACAAATAAACGGTAGTTTATATTTACTCTAGCTTCGTTACACCTCAAGTTAGAGAAGAAATTCAGGTTAGAGGTATCCACTAGATTAAGTATAAACTACGCAAAGTAAAATTAAGCGAGATACTTATCATGGTTCGGTGAACCTCCAATATAAGCTATAAAAGAAAGCGCTCCCCGGCAACGGCACCAAAAATGCTTGCGACCTTTTTGTGTGCCAAAATGAGAATACCCCAAGTGTAGGGCTAGGTCGGTTGAAAGCATAATAAAACCCGGAAATCCGGGGTCGAATCCATAGGGAGCGCGTCCATAACTTGATTTAGAGGTTGGCTTGCGTAGAGAGTTTTGGCGTTAGGACCGCCAACCAAGACTTGGTGTTGAGACGGCCAACTGAAAATTTAGTTAACTAGCTACTTAACCTAACTACGGCTTTTCTTTACTGGAGATTAAACTAAAGGTTAGGTTTAGAGATAATTAACTCTCATAACTCAAAAGTATACTTGTTCCTTTGTCTTTTGATAGCAATGATAAACACGACTAGGGTTTGAAGATTTTTTGACAAACACCCGGAAGGACATAGCTCTAAGCACCATATGTGGCAAGGAGTTGAAACCCTTGCCTACATACGATCAAAGGGGTTAACACCTCCAAGCTTTGATACATAAAAATTACCCTAGAAGCATATTTACCTTTGGAAAATGAAGGTTAACGAAAGAAGAACAAGAAATACCCTTGGTTACGGGATATTAATCATCCCATAACCTAACCTTGCTACAATACTCACACATAATGGAAGAGGAAGAGAAATGAACTAGGGTAAGAGAGGTAGAACATGAAGTCATACTGAAAATGGAAATAAATACAAGATTAATAAGGATCTCGAAGTTACTTACAACTTTAATGAACACCAACCACCTCCAAACCCACCAATCAATGCTCCATTAATGAGAGATTGAGAGTTGGAGAGGAGAGGGAGGTAGAGAGAGAAAAAGCTGGCTCTAAATGATCCAAGATAACCCTAAAACGTGCAAGGGGGGGTTTATATAGTACCCCTTTTTAATTACAAAAGAAAAAAAGAAAGAAAATAAGAATCTGCAGAAATTGGGATCACCTACCAGTAGGAACTGACCACCTACCGGTAGAACGGCTTCATAGCAAAAAGTTGAGTGCTGAGTTGACTGGACTCCTACCGGTAGGCACTGAGTCCCTACCGGTAGGTAATGGCTGAATTTCCTTGTGGCACTTCTGTTGGCATTTTGAACCGGTAGGCAAGGATCTCTACTGGTAGGTAATGGTTCCTACCGGTCGGTAACATCTTCTACCGATAGGAAAGGCTAGATGAAACTTGGTGCCCATTTTGTTAGCTTTTCGACCGGTAGGTATAAATTCCTACGGTAGGCAATGCTAGCTGAAAGCTCCTAATAGCAGCACTTGGCAGAGTGGTTCCGAGCCTTCGGCGAAGTCCCCCAAGCTCAGATATCACTCCGTTTGGAGCCCTCGGATTCCCGATCAACGTTGGAGCAAGCTCGTGGCGTTAAGAATGCCTTATTCACAAAGGAAAACCTGAAATCATCAAAGACGCACCTTTCGTGCAATATCATACAAAAACAAAGAGTTAAGCGCGCGTGCATGGCAAAAAATGAGCAAGATAAGCCCGGTAATATACACTTTTGTGGCCTTATCAGTAAACGAGCCGAGCCGAGCCGAGCTTCGGTGAGCTCGAGCTCAGCTCGTTTACTTAACGAGCCAAAAACTCGAGCTTGAGGTCGGCTCGGCTCGTTTACTGTTCGGCATTTGCTTTTAGTTACACACCTTAATTTGTTGGAATTCGTATTTTCCCCTTTTAAATCAGCCCGACCTAGACCTTTTCTTTCTTGCTTTTCCTTTTTTTTTTTTAATAATAATTAAATTCATACAATTTAGTTTCTAGGGTTCAGCTTTCTGTTTTCTTGATTTTTTTTTATTTTTTTTTGGCTATTGTTGCGTACACATACAGAGGTTAACAAGTGAAATTCGCTTCAGCATTGCTACACAGAGAGAAAAAATTAGACTTTGTTTGGTTTAGCTTTCGAGGGAGGTTTTTGGGGTGATAAGTGGAGAAAGATAGAGATATGAGAGTAATAATTGAAGAGAAAACTTATTGGGGATCGTCCTGGGAAAGGGGGTGGTTTTGGAAAACCAAAGCGAACAAAGTCGGCATTTTTTGTGCCCATAGTTTCATGCCAATGGAAGGGGGATCGAAAGAAGGTAAAAGAAAGAAAGGCTAGCAATTTGAATTTGAGTCCTGATTTAATGGGCCATTTTGTCAATTGATCAGAGGGAGGTTGCAGAACCTATTTTGTTGTAAACTGGGTACTATCTGAGGTTTTGATCATCGAGATTGCATAATGTTTTAGGGATAGAAAAAGTGAATACGAATGGCCCTGTGTGCAAGGGAGTCACAATTTTGTTACTAAGCTGGATCAAAAATCTGAGGCATACTCATATGCTTTATATACTTTTCTATGGTGTAATCTGAGAAAATGATTTTACTAAGATAGCAAACGGGAATATGATCTCTAATTTTCATTAATAATGTTGATATTTTGTTAGAGGTCTTTTCCAGTCTTAAAAAATGCATGATAATCACATTTGGAATGCTACTAAATGTATCTTTCCGATATGTAAAAACAACTTATCATCCATCTATTGATCATAGGGTTGTAAAAATAATCGCTTAACTGAATGACCATCCAAACTAGACCGAATCTATCAATTTTGATCGATTTTTTAGTTAGTTTCGGTTTGTTTGGTTGTGAAGTACTAGATAAATCATTTTTCAGTTCAGCTCCGGTTTATAAGATTTCTTCACTTAAGGGTCCAGTTCTTTTACATTACTTTCTTTACATCTACAACTTTGTTATTTCTTACTCTCTTTCTCATACCCTCTTCTGGATGTGAAACATTCTCTCTATCTTTTCTTCATACTCTCCTGAACACTACCTAACACTCTTTGATCCTTCTGTAGTGTTAATATTTGTTGTTACCCCTTTCAGCATTGCGATTGGACCTAGAGTTTCTTTCCCGGGGGTATAAATGAGAATTTTTGCTACTGTATTGGTACCCAACATTGAGCCTCAAGGTTGGGTACCAATACCAAACCAAACCAAACTGGGACATTAGGCTCGGTTTGGTTTGGTATTGGTACCCAACCTTGAGGCTCAATTCATCACACCAAAAACTGAACTGAACTGCTTCAATGCTCAAGGTTTTGGTTTGGTTGATTGGCACCGGGTCAGTTTCGATTCATAACTACAAACCCATATGATTGGCTGGGTGCGAAGGGTGCGAAGTTATCTTGAAGGCTGAGCTAACCAAACTGCATGTATCCGTAATTGATCCTCGTTCGGATTGCAATGCTTGTCCTTCACAAATTTTTAGAGCAACTGAATGGACTGCATTGGGGAATTTGAGCACTTGGGGTAGGACAACAACTTTAGCATGGTCCAATTTGTAAAATAAACTAAGCCCCAGCCTTGAGGGGAAGCTGGCAAATTTTGGCCGAAGAAGGGGCCCATTTGAGTTTGAAGTTGTGTATATATATTGGAAATTTAATTCTATTCACTGATATAGCTAGTTTCGGCTGTGAAAGATTCACCAGTACAGAGCTTAGCACGTGGGTTCAAGTCTCGTGTCATTGAATGATGCGGTCCTCTCTCATTGTTTTTTGGTTCTTTCCATGGGATCCAGTGGCCATTAAGATTAAAAAGTAAAACTGTAAGTCTTGTTTTCTGAAGCCTCAATTATTTAATTGATGAATGTCAGATGGAGTTTAAATGAACTAGGCTGTTGAGCTAAATCTATGTTACTGCTTAGTGTTAATATGAAGTGGATATGGGTTCAAATTTTGTTTTTTCGTGCTAAGGGAGAAGCTTATGCCACATAGATTGTGGCCTGCAGTTTGCACCTTTTTGTGAAATCATTGATGTAGGACCAGGGGTGGACACAAGGGCATGCTTGGGCCCCTACACAACTCCAATTATTCTCTTTGTTGTACTAGTTTTTCAGGTTAATGTGGAAAAATTCCGTTAGATTGGACCCTGCAAGTCCCTTGGATGAAAAAAAAAAATGGTCGAAAGATATGTGTGGAAAAAACTCCCTAAAATTCTTAAGTATAAGAACCATTTTTTGGTCGTGTGTGGAAAATCAAATGACGGTTAAGATTATAGTTTTTGTTATCAACATAGAAATACATATGGTTTAGGACCCCGCTAGGTATAATTCCAGTGTCCGCCCATGTCGGTCCCTCATTAGCTGTTGTCAATTTTAGGTGGTTTGGTGATAGAAAATTTGTACCAAGAGATAGGTATCTACCTGCTAATTACCATTTGCGCTTATGAGGTGAATCGTCAAACCATATTTTTTTTTTAATGTGTGTAACAGAGCCATGTACTGTCTTTTGCTGTTCTCTGAGTATAGTATGGTTGTTTGCATGTATCTGATGACTAGGATCCTTGTATGAATTGTTGTGATGAGACCTGAGGGATACATTTTTGAAGTACTCAGGGCCTCGGGCATCTGGATTTGTCAATGGTCCGTTAGTTATCGATGTAGTCTTTGTAGAGATGAATTTAAGAGGTATGGACTATGGATACATTGTAGTTTTAGTGAATGAATGGTATATCCTGTTCGACATTTTTCTTACAACGTTAAGATTACAATTTAAAATGGATATGTTTCCTTGCTGGTACATTACCTGTTGGGATTTTGAAATGCAGATGTTAAACCTCTAAAGTCATTCATAGTTATAATGCGCAGTTAACCGCCATGCTGCTAATCCTTTGGTAGATTGTATTTGATTTGCTCATTTATAGGTGGAGTAGATGGTTGACTTTTTCTTATGCTGCCTTTTTTATTTAGCTTTTTATACTTGCCAAGTCGTCACATACTCAGATGATACATTGATAGACTCGTGCAAAGAACAGGACTTGAACTATGGGGAAGAGGAAGTCAAAAGCAAAGCCACCACCAAAAAAGCGGATGGACAAGCTTGACACTGTTTTCAGTTGTCCATTCTGCAACCATGGCAGTAGTGTTGAATGTCGCATGTGAGGATTTCTTGAAACTTTGATTTCTAGTCACTGGGCATTTTTGTGTGGTTTTTTCAAAGGGGACCAAAAATACAATAAAACCATTTTTTTACTTTCTACATTTCCTCGCCTTTTGGTAAATGCTTGAATTATTTGCAAATAACCATAAACAAGACTTATCCGGTTATAAGAGACTTTAACTCTAGGAGCATCACTTAGATATCATTGGTTACATTAATAAATAAGGTGACTAGTAACTGAGGAGCCCTAATTTAGGTCTGACAACCCAATGAATAAATGAGGGCCCTAAATGCATAAGATCGGGGAAGGTCATGGATAATAATAATAATATGATCCGAGGGAGTCAAGTCATTTCGGTGGGTGCCAATCTTTTTGCTCACAAGGGCACTTGTCTTTGTCCAGTGATATGAAGAACTCAATTGGCGAGGCCATATGCAGGATCTGCCAGGAGAGCTTCAGTACTACTGTAACAGGTATGT
Organism: Rhododendron molle; assembly: GCA_025413875.1. Lineage (NCBI taxonomy): Eukaryota > Viridiplantae > Streptophyta > Magnoliopsida > Ericales > Ericaceae > Rhododendron > Rhododendron molle. Next base: position 21,277,198 of record CM046389.1, on the reverse strand, counting down.
TTCAAACATACAACCCAGGTTGTAGCAGTTGTGAGTATTCTTTATCTTATAAATCTGTCGAAAAAATATGTCCATGACCCCAGATACAGCAGAAACGTGGGGAGCTTCATTGTAGCCATTTAGTAGCTAGGTTTGCTTCTCAATGAACTAGATGACCTTTCTGACTATTTCCCTCTCTTTTTTTGTGTGTGTGTGTTGTGTGCAGCTTTAACTGAGCCAATAGACATGTAAGTGCAGTGCAATTACTTGTTCACTCTAATAATGAGACTCTCTCTCTCTCTCTCTCTCTCTCTCTCTCTCTCTCTCATATCTAGAAGTTGGAAATGTGCAGATATAGTGAATGGATTGATGAATGTGAACTAGTCAACAGCGTGGAGGATGATGGTGCTGAATAGCAGACTTGACGTGAATTTTACTTTTAACCAGCTGATTAGGCAGAGTAATGGGAGTAATTACAAATTATTAGCTGATATAGTAGTTATGTCAGCCATTCGATTGAAGCTACTATGATTTTGAGGCTAGCAATCAAACTTAGTAAAATATTTGCACTTCAAAACCCCTTGCGAAAGAGACTTTCCAATTTCACTGCTTAGTGCTTTTGGAAAAATTTTGTATTGAAGTTATTACTTAATAGTAGTTTCTTGTACATGATACACACCTTTGCGGGTTTATAAATTACCTTCATCCAGTGACCTTGTGATGCCTTCGGGAGTCCATTGCCATTTTAGGAAGTACTTTTCGATTTAACTTTTTGCATGGTCTTCTGCATTTTGGTAGATTGGTATTTAATTGAAGCAGTCGTGTGTTCAAAGGAGAACAGAAGGTTGAAGATCTTTTTATTTTACCAGTATGAATGGCTTCTGGGCAAACCTGTGAGCGAATTTGTTTCTGAGGTTGAGCTCCAGCCATAGATTTTACTGATGGGTCTGGGCTTAGGTTTCGTTAGTTGTTCTGGTCCATTTTTAGTAGGGTTTTTCTTTGTTCATTTCTAGTTTTGAGTTACTTAAAAGTTGTTCTGGTGTATTTTTCGTAGGGTTTTTCTTTGTTCATTTCTAGTTTTGAGTTACTTAAAAGCCGCAGATTGTTCTTGTAACTCAAATGGGAAGAGGGGTGACCATTATCTGTCAAATGGGTGTTTGCTTTGTAAATTCTTTCTTCGTAGTTCCTATTACTCAACATAAGATTAAGGTGTGTGGTTAATCCCTTTCTCTTTCTCGTTTTCCATCACTCTCAGCCTGGGATTCAATCCCTTCCATAAATTCTCACTTCCTTAATTCCGAAGACATTGCTTGTCTGTGGCTAGAAGCGAAGTTAAAATTTACTATGAGCCATGGATGGCAATCTCCACCCGAAGCTGATAGATATCTGAACTAACCCGTTCCAATTTTGACAGATTTTAAAATGCAGGTTTGGCTTTGATTTTTATCCGGAAAACTATGGCAAATTTTGATTCGAGATAGATTTAATACAATATTTTCACATAGAGCATCTCCCGTCTTCACCCAAACTTGAGAAAAACCCTTTTTGGGTTTGCCCCACTCCAATGGCAAAATAATGTGTTAACCCAAATCTATTACTCCTATTTTTTATGTTCCCAAGTTCATCTCTTTCTCTCTCTCTCTCTCTCATACTCCGATGGCACTCCAATAGCTCTCTGGCGACGACTCCAACGAAGCAACGGTAGGAAGGTGGATAAAGGTGATCGTCAGAGCAATGGTCGGAGGGATCTATGGCTGCAATGCTAGAAATGGCGGAACAGTAAATACTGAATGAAGTCAGTAGAGCCGTTGGAAGAATGGGGAGCGGTTTGAGTTGTCCCAGATTTGGGGAAACAAATGGCTACAACCCAAAATGGGGAGGGACTTGAATAAAGGGATTGGTTTGTAAGGTTTTTGCCCAAATTTTGCCTACCTAGGCGGAGAGAAATCTATCGGGTTTGGTTATGGCTCAAAATTTTGGCATTTTGGCTCCGGTTTGTCCAAAACTCGGGCCAAACCGTCCCATTGCCCTCCATATTATGAGGATTCAAGAATTAATCTAGTTAATCATAATGAAGCTTTAGATGAAGAATTCTCAAATCCTTTATGGCCCCAAAACTAACGCCCCAAATGCCAAGAGGCCGTTGACCCAACGACATCAGGAGTGCACTTCGTGTTACAAGTAAAAAGCTCAAGAGTTCCAACACCTCCAAGGTGATAATCCAATTATTCTAACAATACTAAAAGGATAATCCAAACCAACCTTTGTTTTCCGAGAAATCAGTTATACATGGTTGTTCTATTTACATTCTAAGAAAACATTCATTGTTCAAAAATTTGGAAGAGTTTTCTGATCACGAGAAGTTACTGGATTCTCCAGATGTCCTAACAAATCTGACTTGCATTGCGATTCAGTATATTTGTTACATAAGTGGCCATTGATAAAGTGTAGTAGCAACTAAAAGGATAATCCATCAATCCATCCGGATAAATTTGAATCTAAACCACAATACAGATCCATCCTGTCCAGGGAGACACTCAAGATCAAATATTCAGTGCAGCGGTATAATATACAGCCACTGGAAACTCACAAATACTCGTTTCCCACAAACCCGACTACGCATATCCCAAGGATAATAAGAAAAGCATTCTATATATCCAGCAACGACCAGTTACAACTTTCTGCAAATACTAGTCATGAAATTCGACCTTCGGTAGGTATAATTAGATGAAACTCTTAGAACCTAAATAAAGGTTTGGCAGACATCACAATTGTCCACCTGCCAATCCATTTCTGCCAAGTGCCAACCCATTGTATATTTTCCAGTATAAGTACGCAACTAGTTAATAAAATGACATAAGAGCAGCCAAATTTACCATTCTGGGAACCATCTTCCACCAGTTAGAATATGCTCCAAAAGCCAAAATGTTGTAGACCTCCAGCTCCATATGGCATTCAACTATGCACAAGGTCCTCGAGATACAAACGAGGTTCAATTGCTGAAAGACTGAAGGCTGGATGTTATAGAGTTAAACAAAACTACTACCCGGTGAAACAATTAGGTCGATGCATACTACTAGACCGACCAAAAAGCCACTTATTCTTTGAGCAAACAAGTTTCTTCAAACTACGTCAAGTAGTAGCCACCATTCAAGTTGTCAACAAGGTAATCATAGGGCCCACCGGTTCCATAGTCAAACCCTTCATTTGTAGGAGTCATTAATTTTGGAGCAGAATAAATATTACCGGCACTATCCTTCAGAGTAGTAGCCTTGGTCCTACCCTTCACAGATCGCTTGTTATCCGAAGGAAACTCGGCAGTGAGCCTTCCCAGTTGCTTCTGCAAATCAGCAACTGAGTCATTTGTTAATTTCACTTTTGTGCTCTTCTTCCCATCAACCATCTTAAATTCCAACCTATACAATGCACAAGCATCACACTTGTTGATCTCGTATTCATACAAGTGCCACTCAAAGTCTTTCCTTGGTTGTGGATCCATATAATATGATCTTTTCAGCCCTCCAAATTCATTCATCACTTGCTTCCTCGACTCATGCCAACCGCGTCCATTATAGTCTGGCAGTGATCGTTGCTTTCGATTCCCACTCTCAAATGCCCTTCGAGGCTTATCAAAAAAGAGCCACTCCCTGATTGTTTCGCCTTCAAGAACTGTAAGATCAAAAAGCTCTGCAATAGCAAATTGGAGAAAAAAGAACATAAGGATTATACATTGTCCACAAATTTTAGATGTACTTTAGGCTCCATTTGTTTTAACCGGAGCGGTTCCAAGGACGTCTATAAAAACATCTAAAAAAACATCCCAAATCTTAATCTCATAGTTCCCGATCAAATTTTGATGATCCGAGCCGCTCAATGTGTGCAAAATGTGATTTTAAGGGTACCCGTGAGAAATCGGCAAAAAAAAAAATTACCGGGAAGTGCTTATTTTGAATAGTTTTAATTGAACCGTTCAATAAAAAACTGTTCGGAACTATTCGGATCAAGCCCTTCCTAGTCATTTTTTTGCTGATTTCTCACAGGTACTCTTAAAATAATGTTTTGATCACATTGAGCGGCTCGAATCATTAAAATTTGATCGAAAATTATGAGATGCTTTTTTGGATGTTTTTATAGTCTCCGGAACCGCCCCATGTTTTGACATTGTCCTCTAAAACATTTTACCCAGTTTCCATTGTTTTTGTTGGACAAAAGTACATAAAATATATCGGAAGTAACACATTTTCCACTATATGGCCAAAATCGAATTTGTTTCCAGTTACCCATAAGATTCTCGACCCTATGATACCCATTATCAATAGCCCCAAAATGTGTGTGTGTGTGTGTGTGTGTGTGTGTGTGTGAGAGAGAGAGAGAGAGAGAGAGGGAGGGCTTCAAAGTAAAGTTTCAATGGTTAGGTACAGAAGTTCATGTTACAATTATTCAACTATTGCATTCCTCTTTAAGTTTCTCCACTTGAATAGTACATAAAGGTAATCATGAATTGCATGTATGTCATTTGAAATGTCGTGTTTGCAATTATTTCTCCGATTATCGGTTTCAGAATTTTGTTTGTAATGGAAAACACTACTTAATCTAACACAGCAAAACACAAGGAAAAGGTTTCGCAAACTAGTTTTCCATCGAGAATATTAAACATTGTAAAATATCTTGTGTCAAAACAAATGGAGCCTTAGGGGACAAACACTTACCAGGAGCATTCCACGGAGACTTCGTAGTTGCAGCACCCTCGCATTCGGGGATACCAACATCCTTTCCCAGTGCTCTTGCACTAAGAGAATCAAAAAGCAGACCATCCTTTAGGCCAATGCCCCCAGGTCGCAGAACCGGAGACATACCAGGAGGCCCTTCATTCAGTGCAAGTGCTGCATGAAAGCTACTGCAATAGTCTTGACACCAATCCAATGCTTGAGCAGGCCTGGGACAATCCCAAAGTGCACATTTTGGCCCCAAGAACGCGGAAGGTGGAGGGCAAATATTTGGCAAAATGCCAGAAATCTGATGCATAGCATCCTCTCCATACAGAGCCCCAGTACCATCTAAACCAGGGTAGAAGTTTCGCTCAACATCTTGATGCAGATCATATGCATGATAGTCCAACTGAGAGGGAAAACCTGAGCTATTGACTCCCATGTTTTGAACTACTGAAGGGGAGCCTTTGCATTGATCAACCAATTGGAAGTCGTGCTGATGTGCCCGCTGATTCACACCAAAGCCCTGCATCATGCACATATATTCAGTAAAAGTAAAAAACAAATAGCTCTTGGAGAATTGCCAAGCAGGGAAAATTCTCGTTAAACCAGAGATGAATACAAAAAAAAGAAGGAATTAAAGGTCAGTCGATCACTGAATCCACCCTCCCTGTACAAAGCTACATTCAATGAATAGGAGGACAAATAGGATAATAGATGTCTAAAATGTAGGTGTTCATCCTTTATGAGAAAGAAATATAACCTAAGTCAATGCACAGAGCAAGACGTGACGTGGATATGGAATAAGAGACTAGAGTTTCAGAAGACTTGTGAAAGAGATCCACTTGGATGGAACTTCATATAAGGATACTTAGTGGGTAGAGTAATAAGATTTAAATGGAAAAATGGAAAAAAAAAATTGGGCAGAGAAATTCGCAAAAGCAACAGTAAACTTGCAGTGAGTATAGCCAAAAGCAGATGAAAGGGAGAATGAAGCATACAAATTTATTAAGGTCAGGAGTTAAAGAACACAGGGCCTTAATTAAACAAGGCGTGCGTGATTAGAGCAACAAACAGAAAGGAATCTTAGAGTAATGAGGCTAACATAGAATTGATAGGTTCAAAAACTTCCAACTAATGAAACAGAAACCAATGTGATGATACTAGATTTGAAGTCAAAACCGGTATGCACTTCATAACACCAATTAAAAGGTGTATAACAAAACATGGACAGTAGAAGGTAAGTTAAAGAAGACAATGCTTGATGAATGAGCTAATTAGCAGCAGTTTTTTTCTTGAAGGGCAAGAATAGTAAGATGCTTGTGGCTGACGAAGGATTCCTTGGTGGAAGAGAAAGGGAAGAATGGCAACAAAATAAGTTGCAGTAAACCAGTACAACACAATAAAGCAAAAAAACATCAAGTTTCATATGGCTAAATCAACTCAAGCACAGCAGCTCCAGCATGGAAAATGCTCACAATTCTACTACTTATATCTTTTCTGGTGCTTCCGGCCTTTTTTGCTTAGCCGGTCAACATAAGTGCCAAACCTTACATTAAAAACGACAAAGGTGACTTTCAAAGTTGAAATAACTTCATCCTATCAAACCATATTAGAGAGTAATTAACAACACAAATCAGAGATAGAAACACCACCAAAACTACATAGTCGAGGACAGCAGAAGAAAAATTACTGGAGAATTCACATAGATAGAGGACAGCAGGTGCCCAACACTGGATAACTGACAGTGGTGGAACAGAGGAACTTAGAAAACCACCTATACCAGTTATTTGTTTTTGAAGAAACATCACATGTGCTAAACATGCTACTATGTTTGATTAAGCAGAAAGTGGATTGATAACACGCAGAAGAGCTGTGAGAACAGCTAGAAAGTTCAGAAACAAAGTTATTATACAGAATAGAGACAGCAACTGAATCTTTATCCTGTCAATAAGCTTGTCTTAAAAGACCGTATCACACTGTACATGAGTGCTCCAATTTAGATTTAGTCAATAAAACTGGCACTGCAAGTAAAAAGACACAGATATGTCTCCAATAATTTTAAAGGAAGTAGCACTCTATGGGCAGGGGCAGAGCTAAAACTTTCGGACAGTTTGCCATTTGCAAGTCAAAAAATAAACATGTATCAATATTCACAAATAGAAAAATCACAACCGCCCTAACAAGGAAATGCTAACGACTACCCATAGGACAGTGTTTAATGAGCCAAAAGTGCCTAGTTATCTGTAAAAAGTGCATATACCTGTGTATTCGTATGGATGTCCGCAGAACGTGTGCTTTGAAACTCTAACTTCTTTTGTATGTACTGTGTACATTATCGATGCCTATTCACTACTGGGAGGAGTTCAGTAAAATTACAGTGTAAGGAGGCAAAGTCTATAAGTTTACTGGGAGTGCCTCATGCTTGATCATCATCACAGTTGCGAGGTTCAATTTACAAAATTAAACCTCAATTTGGCAATGGAGAAATTTGAAAGACAATGGGATCTAGTGAACCCACTTGACACAATGTCCCTCCACCTATATATGATACTATGATTAATTGAATATAGGCGTATGCATGTTCCCAAAAAATAGAATAACAAAGCCACAATTGTATACCTGCTGGAAGCCAGTACTATCGCTGACTTTTTGAGCATCGGGCTCGGGCTTCGGGGCAGCTAATGCACTGGTAGCATCATCTTCTTCCTCACACAGGTGAAGCAGCCTATAAATATCTGATGAAAAAGTCCCTAAACTCCCACCCTGCAAAATCACTCATTCACGACCCAAATTACAACTACGTAATTCACATTAGATAAACACGTCCATATATATTGCTATATTGGTGACCGATGAAAAAGACCCCAAGCACCCACCATGCAAAATCAATCATTCACAACCCCAATTATAAATACACATACTGACATGCCCACAAGTTTTCAAAACCATATTCTTGTAGCAGTAATCTTAATGCAAATTGTTTCAATTCTACACGTTTGCCAGCCCAGATCTGTTTCTAGAAGTATGACATCTGCCACCGCTACTTCCACAAATGCCAACTCACATATTTTCCTCCTCAACGTTCGGAGCCTTCTGTACCCATCTATAAACCATGCGTGCTTCAAAAATGTTGTCATACGAGTATAAGTGCTGGTACGGCTCCGGTACCGGCGGTACAACAAAATAAAAACTGCTTACGCCAAAGATATAGCGAGTACATTTGATATTCCAGTACGCCTTGGGTACAGCCACAGGCACGTCTCTGTTGTATGCCTATAATTCTTCATATTTTTGTGTGGTGCACTGCAATGTTTATATTAAAAAGTGCTTTTCCTTCCTTCCAATTCTAAGGTCTAAGCTTTTCTATTTACTCCTCTAATACATATTATAGGAAGAGAACTAATTTAGAGTACCAAAAAAAAGTTTGTGAAGTTGAACTCCAATTGGACATACACGAAAGAAGAAGATCATGCCTGCCTTTGGAGCTACTTTATCAAATTGAAGAATAGAAAGAGGAAGAACTAACGAAACATGAAGCAACGGAATTATCAAAGTTATGAAGATCAGCCCGTACCTAAGAGGGTACATGAACGCTAAAAGTTTTGCATTAACTAGATCAAGATGAAGTATTATTGAATTTTTTGAATTTACTGCTAATTTTTTCTTTTGCCTTGTGTTTTGTTATCTTTATACATATATGCATAAAGTTCAATATTAAGACTTGTATATGAATTACAAAACCTAGCCCAGTCGCTCCCATAAACTATTTTTCTAGGTTTTGTTGTATCCCCGTACCCGTAACATGCCATATGTCACCACCATACCTATATGCCATACCTGTACGCGTACCCCATAGGTGCCCTTCCATGTCCATGTCCAGTGGGACCATCACAATTCACAAATAATTTACACAATCCGTGTGCAGAAAGCACTGTTATATAAACATGTGGAGTAAAGGTCACAAACAGGAGATCTGAAGCAATACCTGCAAAGAAGAGGCCGGGGAGGGCTCATTGAGTTCAGCTTTCCACTCACGAAGCATCTGATGCACTTGCTCTTCGAGCACGGCCACCTCGATCGAACGGCTCTCCTTCCTCGCCGATTGAAGATCTGCAAACATGCCTTGGAGATCATCCACACGGTTCTTCGCCCTGTCCTTAAAGTGCTGGTGCGACGCCGTCTTGCACACACCACTCTTCGATCCTTTCCCCATCAAAAGCAAAACTCTAACAATTTCCTTCAATCCACCTACGTAAACCAAATTAAAACAAGAAGTCGGACGCAGAAAACCCTAGAATCTCACAATCCACCTATAAAAAGCAGCAGTCCAACAGTCTCAGTTCCACAATTCCAAACACATATTCGACTCAGAACCTAAAAAATTCAAAATCCAACTACAAAAACCAGTCCAACAGTCTCAATTCCCAAAATATATTAAATTAAAACAAAAAAAAAACAACTACTACTATTACTCAGAAACCCTGAACTTCTCTCAGGTTTGAAAGCTAGCCCAGACACCTGAGTTATCAAAAAAAGAAACCCTAAACTTCCACAATACACCAACAAAAACACAGATGAACAGTCTCAATTTGAGCACAGAAACCCCAAATTGGACTCGGAAACCATAAACTTTGACTCGATCACGACAGTTTGAGACGACAATAAAAAAATAAAATGCGAGGAAAACGAAAACGAAAATAAAAGGAAAGTGGCAGTCACCGAGAGAAAAAAAAAGTCCAATGAAATTGCTGCAAAAATTGAAGAGGAAGAAAGATTGATCGGGTAGAAAGCTATTGATACCTTTCAAAGACGTAAGCCTGATCTGTTGAGGGAGTGGATGAGTATATGTATGCGGGGAGAGAGAGCGCTATTTGGAGTGGTAAAGGTATGGTATTTGGGCAAAGTCAGTCCGGTATGTATTCCACCCGGCAAAGCGACGTGCGTACGCGGCAAAAGATTGAGGGAAATTATACCCCTTTTTTTTTTTTTTTTATGGTATTCTACCCTGAGGTTTCTTACAAATACTGATGAGAGCCCCAAACTTATTCAACTAGGTACTAATTATACCGACCTCGCTTGAATGGAAATAACGTAAATCAGTGAGATCCACTCCGTTAGTTTCCCGTGAGATTTTTTGGATTCCACGTTGATGACCTTAAAATAAAAATAAAAAAAAACTTTGTTAGCTCCCACTTCGCCCCGTTAAAGATTGATTTGTGGATTCTCCCGTGGATTTTGTTGATCTACGTTACTCGCATTCAAAGAAGGTAATGTAATTAGTTAAGACGTTGGGGCCACAATTTATTTATAAGAAATCTCAAGAGAGATTTGTGTAAATTACCCCTTTTAATGAATTCCTTAATGAAACGGGGAATTTAGTTATACATTTTTCTTTTTTTTTTAGAACAAGCAATCACATATACTCATTATAAAGGCCAACGGCACTTAAAAAAAAACCAAAAGTTACAGAAATCAAAAAATATGTGCATCCCAGTCAACAAATAAACAAATTACAACGAAGGGTTACCTAATTTCTTTCATCAAGGCACAACACACACTCCACACGCAAAATCAACACTTCATGAAGGCCATTAGAACCAGCCAACGACCAAGAAAAAGGCACTTAAGGGATCACAGATTCTAATCAATGCATAAACATTAAAAAAAAAAATGTGGATTCCTATAAGCCAACAGCAACACAGCAAGAGGATACAACACAAATCCCAGTGACAGAATCCACAAAGCATGTCAGGCGAATCCGGATGAGGAGGCGGAGCACTGTCAAGAGAGGATGCAGTTGAGACCTCGAACCAGATCAGTGGAGAGACTCCGAAGCAAGCCCCCGCAAACACGGCAGCCTTCGAGCGCAAATAACTTAAGTCAACACCGAAAGAAATTTGGCAGACCGTTGCACCCACGACTACCGAGACCAAAGCGAATCCAAGAGCCAAATCCCAATGTCAGAACGCCAAACCAACTCCAAACCACAAATTATTGCCCAAGACTTTGGACCTACTGGATCTGGGGGAGACCCAGATCGGGAACAAAGTCGAATCTAATAGAAACCTAGACTAGGAAGATCCTGACTGGTGAAGACCAATTGGAGGAAAAACCAAGTGAAAAAACTGCCGGAAAGACAAACCCTCCCCTACTTCGGCCTAGACTTTTAAGTAGAATCCTTCCTCTTGGTTTTAAATGACTGGCATGCCCGTTTGGGAATGGAGCGCGCAATTCGCACTTGATGATTTGAGCCGTTTTGTTGTGACTTGTCGAATAGAATACGTCACTCAAAAATTTAAGTTGATCGGATACCGGTAACTACTTTGTCGGAGCACTTTGTCATGCAAAAAATGATGAGAAACTATGAGTTAGTTACAAATATATGATCAACTTGGATTTTTGCATGGACATTTTATTTAACAAGTCCTATAAGATGGACATTTCAACTTATGCAATAGAGATTTGGGCGTGGCACATTGGGCGGGACTGCATAGAAACTGTGTCCAATAAATTTGACAAATGCAAATGACTAGGATCTCAATGGGCGGCAAATATGAATAACATCTTTAATATCTCTTATGTGATTCCTTATGTGAGATGAAACGTGACTCATCATAATACCATTTGAGGATCTGGTCCTTTTGTTGATCTCCATGTGTTTATCGACTATGCAAGAAATCAGATTAATCGAACATCGATAAAATCTTAGACTCCGTTTCAGAAACCTTCTTAAAAAATAAGCAGCTTATTTCACATTTTCAAACTTAAAATTAAAATCAATGAAAAATATTTTTTAAATTTTTTTTACATCGTATAAAAGATCTCATTGAGATCTTTCAAACAAGATCCATAATGCATATTTTTAGATTTCAACAAACCCATAATTTTTGAGCTTGAAATTGCCTTCTTAAAAAATAAGGACTTAAAGTCCGTTCTGGAACGGAGCCTTAGTCGAGTTTGACTATTTATTTTACTTGTGACAAATATGTTCAATTCAATAAAATATACGGGTTATTTTCAAGAATACCTCTTCAACTATCACGTTTTGTCAACATGACTCCCTCACGATTAAAACTCATCAACCTCACCCCCTCAACTTTTATTTTCCATCAACTCCACCCCTTCCACTCACTTCCGTTAAAAATTTGAACAGAAACGACGGAAAAGACTAAGTTACCCTTTGTCTTGTTAAAATTAGGTTTTGAACCCAATGTCCATGGCCTTGTTCTCATCGCCTCCATCCCACCTCCCCATATCCTTGTCTCCAAAAACCCATTTGACACACAAGACTTTTCTATCTCTAAAACCCCCAAAATCCCACTTCTTGGTTTCCATTAGATCCACTAATAATAGGTTTAGGGCACAGTGGCCTCCTAAAATTAGGTGTTCATTGTTGTCGCTTCTCCATGCCCTCTGATCTGAATTGGAGCAAACTCAGAATGAGTCAGCTCTGGCCTTGTACCACCTCTCACTTGGTTTGAGCAATCGGGTAAAGCTGCTCAACTCGGGGCTGTTCAGACTTTACTAGGTATGGTGAGGTCGGTTCGGGTTTTGTTGGCTTTGTGTAACTTGGCAATTTATGTGGAGGTTTTTTTTGGGGATCCTTGGTTGGGACAAGTTGGAATCTGAGTCAGCTCAAGTTGCGTGACGGCATTTCAGGTGGTGAGTCACGGTGGGTTGCGGTTCAAGAGGCTGGCGAATGAGGATAGGGCGGAGGAGGTGTTAATGAAGGTGGAGGGAGTTGGGAGAAGGAGATTGTAGCAGGAGAAGGAGAAATTTGGGTTTTGAAATCTCAATTTGGATAGTGGGGAGGAGAGGAGAGGAGAGGAGATGGGTAAAAAAGTTGGTTTTTGAAATTTTTGGATTTGGGAATCACGGTTTGTTTCGGATAAAAAAAATAAAATAAAATAAAAGAATCACAGTTGGGGAGGGTTGGTAAATGACAAAGAGGAGAAGGAGATGGAGGACGTAGTAGAGATGAGAGAGAAGAAGGGTGTTTGGAGGACGTTTTAGGGTTTTTTTTTTTTCGTCCAAGTTACCTCTTTTCCTTCCAAAATGTTAACATTTCTTCACAGAATTGGATGGAAGGGGTGTAGTTGATGAGCTTTGATAGATAAGGAGGTGTGGTTGATGAGTTTTAAACATGAGGGGGTTATGTTGACAAAACGTGATAATTGAAGGGTGTCTTTGAAAATAACCCTAAATATACCGATGCCAAATCAACTAAAATTTTTGAAGAGTGGCGCTATTCGCAGCTACGTATTTACTCCTATAGCCCACTAAAAATTCTGTTATCTTTCGACTTAGTTCATCGAAATTGAGATACATTTTCAGCACCCAATTACCGAAATATAATCTTTTTTTCAACAGCTATTTACCGAAATGTATGTATTAGCAGTTGCATACCGAAAGTTGAACATATTTTCGACATGTAGTTGCCGAAATATAATTTGTTTTTCAACAGCTATTTACCGAAATGTTATTTATGATTTTCAACAAGCACCTACCGAAATATAGCGGGCTATGGGAGTAAATACGTAGCTGCGAATAGCGCCACCCTTTTTTGTATATGAAGACTTACAACAGAACAGCTTGCATCATCAAATGAAATAATGTATCATCATATTTTGCGTCACATGAACAATCACGAGAAGAATTATTACATAGGGGTGCACTACAGAGGTGCAGTCACAATCTGAGTCGTCCATTTCAGCTATCAATGGTCCAAATTTCATATCGGCAATGGATAACTCAGATTTGCAAGAGCCAGGATGAAATAAGGACCATTTTTAATTGTTGCGATGAATGGCTCGAACTGAGCACTACAACCCTATAGTGCTTGCACTATAGAAAGCCAAGTGGCACAATCTGAGTCGTCCATTTCAGCTATCAATGGTCCAAATTTCATATCGACAATGGATAACTCAAACCATTTTTAATTGTTGAGATGAACGGCTCAAACTGGGCACTACAAACCCTGTAGTGCCTGCACCACAGGAACCCAAGTGGCCAAGTCCACCTAGGCCTTGGACCTGATCCAATCCAAATTTGATCCAAATCCGATAACGTCGATCCGATAATCCGAATCTAGTAATCCAAATACGGATCGGATTGGAGTAAATCTGTTATCAATCCGATCCAAACTTTATTTATTTTTTAAAAAAATTGGTAAATTTTTTATTTTGAAAAAAAATGTTTAAGAAGTTGTATTTTTATTCTAAACTTGTATTTTTTAAAAAAATAATTTTGAAATTTTTTTTGTATTTTTTTTGAAATTTTTTTTCTAAAATTTTTGAAATAAAAAAGTTTTCGAATCGGATTCGGATCGGATCCGATTTTTCGGATTCGGATTACCATTATCGGATTCGAGTCTTATTGTATTCGGATTTGTCGGATTCGGATCGAATCCGGTCCATTGATAGGCCTAAGTCCATCCATGCAAATACAACATTTCCCCAAGAAATATAGCAACTTTGTTGAATTTAGTTAAGCTAAAAAAGGAATACCTTAATTTCAATAAGAGTAATAGTCATTAATGGCCGAATTTTTGTTTAGATGACAAAACATATGCTTAGTTGAAAATGTAGGATATTGTTGAGAGGGTTGCCTAATGAACCCTCTCCCTCTCCCTCACAAACCCAATCAGAGGAGCCAATTAGCGTTGGTCGAATAGTCTAATTAGTGCAATAAAATTGTGAGTGCAACGTGTAGTGAAAAAGACTATTCCAAACTCTAATAAACCGAAAACAAATTAAAACGAAGTACTTGGATTTAGCAAAATGCATAAAAGAATAATACTAATTTCTTCAACAAATGTAACGAGGCTTGTAAACCAACATAGAGCGGGCAAGATTTGTGTTTTGTTGTGCCATCTAAAGCAAATCTAATACATTACCTACAAAGACGTTGGCGGCCAAGTGGTTTTCGCTTAAGACTTATGAGTTTGTTCCCTCTTAAGATAGGGTCCCTTGAGTAAGCGAATGAAATATGTGAGGGGAGGAAATTTGAGACACCAAAACTGAGAGGGGTGCACTTTTAGTGATCGCTAGTGTGAAAAGTATCAAAGCATATGCTGATACATGAAAAGAAAGAAAATTACTTTAGTTCATTTGGGCATATGCTGGGACATGGAGTTAAGAAAGAATAGGAATAGTACAAATATGCAATAATTTACACAAATCACGGAGTTTTATTGCATTTCCTGTGATTGGAACATAAATAATCACAGAATTATTCGGACGCCGCTGTCACATGATAACTGAGATTTTTCGCCATCACACTTTAATACAAGGATCAAGACTAACCATATGAGCCATGTGTCATTATGTTGGGTGGGAACAAGAAGGGCCTGGAATACAATGCATGTGTAGGTGTTCCAGGAGCATTGGATAGTGAGTCCGAAAAATTAACTGACCCGTTTTCTATATTTCACGAATGAATAAAATATGTATGATTTTCACTTATCTTCAACAATGTAAAAATGAATTGATTTGACTTGATTTAATTTGTATTCATTGGCGACGTGCATATACTGTATTATACTGGAGTATCATCTATGATGACGGCAAATACTTAATTGTTTTGAGATTGAACTATATTCAATTTTCAAGAGGCTAGATTTATTACAAATAATCCTAACAAGGATAACAATGTTGAGGTGGCAAGATACGATTGGTCAACAATGAACAAGAAAGCCACTTTTGTGGGTAAGAAAAGTGCGAGATGAGTAGAGCTAGGAAGAAAGGAATAAAGGGCAGTTTCCACTATCCCCATGATATATTCGTATTCCTTGATGCCCCTCATTGTGAAAAGAGCCTTAAAAGGGCCAATTTATACAATGGTGTGGTGACTATTAAGGATAATGAGCATCTAACTATCCGTGAAAAAAAAGAAAAAAAAGAAGAAGAGAGCATCTAACTATGACTAGAAAATTCATTTAAACATACATCCAAACTCATTGGGTTATGTAGTCATACACACACATATATCGGGGCGGTTCCGGGGACCCTTAAAAAAACCTCTAAAAGCATCGAAAAAAAGAGAATAAAAAAGAAAAAGAAAAAGAAGACCCCGTGTGTGTGTGTGTGTGTGTGGATTTGTGGAAGAAAAAAGAGAATGAAATCGTGTTGATATGTCCACGGGAAGGAAAAAATTAGACCATATATGGTATGGAAAGAATAGGTACGTGTTTGTCAAAAATAATTTATTGAACAAAAATAAGACCATATATGGTACAAAGAAACCAAAATCCAAACACACTGTTGGTGCACGGGAAGGGAAAAAACTAGACAAAGCATTGCAAAAGTGGGATACTATTATATTAGTCGTGTAGTGTAGTGTAGTGTAGTGTCCCGCAGCAACGAAATGTAATCCAAAATAACCTAAAAATATAATAGATCCATGGAGAAGAAATAATAAAACTAAGAAAGACCCTCATACAAGAGAGCTAACACAGTTAATTTTTGCCTCCCACGTAATTCTAGCTACCGGTCAGTAGAAAATGTACCAAAAACTTTTTCAGTGAGGCTGGCTGACTAAAAACATCCAAGATTTTTCTTGCCAAAGGCCAATGTGACTTAAAACCAACCTCGTCAAAGACTCAAACAAAATATTGTGGTGCTGCTAGTGAAAATAGCTACTCCGGTGAATTATGACGATGGTTCGAACATGGAGACCCATGCTTTGACCAGAACTCTTCCTACAACTCAGATGAATTTCAGACATGGACAGGGAGAGACGGAAATGGATCCTCTCTAGTAATTATCCGGAATAGTTGCTGGTGGTGTCTCACAAGTGTGGCTCCCACAAACATATATATATATATATATATATTCTTACCGATAAGACGTACTGTGAGAAAAAAAGTGGACTGTCCGGAACAGAAGAGGATCTTATCCCGGAAGAGAATTGGAATCCCTTTAACCTCAAAATGAAGTATACACTAAGCACGTGTATTTCACTTGGCATAGAACTACAGAAGCACCAAAAAATTCCGTGTCACCTTCTATCCTTTCCCATTCCACTCATCTTCTTTGATCTCCGACATCTCTTTATAGCTGGTTAGATTTCTCTTCTTTTTCTTTACGTTTATTAGTTTTGCGTCAATTTTTTTTGTAAATTATTGATTCGTCTCGATAAGAGGAATCAGAAAAATAAATACTTTTTACTTTTAACCTAAAAACCCAAAAAACTAAAAGAAACAATACCTAAAAAAACCTAAAAAATAGATCCGCGGAAAAGAAATAAACTAAAAATGAATGACCCTCATACAAGAGAGCTAAAAGTTAATTCTTGCCTTTCGCATAATTCCTGTCAGTGGAAAATGCAAATGGGTGGCCCAAAACTTTTCGAATGAGGCTGACTCCAAAACTTTCAAGTGTTTTTTCTTGCCAAAGGCCCAAATAACCCAATTCGACTTAACAAAACCAACATCTTCAAAGATTCCAAAAATATATATATTTTTTTTGGTAAATAAGATTCCAAAAATATTGTGTGCTACTGAAAATATTTTTGGGTTTTATTTTGAATATATTTTAAAAATATTTGTGTAAAGTCATAATTTTTTACGTACTTTTCTTATTCGTCTTGAAGAGGCGAATCAATCATCCACAAAAGTTAGATGTAAAACTAATACATGCGAAAAAAATTTGAAATAAGGACCAAACAGGAGAGGAATGCAAAAAGCTTAGTGGAACAAGACCTGATTGACATACTTAGAAGACAAAATTTGACTAAGTTAATTGGCATATAATTCCAAAAACAATTTCATAGATTGGGAGATTAGGTCACATACACTTCTGATGGGGCTTTATGCTCTTGCTTTATACTCCCGCTCTTCATGCTTGCTCTTGCACTTTTTGATAGTTTGTAATGATTTTTGCAAGGTGCTTTTAAGCTTGCGTTCTTGTTTTCGCTCTTGTTCACGCTAACATATGTGCATTATGTGTTAATTTTAGGTGGGAGAGAACTTTGATGAGGTTTATTGTATTGGGGATTTGAATTTCTTCTTTACTTACGTATTAAAATTCGTTAACGATCACTTGGTTGCAGACATGCATGCAATTTTATCGAATCACATGAAAATCGCTAGTGTATGGGAGAGTTTCTGAATTATTCTTGTTTCTTGGAACAACAAAATTATGAATTTAACAGATGAATCAACGTTGTAAAGTACTTGTACCCTAACCATAATTTACCTTTAGCACGTATGATTCAAACAATTTTACAGATTATCATTGTGATTCAAAAATAATAATCTATAATCTATGATAAAAAAAAATTTTAAAAACCAATTGTCTTGGAAACACTCCTTAATAAAAATCGTTAATGATTTTTGCATACCACTTTCATATAAGTGCACTTTAGAAATTGTCATTTTGTGCTTAAAATTACAACATAAACACAAACGAATTTTTTTGAAGTGAATTTATAAAAAAAAGTGAAATGCAAAAATTATTTTCCTTTAAAATTATACACTTAGGCCCCGTTTGATAATAGTGATAGATGGATGGGATCCGTAAGGAAATAGGATTAGGATTGGGATTCGTAAGGAGATGGGATTGATAATGAGTATGTTTGTTTGGGATGAGATTAGATGATGGGATTATTAATATCATGTTTGTTTGAGATGGGATTAGATGATGAGATTGGATTGATAGAAGAAATTGGTAATGTGAAGGAGTTGGGATTAGACTATTAATACCCCTTAATACCAAGTCCCACGGGGTATTAGCAATACCCCCTATTACCCGGATTATTAATCCCATCGAACTACTAGTCCGAACCATTTTTGGTTACCAAACAAAGGTATTAATAATACCCCCACTCTACCAATCCAATCCCAACCCTTTGGAGGGTTATCAAACGGGGCCTTATTTAGTTGTTGTTCCACTAAGCTGAAAGGACTTTGAGAAAGTTTTGTCCTAATTAAAAAAAAAAATTAATGTTCTTTAGTTTTGCGACAAATTTTTGTAGATTATTGATTCGTCTCAAAGAGAAGAATCGAAAAAGTAAAAAATATTTACTTTTATCCAAATATTTTGGAAAATAACAACTTTTTAGCATAAAAGTCAAAGAAATTGAATTTTTTACTTAATATTCTCTCTGTCCTTTTAAATGTCCCGCTTCGTAACTCCTACTTATTAAGAAAATATCATCATTACACCTTTCATACCAACTTTTATCTCTACTTTTTCTATTTACCCTCTATGGAGACATCATCATTACATTTTTACTTATTAACTTTTCAAAAAGGAATATACTTTTAGGAGCAAAATGTATCAACTTTTACCGACTAACTTTACAAATGGACACTTATTAAAAGATAGCTCAAAATGAAATACTGGACTTTGAAAAGGGGACGGAGGGAGTATTAGATATTTCTAAAAATAATTGGGGGTTAAAATAATTTTTTTTAATTTTCCGAATCCTCTTATCAAGATGAATCAATAATTTACAAAAATTTGACTCAAAACTAATGAAGTCAAATTTTCTTTTGAATAAGAAAAAAACTTTCAAAAAATGTCTATTTCTTTCTCCATTCACTACCAAAATTAAATTAAATTAAACTGCTAATCAAACACAACCGTTAAAATTTAAACGAAACGAGGTGAATGGGGAAAAGAAAAAAGAATTATTAGTACTAGGAGGCGCGAACTCCCTACACAAAACCCAACCACGTCACCGATCCGCGTACAAGGCCCCATAAATAAACGACAGCCGTCGATTAACTTCTAAACAACGCAAGCAACCAACAGCTACGATCATCTCTCCTCCACCACGTCACCAATCCGCGTCAAAACCCCTTCCATCGATCCTCACCGTCTATATCATACCAAACCAACGGCCACGGTCCCTTTCCCATCCCGCCACAAAAAATTTCAAACCACCTTATAAATTAACCCCCTCCTCCTCCCCCCGTCTCCCACCAAAACCAATCTATCTCCTCTCTCTCGTATCAAACCCTAGACCTACCAATGGCCCGCACAAAGCAGACGGCACGCAAATCAACTGGGGGCAAGGCGCCGCGGAAGCAACTCGCCACCAAGGCGGCCCGGAAGTCGGCCCCCGCCACCGGCGGGGTGAAGAAGCCCCACCGCTTCCGCCCTGGGACCGTCGCGCTCCGGGAGATCCGGAAGTACCAGAAGTCCACAGAGCTCCTGATTCGGAAGCTCCCGTTCCAGAGGCTGGTGAGAGAGATCGCCCAGGACTTCAAGACCGATCTGAGGTTCCAGAGCTCTGCCGTGGCTGCATTACAGGAGGCGGCCGAGGCGTACTTGGTGGGATTGTTCGAGGATACCAATTTGTGCGCTATTCATGCGAAGAGGGTGACTATTATGCCCAAGGATATTCAGCTGGCGAGGAGGATTAGGGGCGAGCGTGCTTGATTTTCGAGGGCTTGGAAAATTGTGGGTTCGTTGATGGTGTGTATAGATGACATGTTAGGGCGCTTCTGGTTTCTAGGGTTTCGTTTGTACCTGTGTTTCGACTTTGATGACCTCTGTCGTTGAGTTAGTTGATCAAATTATCCTGAATGAAATTGTGCTGTTTCTTTTACTATTCACTCTCTCTCTCTCTCTCTCTCTCTCTCGATCGAAATTTTTTGCTGTGACTACTAATTGACATGGGTCAGAGTGATTGAATGATTTTGTTGGTAAGATCGCTTAGATTGGGTGTGATTCTTTTTTCCCTTGTATTAATAATATCTTCGTTCATATTTTTGTTAAATTTTACTTTGTTTGGAACTTGATGAAATAAGAGAAATGAAGGGAAATTTAAAAATTTTTCTCCCATTGTTTGGTTTGGAGAGAAAGATGAGAGAAGTTAGTTAAATTGTATTATGCACACTTTGAGATTTTTTCTTTCATTTTCCTTTTTTTTTTTTTAATTTTTTTAAAAGTTCCAAACATAGTAGAGAAAAATGAGGAGTCAAAAGAAAAATTGAACTTGTGTCTCTCTATTTCCCCAATTCTTTTTGAAAGAACCAAACAAGGGAAAGGAATTTTTTTGAAAATTCCCCTTTTCCATTTATTTCCGTAAGTTTCCAAACATAGAATGAACAATTGAGGGTTAGAAAAACTGATTATAGTTTTATGCAAACAAATGGGACATTTGAATCTATTGCTCTATAAAATGAATGATCTGGATTCATAAAATGGAATATATGTGCAAATTCCATGAGTCCCCCAAGTTCTGCTAAGTCTATTATTTGAAGGGAGAGAAATTTTTTTGTGCTACAAACAAGTAGGAGTATTATGTTTCCCCTCCATTTAGCCAGGATTTGATTTCCCTCTC
Source organism: Rhododendron molle (assembly GCA_025413875.1). Lineage (NCBI taxonomy): Eukaryota > Viridiplantae > Streptophyta > Magnoliopsida > Ericales > Ericaceae > Rhododendron > Rhododendron molle. The sequence goes on along the minus strand of CM046389.1, from coordinate 21,256,214 downwards.
CCTTCGTTGGAGTTCACGTCTTGGATGAAGCATTTTATGTCAGCTTACCATCACGGATTCACGGCGGGGATAAAAACCTTATAGAAAATGTACTGTAACATTTGGCCCACCACACAAGCTTTTCAACGCGGACTTGAAGTTAAAAATTCAATTTTACTACTTAGTCATGAATGGCAGGGGCCATGTGCCTCGAAATGGTATCTTTGATGTCACCTTACAACACAATATTACAGCTACAGAAAATTAGTGTACTAGAGTAGAAGTGAGCATGATATTGAGCATTGAGTACAAGACCACTGTGTAGCATGTGGTTTTTAACACTAGTATATATATAAACAGGTATAGTATTAGTTTTCATGTAATTTTGGGTATAAAAGTTGACGAATATGAGACAAGCTCTTAACATCTCTAAGCTCAACTACTCCATCCATAAGCTTCCAACTTCCTTCAAAGTTCAAACACCATCTTCATTCTAATAGAGATGCATAATTGCGTACTTTAAGAAAATCATGAATGTTGAGAAAAATATGATCTGAATACGAATCTACTGGAGATTTGCATTAGCCAACTGCAAATATTAGCATGGACGAGTCACTTGGACAACTAACTCTTGAAAAAGGGAATGAGAATATTGAACAGAAGAGAAAAACACGAAAAAAATTTCCGTGCAAGCTAGGAAAGCCATGCTCAGCTAAGCTTCAGACCAAGCTTAGCAGCTGGGTGGCAGTCCAAGATTGCTCGGGGTCTAGCTGCACTTTTTCGATCTGCAGTCAAATACATCAAAAGCATCAACTTTTCCCGAAACACTAGTGGAATAATGTGGTCAAATACATCAAAAGTATTATCTCCACAGATACACAGAACATAGGGCAACACACAAAATGCACAACGTGATGTAGTGCAACAATAAATTTTTCCAAATGTCCACCAATTTCATTGAGATAATAAATGAAATCATGAGTGTCATTACCTAAGTCACATAATGCGCCTGTGGGTGCACGAGTGTGAAAGCGTATTTAAAAACATCCCAAACTACTAAAATTCGCAAGAACAAAGATTGAGAGCTTGAGCGCAAAGCGAGCATTGAGAACGCGAGCGAAGGGTCTGATTGAAGGATTAGTGATCCCAGACTAAGGTCATTACTAATATACTGCACTACTATCACTAGATTGACTACCGTCCCAAGTACTTAGCCTTCCTTTCGTTGGTTGTAGTCAGAATTCAATTCATACTTCCAAACAAATCTAAAAAGTTCAAATTCTTTCCTCACCTTTAACATTTTCCCGAAGCATTTGTGCAAATGTTTCAAAACAATAATAATACCATGCTGATCCAAACAACTCATAATGAAATAAAACTCTGATCTCTTTGAAAATGATTACTCCAATACCTTAGCATTTTCAACACAAACGAAATCCTTGTAGCATGCTTCCATCTGCAGATATGGGTTCCACAGTACAGCATCTGTCCAACTGCATGAACAAGCAGGATACAAAGCAAAAATAGTTAATGCAGAAATGTTGCTTAAACAAAAGAGAACATTGTGTAAGTTTTCCTAATTTACTTGCTATTCTTGATGGATATCTTATCTCCCAAACCGTTATCAAGGAGTAATTCATCAGGCGCTTCAAGGTAAACACAGTCTACGAATCCAGGAAAAGTAACCACATCCCTGAGTTGAGGAAATCAAGAGTTAGAAAGATAAATATCTCCCACAATATCTCCCACAAGGTTATTTGCTGCAAAGTTAAAAGTTCAAAAACTCGATACTTAAGACAACTTGTTTAACTTGGCATGTTTATTGGACAATGCAAATAAGCCAGAATTTATTTCCTCTCACTACTAAAGAGTAGAAAATTACAAACAAAAATACTACCTACAAGTTAGAAGAGTTGGACACCAAGCAAAAACTAGGGTAAATTACAATGAATTGCTTGACAATTTGGACAAATACATCTGGTCCTGTTAGTTTGACGAAAATTACATCACCTCTGAACAAGTTACGGTGAGAGAAACAGAGTTAACAGAGGTGATGCAATTACTTTCTCATACTAAAATTTTATTTGAGGATCTCCAATATAGCTTTATAATAAAAAATGACGAAAAATTTAATTTAGGCCTAATTTGGTTTCAACATCTAAAACTCCATTAATCCAAATCCAATCTACAACAGAATTTAACTTCCGCTGTAAATGCCTAGTCTTTTAACTCCTCTATCAACCATATTCTTGATAGATAAAGCCTATTATTCACATTAGAGTGCTATGATTTTGACACAGACCTTTCCTCCTTACCCACCAATGGGTTTTTAGGATCTGGATCTTTGTTAAGTGTTTTGCAACCTCTCAAACCTCTCACTGATGCCCCTGTTACAGCGGCCTGCATGATAGCAGAAAGTCAGGCCAATTTAATTCTCTGTAGTCTGTAAGCAGATGAAACTGAATTAAACTGTGCTTATGTTTCAAAATTCACATGTACAAAATCAATGGAAAAGAATCAGATTAGTTGCTGTATTGTATAGTTGCTTCAAACTATCGGCCACTATTATATATATTGTTCAGCTCTAATTTTAACATCTATTCTCCGAATCCCTACCCATTCCTCGTTGATGAACTGTTTCATTAGGAATTGAAACCTAAATTTTGTAGGGAAAATGACGGCCAAGGACATGTTTTGATAATTAATACCCGCCAAGGACATTTTCAGCATTAACAAATGTTCTCAGCATGTCCTTGGCGGGCATTAATTATCAAAACATGTCTGAGGCCGTCATTTTCCCAATTTTGTAGCAAGGTAACTAAATGTCTTATCGTGGAAAGAAAGATTCTTACATGGAAGTACGTATGCAGGGCTGTACTAAATGAAAATGGAATTTTATCAGTGTTTGTAATCACGAGTTCTGTTGAAAGGCTCTTCGCATCAAGAATGACCTGCAAACAACTGGAGAAATTAAATGAACATTCCACACTAAAAGGAATACTATGCAAGGATGTCTGCAAACAACTGGAGAAATTAAATGAACATTCCACACTAAAAGGAATACTATGCAAGGATGTCTGCAACACAACATGGGGCACTCCTGGGTACTATACATTTTTCATATTGTTCTTAACATCTTCGCTCATAAACTGTATGCACTTGCCGTTGTTACAGATTGGATGACAAAATCATAAGCATGTCTTCGTGGAATTGTTTCTGTATGTAAGTTAAAAGTAGCTAAACAGACTGACCTTGTAAATAGCTTGGAAGCTGAAATCCCACATAGAACGACTATAAGGGCCATCCTTTAGCTCTATAGTAACCACAGGATTTCCTTCCACGTCATCAGAATCAACAACTGACCAATTCATGTTCCTTGCAAATCCATGCTAGAAAACACACATTTTGACAGATCAAAATCACTTGCAAAAAAGACGATATTATTCTTGTATGCATCACTATCTGTGGACTAAATGGAAGAGTCCATTGCTCTTAAGAAGATTGTGAATTTTGCTGTCTAAATTGAAGTCCTTGGGTAGCAATAGACCCAACATAAGTCTAAACAGTATGTTTCTGGTGAAATGATTCATGCACCTAGTATCACCCACCAAAATTCAGATATCAGGTTTTGAAATATTCACAGTGGCTTGTCTCGAGATCTCCTCAGTCCTAAATCAGCCACTGAGCCAGATTATAGAGCCCATCAGACATGATATCAGAATCAATTAATCAAAGCTTCTCTGATTCATTCTGATCCGTCTAATCCCTTCTATTCTACTAGTTGTAATAGTTGGTGTATTCCTGCTAATGAGTTTAGCTTCCCCCAGGCTTCTAGTTTCTTTTTGTTTTCAATTGATTGTGTTCTTGTACTGGAGTGTATGATCGTGAGGATACTTGGAATCATTTCATTTCATTAAGAAAGCACTATATAAAAATACATTATACATATCTGTCTGTATCAGTGTTACCCGGAAAGGCTTTTGTCTCTAGACCTTTTACTCAATGGTCCAGTGGTCCAACATATTCTAGATAAAAAAAACCAGACTCACAAAAATGAAAACAGAAAGAAATAGAAATACTCTAGTGGGTTATCCGGTCAATGATAGTAAGCCATACCTGCTGTATTGGGCCAGGACCAAACTGTGGGAAACAATGAGGAGCACCTCCACTATCCCAGTAGAGAAAAGAGTCAGTATAGAAAGCAAATGAAAACCCTTTATCTACTAACAAGACTCTAATCTAAATAAATGCTCAATATTATAGAAAACAAGAAGTCCAGGCCCTAAAAATGGGTAATAGAGCAATACAGGCTCACAACGTAATGCATATTCAAATTCAGAAGTGGACCAAATTAGGAGAGGTAATAACGTCTAAAGCAGCAGAAACAACCTGATAGGTTTCTGCCCATTGAATACAGCATCCGGCCGAACAAAAAGCAGATCCTTGTTGGCAACTTTCCAAGATGTGACGCAACCTCCAAATAAATAGAGTTCGGCCTCACTGCCAAAAAAAGTGAGGATAGGATTATGTCTCGGCGTCTTGCATTTAGAAAGACAGCATTACATGGGGTTTCAAAATTTTCAATGCCATTGTCAATTGTTTCTGTTATAATTGACTGCAAGAACTAGCACGTGTGTTAGCAATCCCTGGTACATTGACACATAGGAGTAGAGTTGAACCTCACTGGATGGAAGCCCTATCCCTTGCTTGATATATAGCAATCATGTAAAGATGGATTACAGCTGGGATTCCAAGAAAAAGTTAGCCTCGGCAGTCTTGAGGATGCAAGTTGGTCTCATGGGTTTTCCAGCTTAACCAGTACATTGCAATTATGGCAATTGGATTTAGCTTAGGGTAAAAAAAGCTTTCCCATCCCCCGATGCACCAATTCGAGTTGGCAAATAGATTGCTCTTAACATGCATGGTGTTGAAGTACCAATAGACACTCCATATGTAGCACGGACACGAACAAGGGAATGTTAAAAAAATGGGGACAGTGGCAGTGTGGCACAGACACGAGGGACACCGCAACAAATATTTATAGATATAAACAAATCTGTATTAAAAAAAATCCTATTCCCATGTAACCAAAGCAGTGCAAATCTGTATTAAGACTTTTCCTCACCCTTCTTAAATGGAAACTGTCAATCTCATGTAACCAAAGCAGAACCACTCCATCAAGTGATTCCCAGGTTCATTTACAATTACATGCGTATGTCCAGTCAATCTTAGGCATAGCGTACCATCACCAGATAAATCAAAATTACAAAAACTATTCCCACAAACTTGAGTACACAAAAAAAAAACACAACCCATACACACAAAAAGGCCTGATGAATACCATAAACATGATATATGCCAACTTCAAGCTTGAGTTTTATTTCTCATGACCATGAAAAGCAACGAGGCATGCATGATCCTGCATGGCCATGGCACAGTTGAGTGCAATCAGAGTGAGAGAGTAGGCACACCAGCCAAAATTAACATCTAGAAACATGAAATATGTAGCTAGGGGCACTAATTTCTCGTTAAGGCTCCACTAATTTCCTAAGTTCGTGAATGTTAGAGGAAGTATGCTAAAGGACTTGCAATTGTAAAGACACATCATTCAAATGCAAATCTAATATGACCAAGGTCGAAGAATTAATGAAAAGACAATTGAAAGTGCTGGAGATGCATGCTAAGTAACTGAAACCAAGCCATGCTAAAGCAAGGGGCAATCTAAAATCAAAACAACATGTGGATCTATAACCGCCATGGCGCCATCCTAGTAATTACCAAATTAATTCCAATTGTTTTCCACTGAAACCACCAATCCATCTACTTACGCTCAAGTTGTATAAATAACTTTTCCATGGGTAAATAAAACCTCATGCACACTTTTATGAGCTTGGTTGTGTTTAGTACACATTCTATCAAACAAGCATTCATATGATTGCTTGGCTGCTAGAGCTGATATTCATTGGGCTCATGAGAAAGGTGAGGATACAGTGATTTGGAAAGCGATTCCCCTGTTTTGGTACCAAGGAAGTAACCTCATTGGTGGTAAGGGCATGTGCTAATCCCTTGAGGTCATAGACGTAGGTTATCAATTCCCTTATTTCTGATATTTGTGGCTTGCTTGCTAGTCTCGTCGTAAATCAAATGCAGCAACACATGAGTTAGCCCCGTGGGCTTTTAGGAAGGAGTTCTCAGGGAATTTTGATCCAGATCATCTTCCAAAGCAATGCTTCCAGAATGGTTTCAGAAGATATCAGAATGCTTTTAACGCCTGTATAGTTTTGTTTATTTGTTTTCCTCGTTTAGCATGTTGTTTTCTTTTTGTTGTTAGTTATTTTGTCGATAAAATAAAATACCTACATAGTACAAGACTAATCAGCCTCCCAACAAGCGTGTATGCTAGTACGCCTAGGTAGCAATCCTATTCTAGAGATTTTAGGAGTAAAATAATGAGAATTACAATGTCAATCCTTATTAGCTCTGAACAAAATATCTTCTCTAGTTCAATTTTTATGGATTTGTCGCTCAACAACAGCTGAAAAGGTAAAGTTGACAAATAACTGGCCCTGTTTCGATTGAATAAAAAGGTTGTTTACACTGACATCCGTAAAGCATCTTGAGAACCAGCTTTGGCTGGATGACTATGGTCCATACAAAATGAAAATATTAGAGGAATATAGACTTGTGTGCATTGCTTTAACCAAACAAACATCATCCTATTTCAACGGAATGCCTTTGAAAAAACGAAAGAGACAATGCCAAGTATTACAAAGATGAGACTGATAAGCGATATTGCCATGGAACAGTGACACATTCTTCGTCATGCTTTCATGTCAAACGAGGTATAGGACACCAATAGGCAGAAATGCAATGCAAAAAAACTAAATGACAGTAACTATTGTTGGGCTTGTGCAACCTGATTCGATTCGGGTCGCACTTAGCTGCAAGGCAGAGACTCAGGGATAGCGCCCCCGAAAGCTAGACAGGAGTATTACGGTAATTGGTGATGTAAATACCAGCTTATAAATAATTGTTATACACAGCAGGTCAGCAGTTGTTGGGCTTGTGCAACCTGATTCGATTCGGGTCGCACTTAGCTGCTAGGCGGAGACTTGGGGATAGAGCCCACAAAAGCTAGACAGGAGTATTATGGTAATTGGTGATGTAAATACCAGCTTATAAATAATTGTTATACACAGCAGGTCAGCAGCAGATATAGCTTGTAACTCTCTTCATTCCAATTACATCATGGAATTGGTGTGAGCCGTGGATATACTCAACTACACAGTTGGGAAACAAAGTACAAATATTTGCGTCTTGCGTTCTTGTTTTCTCTTCTTGATTACTCATTGCGCGCATGTGTCTGTTGGTTTGGCCGATTTCTTAGCAATTAGAACAAGCAGAATGATTTCCAAAACTGACTAAATCTAATTGATAACTATTTAAAGTAGCATTCCCAAAAAAAGAACGGGATCCCTTCTTCGTTCTAACAATGTATGGTTTCACATACAGACACAGAAACACCTAATGTGATGCATATAGAAAACTATCACACGATATCAGAAAATATATGTATCTACCTTCCGTGAGGAGACGAGAGCACGACCTTGGGCAAATTCCCTTGCCCTTCTGTGACTCGCACTCCGACACCAGAAATCTCCTTCTTCAAGCTTGCAGAAGTCATAACCGAGTGAAGTCTGCTTAAAAACGAAAACAAAACGCGAAACAACAACAGGTGCTAATAGTAAAAGAATCAAAGAGCAGATAGAAAATGAGAGGGAGTGAGAGAAGTAACTACTCACCGATTGGGTCGCCGAAGGTGTGAAGGGGAGGAGTTGTTGATGGTAGGGAGTGACCAACTCATCGATACTGTCGCCATTTATTTATGATGATGATGAGAAGGAGAAGGAGAAGGAGAAGGAGATGAATTGATTTGGTCTTCCGAAGGTGTAGGCTGGTCTGCAACAAGCAGAGCCCCACAATTACAACTAATAACTCGATTTTAATTTCCCTTTCTTTTTTCTTTTTTTTTTATAAGTCAGTGTTTGAACGAGTTTTCGCGAACCTCAACTACCACTTTAGAGATCAACCCATACCGCTCACTTGCCCGGGTAGCCAAAGCCCCACCGGCCACTCCATTTTCTATCATCCCTCATTGCGGTTTTGGGCATCCACTTTGTTAGTTAAATACAGTATAAAATAACTTAGGGTCTGTTTGGAACCCGAGGAAAGGAAAGGAAAAGAAAGGAAAATAAAAAAATTTTCCTTTCCATTGTTTGGTTTGAAGAGAAAGTGGGAAGAAAATAACACTTTTCAGTTTTGTGAACAGTAATTTTTCCCTCCCATTTTCCTCTCATTTTCCTTCCATTTTATTTTCTTTTCCTTTCTTTTCCTTTCCCTAGGTTCCAAACAGAGCCAAGGCTTAGAGCATTTCCCCCGGCATAGCTTTTTTTCCCTTTTAGATATTTTGCCCAGTAAAACCCTCAAAACCTTACACCCAACTACATTGCCTTCCACCTTGGCAAAACCCCCCGCCCCCCTTTGCTACAGAAACTTGCCACAACATACTAGTCACAGTAGCTTTGGACATTCTATTGCTGAATTTCCCAACAGTAGGTTGATTAGAAGTATTGAAAATTAAACTTCACGCTCTCCTTTTGTTTGGTTGACCAGAAAATTGAGAAAATTAGAAGTAAAATAAGTTTGCTTGCATAGTTTTCTCTTCCTTCCGTGCTTTAAATTTTGAAGTCATCGTCGATGTTGTCTTGGACGTAGATTAGAGGATTGGGGATCTAAGAATTGGGTAAACCTTAATTTTCCTAAGGCGTGCATTTTTGCACAATTTAAATTGGTAATACTTTCTGTTTATACAACTGTGACCATGCGCATGCATGAAAGTGGTTTTATTTAAACCTTGATCCGTCCTAATTATTCTGTTCTTTTTTTTTTTTTTTTGAACGTCAAATTTTTCGTACTTAGCTAGATAATTTTTGAGGAGCAAATTGGGATAATCTCGGTGCTTTCATTCTTTTCTTCTTCTTTTTTTTTTTGTAATTTTTTTTGTTGTATATATTGACAAATTATCAACCACGCCCGTTTTTCTGAATAACTAGAATATTTCCCGAATATTTCCTATCGTCCCTGAAAATGGGACCCACAGTCCACCAGCTTGGGGGACAATGACCCATTGTTTTTGGATAAAAACTTTTTGGACATGCAAAATGACTGTTTTGGATCTCTAGCATCAGTGGATATAGTTTATTTCCGTTGCGTTCTTGTTTCTTGTAAACTTATGAGTTTTGAAATTTATTTTGATAGTATCTTTTTTATTTTTTCGTAACTTCTTATTTAGTTTTATGTCGCAATTTTTGGGGTTAACCTTTCGTCTCGACAAGATAAATAGAAATATAAAAATATGCACCGATGTTTAAGAAATTCAGTAGGACATCTCTTTAGACAAATAAGACAACTGTTTAATACTTTATTCGTCTTTCGAGAACTTTTTTTTTTCTTTCCGTCATAATTTTAAACTTTTTAGACTCCTCTCGTCGAGACGGATAATTAATACAAAAAACATGGCGCGAATCTAACAAAAATTAAAAAAAGAATAAAACACACACAAAAAGAAGAAGAAAAATAAGTTTAGGAGCATTGAAATTCAAGCAACATCCTATTAATTCATGGTCAACAGAACCCAGGGCCCAATAGGAATTGGGAATTGGGAGAGGGTAAGCTGTCTTTGCAACGCCCTTGAGTAAAGTCAATGGTGCTTTAAACAAATTGCAAACACCTAGCTTTCAAAGAGCAAGCCCTTCACCACTTTGATTAGTTCAATTTGATCTCAAATGTGAGAAAATCCTCCCCAATTAAACATGATTTTCCGAAAGGACTACCTTGATTTGTTCTTAGTCCCCAGTGGGATGCTCCTCATGTTTGGATACCATTTCTTCATCCTCTATAGATACCTCAATCTCCCCCACAAAACAGTCTTTGGCTTTGAGAACATTGACAAGAAATATTGGGTTGAAAAGGCTGTGCAGGTAAGAGAACTCATTTGTGTTTCCCTCCTTAGACATAAAAGGCATGTCTGGTTAGGCTTTGTTATATATTGTCTTATTTGCTTATTTTCGTTCATGAAAGGAGCGATTTGAAAGAATACAATATTTTTTTACCCTTACCTTTATTTTCGGAAAAGCTCTTTTTGTGGCTCAAACTCATTCTATACCATTGGGTCACACCGACCTTCACCGCTACACTTACCATGATTTATTTATTTATTGGGGGCAGATGGAGGGGAAGGACAATGCTAGCTTTGACCGTGCTGGGGTCCAACGTCACCGCGGCAACTTTCTTTGCGTCAGTCTCTTTGACTATATCATCCCTCATCGAAGCTTGGATCGCGAATAGCACCACCATTTTCGAGTGTGAATTGATCTACGGGGACACAAGGCCTTCCACCATGTCCATCAATTATATAGGCCTCCTAATATGTTTCATATTGGCATTTGCATGTTTTGTGACATAACCCAGGTCCTTTATCCATGCCAATTACCTCATAATGATCCCAAATAACAAAATAGGCACCAAGTATGTGGAATTGGTGTCATTAGGGGAGGTGATTTTTGGTCACTTGGACTCAGGGCCCTATATTTTGCCATCAATTTGCTACTGTGGTTTTTTGGCCCAATTCCCATATATGTTTGCTACCTCGGTGGCTATGGTGGGGCTCCTTTATTACCTTGACACCAACACAACCATGTTGCATCAGCACCACTCGCCGGAGAAGCAATCGTTGACCCTTTGAGTATCTCAAAAGGAATTAGTTTTCTGTGGTTAACGAGACTAACACTCTGATAATGCTCGATTGTCTATTTTATGTGAATGTCAGTGTTCATAAAACTTTCGGTATCATAGGGCAATAACATTGAATGTGTTTTCCTATTAGTTGATGCAATGTTGCGCAATTTTCCTTTAGGTTGACCTCCGAGCATTGATACTCAGATTTTAAGTAAAATGGCAGCGACAAAAGGTTTTGGAATGGCAACACTTCTTTTTACAGTGTTCGATAATATATCTTTTTAGCATCTCCTGTATTTTTATTCGCCATGGTGGGTTTGTATTATCTTTTGGACACGATCAGTGCACATGTAGTAGGCATGATGTCTTTTTTTCTTTTCTTTTTTCCTTGGATAAATGCACAATCTTAAGTCCAAACAAGGAATACTATCTACACGGAGGCATCCCTACGGAATACAAGCAACTACCAGGAAAAACATTCTCAGCTAAACCACCAGACCTCCTTAACAACTACGCTAGAAGGAAAAGAGGGAAACAGAGAAAAAACTACTGAATATAAACCAACAAAACTATACAATCTATTGGAACTTGTCTCGTATTTCTCCATTAGCAATTTTTGTTCGTTGTTCCACTGCAGTTGTTCGGGTACCGATGTATTAGTGATTCTTCATTTTGGATTGGATCGAAGTTGCATTACCGCGTGGATTTGGCTTTGCTTTTTGGATTGTTTCAGTCGGATATATCAGTCAGAGCATCTCATTTTCATCTTGGCAAACTCACGATGCTTTCCGTGCTCGCATCATGTGTTTGAGGGGTAGTGTTAGAATAGTGGTCTTATGATGTTATTAATGTTTAGTTGCAATGGTAGTATTGTCCTTTCATGTAATAAGATTTATTTAAGGTTTCTATGTTTTCCCTATATAATAATTTGATGGCCTTGATAAGCACCCATTATTGTAGATAATTGGTGCGCTTAGTCCCGTTTTAGATTAGTTTCGTTTTATTTAATCGTCGTTTTAAGCCATTTTGCGCGTAAGATTTCTTTTGAGCATTTTCAGGCAAAACGCATTTTATAGGCGTGTTTTGATGTTCGGTGCAACCCTTGAGGTTATTCAAGCGCTTTTGCCCGGTAGATGTTGGCCGTTGGGCATCGAAATGAGCAAACGGCCGCTTGGCGATGCTTGCCAGGTATTTGGAAGGCCGTCGGGTCATCGGGAAGGCAGCCAGGCCAAGCCATGGCCAAAGCTTGGGAGGTAGGCCATAACGAAGCGGTATCGATACAGGAAAAATAGCTGTATCGATACATAATGACAACCGAGCAAGTGCAACTCATAACGTCATGGTATCGATACAAGCTTTTTGGCTGTATTGATACAGGTTGCTTACTGGAGATATTTCCAGTTTTGGCATTTCTCTACTTTTTGGATATTTTGTCCCCCTTTTGGGATATTTTTAGGACGTGCAGAGTGAGAGACTAAGGCCATGTGTATAAATACCTCACCCTCTCACTCTTGTATCTCTCTCTTGTCTTCTCCTTCATCAAGTGTTTTTAGTTTTTATCTCTCTTCCATTAAACTTCAAGGTTTTCAAGTTAACTTCTTCAAGTGTTCTAGTAAGTTGTCGTATTTTGTCATTTTGTCGTTAATTAATGTTGTAGCTCCGGACTTGCTCTTCCATAATATCAAGTTTATTTTCAATTTCATCGGTTAAATATCATGTCTTGTTTTTATGCTTTAAAGTGTGCTTGAAGTATGTTTGAGTAGTCGTTAGGCTAAGTCTCGGGATAATCTTTCCCGAGGACTTAGGTAGTTATTTGGTTCTCGAGCCATCGGGCTTAAAATCATGGTTTTCGGAATAGGGCTAAATTGGTAATTTCGGTCTAAACTTAGGGGTGTTAACTCCTCGGTATGCCGTTTGTCAAGCGGTCTTGGCAAATAGTATGTCGGGGGCTCGTGGCCTCCTTTGGACTCGACTAATGATTCAAAGTAGTTAGTTCGCCTCCTCTTAATCACATCTTTCGATCAATGTAGTCATTGAAACTGAATTTTCCGGGCGTGAGCGCGCGGTCGTGACTCTCGCCTGAGTTATAATTGAGAACCGGTAACGGCCTTAGTCAAGGGTTAGAAAATCCCTAGACTTGCCTCTTTAAGTTAAGTAAGCAAAACTCTAATCTTCATTTTAGTCTTTCCACCTTTTTAAAGCAAAACCGATAGTTGGCCGTCTTAAACGCCACAAATCGACCATAAAATCTTCAATCCGAATCAAGCTGTTATCGAATTCTCTGTGGGAACGATCCTGGTCTTGTCGGTTATTATGCGTGCATCGACCTAGCCCTACGCTTCGGGTATTTCAACCTTATATTGGAAGGCGAGGTTTCGACAGTAAGCATTTTTGGCGCCGTTGCCGGGGATTTCTTTATAATAGCTTATTTGGAGGATCGTCAAACCACTGTAAGTAATCCGTTTCTTTTTACTTTGTGTAATTTGAACTCAAGTTAGCGGATACCTCTAACCGAGCCACCAATTCGACTTGAGGTGTAACGAAACTAAAGTGAGCGTCAATTGCCTTTTATTGTTTTTATTTTATAGCCGTGGTGGCGGCATAACCCCACGAGACTATTTGAGAATGAGGCGGCGGCATAGCCCCTCTAGTCTGCTAGCTAGATTGTGCAGGGTGTATGCTAAACGTGTATCGTAGTCCTTTCTCCAATCGGCTACATCGGTCTACTTCTCCGCCAAGGTCCGTAATCTTATTCAGGCATATTCTCCTCCGCGTGAGTTATCACCTCCGTTAAGGCCAATGGAAGACCAACCAGCAGCCCGTACTTTGCGTGATTACTTGACACCGGAAAGGGGCCCCCATGTGTCGCCAATTGCCATTCCGAATTGCACCAACGCCAATGCGTTCGCTTTCAAGCCAAAATATCATCGGGTTATACCGGAATTTCGGGGGCGTGAACTTGAGGATCCGTATTCGCATATCCGGGAGTTTGAAACCATCGTTAGCACGTTTGTGACCACTCCGGGGCAGCTTGACCAAGCTAGGTTGAAGTTATTTCCGTTTTCACTTAAGGATAAAGCCAAGCAGTGGTTCCATTCCTTGAAGCCTCAGTCTTTGCATACTTGGAGGGAAGTCCAAGATGTCTTTACTCAGAAGTACTTCCCAGTGAGCCGAACCAAGCTCCTCATGGACCAAATTGCAAACTTCAAGCAGAAAGATGGGGAGATTTTCTACAAGTATTGGGAGCGATATAAGGATTTGCTTGCGGCCGTTCCACACCACAACTACCCGATGTACTTGGTGATCAATTATTTTTATGTGGGATGCAATCAACAAGCCAAGCAGCTTCTTGACACGATGGGAAGCGGAGATTTCTTGGGCAAGGATCCGGAGGCTGCATGGGAATTTCTGGATGCATTGGCCGAAAGGGCTCAGACTTGGGAATTCGTTGATGCGGGTGATCAAGCGATGAGGAATTAAGGACCGGGTGGCTCCGGCAAGTTTTCAGTGAGCGAGCATGCCATGTTTGAATCTAAGCTAGATGAGCTTTCAACTAAATTGGATAGGATGAAGTTGGATGTCATTCAAGCAAAACCGGTAAAGGAAGTGAAGGAAGTGCAACAAGTGGAGGAGGTGTGTGTTATTTGTGAAACAGTGGGCCATTCAACCGACAATTGCCATACCATTCCCACGCTTCAACAACACTATAGTCAACTTCCCATGGAAGAGGTTTGCGCATTCAACCAATGATGGGATCCGTATTCTAATACCTATAATCCGGGGTTGAGGTCCAATCCGGCTTTTCGTTGGAGTAACCAAAATGAGGTGGGGTCTTCATCGGCTCCACAAGCTCTGCCTCCGGCTCAAAATCAAAATTGGCAGCAACCTCAACTTCAAGGCCAGCCACAATTCCCTGCTATTCAAGGCCCGCCAGGATTCATACCATCGGGCCCATTTCAAGGCCAAAACCAGTTTCATCAGCAACAAGCACCACCTCCTCGTCGTTCTTTGGAGGACACCATGAATACTTTTTGCCAAATGCAAATCACCACCAATGAGCAAACCGCTCAGGCCATGAACGATATAAGGACTCAAATGGGAAAATTGACAACGGCTATTGGTGTATTACAACAAGAAAGAGGGAAACTCCCCACTCAACCTTTGGCTAATCCACAAGGACAACATCTAATTGGTAGCTCTTCGGTGCCTCTCCCCGAGCAAGCCAAAACCATTATTTCTTTGAGAACTGGGAAGACGATGGATAATGCTCAAGTGGAGCCACCGGTGCAGCCACTTTTGTTTCCGATTCCGCCACGGCCTAAGCTGACATCACCAAATGGGGAATCTCCCAAGCCAGCTTCTACAGAAGAAGAGAAAGGAAAGGCTAAGGATAGTGAGGTTCCGCAACCTTTCACCGTTCCAGCACCATTTCCAAACCGGCTAAAGACGCCGGTCAAGCCAAATCTCAATGCCGATATTTATGATGTGCTTAAACAAGTGACGGTCAATCTTCCTTTGCTTGAGGCCATCAAGCAAATTCCATCGTACGCTAAGTTTTTGAAGGATCTTTGTACTCACAAACGTAAGCTCTAAGTGCAAAAGAAGGTTTTCTTGACCGAACAAGTGAGTTCACTCTTTGAATCAACCCTTCCGCCCAAGTATAATGATCCGGGGTGTCCGACGATATCCATCACTATTGGGGGTAAGGTTGTGGAGAAAGCTTTACTTGATTTGGGGGCGAGCGTGAATCTTCTACCATTTTCGGTATATGAGCAACTTGGGTTAGGCGAGATGAAACCGACTCGGGTGACTTTGCAATTGGCGGATTGGAGTATCCGAGTTCCTAAGGGGATGGTCGAAGACGTGCTTGTCCAGGTTGATCAATTTGTGTACCCGGTTGATTTTGTGGTTCTAGATACTTGTCCAGTGCCGGCGGCCCAATCATCGGTTCCAATTATTCTCGGGCGGCCATTTTTGGCAACATCCGATGCTGTGATTCATTGTCGGGATGGCCGGCTCAATATGAGCTTTGGTAACATGAAGATGCAAGTCAACATGTTCCACATCGGAAGCCAAATGGGCGACGATGAGGATGTTTGCGGAGTGAGCATGATCGATTCGCTTGTTCACGACCATGTCAATGAGTTCATTTGCAAGGATGAGTTGGAATTGGCTCTTACGTCCGCCGAGGCTGATTTTCTAGATGCACCCGAGGTTACCTACTTGTGTTCTTTGTTGGATGATGAGGAAGCGTGTGGTATAAACCCGTGGATTCCCAAATTTGAGGAGTTGCCTCCTATCGAGAAGCGAGCTGTTCCGTCTAGTGAGGAACCCCCGACGCTCGAGCTCAAGCCACTACCGGACACGCTCAAGTATGCTTATCTTGGCCAAGGCCAAACTTACCCGGTGGTGATCTCCTCCGGCCTAAGTGAACTTCAAGAGTTAGAATTGCTAGCGTTATTGAAGAAGCATTTAAAGGCCATCGGATGGTCTATAGCCGATATCAAGGGAATTGATGCCTCCCTTTGCTTGCACCACATTTATTTGGAAGATGATGTCAAGCCGACCCGCCAACCGCAAAGGCGTTTGAACCCTATAATGAAGGATGTTGTCCGGGCAGATGTGATCAAATTGTTAGATGTTGGCATTATATACCCAATAGCAGATTCCAAATGGGTGAGCCCGATACAAGTGGTTCCAAAGAAGTCGGGTGTGACGGTGGTGAGGAATGACAAGGATGAGCTTATTCCAACGCGTGTTCAGACCGGTTGGAGGGTTTGTATTGATTATCGTAAACTGAATGCAAGTACAAGGAAGGATCATTTTCCTCTTCCCTTCATAAACCAAATCTTGGAAAGGGTGGCCGGCCACAAGTTCTATTGCTTCCTTGATGGATACTCCGGGTATAATCAAATTGAAGTGGCTTTGGAGGATCAAGAGAAGACAACATTCACGTGCCCATTCGGGACCTTTGCATATCGTCGTATGCCGTTCGGGCTTTGCAACGCCCCCGGTACCTTCTCGAGGTGCATTATGGGATTGTTCAATGACATGGTGGAAAAGATCATGGAGGTGTTTATGGATGATTTCTCCGTGTTTGGTGATTCGTTTGAAGCGTGCCTTACCAATTTGGGGCTCGTATTGGCCCGGTGTGAAGAAAAAAATTTGGTGTTAAATTGGGAGAAGTGCCACTTTATGGTGACCGAAGGCATCGTGCTTGGCCATATCGTTTCTTCAAGAGGTATTGAAGTTGATCGGGCAAAATTTGACTTGATTAGTAACTTGCCAACTCCGAAGTGCTTAAAGGATGTCCGTTCTTTCTTGGGGCATGCCGGTTTCTATCGGAGGTTTATAAAGGATTTCAGTGCCATCGCTTGCCCGCTGTGCCATTTGCTCGCCAAAGATGTTCCATTTGAGTGGACGCCGGCTTGTGAGGCCGCTTTTGCCAAGCTAAAGTCAAGTCTTACCTCCCCGCCTATCGTACGGTCTTCGGATTGGGAGTTGCCTTTTGAGCTTATGTGTTATGCCAGTGACTATGCTGTCGGGGCCGTTTTGGGACAACGTAAAGGCAAGGAGCCGTATGTCATATATTATGCGAGCAAAACGTTAAATGAGGCCCAAATGAATTATTCAACCACTGAGAATGAGTTGTTGGCCATTGTTTTTGCACTTGACAAGTTTCGGTCTTATCTTGTTGGCGCCCCGATTACTGTCTATACCGATCATTCGGCCTTAAAGTACCTTTTCACAAAGCAGGATGCCAAGGCAAGACTGATCCGGTGGATCTTACTCCTACAAGAATTTGATCTTACCATTAAAGACAAGAAGGGTGTAGAGAACGTGGTGGCCGACCACTTGTCTCGCTTGGAATTTGAGGACCACACATCTCACATCCCGATCGGTGACTCTTTTCCTGATGAGCAATTGTTTGCAATCTCCACCGCTCCATGGTATGCCGATATTGTGAACTATTTGGTTACCGGGTTGATGTCGGGCCATTGGAATGTGCAAGCGAAGCGTCGGTTCTTGGCGGAGGTGAAGCGTTTCTCTTTTGATGACCCGTATCTTTTCAAGTATTGTGCCGATCAACTAGTTCACCGTTGTGTGCCCGACTCCGAACAACAGAGCGTGATTAAATTTTGCCATACGGAGGCTTGCGGGGGTCATTTCTCATTTCGGAAGACCGCCGCCAAGATTTTGCAAAGCGGGTTCTATTGGCCACATTTGTACAAGGATGCTTATACTTTTTGCTGGCGTTGTGCTCGCTGCCAGCTTTTGGGGTGTGTCACACAACGGAATGAGATGCCACTCTCCCTTATCTTGATTATTGAAGTGTTCGATTGTTGGGGCATCGACTTCATGGGGCCATTCCCGCCGTCCTTCGGCTATCTATATATCTTGTTGGCTGTCGATTATGTGAGCAAATGGGTAGAAGCCATTCCGACTCTGACCAACGATGCGGCGGTTGTAGTTGAATTTCTTCGGGAGTACATTTTGGCACGATTTGGGATGCCGAGGGCTATCATAAGCGATCAGGGGACTCATTTTTGCAACTGATCCGTGGCCGCTCTTATGAAGAAATACTCCATTGTGCATAAAGTTTCAACGGCTTACCATCCGCAGACCAACGGCCAAGCGGAGTTAGCAAATCGGGAGATCAAGAATATTTTGGAAAAAACTGTGAATCCCAGCCGCAAGGATTGGTCTACTCGTTTGGTGGATGCTCTGTGGGCTTACCGGACCGCATACAAGACAATTTTGGGCATGTCTCCGTATCGAATTGTATATGGGAAAGTGTGTCACTTGCCGGTGGAGCTCGAGCACAAAGCATATTGGGCGATCAAGAAGCTCAATTTCAACATGGCCAAGGCCGGTGCTCGGCAAAAGCTTCAACTCACCGAGGTTGAGGAGATGAGGTACAATGCTTATGACCACTCTCGAGCTTATAAGTCTAAAATTAAAGCTAAGCATGATAAGAATATTGTGGTTAAAACCTTTGTGCCCGGTCAACAAGTGCTTTTGTATAACTCTCGTTTGCATCTCCATCCCGGTAAATTACGGTCCCGTTGGGCCGGTCCTTATATTGTCAAAACTGTTTTCCCTCATGGGGCTATTGAAGTTGAAAGCATGCAAAATGGTTCTTCGTTTAAAGTCAAAGTTCAAAGGCTTAAGCCTTTCCTCGGTGGCTTCAAAATTGGAGAGCCCGACGAGGTGTTAGCCGATCCAGTTTACACGGATGGCTCGTCAGCTTAGTGTTTAGTTACTTTAATTTGCACGGGGAGCGAAAGCGTAACCGCTGAACTTAACTGTTTGTCGGACCCGGCCCCTTGACTTAATTGTAAGGGGTACCCTCCATTGACTTGGGTATTTGTAGCTTCGCATGCCGCTACTAAAAGAAGGATCGTGTGCCCAGCTCCGGTTCGAAGGGCAATTTTTAATATCGGTGACCTAGGGCTTTCCATAGCTTTTCTGATAGGAGTAATTCACAGTGAACCACTCACGTCTACCAGATTAGCCCCAACGGGGGCGGTATAGATCATAGGTTAGGCCTTGGTATTCCCGTGCTCCATTACCGCACTTAGCACTATCTTGTGCCGGCCTAGTTACGATCTTAGGGGACGCTGAACTTCACTGTTTGGCAGAGTCTAGCTGTGACTTGGACGCTCCGAGCTTTAATATTAACTCTTGTATATTTGCACATATTGTATATATTGTTTGTCGTGTTTTTGTTTGTTACCTGTGTTTCGGGATTGTATCATGAAGAGATATCACCAATGCATCATTGTATCGGGCTTTAATTAGTTCGTCTTTGTGGTAGTTTACCGTTAATGATTCATGCGCTCCGAAATTGTCCCTATCGGAGGCAGCTTAGGTCTTTGGGTGAGACTTGCTTGTCTTGTCTCACTTTGTTTCGATCATGGGAACGCTGGGCTTAATTGCTTGGCGAGGTCGAGCGATGAATTTTACCTCGGGCGTGATGTAACAAATTTGACGGTCTAGTTTAGCCACCCGAGTTTTGCCTCGTCGGTGAGACTCGGGAAGAAAAGTATGACTCGTGAGATTGCGTGAAAATCGGGTGGTGTCTTTATTTGTCTTTTTGTATATATTTTTGTTTGTTGGAGCCCGGATAACACGAGCCGGGCGGTTCTAATGTCATTTGTCTCTTAGTAGGTAGTTCGAGCTTAAGTCTTTTGCAGGGTGAACGTGCTACCACACCAGCCTTGGTGGTTTGGGTCTACAGTCGGAGTGATTGAGGCATTCAGGAGCCCTAAGCATGGGTGCGATTACGTGTCGCGGTTGTTAGTCCAAAAGCTTTGGCCATGTCCCTGTGTGACTAGCTGTGGTTCCGTTGGTAGAGCCGAAGGAGTTCACCTTGGAAGCCGTTCGGATGACGAAAGAAGACGGTGGCGCCAAAGCCTCCAACTTGGTTGAGGTATACGGGGGTTGACATTCCCCCGTGGGTAATTTCTTGTCATTTCCCTCTCAATACTGTTGTTCTCCATGCTATGAGGACATAGCATATCTTAAGTTGGGGGGAGGGGTATATCTATGCTAGATATGTCCTTTTCGTTTTGTTTTTCGCTTTCGTTTTTGTTTTTTCGTTTTTCGTTTTTCGCTTACCTTTTTTCGATTTTAGGTTGAAATCCTTCCGTTATTACAAACTTAGTGGATTAAAATAACTTGGCACATGCTCGTTGGTGTTAATTTTGCAAGAGTTCGTTAAGCAAATTTAGTATTTCGCAACTTGCATGAATGGACTTAGGTGGCATTTACGATGTTTGAGTGTATTTCGGCCAAGTTTGGCCCATATCTCGATTTTTGTCTTCGTACATGTGTAAATAGGTAGATCATCTTATGTCATGCCTAATTATTTTCGTTGTCCTATTTGAATCGACTTGGAAGTTATGGCACACTTAGGATGTGATACAAGGCATTTTTGCATGACTAAACCACATACGAGTCTCCTCGTCCCTTTCAAAATAAAGCCAAGTCCGTGTCACACTCCTTTCCATAGGAAACCGGATGTTCGGATGGTTGGTTGATACTTGGCTCTATGCAAAGAGGGTGAGGCAGCAGGTTTCTGTGACTCAGAGTGGCTTGTCGGGTGTGTTTTGAGGTCATCGGGCAACGCCAGGACATGGGCATGGGCTGGCAAGTGAAAATTGCCAATAACAAAGCGGTATCGATACAGGAAAAATGGCTGTATCGATACCATAAGCTTACAGTGGCTGAATAGAACATAAGCAACCTGTATCAATACAGGCAAAAATGCTGTATCGATACCGAAGCCTTATCAGGGTTATTTCAGCCGGTTTCACGCCCGTTCAATTCATTTCTTCTCCCCCTCTCTCTCTCTTCAACTCCATAACCGCCCTTCTCTCTCTCTCCAACCCCTTCAAAATCCTTCAAAATCCCACCAAATCGAACGTTTCCTTCACCAAATCTTCACCAAATCACGTTCTCTACGAGAATCAAGGAAGGGATCGTGGATTCGGCGCTCAAAACACCCCCATGCAAGGTAAATATGGATTTGTCCTCTCTCTCCTCGTTTTTACTTTGGTCTACCATTAAACACCCATATAGCTTCTATCTAAACCATCCCAAACCCATTTCCAACACCAATTTCGCCCCCATTTTCCATTTTCCGATTTTTCTCAAACCCTAACCCCAAAAATCCGAAAATCATGGCACCCCGGGTTAGAACTGCTTCGAAGTCGGCTAAGGGGAAGGCTCTGCTTGATGCGGCCCCTTCTCGAAACTCTGAGAGTGAGGATGAGGGCAATGTGCGGGTTGAGGAGTTGATGGTTGATGCTCGGCCTTCCTGTTGGAGGAAGAGGACTTCGGAGGAGATGGTTTCGGCCCGTCAAAAGAAGTGGGAAGATAGCTTTGCGAAGCGGAATGTGAAGAATGAACGCCATGTGGATGCTTCGAGTTTTGGGGCACAGAATCGGGCTATTCGGCGAATCACTGAACAAGGTTTGTCTTACTTTTTTGGTGCATGCCCTGGTTATAATAAGAATTTAGTGGCTGCGTTTTATAAGAAGATGATTGTGCCTGACTCTGATGAGATTGGGCGAGATGAGGCTCAAATTGTGTCTAAAATAGGGCGAGTTGATATAGTGATTACTCGAGAAATCATTGCCAAGGCCTTAGAATATGCTCGCCCGGCTGCTCATGAAATTAATTACCCTAGAGCTAATTTTGCTACCTTTGATGAGATTTGTCAAGCAATGTATGAGGGTGAAGTGGGAAATATAGTCGAAACTCATGTGCCGGGCAGATTTCGGGAGGGGTATAAACTGATTAACCAGTTCGTGCATCATAATTTGAACCCTCGTGGTACGGAGAACAAACCAACATTGAAGGATGGTGAGCTTTTGTATGCATTCATGCAGCCGGGGATGAGATTGGGCTTCATACATTTTCCGGGAAATTGTGTTTTTCAAAGCCGATGCACCGCTAAACACAAGGATGCCCTATCCTTGTTTGATTTCCACAATTTGCAAAGAGCAAGGTGTGACATCGGATAAATTCAGTGAGAAATGGAGGTTGGAGCCCGGGGTCATCAACAGTACGGTGCTGACTAAGAGCATGTCTCAAACTAGGGTGCCGAGAGCCGCACTCGCGGGCAATTACTTGACTACTCCTCCGCCTAGGGATGCACCGAAGTAGGCTTGGTATAAGAAACTGTTCTACCAAGGGGTAGCAATGATTGCAAGTCGGAGGAAGGAAAAGAAAGAGAAGAGGGCCATGGCAAAGAAACAGGATCGTATGGAGCATCGTTTGGAGTGGCTGACTAGTCGGGCTGAAGGGTCTTCTACTGAGCCTTATGTCCCGCCACCCGTTGAGCAAGCTGAGGATTCCGATGATTTTGCTGGAGATGAGCCGGATTCTGGGGATGAGCCATAGTTAGTGGTTGGCGGTGGTAGTATTTGAAAAACCCTATACTTGGTTGGGGTGCGTGGTGGTTGACAGCCCACCTATCCTATCTGTGTTTATTTATATCTTTTGTTTAATAGTTGAACTCGTATTTAGTAGTTTAATTGGTTTTTGTTGTGGCCGGCATGTGGCCTTTTAACTTAGTGTTTTTATAGCAGGTGATGGCCAATGGGTAGTTAGTTAACCAAGCTAGAGTAGGGTTGTCACCTGTTTTCGCTAACCGTTCTTTTGTCATCCAAGGTCATTAAACGCTTCATGAAGCCCTTAGTTGATCTTTAGTGCGCATTTATTCCTCTTTGATTCATTTCGTTGATAACATGCATGATTAGTTTGTGGCATACTTGCTTTTATTACTTTAGCTTGTGACTTGGGCTTATGCATTCTGTTCAAAGTGCTCTCCATATACCAAGGCATGGCGTTTTTGTTCCCCATGGCCGTTTCCGAGCACTTTTTGTGGGATATGGTTAGTTGCGTGCTAATGCATCTGTGGCATCCGTATCCTCCTTTTTACTTAGGATACGGATTTTGATACTTGGCTTGGATGCACTTGATACTTAGTAATCCACTGTAGTTTTCAGCTGTCTGTTGCGGGTTTTGAGTAAATTTGTTTTTGGAACTCTTGCTAGTTGGATACTATGTGGATGTGCTAAGTTATTTTAAACGGAAGGATTCCTTAGTTAGTCTAGTAGTGTATTTTGGTTGCTCGAGACTAGCAACGTTCAAGTTGGGGGGTGTGATAAGCACCCATTATTGTAGATAATTGGTGCGCTTAGTCCCGTTTTAGATTAGTTTCGTTTTATTTAATCGTCGTTTTAAGCCATTTTGCGCGTAAGGTTTCTTTTGAGCATTTTCAGGCAAAACGCATTTTATAGGCGTGTTTTGATGTTCGGTGCAACCCTTGAGGGTATTCAAGCGCTTTTGCCCGGTAGATGTTGGCCGTTGGGCATTGGAATGAGCAAACGGCCACTTGGCGATGCTTGCCAGGTATTTGGAAGGCCGTCGGGTCATCGGGAAGGCAGCCAGGCCAAGCCATGGCCAAAGCTTGGGAGGCAGGCCATAACGAAGCGGTATCGATACAGGCAAAACAGCTGTATCGATACATAATGACAACCGAGCAAGTGCAACTCATAACGTCATGGTATCGATACAAGTTTTTTGGCTGTATCGATACAGGTTGCTTACTGGAGATATTTCCAGTTTTGGCATTTCTCTACTTTTTGTCCCCCTTTTGGGATATTTTTAGGAAGTGCAGAGTGAGAGACTGAGGCCATGTGTATAAATACCTCACCCTCTCACTCTGTATCTCTCTCTTGTCTTCTCCTTCATCAAGTGTTTTTAGTTTTTGTCTCTCTTCCATTAAACTTCAAGGTTTTCAAGCTAACTTCTTCAAGTGTTCTAGTAAGTTGTCGTATTTTGTCATTTTGTCGTTAATTAATGTTGTAGCTCCGGACTTGCTCTTCCATAATATCAAGTTTATTTTCAATTTCATCGGTTAAATATCATGTCTTGTTTTTATGCTTTAAAGTGTGCTTGAAGTATGTTTGAGTAGTCGTTAGGCTAAGTCTCGGGATAATCTTTCCCGAGGACTTAGGTAGTTATTTGGTTCTCGAGCCATCGGGCTTAAAATCATGATTTTCGGAATAGGGCTAAATTGGTAATTTCGGTCTAAACTTAGGGGTGTTAACTCCTCAGTATGCCGTTTGTCAAGCGGTCTTGGCAAATAGTATGTCGGGGGCTCGTGGCCTCCTTTGGACTCGACAAATGATTCAAACTAGTTAGTTCGCCTCCGCTTAATCACATCTTTCGATCAATGTAGTCATTAAAACTGAATTTTCCGGGCGTGAGCGCGCGGTCGTGACTCTCGCCTGAGTTATAATTGAGAACCGGTAACGGCCTTAGTCAAGGGTTAGAAATCCCTAGACTTGTCTCTTTAAGTTAAGTAAGCAAAACTCTAATCTTCATTTTAGTCTTTCCACCTTTTTAAAGCAAAACCGATAGTTGGCCGTCTTAAACGCCACAAACCGACCATAAAACCTTCAATCCGAATCAAGCTGTTATCGACTTCTCTGTGGGAACGATCCCGGTCTTGCCGGTTATTATGCGTGCATCGACCTAGCCCTACGCTTCGGGTATTTCAACCTTATATTGGAAGGTGAGGTTTCGACAGTAAGCAGGCCTCTTGTAACATATATACTGAATAATAGAATTTATCTTTTCTAGTTTCACTAAATGGTATCAGAGCCAAACTAAATTATCCATCTTCATTTCTTTCTTATGGAAGAAAAATCATCATCTCTGTCAAAGTCAATTAATGACTTTACTTCTTCTGATGATTCATACCTTATTCATCACTCTGATAGCCCTACCTCCGTTCTTGTTTCACCCCTGTTAACACCAAATAATTATAGTACATGGGTCTGAGCAATGCGTATGGCACTTTGTGCCAAAAATAAGCTAGGATTTGTAACTGGTGAAATTCCTAAACCCACCTCTCCTAATCAACTTCACCAATGGCAACTTTGCAATGATCTGGTTCTTCTTGGAGCCTTCACTCTATCTCGCCAGAACTTCGTGCCAGTATCCTATACGACATGTCTTCTAAGGAAGTTGGGGATGACCATCATGATCGTTTTTCTCAACCCAATGCATCAATGTTGTTCAAGCTGAAGAGAGAAATATCTCATCTTACTCAAGAAAACATGTCGATGTCACTATATTTTACAAGGCTTAAAACTCTTTGGGAGGAGCAATCTTCCTATATTGCACTTCCAGCTTGTACTTGTGGAGCCATCAAAGCAGTATCAGATGTATATCATCAAGATTGGGTCCTGCAATTTTTGCAAGGTTTGGATAGCTCTTATTCGAACTTGTGGAGTCAATTACTGCTTCTCGAGCCATTGCCGTCCATATAGAAGATTTATTCTCTTATTCTGCAAGAAGAAAAGCAACATGAATTACATCATACTCCAGCCATGGTTCCTGAAGCAACAGCTCTTATTGTTGCTAATAGGAGTAACAGTGCACCAAAAGGTCCGAACGATTCACAATGTCGATCTCGCAGACCTCATTGCAACTATTGTGATCAGGATGGGCACATAGAAGCAAAGTGTTATAAGAAGCATGGTTACCCTCTTAATGCCAAGAAGAAAGGTACGCAAACTAGTGCGATTGGTTCGTTTGTGCCTGCTAATGAATCTTTTGGCGGGTCTTCTAGTAAACTCGTAAGAATAATACTTTTGCTGCCACAATTGAGCATGTTGCTGCCACACCCCTAGATACTAGTTACATGCAACCTTTTGCTCCAATCACTCAAGCCCAGTATCAACAAATTCTTGCCATACTTTCTTCATGTACTTCTGCCACACCCCTAGATACTAGTTACATGCAACCTTCTGCTCCAATCACCCAAGCCCAGTATCAACAAATTCTTGCCATACTTTCTTCATGTACTTCTACCATCTTGCAGGTAAAGCTTTTTCGTGTGTCACTTCTCATTCTTGGATTATCAGGAGCTACAAATCTCATGTGCTCCGATCTTACATTTTTTTTCTTCATATTCCCCATGCACTATATCTCCACATGTTCAATTACCTTATGGCACACAATTGGTTGTCACTCACATTGGTACAGTCCAATTCACATCTGAATTTTCCCTTACCAATGTGTTCTTTGTTCCATCATTTCGGTATAATCTTATCTATGTGAGTCAGCTTACAAGTTCTCTCAAATACTTCGTAACTTTATTTCTTGATCATTGTGTATTTCAGGACCAGTCAACGAAGAAGAAGATTGGAATGGGCAGGATGCATGATGGACTTTACCTCCTATAACCTCCTCAAGCTTTTATGGTCTCTTCTACCTCGTCTTTTTATCTTTGGCATTGGCTTTTGGGACATCCTTCTCGCGAGAGAATAAAATCTTTAGCAATAGATTTTGATTTCATTTCTTGTTCTAATAAATCCCTTTGTCATATTTGTCCTCTTGCAAAACAAGTTAAGCTTCCATTTCTTGTTAGTTCAATTCGTACAAACGCATACCTATAGAGCAAAAATTCTAGTGGACACCCCCAATCTTTGTACAAGGCCTTATTTTTTTTACTAGATTCTGCCCTACTTATTGAACTCAGGCGATCACTTATATTATCAGGTTATTTACCTCGACACTCCTCCACCTCTATTCATTTTTCACAGTTACCCTTCTACAAATTTTCGCTATGACGAGACCCCTTCATTAAAGTTTGCTTTTCTCCTAGACCCCTTCCGTTAGCCTTCCATCTAGAATCATTAGTTTTTTCACTAAAATTCTTTTAAAGGTGGTTTGATCTTCCAATATTGCCCCTAGTGAGTCCTCAGAGCACCATTTTTGCTCCACCCCAAACCAAACCCATTTTTGCACCTCACCACGCACCAACACACCGCCACCACCAACAGCCGGCCACCGGAGATGCAACTGATCGCCATACACCTCCACCCACCTGCTCCTATTTGGGGATCCAATATCACTGCGCGCGCGCGCGCGCGAGAGAGAGAGAGAGAGAGAGAAAGAGAGAGAGAGAGACGATCTCAGATTTGAAAAGAAAAGTCGACGGTTGTTCGATTGAAGCAATTTCGCCGGCCATCTGAAGTTGACAAGTTTCGAGGGGGGACGGGTTTTGATCATAACGAACTAGACGAAAGTCTCCGACGAACTCAAACTGAACCGATTTTGTTTGTTGAAATATAAAAGTCGAGTTTGGAAACCCGAGATTTTGGAGTATCATGGCTGTGTCCGGCATTACTTTCGTCTCCGACTTTGATCGACGATTTTATCTCCGGTTTGATCTACGGTCGTCGGAGCTGTAGATCTCGCCAGCCATGGTGGTGGTCGTGAATGTGAAGGGGAGAGAGAGAGATGGCTTCCATGGTGGCCGGTGCCTGGAATGAATGGGATTTGGGGCTTCCATTTGCACACAGAGAGAGAGAGAGAGAGAGAGAGAGAGTTGGGGAATGATGGTGTGTTGTGGGTATATTATATATATATGGGGGCAAAATGGTCTTTTTATTTATTCCGTCCAATGTAGTTAGGTCCTTCAAATGAAAATTTTAATAAGGAAGTCTCGCCGTAACGAAAATTCATAGAATGAGTGACCGTGAAAAACGGATAAATGTAAAGAGGTGTCTAAGTAAATAGCGCTGTTATCTACTATAAACTATAAAATTTGCTCAATGGTAGTAGGTTTATGGAGGAAGATTCTATGATTTCTTTCTATCCACAAATGATATATGGCAGCAGCTAAAGAATACGTAAAAACAATGGCCTTGTTCGTTTTCAAATTTAATTTTGTTTTTCAATTATTATCCTATATTTTTTTTCCAATTATTATCTTATTTCTTCAATTATTAATTTTATTTCTCTCTCTATCTCTCTTCACTCATTACCCCTCTTACTAATCATTACCATATTCCTAAAAAAACTGAAAAAAAATACTAACTAAAAGAAAAAGTACCAAAAAATAGAGTGAACTCACCGCCCTTTCCGTTCCAGAAACTTTCTTAAAAAATAAGCAGGTTATTTCATATTTTTAAACTCAAAAATAATGTAAATAAAAAATAAATTTTTGATTTTTTTTTTGCACCGTTTAAGAGATCTCAATAAGATATATCAAATAAAATCTATAGTGCAAAGGAAATTATTTGCATAAATATATAATTTTTGAGTTTAAAATTGTCTTGTTAAAAAATAAGTACTTATTTGAATTTCTGGAACGGAGCACGGCTCCGAGAGCCCGATTGACAAACTCCCATTGTACTTTGGGCTAAACTGGGATTGAGATGATTACCCCAGTTTGAACTGTATAGAGGAAATGGCCACAGCCCACTGTAGGTCTTGTCCAAATTTAAGGGTGCGTTTGGTTGGATGGAATGGAATGTGAATAGGAATAGAATTAAGAATGGAATAGAATTAGAGGAATTGAGAATGGAATAATCATTTCCATTCTCATGTTTGGTTGTACTTAGGAATAATCATTCTCATCTCCAATGGAATAGTGTGGCAATAGCAATTTTTAGAGTGGCAATAGCAATTTTTGGAGTGGCAATAGTAATTTTGGAGTGGCAATAGCATTTTTTGGAGTGGCGATAGTAATTTTTGGAGTGGCAATAGTAATTTTTGGTGTGGCAATAGTGAATGTTGGAGTGACAAAGAAATGGAATAACAATTCCTTAGTTTTTTGGATGGAATGACAATTCCTTTATTAAGGTGAATAGTGATTCAATTTGGAATCATCATTCCATTATTCAATGGTGAACCAAACATTGGAATAAGTAAGTCATTGGAATAAGTATTCCATTCCAACCTTGATTCCATCCAACCAAACATACCCTAAGTGTCTTTGGGCCCTGACGAGCTAAACTTTTGCCTGCTCTCTGCCTCCCCTGAAATGATTCTTGAAAAGAGGGCAGTTCAGAACGTATTTTGATAATTAATACCCATTAAGCACATACTAAGAATATTTTTTAATATTAAAAATGTCATTGACGGGTATTAATTATCAAAATACGTCATTGACCGTCATTTTCCTATGATTCTTTCCACCAATTCTCTCCTTAAATGTCATTAATTTGACACCAATATTAGATATATTTGGTGAGAATTTCAAAAAATAAGAATTTGAATTTTGAAAGAATGTTGGTAGGTTTTGGAGGAAAATTGAAGAAATTATGAGTTTTTTGAATATAGAGATGGAAATAGAGATTTGTGGTTGGAATATGCATGTATAGTAATAAGCTCTAAATTAAAATTTTGATTTAAAATAGTATTTTGAGTCTCTAAAATAGAGTTATGAGACTCATGGATTGGAGATGCTTTCACTAACAAAAAAAGGCTATAAATTTAACTCATTTTATCATCTCATTTTTACTAATAAAAAAATTTCAGTATTTTATCATTTCGTTTGTATTAACAAAAACATTTGTCAACAAATTTTTTTTTGCCAGAATAACTATACTCACAAATCCATCAACAACTTATTCACTATTGAAAATAACTTGACATTTTTCAACAACTGAATCACTGTCAGAAACACCTAACAATTTTACAATCGCAAATAAAAATCTACCCGTTCCAGAAACTTTCTTAAAAAATAAGCAGTTTATTTCACATTTTCAAACTCAAAAATAATATAAATGAAAAATATTTTTTCAATCGTATAAAAGATCTCTATGAGATCTTTCAAATAAAATCTATATTGTATATATTTAGATTTTAATAAGTTCATAACTTTTAAGTTTGAAATTATCTTCTTAAAAAATAAGAATTTTTTTTCGATTTTGGAATGGGCTCTAATAAAACAATTTCTGGTGCAAAGATTTCTCAGAGAAGAGTGCACGCCCGTTGAAAACAAAGGCAAAATGGTTTTTGTAGTGGGGGTGGTGCCTACGTGACGTGCCAGGTGTAGGACAGAGCCAGGCCATTAGGCTTCGTTAGCCTGGTCCAGGAAACACTGAAAAGGACAACTTTCATATGGGTTTCACCCTACACGCAGTCCATCCGACGGCTCACGTTGCTCGGAACAGAGATGGGCACGATTACCCAAGATTTCCAATTAAAGTCACAGTAGTAGGAGAAGTGTACTTCCAGCCAGGCTTTCCTTTAGTAAATGGCCATTGCAAGTAGGAAATGTACAAACTATACATCTCAAAAAACTATACATCTCAAAATTAATCGGCAATAAGAGGAGAGATTTCAAATGTTATTATGTGATCACTCATTTTACTATTTACTTAACATGCCCTCGTATGTGCAGCTTCATTTGAGGTCTGTTATGTTTGGCCACTTTTTAGATCTTATTGTCGTGCAGCCTTTTTGTAAGTCTGTCATTGTGGGGTGTAAATTATAAATTTTATAAAATGTGGGGTGAAACGGGTCCCGCTTTGATGTCATGTGAAAACTTTATATCTATTTCAAAATCAATTTATAGAAGAGGAAAGTCTACTTTCACCTCCTGTAGTAACCGTCATGTGCGGATACCCCCCTTATGGTTCAAAACTGACCACATAACCTACCTGTGGTTTTGAAAATGTGCGGATAGACTCCCTGCTGTCATGTTTTCCATCCATATTAACTGACACAATATTAAAAGACCGTTATACCCCCATCACGTCCCTTAATTCTTTTTCCTTTTTAAATCTAATCACACAATTCCGTATACCAAAAATTGAATCTATATCGTTGATATTGTAAATTTTGACGAGTACTACGTCTATGCAAAAATTCAAGTCAATCAAAAAATGAAAAGCTCATAGCCAAATCAATTTTGTTATGAAATTAAAATTTCAAAATTGAATTTACTAAAAATTAGATTACTAGGTTATTGATGCCTAATCGAAATGATTTTTTACAGAGATATTCTATTCTTTATTTAATACATTATGAACGATTCAAATTACATTTTAGAGGTGTATGAGATACACCTCGATTAATATGGATGAAAAATATGATGGCAGGAGTTCTATCCGCACATTTTCAAAACCAAAGGTAGATTATGTGGTCAGTTTTGAACCATAAGGGAGTATCCGCACATGATGATAACCACATAGGATGAAAGTGGACTTTCCTCTGAATAGAAAGGTCTCAAATATTATTAAGTGATAACCCATTTCACACTCCCAAGAATGTAAAATTCTATTTTCTTCACGTGCAGTCCCAAGCAATGTGAAATTTTATTTCCTTTAACATCCCTCTCACACGCAGCCGCATTTAATATATGTCACATGTGGTCACTTTTTGGCCCTATCATCGTATAACCTTTTTTTGCGGGTTTGTCATCGTGGAGTGTGAATTTTAAATCTTTAAAATGGGGGTGAAATGGATCCCGCTCTGATTCCATTTAGACACTTTATATTCATCTCAAAATCAATTAATAATGAATAGAGAGCTCTCAAATATTATTAAATGATCACTCATTATATTCTCAAACAATATGAGATTCTATTGTAACAGCCTTTTCTGTCCATTTTACCAATGGTTAGTAGTACGGAGTAGTAAAATACTGCCGCGGGCAGTAGTTTTGTTCACTGGATTTCGTGCAAGAGGGGAGTTCTCATTTTGATTCTAACGGATACTAAAGATTCCATTGTAAACTCTATTCCTTTTTGGGTCTTGCTATTGAGTACACTAAAAAAACAGAAAAATATGTATTTTGGGGTATTTTTTATACCTTTTAATATACATTCACATCTCACTATTGTCCGCCCATTAGACAAATTTTAGAATTTTTCTTTTTTCGAATTAATCATTCGTTTCAATAAGAGGAGTCAAAAAATAAAAAAATTAAGAGATAAAGCAAAAAAAAAGTTCACGAAAGATAGAAAAAGTATCATACAGCCGTCTTATTTGTCTATAGTGCCGTCGTATTTGAACAAAAAATAAACCAAAAGTCTCGACAAAAGTAATCTAAGAAATACAGTAAAAATATTATGTCCACAACTATTTTTTTTAATAAAGAGAAATAATCAAAAACAGACAATCCAGTTTTGAACAAAATCTTTACTACTACATTTAGATTCTCTTCTCGAAACAAATCAATAATTTGGAAAAAAATTGAGCAAAAGTAACAAATGCAAAATTCTTTTGGATAACGAAAAAGTAATCCACAAGAATTATTAAGCCAAACTTCATTAGTGGAAACACCCGCTTAAGTCCCACATTCTAAAATGTTAGTAAAAACATTTATCAACTCAAAATTTTACTACAGTGTATCAATTTCTTTTTTTGGGTAAATCTACAGAAAGCTAAAAAAATGATAGATTTCGGTATATGAGAATAAAAAAATCGAAAAAACTGACCACTTCACAAATATGGCGAATATATCAGTATCGAACAGAAAAATTCATCAATATCAAACTAGTAGTAAATTTACCACTACAAAAAGAGGAGTACCCGCAAGGATTGAACATCAATCTCTTAACAATATTTCATTGAGCGAATTTTCCACAAGAATCGTTTAAAATATTTTAAACAAATTGAAAAGTTCAAATTATTTGTATGGAATCCTGAGGTGGGTCCTAAAAATTTTGGTGTACTGTGTACCAATTTTGGTGATCCCTACATTTTTAGTATATTTTATTTTGGTTTTGCTATTTTTGTTGTCTTTTTTGAATTTTTGTCAGATTCACGTTAATTTTTTTCTGAATTAATCATTTATCTCAACGATAACATAATAGCATGTATTTTTCAATATAAAATTAAATTATATATGTAATAACTCGAATTTTCACGCTAATTTTTTTGAATAAAATTAAACCTTTTATTGAAGCATTTTTGTAGATATAAATGATTTTGTTAATTGATAAATCTAAATCTAGACTTTATAGGAAACCCTAGCCCTTCTTCATGATCCTAAAAATCTAAGATAAGATTAGATTGGATTTTATTAAATAAGATTTGGATAAGATTAGATTAGATTCTGTTAGATAAGATAAGATAAGATTAGAATTGATTTTGTTACATAGGATAAGATTTTGTAAGATACTATAAGATTTTGTTTCGATATTATAAGATTATGATTTAGATTTGATGTGATTTTCGCGAGGGGGGAGAACCGTGAGTTTCAAACAGAATTATCCGGAAAGAATCGGATTTGACCTTGTGAGATTATTCTAGACTAGATATTTAATAGATACACCTGGATTTTATTGGATTCACTAAGATTTGTTATAGATACACTTGGATTTTATTAGATTTCCTAAGATTTGGTTAGATATTATATGGATTATGTTTAGATTTTATAAGATTTTATTTAGATATTGTAAGATTCTATAAGATATGATTTAGATTTTCTAAGATTTGATTTGATTTTCTAATTATGACCTAGATTATGTTAGATTTTATTCTAAGAATATACTTGATTTATTCCCTAACCTAACTAGTATAACTAGCTAGCATCTCTCCCTCCACACACCACACACTTCATTGTAGAGAGAGAGAGAGAAAGGAGAGGGAAAAAGAAAAGAGGGAAAGAAGAAAAAGAAAAGAAAAGAAAATTTATTTTTTTATTTCTTCGGTCAAGCCGAAACGACGTTACTCCATCCGCCTTTTCAACCCAACGAATCCATAACCCGCTACCGCTAAGAAGAACGGTAGAAACCTCCTATCTGCTCACCTAAATATAATATTGATGTGCTATATGTTTAATTACTTAATTATTATTTTTATGATATCACATGATTAAATTGTTTAAGTTGAAAAGTTGATTTTATCGTTGTAATGCTTAATTAATTGCATGTTTGTTGATAAGTTGTGATATTGTCGAAAATAGAAAAGCATGAAATTAGTGATTTATTTTATCGCATGACTTTTAGCAAGTTTTGAAAGAATAATGTAAACGCGCGAAATGATGCATGTATACGAGAAATGTGAAAAAGAGTAATAATTGTATGAGCATGAGAATCCAGTAGGTCCATGGAAGATGGTCAGCGGAATCATGGCTCAAGTGTGCGTGTGTGAGCATGAGAACACGGTAGGTCCTGAAAGAATGGTCGGCGGAATCATGGCTCGGGTGTGCACATGTGAGCATGAGAACCCGGTAGATCCTGAAAGAATGGTCGGCGGAATCATGGCTCGGGTGTGGCCTAGGAGCCCGGTAGGTCCTGAAAGAATGGTCAGCGGAACTAGTGCCGTGTGTGATGAGAAATGTGAAATGATTAAAGACTGAGAGCCCGGTAGGTTCTGAAAGAGACGGTCAGCGGAATCAGTTCTTTTGGGTGGCAAAATCTGAATTTAGCCTAGGAGCCCGGTAGGTCCTGAAAGATGGTCAGTGGAACCAGTGCTCGAGGAATAAAATGGAAAATGGAATCGATACTTGAAAAATAATGACACTAACTACGATACGCTGCGATGACAATGACACTGATGACATGTTGACACTTTGTAGATTGATTTGATTATGTGTGATGAAATATTAAACTTTTGTATAGTTCATTCACAAAGATTATATGATATTTTTGTTAGTGCATGGGACATAAGGATATGAGTTAGCTATTGGGCTTAATTGCTCACGGTATTACTTTTGTGATCCTGACATATTATACTAGTCTCGACGCTGGTATAATGTGTCAGACTTGAGAGACGAACATGGGAGATTTTATAATTTGACAGAGTTCAGTGCTGCTCAGAAACTTGCCTATGAAGAAGAACGACGCAAAGAGTAGAAATTGAATTGGAGCATATAAGGATTATTTGGAAGTCTTGGAAGAGTTCAATTTTTCGAGTATCTAGAGGATTATTCAGTTGGCGGCTTATTAATTATCTTACATGTGTAGATTTGTATTTGACAAGAATGGAGTCTGGAAGTGTTTGAAATACAATGTAATTTGGAGTTTATTTTTAGAAAATAGCGGGGCATTACAATATACACCATATATAAATATTTGTTTCCTTCAAATCAATTACATTGTTCAACATCGTTATGTTCTAAATTAATTATGACCACTGTTTTTATAACATGACGCAATGTAAATGATTCGGAGGAAACAAATGTTTATACCGCCGGTATATATAATTTATTGGTCATCCTATATTAAATTATTCTGGCTGAGCGGAGCCAGAATACGAAATTGGTGACACCCACCAACATCAATACATGTAATACCGAAAAAAAAGTACTAGTGTTGTAAAGTTAGCCAATTACATATTAAAAAAAATAACTAAACGTTCAAAGCTTAATTATTTTTCAAACAACATACTCATCTTGGGCGTATCTTTTTACCGATAGCATATTGATTCAAAATGGAATCCATAACGAGATATCACATTAATGATTAAAATAGTTCATTTTGTTGAAAACCTTCTTCTAAGACTCCTTGTGAAAAAACAGTTAGATTGGATATCTTATATAGCTTGGTCAATTCATTCAAGTTTTGGTAGATCAAAAATCAAATAAATAAATCAAGTCCTTTAAAGGCACCGATTGAGTTAATTTTTTACGGGTACATTTAAAAAAATTAATATTTTTAACAAAATGAAGAACTTGGATCATTCATGTGGGACCTTGGTGAGATTCGTCCCACACATGCATAATCTGTATCGTACTCCATCTCCCTCGCTTTATAGCTTCGCTACACTTTTTTATATTTTTATTGATTCCTCTCCTCGATCAACTAATTAATCTAAAAAAATTTATAGGAGTAATGGAAAATTGAACCATTTGTTACTGTAAAAAGTACTCACTTCGTCTCAATTTAAGTGTCCTCTACGGAAAATGGTGTTATTTAAGAATTCAAAATTTTTGCTCTAAATTTCCAAAATAAACCTCAGGAACTGTGAAATGATTATGTATATTGAAATCGCTTATATCTTTTAATATGAATTTCAAAAAAATTTGTAATATGGATCTTGTTTGATATATCTCAATTAGTTTTATTATTCAAAGTTTCCAAAATCATGTAAAATATTATAAATTTAAAGATATTTTCAATCTAAAAATGAAATGAATATAAAAACTGTCAAATCGATTAGGAAGAAAATATTATTTTTTAGGGGTACAATTGGAAGTTTGAAATACTTTGATGGTTATTTTTTAAAAATAAACACTTATTTTGGGATATATCAAAATAAAAATGTGGACACTTAAATTGAAACGGATGGACTAGTACTTAAAAAAAGAATATCGAAGAAAATACTCCATACAAAAAATTAACGAGTAAGAAAATTGGGTTAGCTCCTCCTATTGGGATCTCTCTCTCAACCCTATGTCTCTCTCTCTCTCCCTCTCTCAACCCTAGCCACTACAACTTCTCGATTTTCTTCCTTCCCCTCCCCCTATGGGTTCCACACCCGCATGCGGCGGCAGGAGGGGGAGGTCATGGTACTACCGATTCCATTTCTTTGTTTTTTTTTCCCTTCTGTCTCTCCAAATCTATGACTTGTCGTTTGATCTGTGAGAGTTTTGTCTCACGTTCAATGAGATTGGGTTTCGTTTTTTGGACAAATTTTGTCTACAGATCGGGTTTTTTTAATCGAGATTGTTTCACAACGATATCTGTACTTCAGCCTTCTATCTCTACACGATGTCTTTGTCGAGGCAACCCATGGCGGTTTGGCAGATCTATAATTCTTGAAAATCCATTGGTGTGTTCATACATGTGTGGAGTGCATCTGATCGTCTGGGTATTTGGTGTCTTTTGTCCTTAAACTTTTCCTCGTTTGAGACTCCTAATTCGATGTTAGACAGTTTAAAAGTGTCGTTATTGCGTCAGGCCATGCTTGGGTTAGGAAGAAAGACATCGATTGTCTTATGATTTACTTGTTTTATATTTGTTATATGATTAGTTTGATTTTGTCTAAATTTTT
Organism: Rhododendron molle; assembly: GCA_025413875.1. Lineage (NCBI taxonomy): Eukaryota > Viridiplantae > Streptophyta > Magnoliopsida > Ericales > Ericaceae > Rhododendron > Rhododendron molle. Next base: position 21,219,170 of record CM046389.1, on the reverse strand, counting down.
TGTAATGATCTCTATTTTATAAGTGCCGTTGGATGTTGATCAATAAAATCTTCTCACTTTTAATAAAAAGAAAAAAGGGTTAGACCGAGGAGAGGGATACACAGCCCTCGAAGGGTGTGTGACATTGATGGATGTGAGTACGATGAAAGGCTGGGAGAGTTGTATCTCTACATGTAGCTGAGAGAAATACCACTCCATCAGAGAGAGAAATACAACTCCATCAGAGAGAGAAATTGGAGAGAGAGAGAGAGAGAGAGAGAGAAAGGGGTCCAGCAAGGAGGGCGACAGAGGGGGTGGCAGAGAAAGCCCGCAAAGATCGAGGGGACTCTCTGACTCTCTGCAAACAAGAAAGCCTATATCCCTTTCCTATCGGGAAAAAAGAAAATTTCAAAAAAGAAAAGCCTGTCCGCTTACCTTTATTCATTCATTCATCGACTACAGCAGTGTGTAATTCCACGCGCACCTTTCTCTCGTGGACTACACTGCTCTTCAAACCACGAGAGCGATTGGAAGGGAGATGCGTACTCATAGGGATCGAATTCTGCTCATGTGCATGGTGTAAAATCTTGTTTGAGATAACGAAAATGCTTTCAGATTATGTGTATGTCCTAAAATTGGCCACACACCCTGTTAAGCCAAAATACAACTTGTTAAGGTAGAGTTTGTGCTATTAGTATCTCCAATGGCGTTTTAAGAATATGGCTCTCATTAGGCTAGTTCCTATCCACCACGAGAAAAATAATGTGTTCAGTTTTGTGTTAATGTTTATTCTCTAAAATAATTCTCAAAATAGGATATCAAACTTGGCTTTTCAAGTGATTTATTAAATTGCAGTTAAAAAAAAAGGGGGATTTATTAAGTTTAGCAATCTATTATAATTTAAAAAATTAACATTTGATTTAAACTTGTCAATGCATCCGTGGCACCGTCGACGGCCAAAATTTGGAGGTTCGAGGTGGGTGTTGGGAACTAGTAGCCCAATGAGGAGATAACCCTATCAAAAATAATTTGATTCTTGAGCTTATTTTTAATTTGCAGGGTTACACTAAGGTATGTTCCACTAACTAAAATAAGTGGAATGACCTGTCTTGTAGAGTGAAAAATAAGTACTTAAAACATAAAAACATTAGCTGAACGTCAGAATGATATGGAGTAATGTTTCTGCAATCTCAAACACAAAAGATTGCTGAGAAATTAATCCAAACTAGCATGATTTCATGTACTTTAAAGGGACAAGTATAATTTGAGCAGGTGAGTGGGCAACAATCTATACTCACTAATTATGTCCTTGACATATTGTGTGGTGTTACGAACAAAAGTTACTAAGATAAGGGAAAGAATCGAATAATAGAGATGATGTAGAATTGAAGGAATCCCTTCCTGTTTTCTTTTTCTTCTTTTTTTTGTTTTTTTTGTTTTTTGTTTTTTGTTTTTTTGTTTTTTTTTTTGGGGGGGGGGGGGTGGGGGGGTGTGGCTATTTGGGGGCGGGCTCTCGAGTTTTAAAATTTTTATTTTGTATATATTTAATTTTTAACATTATTGATAATTATTCGTGTATAGCTACATGTAATATTAAAATTTTTTGTTTGATATGATAAAAAAATCAGTTACTTTACATTCTTATTTCTCAATTTTTTTTCATAAATAAAAAATAACCACATGACTGTTGAAGTAGCCTAAAAAAAACAAACAAAATGATTGGTTTCTTTTAACTGCATTAGGCTAGAATCATTTCAATGTACAAATATAATGTATTAGAAAGCAAATACTTTATGATATAATAAGTATACGTTTCGATAAAAAAATATATATGTTCATTAGGCCGACCCCCGGATCAAAATTCTGGCTCTACCATTGGTTGGAGAAACGACTATTGTGTCAATTTCATATGAAAATTCTACCTGTACTGCTGATGGCTGGGTACAGATGGTATACGAATTTTGTGTGCAGAGTCCCTCTAAAGTTGTACACAAATAATCTGAGACATTCATAAAATTCAGAATAATTTTCTAATCGACTTCGTGAAAATCCGTTTAATCGGACATTGATATGCTTGATAAATTTGTCCAATTTTACATGCTTGCTTGCTTGTTATCGGGACTTTCCCCCAACCCAAACCCCAATTTTTGCCATAATGGGGATCATATAAAGTCCCTCAACAAGTAGACAATAAAGAAGTAATCTATGAAAGGCCCCAATTGCGTTTTGTCCTTTCCTCGCCCAATTGATAGATTTGGGTTTTGCTTTTAATCAGTACTTGTGCCATATAAAGAATGGTTTTCGGGTACTTCTTTTGTCCACCAAGTTGTGATATAAAAAGTAAGTAGTGATTTGCTACAATACCTTTGCACCTAAAAATAATCATATCCAGCCATTAGCATAAGGGACAAACTGAGACAATTGTCAAAAACATCATTGCAAGGTTGGTTTAGTATAGTAAAGATTTACACCAAGTCATGATTGTTCAAACACAATCATATCACAAGCATTGCCAACTTCTGTCTCATACTAAAAGGTGCACGTGAGCCTCGTACTAGTAGATCACTGAACATAATTACTATTGCTAACCCAAATAGCGATTTTCCAGCTTCTCTCAAGTTACATACTGTATTTCTATAACTCAAGTTGTCCGATCGAGCTAGTTTACGTGCACACATTTTCTTTCTTCTCTTGTCCTACTCAATTTGAAAAATAAAAAACCAAGAGCTAGCTAGATCATTATATTTACATCCTACTTCTGCAATTAGCAATCGAATTACCAAAATCGTAAAGCTATCGTGAGGAAATAAATATTCGATTTTCTCTTATTTAAGTCGTGTATCTCCGTCACTTGTAGTGATTTATAATTTAATGAATGAGTGACAAACAATACACTGATATTTATCCAATTATAATCTTTATTACTTTCTAGTTGTATATAAAAAAAAAAAACATTTTAAATAGAGCTTTTAAATGGTAGCAACACACAACACAGGAGAATCAGACCGAAATACGGTCATGAGTTCAAGTTACTTGAAGTGATTGGATCTATATCGTGCCCACCCTAGGGCTATGCCCAATATCAACCAAAAATCAGAAGTTCTAAAATCGCCCATTTCTTTCTCTAGGGAACAATTAGGGTTTCGTTCGGGAAGAAGTGGCGTTCGCCGCTGGCCCCTCTTCTTTGATCTCTCCCCTCTATCTCTCCTCTCCCCCTTCTCTCTTTACCCTTTAGTTTTTCCCATCTCCGATTTTCCCCTCTTCCTTTTTTTTTTTTTTCTCTCTTTTCTTTCTTATTCACATAGTGATCAGCAACGACGACAAGTTGACAGTCAACGATGGTGGCTTCGGTGGGCAATTCTAGCATGAGGAATCTTAGCGTCCGATTTCCCTTGGCCGTTTTTGGGAGCCGATATAATGTGCTTCACAGTGGCCGTTTGCTGGGGTGTTGGTCATATGACGAGATTGACGTCTGGTATGGTCTATTCGTTCCCTCTAGCTTCTCCCTCTGCCCTCTTTTAATATTTGATCCCAAACCTTAGTGTTGCTTATCTTCTTCTTCGCCTTTCGCGTCTTCCCACTGATCTCGACCGTGAGTCTTCTCCCTTAAACTCCAATCGGGTTTTGACCTTCTGGGGCTTTGATTTTTGCCTAACGGCAGGGGGTTCAAGGTTTTGGGCGACACAGGCAGTGTGGCTCCCGCTGTGGTTACTGTTGGGTGCCTCGGTGTTTGCCTAACGGCTTGGGTGAGCTCCCGTGGCAGTGACTGGTTTGTTTGATCGCCGGGTTATTCCTCCGTTTGGGTTGGCCAGTGGTGACAAGGTGGTGAATGAAGGCGAATGGTCAGCGGTTGGGTTGTTTGTTATCTAATCAGTGTGGCGATAGTGGGTGACAGGGTTGAAGGTCTTCAACTATTTTGGGTTTCTTTTGGGTTTCTAGGGCTGGGCCTAGCCTACTTTGGGGGGTTAGGTGTTTTTTTTTTGTGCTTAATTGTAATATTTGGGCTTTTAAGCCATTTGGTGTTATGGGTTTTATTTGTAATATTTGAGCTTTTAGACCTCAAGGTGTTTTGGGTTTTGCCCTTAGGTGGGTATAGGCTTGTCCCTTCTAAATGTAATTTTCAACATTTGGTTGGAATTCTCTTTCTTCCTTGCCTTTAATAAAAAGGTACTTTTGTCGATAAGAAAATCAAAAAGGACCTCTTGTGCTCGAGAAATAGCTAAGGTGCAACATTAGTACGCATGTTTCGTGGCAAATCATAACTTATTCAATATTTGTGATGAAAACCAGTGGCCAAGATATAGAATTACATGCAGCGGTGAAGCCAGGATTTGAAATCAAAGGTGACGCTCAAAACTATTTATATATGTAATACCCCCTAAAAATATATGCTGCAAGGCAAACCAAAATACCCAAAATAAAGTATACATAATTGACGCCGAAATTGAATTATCGACATTAGAAGTCACTAATTGGAAATGATGACTGGCTTCAAGGACCTAATTAATTTTCAAAAATCAATACTCGTAATCAGTAAGCACTACCGGATAGTCTCAGATAATCATTACTCACTAAACAAAAAGGGCAGCTCTTGTATCATGCTTTCTCCCAAGGAGCAACCACAACTAAGAAATTAACACGTTTAGAGGGGATACAAAGGGCATCCCTCTTTTTTGGTCGATCGGAACATCGGGCATCCCTCTTTGTCCCTTGGCAAGTATAGAAAAACAAGAAATACAAAGCATTACAGCTAGTTGCCAACGAGGGCTAGTGAGCAAAGGAATTACCTCTAATAAACATAGGGGGCGATTATTTGCAGCCCCGTATTTTTTCCCTTAGCCCATTAAATTTCAGTAAATAGTTGTTGAAAATCATATATAACATTTCGGTAAATAGTTGTTGAAAATAATATTATATTTCGGTAACTACATGTCAAAAATATTTTCAACTTTCGGTATACAACTACCGAATATACATGTTCGGTAAATAGCTGTTGAAAAAAAAATATATTTCGGTAATTGGATGCTGAAAATATATCTCAATTTCGGTAACTAACTGTCGAGTATAGTTGAAAATTTTTAACGGGCTAAGGGAGAAAATACGAGGCTGCAAATAGTCGCCCCCAAAACATAATGTCATCTGATAATTATGGACAAAACTACAAGCAATTATAAAGAACAAGAGGTATGTAATGTTATGTAATTAATTTAGAAGAACAAAGATTTACATAGCCGATATATATAATTTATTTTCAAAGAACAATATACGTTCTGGCTTGTAAAACCATTGATTAGTTTAAAATCAAACTTGAGATGGATGACGGTGGCGGCATTTCGGGTGGGTTTTTCACGGCAAGGTGGATCTCACGGTAAGGCAACATGAAGGCAGTAGGAGCGGTGCACAGAGGTGTACGTCAACGGGTCGTCCAGCAACGAAAGGGTTTCTTTGCGGTGTTGGGGCAGCAACAGGGACTGGTTCCCTGGGTTCCGATTGCCGTGGCGGAGCATTTTCATTGCTGGCAGCATATTTTGGGTGCCGGTTTTTAGGATTTATGTTTGGGGTTTGTTTGGCCGCGGGCCAACATTTGGTCTCGGGTAGCCTAGGGAATTAAGTAATTTTAATTTACAATTGCCTTTGTCTTTTTAATCTTTGTAATTTGCGGAGATTAATAAAAAAAATTTGCGGATTAAAAAAAAAAAATTCAAACTTCATAAAATGACAAGTTTCATTAACCCAACTATTTTATCCTTATTTTAGCGACATGGTAAACGAATTTCCTCTTTATTTTTTTCCAATTTCTCTACAAGGGTGTCTCGAGAGGAAGCGGGGTGGTACGTGCCACTCTCCCTCCAAGTAGCTCCGCCCCAGATTATGCGGAGTAAATTGGAAGGTCCTTGTAGGAAAACAATAAAGGGAAATTGATCACCGATACAGTAAAAAGGATGAAAAACCCTTCACGTTGTGTTTGGATTCTTGGGTCACAACACAACATCTGAAAAATTATTGAAAATAAATCAAATTTATTTTATGAAATATTTTTTAAGTGGACAGAAATTGATAATTAACTTTCGTTTGACGGTAGATATAAGTAGTATATTTAGTCCTTGGACACTTAAATAGTATTTCCCTAGCCCAATCCATGAAAGGAATTGTTTACCATAGTTTTTGCTTTCTCCAACAACACAATTTTCCAGTCATCGATCTCTGTGTCGATCACATCTTGAACCAATGGCTAAACTGGTTAACATCATCAATAGCCAAACACGATTAAATACCCATTAAATTACAGGAGTGTCTCAATTAATTGAAGCTCCAACAGTTCACCACCAGTAGAGGATGCATGGGTCAAAAATGGAAACATATTCATGTAACCACTAACCCCAGAAGGGGATGTTAATTTTACCGATAATTTTATCATTTGACCTCCAAAAGTGGAAAACATATTTCAGCAAGTGATTTGGGCGCTCCTTTTCTTCAAAACGGAATTACATGTTCCTGTGGGGGGGTCTTGTATATTGTCCCTGTGTAATAAGGAGGGCCAATTAGCCCCCCCGTCTTCGTCCGATGGGTTGGTGGGTTTGTTTCTCATACTATTTATTATGGTTCGATTTATTGGGACAAGTAGCAAGAAGGAAACAACTAGGGGTACATATAAGCATGTACATATCGTGCACATATGGATTTTGTGAGGTCCACCTCGGGTCCCACAAAGATGATTCGAACCGCCCATTATTTTTAAAATATTTTTTTACGGAACCCCATAAAAAATCAACTCAACCCGATATCAATAAGGATTCTTTTTGGAATTTGTAAGACCGAAACTACCTAACTGCTTAGTTTCGCTCCTACATATTCAAGAAAAATCCTTACTGATATCGGGTTGAGCTGATTTTTTACAGGGCTTCATAAAAAATATTTTAAAAATAATGGATGGTTCAAATCATCTCTGTGAAATCCGAGATGGGCCTCACAAATCTCATATGTACATGATATATACATACCAGAAGTACCATAGCAAGACTCTTGCGAGAAGGTAATTTTTTGTGAATTTTCAAGTCTTGGTTTCTTTTGATCAGAGTGGATATCTAGAAGACTAGTCGAGGTGTGCGAATCAAAAAAAACTAATCGAGATGTGCAAACGCTGCTCCAAGCATCACTAATTTGAGCTACTGGATCTGAGGCTCCGTTCCAGAAACCTTCTTAAAAAATAAGCAGCTTATTTCACATTTTCAAACTAAAAAATAATGCAAATGAAAAATAATTTTTTAATTTTTTTTGCACCGTATTAAAGATCTTAATGAGATCTATCAAACAAGATCCATAGTGGTAGACAAATTATTTGCATAAACACATTATTTTTAAGTTTGAAATTGCCTTTTTAAAAAATAAACAGCTTGTTTCGTTTGCGTAACGGAGCCTGAATAAGATTGTCTTTATCTACCCAAAATAACATACCCCGATAAAGTAGTAGTCCATTAAACAACCTGTAGTGGGGTGGGTGGGTCTGACTCAAAAGGGGCAAAGTGAGAAATTGTAAAAGTTGTGTTTTTACAAAAAATTAAATATATGTAAAGTTGCATGTTTAGATAATTAGATTCTTTCCTACGCTCCTTTTCATGGTGCGTGAGGGACACGCTATATGAGACTATCTTTACTAATTTTGAGATTTTTATTTATTTAATTCTTGCTAGAAAAAGGCCCGAAATAGTTCTAGGGGTATTTAATTAGATAACTATTTCTCACCTCCAATTTTTTAAGGAAACTTGTATTTATTTGATAGTATTATAGTGGATCCTAATTAAGTTTTTTGCCTAGGCTCTTCATTTTCAAATTTAGTATTCCCTCTGTTCGTGTTTATTTGTCCACTTTCACTATTTCACAAATCTTTTTATATACAAATATCTAAAAATATGTAATATGAATCTTATTTGTATATTATCAATTAGTTCTATTATATGAAAATTTCAAAATGATGAAACTCATTCTAAATTGAAAGATCTAGACAATTTAAGACATGAGAAAAATGCCGAAAATGGACCAACAAACATGGACGGAGGGAGTAGATGTGTATGACCGTTTTTCAAATTCTTGCATTTTCATTCTTTTAAAAAATGAAAATGGGCAAATGAAAAAGATAGAAGTTGTTGCGCAAGTGCAATAAACATAGCTTTGTTTTCAAGAACAACTTCGTTCACTAACAAGGCCGAAGAAATCAAGATAAAATTGGCTCATTTGTTTGGAGGATTTGGCGACGAGATATGAGATCTAATCTCGTGGTATCCGTAAATTCAATGTTTGGTGTCACAAATTGAGGCGAGATTAATTTTTCGAAGGGCATGTATAACTCGCAAAGACGTGATTTTGAATCATAGAAGATAGAAAAACATATTTCCCTATCAATAAAGTAATTATGGGGAGATATTGACTAATGTATTTTTCATGAAATTCTTTATCTACCAACGAAGGGTCAAAAGTAGCCCAATAATAAGGTTATGTTAGGTTGTACTTGTCCCCAACTATTAATCCTTTTAAAGGATTATACTCCCTCATCCCGAAATGAGAGTCCAATAATTTATTTTGGGTCATTTTTTAATAAATATCAATTTTACCATGTTAATGGGTAAAAATTTGTACAATTATTATTATTTATCCTTTTAAAAAGTTAATGGGTAAGAGTTGATGGGAAAAAGTAGAGATAAAAATTAATGTAAAAAGTGGAATGATTATGTCTACTTAATAAGTTGCAATTACGAAGATGAACACTAAAAAGGGAAGGAGAGCGTAACTTTTAACCAAATCTAGTAATTGCACAAGTCATATTTTTATTTTCTCTTTTTACCATCAAGTCTTTTAGTAACATTATCATTATATTTTTCTTATTGCTAATAATTAAATTCAAAAGTGAAGGGTAAAAGTGTAAATTCATAAACTTTTGCCTATGACTTTTCACTATAGACAATCTTTTTAAAACACCAAAAAATGTCTAAAGGGACCAGCAGAGGGGGACCGAGGAAGTAGCAGTTTTTTGATTCATAATTTCAATATTCAAGACTTGTTTTCCTTTCTTTATTCACCGTAGTTCCAATCTAATAAGTCACATAAAGTGCGTGCAGGTGCGAGTGCGGAAGCGCGAGCGTGAAAACATTTCTTAAAAACCTCCAGAATTATAAAATTTGTCAGGGCAAATATTGAGAGCGCGAGCGCATAGCGATGATTGAGAACACGAGCGTAGCTCATTTTTAAAAAATGAATGTGACTAAGGTTTTAGTAACGTCAAAGGATAAAGAAAAAACATGGTCCTTAATTAGCAACTAGGGCTAATTATTAACGAACCTAGCCACTCAAATTCGAGTTCGTGTTTGTTCGTTCAAGATCGATTCGTTACATTAAAAAATTAAGGTTGAACATTTTTTTAAAAGTTGATGAGCTTTCAAACCAAATTCAAACAAGCTATTACTCAGCTCGTTGGAATCGTTTATGAGCCCAGTAACCCGAACGCTCTCAAGAAGCGCGTGGCTTTAAAGCTGATTTCGACGAAACAAGATAAGAGTAAAAGCATAGACCGAGCCGTAGGCCCGTAGGCAATTGGACATGTTGGAAACCCGGTTTTCCCGGGTTGTCAGCCTACCTACGGTCTACGAAAGCCTATCTAGTAGGCCTCTGTTTTGGGTTCTTTTGCAATTGATGGCTTTGATAAAGACCTAACCCCTTTGATCACCACTGGTACTGTGACACGTTTGTCCATACCTTCCTTATATTGACATAAATACCCTTTTCACTTCCAAATACGTGGAAAAAGGTCAAATGGACTATCAAACGTGATCAATTCCACAGGGAGGCGGGGGGCCTGCTCCCCCCTTCCTGCTCTCCTTCCTGCTCCGTCAGGAGTGGGGCCCACTCCGGGTCTTTTTTCGATAATCGGAATCGTTTACTTTATAGAGCTCGTCGAGTAGAACAACCATGCAAAAAATCAGCTTAATTGGATATCATTAAGTGTCTGATCAGAACCCATATAACTCTCGGTAACTCTCGGTCCATGGGTTCAAGTGGATTTGATCCAGTGTTTCGGATCCAATCTTTTCAAGATAAAAAGGTTCCGATCAGGCACTTAATGATATCCAATTAAGCTGATTTTTTGCATGGTTGTTCTACTCGACGAGCTCTACAAAGTGAACGATTCCGATTATCGGAGCGAGACCCGGAGTGAGCCCCACTCCGAACGGAGCAAGAAGGGGAGCAGGAAGGGGGGAGCAGGCCCCCCTCCTCCAATTCACAGTACTGTCTCAAACGATTCCATTTATTGGGGCTTTTGGCTCACATGGACCATTTCCCTTTACGCTGAACTGAACTGGGTCATTTGCGTGGGACTTCGATCTCCGGTTTTGTTTATTTTAGGGTTTCAAAATTTTTGGACACAGTTTTTAATAAGTCCTTGTTCGGTTGTGGGTTTTGAATAGTGTTTTTGAATAAAGGAAAATAGAGAAATAAGAGTAATGATTGTGGAGAGAGGTAAAAAGTAGAGAGAGATAGAGTGAAAAATGAGAGTAATGATTAAAAAGTTAGAGAGGAAAAAAGTATAAAAGTTATTTTTTCTAAAATTTTGGGTTTGGAGTTCCAAACCGAACAAGGAATTTTCTTTAATTATCTCTCTCCACTCATTACTTTTAAATATCTCCTTTAAATTCCAAACCGGACATGATCGGCTCTCAATCCATAGTTAATTTGTATAGAATCTCATACTTAATGTATTGCAATAAGCCCATTCGTAGCCATCACTACAAAAAATATATATATATATATATATATAGAAAATTACCAAGTGCTAATATTAATGTATTGATTGGGGCAAAAAAAGTTATACTTGAACTTGCAATAGCCGAAAACAGGTATTCCTTGAAGTACATTTTTCTGCTTCTCATCAATTGCAAAGACACACAATTCATTGAAGTTGCACATAGAACCCCTAACTACTCATGATAATAACAAAGGGAATGAATAATTACGATTTCACGTCACTTGGCAGTTTTTAGACAAGTAGTACTATAAATTGGAGCTGTTATTTACACAAGAGAGAGAGAGAGAGAGAGAGAGAGACCAAACGATGTGCACAAAGTTTATGAAAGGGCAATTTATATGTTGCAGGCTAATAAAATCTGGTGGTTTTTGGCTTTGAAAATGAATAAAGTAAGAAATTATGTGGTGTAAAACCGGAAAAATGTTTATTAAGGAGAACCACTTTTAAGTTATTTGAGTTATTTTTTTCTGAACAATATAGTTATAAATGTATGAAAGAGGGTTATAATGTATGCATATTTCTTTTCACCAAAAAAAAAAAAAAAAAAACTTTTATTTTCTTTCTTATGAGCAATTACACTATTGTCCTTAACACTTTTGCAAAGTTCCTGATCTACCCTTCCTCGTACCTTCAGATTTTGGGCAAAAAATAGGCTAATAAGAACAAAAAAAAAAAAAAAAAATCCAACTGGGACTAGCTTACCTAGTTAGGGCTCTTGTATCTCACTAAGAGGTCACGAGTTCGAATCTTTTCGGTATTCTTTCCCAAGAGGGACTCGTCCTTCCTTTCTTTATTTGTTTCCTATGATGAGTTTATTTCTTGTATTGATTGAGCTGTTGGGCTTGGTTATATCGTGAACTCTTACAATTGATGTAGTGTTTCGTGGTTTGTTGTAAATGATCTCTCATATCGATTGAAAAAAAAAAAATAACCAAAAAAAATCCTCATGAAAAGGAGGGGTAAGACATCATCATTCTATTATTTGAGGGCATAGATTTTTGTATATACAACTTCTAATCGTAAATGATCCGTCTTTGAAAAAAATAATAATAATCAATCGAGTTTTGTGTAGGTGAGCCGAACACTCTTAATTTACTGCTGGTAACTTTTTAGAATCACAAATTTTTCCTGAAAAATTGTTCGTATTGCACAAACTTGAATGAATATTTAATAATAAAAAAAGATTCTTATATCAAAATCACAGTAACATTTTTATGTGGAATTTAACCACTATCGTTTTTTGTTTACAAAAGAAACTATGTGTACACCATTTGGTGCACACCGACTTGTGTGGGACCCCCCAAGGTCTCACAAGAATGATCAAAACTGATAAATTTGTTCAAAATATGCTTTTAGGTGTCCTGCAAGAAAATAAGTTCATATGAATATCGATAAGAGTTTGATCAATTGTTGTCCTTGAATTGATGAAATCCACCGATATCTGAATGAATTGATTTTTTTGGTAAAACCCTTAAAATAATGTATTAAAAAAATTAAACTGCTACGATTATTAGTTTGAAACCTGTGAAATAGATTGCATTCAATCTGGTGAATATTTGTTAGTGTACACCAAATTGTGTACCCATAGTTGGGGTCTTTTAATTTGCTTCCGTTCTTGTAATTTTTTTTCCCTAAAACGTTTTTCGGTATTTTCTTATTTTCCATAATTTTTTGTTGAGCTTTACATCGTAATTTTTGGATTAATTAATCATCTCAATGAGAGAAATATAAAAAGTATAGAAAATGACTACACTTTAGTCAAAAAGACTACTGTTTGGTATTTTTTAATCTTTAGTATTTTTTTTTTTGCTTTTGACCATAATTTTGTACGTTTTAAACTCCTCTCTTTGAGACAGATAAATAATCTTAAAAATATAACGCAAATCTTTAAAAAAATTGACAAAAAAACATAAAACGAAGAAGGAAAAAAAGTTTACAAGAATGGATAAAATAAAAAAAGGAAATTGATTTCTACAATCTCTTAATTGATGCAAACATTCTTTTTTTTTTTTTTTGTCTTTTGGCGATTGAATTTACAAACAATCCCTAAAATTTTGTGAAAAATGCGTGCATGCAGGAACAGTTTTGTAAATTTATACGCTAAAAGACAAAAAAAGTATTGTTTTCATCAATTTTAAGGAGTGTAGAAATCAAGTTCTATAAATAAATAAAAAACAGTAAAGCTGATGGGACTGACCCACCCCATACGGATGGGGTATTGACGGGCTCGCGGTATCTACTCTGGGTCTCACACGGATAATCTGAGCCGTTCATGCCTTGTTCATTTCCCTATCTGAAGATAAATTTACAACTCAAAAAATACTAATTATCCCAACTTCTAATCATTACTTTTTACTTATTACCCCTATCTTTAATCATTATTCTCATTTCTTTCTATCTCTCTTCACTCATTATTCCTACATTCGATCATTACCCTCATTTTTCTCTCCACTCAATAATCCCAAGAAATTTCTCAAAATTTTCTCAAAACCTTATCCAAACATAGCATCAATAATTTAAAAAAACGAGTGGGCTCTTGAAAAATCAGCCCAATCTGACATGTGTAGATGCTCGATCCAATATTTTATTTTTTCATTCAGTTTTCAGGATCCAAAATTTGAATGAAAAAAAATAGAAGATTGGATCAAGCACTTACATATATCAGATTGAACTGATTTTTCAAAAAAACCCACTTATTTTTTTTTTTAAATTATTAAAAGACTCGGACCATCTGTGTGAAATTGGGAGGAAATCCCGTGTGCCCATTGGTACCCTAGGTATGCTATTATAGTGGTTGATACCGATAGCAATCGCAAAGGTTCAATAAAAAAATTGCGGATTAAAGAACAAAAGCGGCAATAAAAAATAATTGAGCAACTTGTTGCGGTGAAGGACATAAGCAAGATCTGTTGAATGGGAAGGGGACAGAATAGACATCCGCCCGGAAACAAAGGGAGCCCATGGCTTCTGTTTGAGGATCATCTACGTATACTTTTACAACATCCGGTTCAAAAAAACTACTACTACTTCGTACTTGTCCGGTCAACAAAATAAGAATTTAAAAATTATTTACTTTTTTTTTAATTTAAATTTTTCTCCAAAAAAGTATTTGAATTTACTATAAATTTTCTCCAAAATAAGAATTGAGATCTTTTGTGATTTATCCAATTATTATTTTCACTTTTAGAAAAGGACAACATTTGGGAACATTCAAAAAAGGATATCAGTGTCTCTGGTTTTTTTGAGTTTTTTTTTTAATTTTGTCCATATTTGAATTTTTTTCCAAATTTTTAGTTTTGCGTCAATTTTTTTTTGACTTTTTGATTCGTCTCGAATCGAAAAAGTAAAAAAATTCTACTTTTATCCAAATATTTTGAATAAGGACCACTTTTAAGCATAAAAAGTTAACTTTTTGAACTTAAAAGTGGATCTTGATCAAAATATTTGGATAGAAGTAAAATTTTTGTACTTTTCCGATTTATCGAAAAAGTTAAGCGGAATGGGGACCAAGAATGACTTAGGCCCCGTTTGGATAAATAAGCCATTTTGGCTTATTTTTTGTCCTTATTCAAATTTTTTCCGCATTTTGTGGCTTATTGTTAATTTTTTGGAGATTATTGCTTTGTTATGACGAGAGGAATCTAAAAAGTAAAAAATTTTGGTCGAAATCCAAATTTTTGCACAAAAAGACGAAAACGTGGTTTTCCCGCCAAATTTCGTTGAAATTTCAAAAAAATTGGATTCCGATCGAAATTTTTTACTTTTCCGATTCGTCTCGTCATAACGAAGCAATAATCCCCAAAAAATTGACAATAAGCCACAAAATGCGAAAAAAATTTGAATAAAGACAAAAAATAAGCCACAGTAGCTTATTTGTCCAAACGCCCCCTTAGACGCAGTTATATCCGAAAAATATATTAAAAAATTGTTTATACACTGGGAATATATATGACATACTCTACTACCAAAATACCATCGATGTCTCTTCCAATTTAACCTCCACACACACACAATCTCTCTCTCTCTCTCTCTCTCTCCCTTCACTCTGTCACGCATCAAAGCAGTAGCTGTTCCCTCCACCCAGCAGTCGCAGCGCTGCTGCTTCTGCAGCCGCTGCAGCTTGCAGGTAAGAGCTACATACACAACACACATATGTATATACGCCAAAGCGTGATTTGATTCCTACAAATCAAGAGAGAGAAAGTAGTAGCAGTGGCATTTTTTTAAGATAGTGAATTGCAGGCTCGCTCGCTCGCGCTCTCTCTCTCTCTACATCTATATCTATATCTATATCACACCAGAGTTCTCACTTCTGTTTCACTTTCTCCTGTCCTAGGGCTTTTTTTTTTCTTCCCCGGAGCAGATGTGTGGACTGATCGATCTCAACGCCGCTCACGACGGCGATGAGACCGCGTCGTTCGATTCTCCTTCTCCTTCCTCCTCTGTTGCTGCTGCTGGTTTGGCGATAGGTTCGTCGTCTTCGCACGTGTGCCTGGAGCTGTGGCACGCTTGTGCTGGGCCCCTCATATCGCTGCCGAAGAAAGGGAGCGTGGTGGTTTACTTCCCCCAGGGCCACCTGGAACGCGTCTCCGAGCCTCCGGCCGCAGCGTACGATCTCCCTCCTCACGTCTTCTGTCGTGTTCTCGATGTCAAGCTCCATGTGAGTATGCAATTGCTTAATTTTATTATGGTTATTCGTATTTTAGTAAAAGCTTCGTTCGGTACGAAACACCCCGAATGAGCAAACTCAAATCTAAGCATAAATTTGAGTAAAGCCTCCTTAATGGTTTGAATAAAAATTTGAGTTCCCCTCGATTTGAGTAAATGCTTCACTAATGGCATAGTTGTAAATTTGAGAGGCACGAAACAACCTTCTAAATTTTGGAGTTATGGTTTCAGTCTCCCTAGATTTGAGTAAAAAATTGAGCGAAGCTCCCTTGAATATAAGTTTGAGTCGCGGAGTGGAGTTGGTTTTAAGGTGGTTTTACTCAAATTCTGTGTTTGAGGAAAAGGTTAAGGGCTGGAGCTTGGAGATACTCTTAACATACATAATATAATGCAGGGTTAGTACTTCTTTTGTGTTCCTATTTTACATGAATTGGGTGTCGGCAAGTGGGCCGGTGTTTGGCACACTGGAATTTTAAGCTGAAATGGAAAAGGCCAATCTTTTTCAAATCCTCATGCCGCCGTGTGGTTACACTAGAAAATAAACAGTATGTACGTTAATAATGAAGTTGTTGTGGTAGAGATGCAACCTCAATGTTGTTGTTTTTCGGGTTTGAAGTTTGAGAGTTTGGATTGATGGATTCTACTTGGATTTTCCTGTTTGGACAGTTTTGCTAATTTTGGATTTGTTATGAAATACTCTGTTTTGTGGGTAGGCGGAGGCGGCCACTGATGACGTTTATGCCCAAGTTTCCCTAATTCCTGATATGCAGGTGAGTTGTGGTATAATATGTTTTTATGCAGGATGTTTGGATTTATGCAGTTGTTTGTGTGTGCATGACTCTGCCTTTCAGTACTATGGATTGGAGTCTCTTTGATCAATGCAAGGAAGATGTAAAGTGGTATTAGTCATGGTAGTACCTGGTTTTCATCATATCAGGAAATAGACAACTTGAAGAAAAGTACACCAAGTTGGTGTTCATTGACACAGATTTACGGGTGTCTGGGAGGAGTTTGGGTATGAATTCATCGTTTGGTGAGACAAATATTTCACCAAATTTTTTTAGAGACTTTTGTAGTTGAGCTTGAAAATATGCAATGACATGGGAGTATTTTAAACAATGAAGATTGGAGCATTCAGTTTTTTCTGAATAACTTATTAAAATTGGCTTCTTGGGCTAGCCGTTGGGAATTTTTCAACAGATTTTGATCTTGAACCGTTGGAGATTTCATGTCATATCAACCTTTAAAGTAATATATATGATATACTCCAACTTGATGGGAAAAGACAGCAAGAATTGGAGATGACCTTTTGGGAAGTATCATTTGGTTAGGATTATGGGATAGTGAATAAATTATCTGCCTTCTAATTAGAATATGCTTTCTCCGATTGCTGTACATGATGTAGGATAGTGAAAACTAGTGTATTTATCAAAAGAATGAAACCTGAAGTACAGTTTTTCTAGGAAAGGGCCATTTAAATAACCAAATGAGCCCAAAGATATTCTGGAGTGGTGTTTCTTTGTATTCACTTTAGCAGGGTACGCTTTTTTGTGGTTCGTTGATGAGTAATTTGAAACCTTTTGGGGTTAAATATGTTTTATATCTCAATTTACTGCATGAAGCAGATTGAGCAGAAATGGAGAAAAGGGGAAATTGATGCAGAAAGTGAAGAAGATGACATTGAAGGTGTTGTGAAGTCTACCACACCCCACATGTTCTGCAAGACCCTCACTGCTTCTGATACTAGCACACATGGAGGTTTCTCTGTCCCTCGTCGGGCTGCGGAAGATTGCTTCCCTCCCCTGGTAATTTTACTCTTACTTTCTCTCACTTTTGTTTTTCATTTGAATCCAGTTTATTCATATAACCTGAACATGTACACAGAAATCTGCATGCTCAGTTTCTTCTATGCTTTATGATCCTTAGTTTTCCAGTTTATTTTCTCTGTAGGACTATAAGCAACAAAGGCCTTCACAAGAGCTTGTAGCAAAAGATTTACATGGAACGGAGTGGAGGTTCCGGCATATCTACCGGGGTCCGTTACAATATCATAATCATAAATCTCATAAGCTTCATCTGTTGACAATGAATTTTCTTTGAGTGGAACACTAGGCATTTGACTTGTTATGTAAATTTTACAGATTGGTTTTGATTTTCTAACTTTCTCATCTACTTTTTCTGTCTGAGCAGGTCAGCCTCGAAGGCACCTGCTTACTACTGGATGGAGTGGATTTGTCAATAAGAAGAAGCTTCTCTCTGGAGATGCTGTGCTCTTTCTAAGGTAGGAAATTCTCAATCTGAATAGAAATAAGAATTGCTATTTAGATGCTTACATTAATCCGTGGCAGGGCTGGTGATGGAGAATTGCGCTTGGGAATCCGAAGAGCTGCTCAAGTCAAACGTGATTCTCCTTTTCCAGCTCTCTCTAGCCAGAAGTTGAATGTCGGCAGTATCAGTGTTGTTGTCAATGCTATATCTACGTGTCGCATGTTCAATGTTTGCTACAATCCAAGGTATCCTAAGTGGAATGTTTTCCAGTTGAGGTTTGATTGTTGTTAATGACAACTCTGTGTGGTCAGTTGTGGCATTCATTTGATGCAGCTGATCTTAATGTACTCTTCATTTTGATTCAGCACTGTGTCAGATTTTGTTATGATTATGATTTTGAGTGTTTTTTTGGTCTTTCTCGTTTGGAAGTCTCAGTGCAAGACTCTAACTTCAAGGTTGGGAACAGCCCCTGCACTCCGGTGCTCCAATGAACAACATTTCTCCACCTTACTATATTAGAATAGTGGTCGATCCTCAGG
The DNA here is from genome assembly GCA_025413875.1 of Rhododendron molle. Classification (NCBI taxonomy): domain Eukaryota; kingdom Viridiplantae; phylum Streptophyta; class Magnoliopsida; order Ericales; family Ericaceae; genus Rhododendron; species Rhododendron molle. The sequence goes on along the minus strand of CM046389.1, from coordinate 21,200,921 downwards.
AGCTACATTTGTAACTTAATGTTTTGCTCATGTGGTTATATTCTCTCTTTCCAAGAGTGCGACCCAGTACATAGTTCAGGTCTGGGGAGCATGCTTGACAGGGGGTAGACATAGGAGGTAAAGAGATCCCCCTCTCTGATCCCCGCCAGACCAGAAAGGTCAGCATTGGGGCAAACAATGCAATAGTAGAGGAGACGCATTCATGAAAAGCCAGAAGCTGTGACGTGGGGGACTGACCAACTATGAATGTAACTTATCTATTGGCTCATTTTGATGGAAAACCGTGTTGCTAAGAACTGAAAGGGGCTGCAAACCACTGCGATATTGACCTTCTATACGTGTACAAGTATTTGTGTATTATATATATGTGCATACTCGCTAGATGGATTTACTGAGAATATGCAACAACTAACGAGTTGTTTCTGAATCAAAGATTTGAGAAAAGGCTAGATAGTTATGTAATAAGTTCACGTTTTTAACAATTTATTGTTGATTTTGATGAGTTTTGTACAGATAGCCTTCCGTAAACTTTGATCCACTTTTAGCATGCACATCTATCTCTTCGTTCTTTTACATGTTTTGAAAAATATTTTTACTCTCTACACTGTTCTCATTAAGTTTCTCTATCTATCTCTCTCAACTCATTATCACTCAAGTCATTACCTAAAAAAAAAAATCTCAAAACTTCAAACTAAACAAAGTGAATGGTTTTCTTCGTAGTTGAGTTTGAAAGTCAACTTTCCCAAAATTTTTCTGCATTAGCAATCAAACAATGAAGCTATGATGTTTCGTTGACACCTTATTGATTATTATTTTTTGACATATTTCTTTCATTCCGTGCTAGTGCACATCGTTGACCCTCTAATGTCTAAACTGTTATGTGCAATTTTAGAACTTTCTATCATGAATATTTCCTGTTGCTCTTTTTCAAGTATAGCCAAATGTCAAATTGTAGTTTTACTTGTGTGGAGATATTGGTGCCACAGCGGAAACCTCTATTGTGCATCTGTTTCACATGATGGACTAGATTGATGACCAAAGGTTTTTTTTTTGTTAAGTAGCAAAGGTTTGTAGTTATAGTGCTTAAGTCTCATCTGCAAATGCTGCCACGTTTGCTAGTTTGACTACTTAAGAAGTGATTCAGTCTTGGGGGAATGGAGATTAGTTATATAAAATTGACCAAGATTAAAGCTTTAGTTAATTTTGTCAACTATGTCAACTAATTAACTGGGTCCTCTACATATTCTCCAAATTTTCACTTCGCCTTTCTTTGCTCCAAAAGTTGACATGCTAATTTGTCGGAGTTTTTTATTTGATTTGTACTTGCCTCTTTTCTTTATAATATGTACACTTACTCCTCTGACATCTGATGTAAAAGAATTATGGGTGTGTAATTTGGTTCTCTGTTCTCGTCCTAACCTTGCCTCTGAAATTCTACTGCATCTTGTAGAGCTAGCTCATCTGAGTTCATAATACCATTCTGTAAATTCTCGAAGAGCCTTGCTCATTCTTACACTGTTGGAATGAGGTTTAAGATGCGTTTTGAAGCAGAAGATGCAGCTGAGAGAAGGTCAGTACTGTTCTGGTTGCAGCATCCCAAAAGGATGAATTATCAAATTCTAATGTAGAGCATTTCTGGCAGGTATACTGGCCTGATTACTGGGGTTAGTGACTTTGATCCTGTTAGATGGCGTGGCTCAAAGTGGAGGTCCCTATTGGTATGCATTTGTCTTGGTGGTTCTTTATGTAGTTGCATGCAAAAGGTTTTGGTCAGGATGTGCATTTTCTTGAGCAATGTTTTCACATTGTGAAATAGGCATTTGTGTTGAGTCACAGCCCGTCCTGTGCTGTAAAATTTGCAAAAATGGTGAAGATAATATGATAACCTTAATCCAGCTAGCCACTTCGTCTTGTACTTTGATGATCAAACACCTAGTGATTATTGACCCACTTCGGCAGGTAAGGTGGGATGATCTAGACACTATCCGACATAACAGGGTCTCTCCATGGGAAATTGAGCCAACTGGTTCAGTTTCTGCATCCGGCAGCTTGATGGCACCTGGTATGAAGAGGGCAAGGGTGGGTTTGCCTTCAACAAAACCAGATTTTCCGGTTCCCAGAGGTCCTGCATTTTCCTAGAGATGTTTTGTTAATAAATTGTCTTTTGACTTTTTAGTTTGTAGATATTGACCTCCTATTTTATATTGTTCAGATGGGACAGGAGTGTCGGACTTTGGGGAATCTTTGAGGTTCCGGAAGGTCTTGCAAGGTCAAGAAATGATGGGTTTGATTTCACCTTACGATGGTGTTGATGTTCAGAGTCATCACCCATCAGAAATAAGGAGGTGCACTCCTTTTTCTGATAATTCGAGGATATCTGCAACAGGAAATTCTGCAATTTCGTTTGAAACCACAGGCTTTGGTGAATCTCTTCGATTCAATAAGGTCTTGCAAGGTCAAGAAACAGTTTCAGGGTCTGGAAGAGGCCTCTTTGCTAACACGGTACATTCAAACATAGTGCAAGGAATCACTGATTGTGCTCGAGCTTCAACCTCTTGGAATGGATGGTCTCACCTAATGCAGGGTTGTAATACATACCACAGCCCCTCTGCCCAACCATTACAGGTGTCATCGCCTTCTTCTGTGCTAATGTTCCAGCAAAACCGCATTCCAACAACATTCCATATTAATCTAGAGGATAATAATGAGTTTGGCAACCAGGTTTTGTCCTCTAGGTCCGTAAAAGATGTTGGGAACCTCACATCATCTAGGAAGGAATACCCTCAAGGTGTTGATTCAGTTGGTCATCTGAAAGAACGTAATAATCAACTGGGTATGTCATGTTCTACTTTCACAACTCATTCATCATACAAGGGCAATCAAGATTTAGTCATGGCTTGTAAAAGTAGCTGCAGACTGTTTGGTTTTCCCTTAACTGAGGAAAGAAATGCCACAAGTAATGATTTCAGTCCCAATCAAGTTTCGTCTTGTGAGGAGCGTTTGCTTCCGAAGCCTCCTCTGGTGAGTAAGATAGTTGGGAGCAGTTGTACTAAAGTAAGCGACCTCTATGCCATTAGAGACACCCTTCTTGATATTGCATTGTAGTTTGTTTTTGTGTTGTACGATAAGAACTTGAAAATGGGATGAGAGTTGTAGCAATGGCAAATGAACTTCCCAACTTCATAGGCTCGGTGATCTGATTTCGAAGCAGTAGTGGTAACTAGGGATTTGAAAGAGGGCTTTGACTGGGAATGGTCATAACTTGTTCACAAGGATTGCGAGGATGATTCGTTGCTGGTTGACGATTTTATTTTGCAGTAAGTACCTTTCTTTTAAATTTCTGTAATTTGCACTGTACTCCGGACCCTTTTGGTTCGATTGCTTGTTTATAAAGAATAAGCAAAATAAAAAAGCAAAGAGAAACCCACTTGTTAGGCAACCAATTGCTTATTTCTCACTGCAGTATTTTCTTACTAACGAGCAATAAGCAAATGAGCCTCCACCAAACAGGCTTATTTGCTTAATAAGCAAATAATTAGCAAGTGAACCAAGGCGTCTGAATTGTCATGCCTTTGAGCTAGAAACTGAAGCGTGTGTTTCCTTTTGCTTTCGATTCTTATTTTGCAGTATTCTCAGCTATGTTTTGCAGAAACATGGTGTGATGTTTTCCGGTAGTGAATTGTTGGAAGATCAGCTTGGTACTGTGTAGAATTTCTCAGCCTATGGTAGATCTTGTAACTATGCTTGTGAGTTGTGGCTAAACTCTCCTCTATGGGTAAGAAAAATTGTAGTTGATTTCCTATGATTTTCTGACAGTAGAGTCTTAACTTGGTAAACAAACTGCTTAGACATAATGAAACAGTTGTTTATCTATCCGCCTCGGAGCTCGGAGATGCTTTTTTTAGCCAATATTCAATCTTGTGCATATTCTCACCTGAAATTATTGGCCTTTGCTTGCTTGATGGATTTCTACCTACTTCTTGGTGTGTAGATTCGAAAGTATGCCTTCTTTTTGGTTCTTATGTTAACCTTCTCATAGCAATCTTTACTCGGTTAACGACTGCTTAAACCAACACGATACACTTTAGTATGGACACTGGGAATGCTTTTATGAGCTAAAATTTACATTGCCCAATACTTGTTTGATAGATTGCTCTGCCTATTTTGATATTCTTGCCTCGAGGATTTGAAATGATGCCTTAGATTTCGTTTTAATTTGCACTAATGTTGTTTTTCCTCTGTCTAAGCGTCAATTGTTTCACTGATCTGGCTTTACCCGCTTCTTGTTCATCTCTTCACTAAGTTGGTTCATTTGGTTTGGGTAATCTCCGATTCCTGCTTGGGACTTGGGCTATCTTATCATTGATATTTCATGAACCTCCAATCTAAATAGGAAACTAACGTCGAGTTCTGCTTAGTTTATTTTTATTTTTAATTTTTTCGCCTTATTGTATCACTCCACCACAATGTGAGTGCAGAAGCTGTTTCAAGAAGTCTTTTCAGGGGGGGGGGGGGGGAGGAGGGGGGAAAGCAGTTGAAAATGACGGAGGGTCCATGATTTCCTGGAGTTAGGGTACATATGATCAGTGGTTTTGGGTTTAAACTTCATATTCAGTCCGAGTATCAACTCCAAAACTCTAGTCTCTCTTCACATCTATTTGGACTAGATTTGATAAATTCACTCGGTACCTAGGAGTCGCCAAGGTTTTATTGGCCGTTAACTTCAGGGGAGTCGAGGTGCATGTAACTTTATTCACCGGTTATCAAACAAAAAGTTTGCAATGGTATGGTACTCCAAAATTGAATACCATGAGTTTACGTATAATCCCTCACTCTCCTTGAGGCTATTGCTACGGTTTACGTGGTATATTGACTTAGGGTTATTTTTCCGGGTTTAAGAGTTACTAATTAACTGGGATAGAGAGTAATACAGTACATAAGTTGCAAAATACAAATGCCTTCCCCTACAATACTTAGTAAGGGTTATTTAGTCCTTAAATAATGGAGAAAAATATGCTTACGGATCCATGAACGCATGGTTGAGAGACTAGAAACAATAGTACCAATCTCAAATCAAATAAATATCAACTAATCATCAACCAAATAGAAGTCTACTAATTGAATTTAAAAAGCATAAAAAGAAACCCTTGTTTTTCATCTAAAATGAACCATATGGAAAATATGTCATTGAATTGCTAAGCCTTGGGCTTTGCTTAAGTGATCCTCCTTTATAGTGGAGTAGTTTATACGAAGTCCCAACAATTCCCATATTGCAAGGCATATTCTGCTGCTAAGGCTAAATCTTGATCGCTCGGTTGCTTCGGACTCGCTATGCCCACCACCAAAGTGAGAATTTCCTCGAGACCTCGATGCCGAAATAGCGGGCAGCGTTTCTAGTTAGGGTTTCATCGCCGCTGCTTTTATCATTCGTCTCGCTCTTGCCGTCTCTGGTGGAGAGGGACTGTAGTTGTTTGCCACCACTGCATCCTCCACGGAAGCCACCACTGCCTCCTCCTCCGCCGAAGCCACCCCAGCCTCCCCGGCCTCCACCTCCCCTTCCCATGATATTGATCTCCTATAGGGTTTCGGAAAGGGTTTTACTTTTACCCCGCTAGGGCGTACGCTTCTTATGGAAGAGAAAATCCTCTAATAAATTGGGTATATGTGAATGGGTATAGAGGCGGATAGAAAAAGAAAAAGAAAGGAAAAGAAAAAAGAATGGATATGGATGGGAGCCCCATTTCATTTTAAAAAAAATAAAAATCAGTGAATGGGCCAAGTAACATGGGGAGGGGAATTAGTGCTTACGGGAATCGAACCCTGGTCATGTGCATGAGAGTGTAAGGGAGGCACCAACGACACTCCACTCCACTTGCTAAAAATGCGCCAACTCCTTACCACTGAACGACGAATGACTTTTGATGTAGAGTTGGTGAAGTTGGTAACGTGGCGAGATAAGACTTAAGAGAGGGTCAAATTATGGGCTAGTACTATATCACACGCATTAGATTTATTTGTAAGAGATTAAATTCTCTCCACCATAAGTGGAAAATCTCAAGTTTCTACAACTTGCATTTGTGGATCCTACCGTGCATGTAATGTGGTAATCTGAACCGTTTATCTTGTAAGACATGTAAAATAGTATATTTACGCAAAAAAATCAGCTTGAGCGGATATCGATAGGCATATCAAAAACTAAATTTTGGTTTGTAAGATGGACAGTCTGTTTTTTAAAGTTCAACTATCCATGGCCCTCTATTTTATAAATTAAAATTCAATTTTTGATATGTCTATCGATATTTAATTTAATTTAATTTTTTGCGTGGATGTACTACTCTGCTAGTCTTGCAAGATGAACGGTTCCGATTACTGCAATGAACGCAAGGTGAGGCCCATAATAATGTGGTGGAAACTTGGAGTTTTCCATCTAAGGTAAAGAGAATTTAAAATCTTATTTTAATCATACCTATCCAAATTATGACTCCATTTTGTCAGGGAAGTTCCCAATCTCCATTCAACACAAAAATTAACAAAATCATAGTAGTAAATTTTTTATGAAAGCAACCAGTTTGTGCATGTGCATATATTGACAATGTTGTCGTTGTTATTGTACCTTTATTTGTGGGCCCTGAATTCACAAGTTTTGCCAATAAATTAAAATTAATCCCCGACAACTTTAGACTGTCCCGTGAGTTTCTTTCTCTTAGTCTATATTCAGCCACCTTTTCTCTTTGAATTAAAATGAGAGTTGTAATGTCATGGGAAGCTTCTCAATATTTTTTGTTTATAAAATAATGACTCATTCTCGTGTTTCTACGTGGACTGGAACCAAGGGACAAACGACGACCTTTACTCCTTCCAATTTCAATAGTAGTCACGGATTTAGGCACTGGTTTTTTAGACCCATAGGCAACGTTTGATAGGAGGGATTAGAGGTAAGATTGAACTATTAGTCATTCCACCCAATTTAATTCCGTGTTTGTGTAACATTTAACTTACCAAAATATCTCCTTGTTTACCCTAAAAATTAGGATTGTCCACGGTGCAGATTGAATCGGATTCTTATGAATCTAATCCTAATCTGTATCTCACGGTTTTTAGAGATTGCAATCTAATCCTAATTCAAAAGTCTCACAGTTTGATACCGATTTTATCCACGAATTTCCTTCCATGAAAATAAAATAATGCTACTACTAACTAAAATTGTGAGAACTCATCCCAAGCAAGGTCCCACATTGGCTATAGAAATTGAAACAGAATATAAGTGATTTTGACCCGTTACTGTATAACTTGAAGTTAACTTTTTGAGTCACGTGGTTAGGCAAATAGTTAGCAAGTTAGTTGGATCGGGTTGTTATAGTTGGTATCAGAGCACAACCCTGATCTACATGTTGGGGGCCACCTCTAAAATCTGGTACGAGCACAATGATTGTGTTGTACAGAGCTAAATGCCACATCATGACCACTAGGGGAAGGTTACTGGGCCAATGCAACGGGGACATTACAGCCAAGGTGGGGAGATTGTGAGAACTCATCCCAAGCAAAGTCCCACATCGGCTAGAAATTGGAAATTGAAACATAATATAAGTGATTCCGACCAGGTACTATATAACTTGAGGTTAATCTTTTAAGCCACACGGTGGTTAGACGAATGGTTAGCAAATCAACTAAGGCGGATCGGTACAAAAATGCAAAGTGCTAACACTTATTTAGTGTTATACAAATTTAATTGATACTTTTGTTTCTAGAAATGTAACACAAGTAATATTTAAGTGATACTCATGCGTTCTTGAGAATTAAGTATTTGCCTATTTGGAGGCTTTATATTTTGTGTTCTTATGTAATAATTAGTACTCCCTCCGTCCCTTATTTAGTGTCCAGTATTCCATTTTAGGCTGTCCCTTAATAAGTGTCCATTTTGTAAAGTTAGTGGATAAAAGTTGGTGTATTGTCTATTTTGTCCCTAAAAGTAGATTCCATTTTGAAAAGTTAGTGAGTAAAAGTGTAATGATGATGGGTAAGTAGGGAAAGTAGAGGAAAAAATTGATGTAAAAGGTATAATGATGATGTTTATTTAATAAGTTGGAGTTACGAAGCAGGACACTTAAAAAGTGACGGAGGGAATAGAACTTTAAATTAATTTGACTTTCTCATATTATAATTGTTGCTGTAAAAATTGTTAAATATTAACTCTTTAAGCACATAATTTTTTTTATTACACCTTGGGCACTAAAAATCTTTAGGCCGGCTTTAGTCGTGCGCGTTCAAAAGTTACATTAATTATTAAAATGGACGATTAAAATTGCACGGAGCTGTGATTATATGAAAAAGTTTTTCTCAGAGTATGGAGTGGAGGGTTTTTTTTTGATCCGCGTATGGAGTGGAGGTTGGGGCAAAAGACTTGAAAGGCCAATCCGTGGTCGGCGAGAGATTTGGTTTGAAAAGCCAAACAGGGGTCCACCTTCCTAGGAGGCTGGCTGGCTGGCTGGCCCCTATGACTGAAGGCCGCCGTCTACTGGACTAGAAAAGTAGAAATCCGTCTGACAAATCATTGACGCAACGCCACGTCAACAATTGCAAGAGACGTCATGACCTCCGTCATAGCGTTGACGCCCAAGTCTTCCGATCCTACCGGCCAGCCGAGTAAGTATCTACTGTAGACCCAGCCCACATAACATGACAATGGGTGTACTCTTAGCCACCTGCACTCCACTCCCCCTTCACGTGCTTGATTTAAGGTTGCATTCTTTTAAATTTGTTTGCATTCTTTCTTTCGTGTGTTTTGTTCATTTTTTATTGTTTTTGAATTTTTGTTAGATTCGCGTTGTATTGTTTGGATTAATTATCTATCTCGAAGTGAGAAGTCTAAAAAGAAAAAATTATCACCAAAAGAAAAAAAATTCACTAAAGATGAAAAAAAAACCAAAATGATGTCTTTTTGTCTAAAGTATCGTCTTATATAAATATTTTTTCAATCCCGGTCCACGTTTTTTTTATTTTTTGATTTCTCTCGTCGAAAATAATGATTAAACCGAAAAAATTACGACGAAAAGCTCCAAGTTGCGAAAAATAAAAAATACCAAAAAAATATTTCAGACAAAAAATTTAGGAGAATGCGGCCTTAATCTTCTTCCCCAAGAATTTTAGAACTTAGAATTAAGTTTAAAATATTTTTGAAAGACACTTATTTTTGTTGTTCACAATTTTCTCAAGATCACACGCAGGCACTATGTGCCAGTTATTACTATGTGTATTTTATCAGATGTCCCCGAAGGGACGTTATTACTGTGTATATAGTATCAAAAAGGTTTTACAAAGATAGTATTTGTACAATAGATGTTTTGAGATTGTGCAGCAATAATATGTTGAACAATGATGCTACAGTTAGTCTAGTTGGTCGGTAGGTTTGTCCCCTATTCAATAAAGTAATTTGTTCTGAAATTATCAAGTCCATTTGGTTTGATCGGGGAAGAAATGAGTTAGAGGAATGCATAAGCTCACTAACTCTTCTTTGGTGGTGGAAGACCACACCACGTCATAGGCCCGAGATACCAAATTCCTTCTCCCGGCTCCACCAAAACCGTAACCTTATAATCCCCCCAATCCATGCATATATTCTCCCCAACCCCTTCCCTTCCCCTCTCCTCTCTCTCTCTCTCTCTCTCTCCTAATTCAAGAAACTATGCAATATGCTATCCCATACACATCAACAAGAACAATTCCTCTTTCCACCTCCAACTCCTCAAACTCCGACGGCTCTAAGCCGCCACCGTCTCTAAATACTAATCAAGATTCCATCCAAACAGGGGCAAGTGTGACAAAACTGGTGTCCGAGAATTCTGTCATAGTGTTTGGGCGGCGGGGGTGTTGCATGTGCCACGTCGTGAAGCGCTTGCTATTGGGTCTTGGCGCAAACCCGCCGGTCGTGGAGGTGGACGAAGACCAGGAAGCAGCGGTGATCGGAGATTTGTCGGCTATTTCAGGCGGCGGGGGAAATGGTGGGGAGGGGATGCAGTTTCCGGCGGTTTTTGTTGGTGGGAAGTGGTTTGGTGGGTTAGAGAGAGTTATGGCTACTCATATTTCTGGTGAATTGGTTCCTATGTTGAAACAAGCTGGAGCTCTTTGGCTTTGACTGATAATCAGCCCTTCTAGAATTAACTCTCTCTCTCTCTCTCTCTCTCTCTCTCTGTTTTTTGGTTTGGGTTTTTGAGGAATCATAAAAAGGCTTCTTCTTTTTCATTGATTTGTCTTTCCTTTTCCCACATTATACTGTATTTCCTAATGAAAACTCCTTGTGTCCCAAAAATAAATGTCCGTCCGCAAGAGGAGAATTTAAAAACAATACAAAATTTTTAAGGAAAATTCAAACTTTTTTAAACAATTTATTAGATATCCATGAGTTCTTCCAATTAATGAAAAAGTTTTATTTTAAGTTCTCATTTTACGGATTCGACATTTATTTTGGAACGAAAGTAGTAGTAGTAGAAGATTAAGAAGGGCTAGAGATACTGTTTGATCTTGTAATTTCGCTGTGATCGGTGTATATATGAGTGGGATTAATTTGTTTTACTTCGTGAATTTATTCCCCGTACCCGCCCTAGAAAGACTAATTCAGGGAAATCCCCCTCTACTCCTCTTGCAAGAGATCCAATTAAACTCGGGTTAACGTGTTATATAGTATGGACTAGTCCAATGCAAAAAAGGATTGTGCACGGGACGTGAAAATCGAATCCAGACGAAAGGTTTCTTCTTAAGGCTTCAAATGACTAATACTGCGTCAACTCATGTTCTTAAAAACTTTCAATTAAGAACAAAATCGTGCGTAAACGAAAGTCACACTGGTATGCATTTTTTTTTTTTTTTTGAGGGCACAAGGGTACGTATACATACGCTTGTATCAAAGGTTGTAGAATACTAACTAATTTCATCGTTCATTAGTGAAAGGGTCCATTTGAATATGAGTAATTATCTGTTTATTTGTTTGCGTGTACATATGCAAGTTCCACCGTCCATTTCATTGGTCCATGAAAATTTAACTACCATTTCATCTGTAAATTATTGGAAGGTTTAATTTTTTTTTACTAGCATTAAATTTCTTCAAATTTCGGAAGAAAATTCAAATAAGAACAATTTTGTGAAATAGCTCCTAGGAGATTTGGACTAGTCCAACTATGGGAACTTACATAAAATTTTTCACTTGGTCAAGTAGATTCAAGGGAAAGAATATCATAGCTTCGCCGAAATGTTGAAACCAAACCACTTAAATTTCCATTTTCTTTTCACCATACCTTGGGTTTGACTTGACTTTGATGTCTTATTCTTTCAAGGCCACTTAAATTTGCATTTTCTTTTCAAGGCTCCTAATTTTTTTTGCCTAAATTTGTTTTCGGTATTTTTTAATTTTCGCAACTTTTAATTGAGATTTTCGTTGTAATTTTTGAAAGTAATCATGACGAGAGGGATCAGAAAAGTATAAAAATGTGGACCGATATTGGAAAAAGTTCATATAAGACGACACTTTAGGTATAAAAAAAAAAAAAAAAAGACAATTGTTTGATATTTTTTGTCTTTAGCTAGTATTTTTTTTTTTTTTTGTTAATACTTTTGGTCATAATTTCAACTAAACGTCCATTTAGCATAAACAACTTGTCTAAAGTCCTCAAGTTACTGTCATGGTGTACTAGCCCTGCATTGGTAGAAGTCATGGCAATCCGAAGAGGGATTCTGTTGGGGAGCCAGTTGGGGTTAAGATCAATTATAGTGGAGAGTGATGTTCAAGCTGTGATAAATATGATAAATGGGCAGATTGTGACTAGTCAGGAATTTGGGGTTATTATTCATGATATCCAAGCCTTGGGTAGATGTTTTCCTGTCTGTTTTTTTTCCTTTGCTCGTAGGTCTTGCAATATGGTTGCTCATCTGTTGGCGAGCAGAGGTAGTTGGTATAGGGTCTTGTCTTTGAACTGATTCCCCACCGTCATGGTTACTTGATCCCTTAATTAGGGATGAGTCCCATTCTTGATGTAATGATTTCTTTTGTGGTTATAACATCTGTTATCGGTTGGCAAAAAAAAAAAAAAAAAGTCCTCAAGTTACTGGCAAACATTTTAGGGAAATCCAACTCTTTTAGCGAAATTATATGGGGTCAGCTAACTGAATTCATTTTTTTATTTTTCAATTAGCCTAGCTAGTCGCAGTTGTTTATGGTCATCTTGCTTTGCTGTTTTCATGAATTAATGGTATAGTAATAAATATGGTTAGCTTTAGTGGTCTCGAATACATCTTGTCACGTACACTTGTTTAATTTAATTTGCACTTTAGCTTAGTTGACAAGAATTAATGGAGTATTTAGTGGGAGACTCATAGTGCATTTTCGCTGTTAACATGTGGATGAAGTTATCATCAATTTGGACAAGCTTGTACACGCGTAATCTTTTTTAGTACAAACACGTTTGGACAAGTTTATGCACGTAATTTATTTAAAAAATTACAAACGCATTTACATGCATCAAACGGGAAATAGACCCGCAATTATATTAAGCCCAACTTATAATCCGAACAATATATTAATGCCTATTTTGGGGAAGAATTAAATAATCCATGCTTGTGGCAAGGACCGACTCCCTTACCTTTCCTATAGACTTGTACAAGAGAGGCCAATTAAACTAACCCTAATTGGTTTATTGTAATTTAAGCAAAGTTCATTTTTAATATGGCCGCCCCTCCCCTTCGGTTGAATTTCCTTTTTCTCCGTCCCCTTTATAATATGTTACTTTTGTTGATTAAAAAAAAAAAAAAATGTGGCCTCCCTTTCCCTCTCTGTGAGAAGCATTGATGTACTGTATTTCATTAATTGAAAATTTTGGAATGATATGAGTGAAATTGAGAAGAATATATATATATCTCTCTCTCCCTCTCTGGACATTCGCCGGTCAATATGTGATGATGTAGACTCAAAGATTAATTAAATAAGACACTTCACAATTGTGTTTTTCTTGTATTATCATCATCCTTATCTTCCCACTATTTATCATAAATAAATCAACATTGCTATTGACACAGATAATACATACACAGATACTATATAGATTTCAATGTGGGATTCACTACGGGTTCTACACAAATGGTCCGAGCAACTATTATTAGCAATTCTCTGTTGGTGGGCCTACATAGATTATAAAATTAAACATTGTATGTTATCGAATAAGGCTTGAGTGATGTCGGTATTATCCATAAGGTTGTGATCGTTCAATTAATGTGACCCGAATAATGGACACGTCTCTATTAGCACGTATTTGGGTCATATCATGTGCGTTACATGGTGCGGGCTTATTTTATATGTAGAGACCAATTAAAGGCCCAATATGGTTTCATCTTTTATGATGAGCTATGATGGAACTAGGCCTTATAAATAGGTGGTCAAGGTCCCCACTCCACTCCAACCCTAGCATCTTTTCTCATACCATCCCATCGTGTGTGTGACTAAGGTTAAGATCAAGAGAAGGGTTTTGGAGGCGGAAGACGAATAACCACGCACTAAGGTTTTCATCCTCCATTGCGATAGATATGCATCCGGTATAATTATTTTCTTCAATCGTTTGACATGAGTTCTTGGGTTTAGGGTTTCTTATGAAATTCTACAAGTGGTATCAGAGCCTCTTGTCAGATTATTGAGGAAAATATAAAGTTTTGGTTTTCTTCTGTTCCGGAAACAAGTAATAACTGCAAGCCTAATATCGGCTAGATTTTTCGATTATCGCTTGAAGTCATTTTCTTGCTGTGTAGTTACATGGATCAATATATAGTTATTCAATTGATCTATTATGCCTACAGTAATACGATTTGCCTACTGTAATACGGTTTGCATGGCGACGTTTGGCTATTAAAACTTCAGTTTTGAATTCCTTTTCCATCTGGTGGTAACTTTTGTTACCTACTTATGAGAATATAACCTTTTTTTTATTAATTGTTTTATGTTGGTGAATACAAGTGATTTTCCAGTATACGTTTTTGCCAATCATGGTTAGATTGCTTGTATACACTGCCGTTTAAAGGATCAAAAAGTGCATTTTATGCTACCATGCAATACAGTGCGACTACGGCGATTAAAGTTCATGGTCATTACTTGTTTCAATTAAGGATTTAGTTTGGGGAACGAAGATTATTTTGTAGTCCATATCTAGGGTTTGGAATAATTAAAGTCATATATCACCAAAGTGGTCTTTGTCATAGAGATTTTCTTAAACTTAAAGATAAAAGTTTTGGATTACATAAAGTTACATTTAGATCCATGTGGATAGTGATTGGCCCAAAGTAAGGTTATTATTTGGCCAGATTTTAAACGGTATAAGGTAGTTGTTTTTGAATAATATAGTTCTAGAATTTGCCTATGCGTTCAATAGTTGGCTCAATGGAAGACTTTTGATTGGCTAAGCCTATTTTATATTGTTCATATTAACTAGCCTTATTGATAAGAAGACCACTAGCATGTTGTATTTACTGTCCAAAAGACTTGATTATGATGATGCCTTTAGGTTTCTCGAAAGGGCCCACCACTAAAGGCATAAATATCAAGTTTTTTTTTTTTTTTTTTATGTCTGCTTTGTCTAGTTGCGTGCCCCTACAATTAGACTAAGTTTTGCGTGATAATTATAATCAAGTTTTCATATTTTTATCATTGCACTAAAGTAGATGGATATTTGTTAACTGTGACTTTTTCTTTTATCATGTTATAGCGAATGTATCTTCTATATCTGCCAACTTAAACAACATTCCAGTTCTTAAGGATTCCAACTTCAAAAAATAGAAAAAGCATGTTACAATTCATTCTCATGGCTATTTGGGCATTAAGAAAAGAAAATTAGACCCTAGGATTAATGGAACTGCAGATGCTAGGACTTTACAGACAACTGTGCAACAGATCCATGATAAAGGTGTTTTCTATTTCTTTGGCAAAAACGTTGTTGGTCATGAGAAGAAGAATTGTCCCAAATATCACAAGTGGCTCGCAAAGAAAGGTATTCAATTTAGTTTTATTTGCTGTGAATTTAATTTGGCTGAAGTACCACTAAACACTTGGTGGATAGATACAGGTGCAACCATCCACATAAGTGTGTCTATGTAAGATTGTTTAAAGAGTCAAACACTCAGTGATGCCGAAAGGTTCGTTTATATGGGAGACGACAATAAAGTTTGTGTTGAGGCAATTGAAGTCTATAAACTTAAATTAGAATCTAATTTTTATTTGGATTTGGATGAGAATGTTTACATACAGTCATTTTGACGGAATTTGATTTCCTTTTCCCGTTTGGACAAATCCGGTTATACTTGTTCATTTGAAAACGGAGGTTTCAGTCTTTTCCAAAAATCAATTATTATTGGTACTAGATCTCTAGTCAATAGTTTATACAGGCTAGACTTGGATGCCTCTCACTTAAAGTTTGATGAAATTTTGCATGTTGACAAATATGGTACGAAGCGAAGATTAATCAATGAGAACTCTTCTGTATTGTGGTACAAGCGTTTGGGATATATCTCGAAAGAGAGAATTGAAAGACTTGTGTCAAATAGAATTCTTGATCCTCTTGATTTTTTATATTTTAAAATCTGTGCTCAATGTATAAAGGAGAAGCAAACAAACATAAAAGAAATTTGGTGCCAAAAAAAAAAAGAGTTTAGACGTTTTCAAAGTGATACATATCGTTTTTGTGGTCCATTCCCTACGGCTTCTTAGAATGATCAACAGTATTTTATCACTTTTACAGATGACTATTCTCGTTATGGTGTATGGTAGCTAATTTTTCCTTTACCAGATTCTTTTTGGGGAGAAGTCTTAAAGACTGCAGTTTATATCTTTTATTGAGTACCTAGTAAAGTAGTAGCTAAAACCCCATATGAGTTGTGGACTAAAAAGAAGCTTAGTCTTAGGCACTTCCATGTCTAGGGTTGTCCAACTGAGGCTAGGCCTTATAGGCCTAACGAAAGAAAATTGGACTCAAGAACTATTAGCTGAAATTTTATGAGATACTCGAAAAGGTCAATGGATTTCAAGTTTTATTGTCCTTCCACAAATATCATAATTGAGACGAATAATGTCAAACTTATTGAGGATGTTGAAAGTAGTGAGAGTGCACAATCGAGGAACTTTGAATTTGAGGAGGAACATATTAAGATTCTTATGATTCATGTTGAGATTGATGAGGTGGTCACACCTGTCTTTGTAAGAGACACGAATGCAAACCACCAAAATATTCCTGAGTTGGCTCCAACTAATACAGAAGAACCCCAACAAACTCAATTGGAGGTGCCAATGAGATCGAATAGGGAGAGGAGATCAGCGATTTTAATTGATTATATTATTTATCTTCAAGAACATAAGTTTGACATAGGATTGGAAGATGACCCCATTTCAATCAAGCCGAATAAAGTGTTAACTCCCTAAAATGGACGAATGCCATATTGAATGAGTTAAAGTCTATGAGTGAAAATGACGTTTGGGATCTTGTCGAATTTCTTAAAGGTGTCAAACCCGTTGGTAAATGGATATTTAAAACCAAACGGGATTCGAAAGGCAATATCGAAGGATATAAGGCACGTCTTGTTGCTAAAAACTTTACTCAAAAGGAAGGTATTTACTATAAAGAGACTTTCTCTCTGGTATCATCGAAAGACTCTCTCAGGATTATTATTGCACTTGTAGCTCATTATGATTTGAAACTTCACTAAATGGATGTAAAGACTGCGTTTCTTAACGGTGATGTTGAATAAACCATATATATGGTGCAACCAAAACGTTTTGAGAGAACATATGGTTTTTAAACTAAAGACATCCATTTATGACTTAAAGCAAGCATCTTGTCAATGGTATTGGAAGTTTGACCATGTAATTTCCTCTTTTGGTTTTAAGGAAATGTTATGGATCAATGTGTTTATCATAAGATCAGTGGGAGCAAATTCTTTTTTCCAGTATTGTTTGTCGATATCTTACTTGCAAGCAGCGATACTGGCTTATCACAAAAGCCGTATGTTGATTAGGTGCTCAGTAGATTTGGAATGTAGAGTTGTGCACCATATGATGCACAAATTGCCAAAGGTGACAAAATGATTTTGCTTCAATGCTCAAAGAATGATTTGAAAAGAAAACAAATGGAAGACATCCATTATGCATCAGCAGTAGGGAGTCGTAATGCTCTAATTTGTATGCATCTGGATATTGTGTGCACAGTTGGAGTGTTTGGTAGATATTTGCAAATGACATACTCACATATCGAAAATCTAACTATTTGAAAAAACATTGGATATTCGGACTTCGAGTTTGTTATTGCTTGCTATAAAGCAACAAAGCAAGCGTTATGGTTGCAGAATTTTATCACTTGGCTTCATATGGTAAGTAACATCAAAAAGTCACTAAGGATTTACTTTTATAATAAAGCTGCTGAATTGTATTCTAAGCATGATAAGAGTTCGTCAAAATCGAAGTATATTGACATCAAATTTCTTGTCGTTAAGAAAAGAGTTTAGAATCTTCTTATATCAATTGAGTACATTAGTACATAACTCATGATTACAGATCAGCTTACTGAGGACTTGCCATCTAAAGTGTTTAAGGAGTATGTAGCTCGTACAGGAGTGGTTAGTCCTAATGAAGTACTCCTTCCAATCCATAATGTTTGTCCGGTCCGCAAAACGGAGACGTAAAAATAATACTATTTTTGTAAGAAAAGTTGGTAAAAAATTCAACAATTTACTAGATCTCAACGCGTTCTTTCAACTTATTAAAAAATTTTGAATTTTTTCTTGAAAGAAATGCAATATTTTGTAGTGCTCGTTTCGCGAACCGGACAAATATTATGGGACGGAGGGAGTATTTTGTTAGTGGGAGTTATACTACTCATATTATGTATATTTGACAGTTGCGGTGATCACATTTGGTTTATTGATGATTCTGAAATAAAGTTGCGTGTTTTTTAAATTGTGGTTATATATGAAATTTTGAAAATAGGCATGATACAGGAACTCTATTGAGTTATAAAGTTGGATAAGTTGAAAACAAGCATGACAAATAATCACATTGCATGCGTTTTTGTTAGTGGGCCTACATAGATCATAAAATTAAACATTATATGTTGTCGAATAAGGCTTGAGTGATGTCGGTATTATCCATATGGTTGTGATCGTTCAATTAATATGACCTGGGTAATGGACACGTCTCTATCAGCTCGTATTTGGCTCATATCACGTGTGTTAAGTGGTGCACATATTTGTGATCGTTAAAGGGCCCAATATGGTTCCATCTATTATGATGGGCTATGATGGAACTAGGGCTTATAAATAGGTGGTCAATGTCCCCACTCAAACCCTAACCTCTTTTGTCATACCATCCTATCGTGTGTGAGACTAAGGTCAAGATCAAGAGAAGGGTTTTGGAGGCAAAATACGAATAACCACGCACTAAGGTTTTCATCTTCCATGGCGACAGGTACGCATCGAGTATAATTATTTTCTTCAATCGTTTGACGTAAGTTCTTGGGTTTAGGGTTTCTTATGAAATCCTACACCTATAGGTATCCGACTGAGCTGATTTTTTCTTGAGCACTTGAAAAAATATTTTACATTTAATGAACAGATCAGATTGGTTGTGTGAAACCCATAGTGGACCCAATATTAAAATCTGTGTGTGCATTGTCTGTGTGAACAAACATACTGTAAATAAATTAATTAGAGACTTGAGTTGGAAAGTTTACCCCATTTCCATACGAGAATGAAGAGGCACTCACGCATAGGAATTGTTATTTCGCTCGCCCCATCTGTATTCGATCCAATTTCCGCCTCGAATGGATCGGTAATTTCAATCCAATGTTAGCAATTTTCTGTTAGTGGGCCTACATAGATCATAAAATTAAACATTGTATGTTGTCGAATAAGGCTTGAGTGATGTCGGTATTCCCCATTAAGTTGTGATCGTTCAATTAATGTAACCCGGGTAATGGACACGTCTCTATTAGCACGTATTTGGGTCATATCATGTGCGTTAAGTGGTGCGGGCTTATTTTATATGTAGAGACCAATTAAAGGGCCCAATATGGTTCCATCTATTATGATGGGCTATGATGGAACCGGGGCTTATAAATATGTGGTCAAGGTCCCCACTTCAAATCCTAGCCTCTTTTCTCATACCATCCCATCGTGTGTGAGACTTAGGTCAAAATCAAGAGAAGGATTTTGGAGGTGGAAGACGAATAACCACGCACTAAGGTTTTCATCCTCCATGGCGACAGGTACGCATCCGGTATAACTATTTTTCTTCAATGGTTTGACATGAGATCTTGGGTTTAAGGTTTCGTATGAAATTCTACAAGTAGTATCAGAGCCTCTTGTCAGATTATTGTTGAGGAAAATATAAAGTTTTCGTTTTCTTCTATTCCAGAAACAAGTGATACCTCCGATCTACCTAATCTTTGGGTAGATTTCTGATTCTCGTTTCGTTATCGGTTTTATTTTGGTTAATTAGATTAGGGAATTTTTTATCAATTGATCTAATATGTATACTGTATTACGGTTTGCATGGTGGTGTGCGGCAACTAAAATACAAATTGATACACATCAATTTTTGATTCCTTTGTCGAATCTGATGGTAACTTTTGTTACTCAACTTATGAGATACTAACCTTTGTCTATATTGGTGGGTACAATTTACACGTGAGTTTTACAGTTTTCATATTCTGTGCCGACCATGTTCAGATTACTCTCATGCTACTGTAAAGGGGATCAAAATTGATTGTTTATTTTTTAATGCTGCCATGTAATACAATACGACTACGGCGATTAAAGTTCATGGTCATTACTTGTTTTGATTAAGGATTTAAATGGGGCATAAAGATATCCTGCAATTCATATCCCATACTTAGGAAAATCAACGTGATATACCGATCGCCTAAGTGGTCTCTATCACGGTGATTTTCTTGGGTTTGAAGGTAAAAGTTTTGAGTTGCATAAAGTTACATTTAAATCCATGCGGATAGTAATCGGCCCAAAGGAAGGTTATTATTTGGCCGGATTTTAAACGATATAAGGTAGTTAATGTTTTTGAATAATATAATTCTAGAATTTGCCTATGCATTCAATAGTCGGCCCAAAGGAAGGCTTTTGATTGGCCAGGCCCAGTTTATATTGTTCATATTAACTAGCCTTATTAGTGAGAAGACCATTTGCATGTTGTAATTACTGTCCAAAGACTTGGTTATGATGATGTGTTAGGTTTCTCGAAAGGGCCTACCATTAAAGACACAAATATCAAATTTTATTTGTTTTGTCTAATTGTTTGCCCCTACAATTAGACCAAGTTTTGCATGATAATTATATTCAAGTTCTTTTATTTTTATCATTGCACTAAAGTAGATGGATATTTGTTAATTGTGAGCGTTTCTTTTATGTTATTGCTATATCTGCCAATTTGAACAACATTCCAGTTCTTACGGGTTCCAACTTTAAAAAATGGAAAGAGCATGTTACAATTCATTCTCTTGACTATTTGGGCATTAAAAAAGAAAAATTAAACCCTAAGGTTAAGGAAACTGCAAATACTGGGACTTCACAGACAACTGTGCAACAGAAACAGGATAAAGGTGTTCCCTGTTTCTTTTGCAAAAGGACTGTTGGTCATGTGAAGAAGGATTGTCCCAAATATCACAAGTGGCTCGCAAAGAAAGGTAACCAATTTAGTTTTGTTTGCTGTGAATTTAATTTAGCTGAAATACCACCCAACACTTGGTGGATAGATACAGGTGCAACTATCCACATAAGTGTGTCTATGCAAGGTTGCTTGAAGAGTCGAACACCCAGTGATGCCGAAAGGTTCATTTATATGGGAGACGGCAATAAAGTTTGTGTTGAGGCAATTGGAGTCTATAGACTTAAATTAGAATCTGGTTTTTATTTGGATTTGGATGAGACTGTTTACGTACCGTCATTTAGACGGAATTTGATTTCTGTTTCCTGTTTGGACAAATCCGGTTACACTTGTTCATTTGGAAACGGAGGTTTCAGTCTTTTCCAAAATTCAAATATTATTGGTACTGGATCTCTAGTTGATAGTCTATACAGGTTAGACTTGGATGCCTCTCACTTAAAGTTTAATGAAACCTTGCATGTTGACAAATATGGTACGAAGCGAAAATTGATTAATGAGAAATCCTCTGTATTGTGGCACAAGCGTTTGGGACATATCTCGAGAGAGAGAATTGAAAGGCTTGTGTCAAGTGGAATTCTTGATCCCCTTGATTTTTCAGATTTCAAAATCTGTGTTGAGTGTATAAAGGGGAAGCAAACAAACATAAGGAAATTTGGTGTCAAAAGGAGTTTAGACGTTTTAGAAGTGATACATACCGATATCTGTGGTCCGTTCCCTTCGGCTTCTTGGAATGGTCAACGGTATTTTATCACTTTTACAGATGACTATTCTTATTATGGGTATCTGTATTTGATACATGAAAAATCACAGGCACTGGACGTATTTAAGGCCTATAAAGCAGAAGTTGAAAATCAACTTAATAAGAAAATTAAGGCCGTTAGATCTGATCGTGGTGGTGAATACTACGGTAGATATGACGGATCAGGCGAACAACGTCCAGGACCTTTTGCGAGATACTTGGAAGAATGTGGCATCGTATCTCAATACACCATGCCAGGGACACCACGTCAAAATGGTGTATCTGAGAGACGAAATCGAACCCTTAAGGATATGGTTAGAAGTATGATGTCTAATTCTTCTTTACCAGATTCCTTGTGGGGAGAAACCTTAAAAACTGCAGTTTATATTCTTAATCGAGTACCCAGTAAAGCAGTAGCTAAGACCCCATACGAGTTGTGGACTGGAAAGAAACCTAGTCTTAGGCATTTCCATGTCTGGGGTTGTCCAACTGAGGCTAGGCCTTATAGGCCTAACGAAAGAAAATTGGACTCAAGAACTGTTAGCTGCTATTTTATTGGATACTCAGAAAGATCAAGGGGTTTCAAGTTTTTTTGTCCTTCCACTAATACCATAATTGAGACGGATAATGCCAAATTTATTGAGGATGTTGAAAGTAGTGGGAGTGCACAACAACCCAGGAATTTTGAATTTGAGGAGGAACATGTTGAGTTTTCTTTGATTCATGTTGACACTGATGATGTGGTCACACCTGTCTTAGTACAGGATGCGGATGCAAACCACCAAACTATTCCTGAGTTGTCTCCTACTAATACAGAAGAACCCCAACAAACTCAATTAGAAGTGCCAAGGAGATCCAATAGGGAGAGGAGATCAGCGATTTCAAGTGATTATATCGTTTATCTCCAAGAACATGAGTTTGATATAGGATTGGAGGATGACCCCATATCTTTCAGTCAAGCCAAACAAAGTGTTAAACTCCCTAAAATGGATGAATGCCGTATTGGATGAGTTGAAGTCTATGAGTGACAATGACGTTTGGGATCTTGTCGAATTGCCTAAAGGTGTCAAACCCGTTGGTTGTAAATGGATATTTAAAACCAAGCGGGATTCAAAGGGCAAAATCGAAAGATATAAGGCACGTCTTGTTGCTAAAGGCTTTACTTAAAAGGAAGGCATTGACTATAAAGAGACTTTCTCTCCGATATCATCGAAAGACTCTCTCAGGATAATTATGGCACTTGTAGCTCATTATGATTTGGAGCTTCACCAAATGGATGTAAAGACTGCATTTCTTAATGGTGACATTGAAGAAACTATATATATGGTGCAACCAGAAGGTTTTGAGACAAAAGAATCAAAACACATGGTCTGCAAACTAAGGAAATCCATTTATGGCTTAAAGCAGACATCCCGTCAATGGTATCGGAAGTTTGATAAAGTAATTTCCTCTTTTGATTTTAAGGAAAATGCTATGGATCAATGTGTTTATCATAAGATCAGTGGGAGCAAATTCATTTTTCTAGTATTATGTGTCAATATCTTACAGGCAAGCAGCGATATTGGCTTATCACAAAAGTCGTATATTGATAAGGTGCTCTGTAGATTTGGCATGCAAAATTGTGCACAATGAGTTTGCTCCAATACCCACAGAATGATTTGAAAAGAAACACAAATGGAAGACATCCCTTATGCATTGGCAATAGGGAGTCATGTGTATGCTCTAGTTTATACGCATTCGGATATAACATGCGCAGCTAGAATGTTTGGTAGATATTTACAAATGATATGCTCACATATCGGAGAATCTAATTAGTTGGATATTCGGACTCCGAGTTTGTTATTGCTTGCTATATATAAAGAAACAAAGCAAATGCAATGGTTGCAGAATTTTATCACTTGGTTTTATATAGCGAGTAACATCGAGAAGCCACTAAGAATTTATTGTGATAATGAAGCTGCTGAACTGTATTCTAAGAATGACAAGAGTTCGTCAAAATCGAAGTATATTGACATCAAATTTCTTGTCGTTAAGGAAAGAGTTCAGAATCATCTTATGTCAATTGAGTGCATTAGCACAGAACTCATGATTGCGGATCCGCTTACTAAGGGCTTACCACCTAAAGTGTTTAAGGAGCATGTTGCTCGTGCAGGAGTGGTTAGTTCTAATGAAGTATTTCATTAGTGGGAGTTGTGCTACTCATATGGTTGATTATTTGACATTTGTAGTGATCACTTTCAATTTATTGATGATTCTGAAATAAAGTTGCGTTTTTTTTAATTTGTGGTTATACATGAGGTTTTGAAAATATGCATGATACAGGAACTCTATTGAGTTATAAAGTTGGACCAATTGGAAACAGGCATGATAAAAGATCACATTGCATGCGTTTTCCATGCTACATATCCGTACTTCATCTATGTCGTTGAATACATAGGTATTTGTGACCATGGATGGGTCCTGTCATGATAAATATGGCAAAGGCCGCCATGATCCTATATTTATGTTTTCAAAGGACCAGATTGTTTTGAGATGACACTCATAAATTTTGACAAGAAAAGTTTGAACTCCTAAAGTTTACAATGTCTAATATCAGGATGACCTATGTGGCCCAAGTGGGAGATTGTTAGCAATTTTCTGTTAGTGGGCCTACATAGATCATAAAATTAAACATTGTATGTTGTCGAATAAGGCTTGAGTGATGTCGGTATTACCCATTAAGTTGTGATCTTTCAATTAATGTGACCCGGGTAATGGACACGTCTCTATTAGCACGTATTTGGGTCATATCACGTGCGTTAAGTGGTGCGGGCTTATTTTATATGTAGAGACCAATTAAAGGGCCCAATATGGTTCCATCTATTATGATGGGCTATGATGGAACCGGGGCTTATAAATATGTGGTCAAAGTCCCCACTCCAAATCCTAGCCTCTTTTCTCATACCATCCCATCGTGTGTCAGACTTAGGTCAAAATCAAAAGAAGGGTTTTGGAGGTGGAAGACGAATAATCACGCACTAAGGTTTTCATCCTCCATGGCGACAGGTACGCATCCGGTATAATTATTATGGCGACAGGTACGCATCCGGTATAATTATTTTTCTTCAATAGTTTGACATGAGATCTTGGGTTTAGGGTTTCGTATGAAATCCTACATCCAATTCCCATATCCTCCCTCTCACCCTCCTATATTTTGTCGATTTTATAAATGTACAAATTTTGTTATGTTTAATGAGAAAATACCTCATCGATGATAAGAAAAGAAAGTTAGAGTGTGAGAAATTTTTTAAAGAATTTTCTTTGGAGTGGCAAAACGAACAGGGAGGAGAGAGGGATATACGTCTGCTAGCATGGTTTTTTTTGTTAATTTTTCTATTTTTCCGAAACAAAAAGATAAAAAGAGCAATATGGACATACGCGTACGTATAGATGGATGAATAAATAGATATAAGACGCAACCAATAATCTATCTGTAGTCAGGCCGATAGAAGAAATCCAGGTACAACCGGTTATGGAGGAGTTTTCAGGGAGGAAAGAGGTCACTGGTTCATCGTTTTCTTTGGGAGCAGTGGCGGAGTCAGGATTTCGTTACCGGGAGGCCGGCTTAACAGACATATATTTTTTTATCGAAATGTATAATTATTAGTATGTCATAAGGTTTTTTTCTTTTCAGTTCATTACATTTGTACATTGAATTGATTCACGTGCTTATTTTTTATTTATGAAAGAAATTGAGTAATGAGAATGTAAAATAACCAATTTTTTTATCAAATTGAAGAAAAATTATTAAGATTATAAATAACTATACAAGAATAATTATCAATAATATTTAAAATCAAGTATGTATAAAATAAAAAATTTAAAACTTAGACGCTCGGGGAGCCGGGGCCGGGCCCCCCGGGCCTCTACACACCTCCCCCTTTTTTGGGAGGCTGGATGATTGTACAAGTTTGGATGCCAAACTATGGGGGATTATTTAAAGGCCTAGAGATAATTCAACAAGGAATGAAGACAATGGAAGTGGAGTTAGACTCAACTGCTGTAATTGACTTGATTAATGGAGATCCATCTGAGCATTCTTCACACATAGTTATGATCAAAGAGGGCAAAACCCTTATCATGGAGAGCACGAGATGCACCTTGCGGCACATGCTGAGGAAAGGTAACCAAGTGGTGAACAGACTTGCCAATATGGGAGTTGATCAAGAAGAGAAAATGGTGTCTCATAGCATATTGCCGGGCGATCTAATCCCACTCTTAAAGGCAGACATGCGAGGAGTGACTTCTGAGATAGTTTAATTGTTTCTTCATTTCTGATGTACCCAATATATATATATATATATAGTCATGCCGAGCTCATGCGAGTTCTAACTGGTGGGCCGGGGTAGTGGCTTCGCAAGCGAAGCCCAATATTTTTTCGAGTACAAAGGCCGACAGACATAACGAATTTCTTTTCTTGGTACCCCAGAAATGAATAACGAATTTCTAGCTTCACTGTAAAATAACAACAGGACTCTCCCTTTAGTAGCAATGCTATGGTCTCCGAAAAAGTTTCTCATAAATGTCTCTGAAAGTGAAATTAGTGGTTGCGATTCACTTGGTTCTTTGGGCCCTACGCATTAAAATAAATCGCAACCATTAATTTCCTCTTCGTCAAATAACTTGGCAAACTTTTTGGTGACTTTTAAGCGCGTTTTTTTAATTATTTTCTCTCAATTCTTATTAGATTTGGATCAAATTCTTAAATCACATCGAGCAATTGATAAACTATAAATATATAGACCAAAATTGAAAAAAAATTCATATAGGACGATTAAAAGACCCAAAAAAATTGGTCGCCGTATATGAGTTTTTTTAAACTTTGGTCTATTATTTTATACTTTTTCAATTGCTTTCATCAAAACGAACGCCCTAATGTAAGAATTCGATCCAAATTCTAGTAAAAATTAGTACCATAATAGAAAAAACTTAAAAGGACCGTGTCAAAAAGTAGCCAAATAGTTTGGCGAAGGGGAAATGGTATGTGGACTATAAGGCTTATTATTCAAGTCGAATCTTGGGTAGCAGATTTATTGGAGGCCTAGCCTAAAAAAAAGCCCACTTGAGCAGACATGAGCTTTCTTTCAAAGTCCCAATCAAGTGCCCATGCCAGCAACTGCCAGAAAGATAGACAGTGAAATGAAAACTTGTGTCATTCCAGGCATAATGTCGAGTCGAACTTATCACTGACTACAAATCGCCTGAGCGATCGATGTCAACTTTGAAATTAAGAGTGCTCCGTAACAATCAGTTGCGAACTATTTCACGTAGTAGTAAAATTTTCATAGATAATAGAATTGACGGGAGGAAATGGAGCAATATCCATGTGTTCGACCCAGCACGGATTGTGGTTCGTCGGTTTAACATTGACCATTCGTTATGTGGTTGTGTAAGAGGTACGGTCAACGTAGAAAGTTCAACTTTTTTCCAATCCCAGTCTGATTTAAGGTTTGATGATTTAACTTCAATGCGTGAACCAAATTTAGACCTTTTAGTTTATAAACAGTGCCGAAGTGGCACAATTCCGTACTCAAGAGTCAAGACTAATGCACTAGCCAGTTAAAATCCAGGTTCCATTCCCCTTGCAAAACGAAGAACCTAACTCAAAAGAGTTGGCCTGGTGGTCTTGGCTTGAGATTTTAGAGTTTGCTCTCTCCTAAAATCTCAAGTTCGATTCTCTTTGCTATTAACTTTTGGGACCACCTCACTTTCATGAGTAAACGTGTGAAATGGTTGTGGAAGGAGTTGTAAAAAATAGTCCGAGGTGCTGGCAAGCTAGTCTGGGACAACATTACCAAAAACACAAAGAACAACCTTTTTTTAAATCTAGTTCTTTTTTTTTTTTTTTTTCAGGGCATGCTGCCCACAACAAGAAATCTAGTTCTTTGTGTTCCTTTAACTTCATTAATATGCCAACGAATCCATGATCGAATCCCCTACTAAATGCAACTCTATGACGAAAACAAAAAGTCTACGAATACAACTAATTTTGGACACAATTGCGTTCAGAGCCGTTCGATGTATGCAAGACCACGTGTATCGAATGACTTTGGATGCAGTTGTGTATTAAAGTTGTGTTTTGAGCATTGCTCCAATGAAAATCAAGATGGTACCAACAAAAAAATGCTAAGCAACACGATTCTTCTTTAATACCAATGCATAAAGGCTATATATAGCTTCTACAGTGATCAAGATGAAGCAAAGAAATTGTGGCTCTCAGGCTTCCCAAACTGCCCTTGATCCCCACCAATCAAACACTCATAAAACTCCCCGTCCAAACAATTTCCGGAGTCATGAATCAAACTTGAGCTCCCAACTTCGTTGCAAGAATTCGACAGTGCCGAAATAGAGGAGTTATAGGCATGATGATTGTTGTTAATGTTCAGAGAAACCAACAAGTCCTGGGCCTTATCCAACTCTTTCCGAAGCCTCTCAACTTCTCTATCCAACCTCTTGTTCTCTGCCAAGACGCCCTCCAGTTTCGTCTTTTGGGCATTGA
This sequence comes from Rhododendron molle, assembly GCA_025413875.1. Lineage (NCBI taxonomy): Eukaryota > Viridiplantae > Streptophyta > Magnoliopsida > Ericales > Ericaceae > Rhododendron > Rhododendron molle. The sequence continues at coordinate 21,172,955 of CM046389.1, read as the reverse complement.
AATCCGACTCGAGGCTCTGGTTCTTCCACCGGGCGCGCTTGTTCTGGTACCATATCGCGACTTGCCTAGAAGGGAGACCGAGTTGCTGGGCAAGTTGCAATTTACGATCCGGATCGAGGTGCTTGGTGACGTTGAAGCTTGATTCTAGGAGCCTTGCTTGGTCTGTGGTTAGCCTCTTCTTGTTGTAATTTGGGAGGTCATGTTTATGGATGTGGGATTCATACGGATCCATTACTTGCTATTCTGGGAGTGCGTGGTTAGGGACGGATTATGGGCACATATATAGAGGTTCAAGGCTCGTACTTATGACTCAGATTGGTTAAAAAAGAGGACAAATTAAATCCCCATTCCCCATCACTACTTTAACTTTGGTCTCTCACGCTAGTAATCAAATAGCCTATTTTGGCTAAATAAGTAAAATGACTTCTTTTTTTTTTTCCTTTTAGGATTATCGTGTCGTCATGGCGAGAGAAATTTAAAAAGTAAAAAATTAATACTATCGAAACTCAATTTTTTTTAAATAAAGACAAAATAAAATTCGCTTATTTTTGTCTTTCTCTTAAAAAAAAAAAATAGATTTCGATCGTAACTTTTTACTTTTTAGATTTCTCTCGTCATAGCGAAGAAATAATCTACAATAGAAAAATTAATGATAAACCAACAAATGCAAATTATTTTTAAAATAAGAAAAAATAATAATACAAAAAAATTATTTAGCTACAAAGACTTTAACCTCTATATATGTTCAAGTAACTAGTAGTCGACATGACTAGAAAAGACATGGTGGCGGAAAAATAGATAGGAGTCATTTTCTTTTGGGTCAAACGAGTCATCCATGCAGATAGATGATCATCACGTTGGCGTGGGCCGTTGGTGACAATGGACACACTATATCTATTGGTGGAAGGGAAGGTCTATTATGGTTGAGTTGCACTAAGTAAAAAGTGAGTTTTGCTCTTATTCAAATTTTTTGTTCACGTTTGTTAGTTTTGTCCGGCAGATAGATGATCATCACGTGGGCGTGGGCCGCTGGTGACAATGGACACACAGATCCTATATCTATTGGAGGAAGGGGGAAGTGGTTGAGTTGCACCAAGCAAAAAGTGAGTTTTGCTCTTATCCAAATTTTTTGTTCGCGTTTATTAGTTTTGTGCCAAATTTTTGTAAATTATTAATTCATCTCGACGAGAGGAATCGGAGAACTCAAAATTTGAAATGTCTGTATGGGCTTGATACAGTTCTTTCTTTGTCCTTCGGTTCTGCAAGGCAATCCATTTGCTAACAATCTCTCAGGCTAGGATTATCCAAATATTTTGGGCAATATGCACTTTATTTGGGTAAAAGCAATTTTTTTGGGGTTTTTCGATTCCTCTCATCAAAACGAATCAATAATTCCTAAAAGTTTAGAGCAAAATAACAAACGCAATTTTTTTTTTGAATTAAGGACCGAACTTTCAAAAAGTTCTAAAAGTTAAGCGGAACTCAACCTAAGATAAGTCGTTTTGCGTAATAATATACACAACATGCTTATGTGATACCACATCATTGGGCAATGTAAAATAGTATCTCATCCGTTACCCAATGATCCAATGTCACTTAAGTATGTTGTGCACAATATTATTGTGTTAATTAGTAGAATACCTTATTTTGAAAATTGGGTGGTAGTATGCAAGTTTCTTTATTATTCATATTTATGAAGTGCTACTTTGATTAATAATCAATTTAAGCCAAGAAAAGAAAAGAAGAATCTTGAGCAAGGAAATAATCAAGTTTGCAAGCTCAGAGTGGTGTCGTTTGATATCACTTTTTTTTTTTTTTTTTTTGAAGAGGCGTTTCTTATCACTTGTAAATTATGCATGATTTGAAAGTATGTAAGTAAAACACTTAACATAAATCGTAAACCTCTTTGGTGCAAGTAGCTTTTCATAAATTAACTTGAATAGAAGTTCAAAATATTTAGATAAATAATACGCATGTAGAGTACTTAGTTTATTTTAAAATGTATGTTTAAATTGCCCGTAATAATTCTATGGTATTATGAAATTAAGTAGTTTTGTGGTCAGCCATAATTTTGACAGCTTTAAATAAATAAAAAAGGGTACAAGTTGAAGCTCAAAAAAAAAAAAAAAAAAAATATATATATATATATATATATATATTTTTTTTTTGATCAAATAAGATGAAAATAGGAAACAAGTGGCTATCTAAATTAAACTTGCTTCAGACACTATTCTTTCTTTATTAATATCGGAGTAAAGAGTGACAGTCTAGTTTGTGAATTTAAAGCACTGTTCTCATGCATTTGAAGATCAGTTTTGAAAAATCATTGGATGATGTCTTCTTTGTGTTCCCCACCACCAATGGAATTGGCTCCGTCACTCCACATTCATCTGTACTTGCTAGCTAGGGGCACATAATTAAAACAAAAGCATACGATCTATCAACAAGAGTCTTTTTTATTGAAGACTCGGAAATATGAACATCAGTCAAGGCCGGAGACATAAGGATTTATTTCTTCTTATGTCTAGTTTGTACGCAACTTTTTCAGTGCTATTTAACTCTTGTGTGGTCATGGCATTCTCGGCTGTGTTCGGATCTCGCGCTGGTGGATTATGAAATTGATCGCAAAAAATTAGTTGGAATGCGTATAAAATGACTCGGACACCGTGAGTTATCCAAAAGAAAACATGAACATCCGGCCAAGTCATGATGTACAAGTGGTAAGCCGTAAGTGCATGCATCTTTTACATATTTTACACGTTCCTATCAGTGTTATTATGAATATCGTTTCGTACCAGCCGGTACATACCGGTTTGAGAGCAAAACGGTACTCTAACCCTTTAATACCGTTTCGGCTCCCATACAGGACCATACCGGCCGAGATAACATTACCGGAAATTCCGGCCGATATTTTGCAGAAAACTTTTTTTTTGTTTTCTTTTTCTGGGTTCAGTTTTGGGTTTAAAAAAAAACTAAGCGGCAGAAAGAAAAAATTCTTTTTCTGGGTTTAGTTCTAGGTTTAAAAAAAAACAAAGGGGCAGAAATTTTTTTTTGCAAAGCATGGGCTTAACTATATGTAACGCCTCTGATTTTTGGGTACGTTAAATAAACATTTTATTCATAAAACCAAATGGAGTCTGGCTCATTATTACATCATAACTCCCACTAGGGTTCATTATTTATACAAATGAAGGAGTTCTAAGGTTCCTAACTACAGCTCCGCCTGCTGCTTCATTCTAGCCAGCTCCAAAAGCCTCCAAGGTGTACTGTTCATCTTGATTATCTACAAAATCTGACACATTATACCAGCGTCGCCAACGATATAATATGTCAGGGTCACCAAAGGTAACACCATGAGTTACAAGAGCTCGGCAGAATAATCCTATACCCACTACCCATAACTTATCAATATCAGAGTAAAATAGCAGCATACCAACTCTGGCACGAGCAGCGGAATAACACATACATATTTATTAATAATGATACATCCACATACACTATTCTATCGTTGGTGTTGGTGATATCTGAGTTTCTCCTACGCGACTCGTCGTAGACCGTATCACCATATTCATCAATATTTTCGAAATCCTTTTCATTATCCAAATCAACATTTTCAAAATCATATTTAACACACCCAACCTCGGTTCCGCCGCGCCGGGTTTCCATTGGCACATAATACACACACACTCACATAATGCATCTCACATTTGGTCATTATGTAGTGTCAAAATTCTTTTTATCCATATCAACCACACTCTAGGTGTCATGTTTCTACTTTCTTGATTTTCGTGTCTCGTTTTCATGCATAGACTCCGTGGTAGGACTTTTCATACATATATCATTCAAAGTTTAACCAACAAGATCATCCAACTCTATATTACCTAATCGTACTCAAATTATTACTTAAAACACCACGCCATATGTTCGGACGTCATTGGAGTGATATTTACTTATACTTTCGAACAATCACAAGTATTGCAAGCAAAACATGTATTTAAGTTCATAATCAATTCAAATATCAAAATACGAATACTTCTAATCAAGTTAGTGCTTATCGAAAACCGTTCTTTCTTTCTTTGAGGGAAGTTCAAAAAGACAACATGTGTTTATAGGATTAAAAGTCGTTCGTTCCACATGTTCATACTACCATTAGTAAATTAAGTTTACTAACCATCATGTATTCCAAACATTTTAAGTAAGTAACACATTTCGTATACCACAAGTAATGCAATCCCATACATACATGCTCATAATCATCCTCAAGACAATAATATTAATACTACCAAAATCCGTTCTTTCTTCCTTCGAAATTTTAGTAAAACAAGTTTGCTAACTAATCCTTAGTATCTTAACTTAACATGCATTTAAACACAATATACGAGCTTATACTTAGAGAAAATGAGTAGAGATTAATTTACTTATACTTAGGATTAACAAGTAAAGGAGAATCTACTTTAATCCAAAACTAGTCGGGGCCGAACAAGCTAGTTGGAAATTTCTACGGGCAGTGAACCTCACCAATCTGGACCAAATTTCGGATGGCAGAAACTTGGTCAATACTTGACCGAATAGGATTGTTCTTGAGTCTAAATCGAAGATCTCGAAGTGTTCTACAGCTTTTGTGGAGGACGTTGTTCCTAGAAACGACTTTAGGTAGGAGAAAAATGGTGATAAGGAAGGGGACAGTAAGCTGTCTGGAATCTGGAATCCGAGAATTTCACTGAATTTTGGATATTGATATCTTGGTCATTTCTTAACCAATTGGGGTGATTCTTGGGTCTAAATTCAAGGTCTCGGAGTGCTCTACAACATTCCCGAAGGGAGTTGGGTCTAAGGACTACTTTAAGCAGGAGAAAAATGAGGTTTTACGAAAGACAGTAGGCTGTCTGAAAGCAGAAAATGGTTTCCAGAGAGAAGTTGGAGCAAGGGGTGAAGGTGTGAGTTGAATGACAAGTTTTGGGTGCTATTTATAGGTAAAATTTTGGCCTCTCTCTCCTTCTCATGGCCAGCCATATCTCTCTCTCTCTTCCCCATGGATTTGCTCCATTGTATTGTCATTTCACACCTTTTATCATGACATAGCCTTCCTTCACTTGTCAATCCATCTTTTTAGGCTTAAGGCTATGTGATCATGAGGGTTTTTGGTCTTGTCTAGTCTAGGTAAGTTCTCTTGCAAGAAAGAAGAACATAATTGGCTAGGATTGTACTTAAAGTAAGCTAGAAATGGGTTGGCAATTGGGTAATATGCTTAAGGCTAAGTTTGTAGCTTGATGGAGTGTACTACACTCAAGCACACACCTCTCCCTCCTCTTGAAAATTTCGGTCAGCCCTCTCTCTCTCTTCCTCTCTCATTTGTTGATCCATTGAATTGTCCAATTAAGTCTTCCATGTATGCCAAGACTTGTCATCCAATTGTCATTTCATCTTCAAGCTAAAACTAGGTCATTATGAGGGGTTTTTGGACTTGTCATATCCTAGAAAGGGCTTGCTTGCAAGGGGAAAGCAAAATGATTGGTTAGGTTGTACTTTGAAAGACTAGAAATAGTTGTAAAGTGAAGTCTAGACTTAAGGGCTATAATGTACCTTGTTGGAGTGTACCACACACAAGCACACACTCACTCTCCCTCTCTCCCATTCGGCCTCTCTCTCTCTATCCGGCCATCTCTCTCTCTCCCTCTCTCTCTTGGTCAAAGTATGCATAAAAAGAAAGTTTAGGAAGAATCAAGTACCAAGGGTTTTCAAGTGACTTGTCAATGAAAAAGTCTAAACTAATACTTTTCTAGAAAGCATACAAGGGCTAGGATAATCTAGAAAAGTAACATAAATAAGTTTAAAGCTATATAATCTAGGGTTGCATGCATGCAAGGCTAAGGTTGCTTCTCTTGGGAGCAAAATGATGAAAAATCTTAATGACTAGTCTTGTCACCCTAATTGGCAAGACTATCTTTTATTAACCAAGGGATAATAATTTCCCTAACATGTAATAACCAAGAGATAAAGATTACCCTTGCATGTAATAACCAAAGGTCCAATGAAGATAATCATGGAAGGTATGGCTTGATTGGTCAAATCAAGTGCATAATGATTACTTCTAGGGTTCAAGGGTCCAATAGGGGTTCACAAGGTTCATCTAGGGTTAAGGGAAGGTAACTAGGTTAAATGGTAGTTTGGTTTGTCTAACCGATCGGTTGGAAACTAACTCTATATGCCACGTAGGATTTCTAGTCAAGAATGTGATTTTAAGACTTATTTCACCCACTCGGGAAAATAAACAAGCACTTAAATAAGCATGATCGTCTTTAGAAAATGACCAAATTATCCGGCGCAAAGAAATATAATTTTACGAGTCATAAATCTAATTATGAAGGATTATTAGAATTTAAAAGGAATTTTTAAAAACAATCCAAGTAATTAAAAGAAAATTCAAATTTTTAACAAAATTTTTATTTACCAAAAATCAGGGTCGTTACACTATATTACATGCGCGAGGCTCAAATCCCGGATTTGCACCCCCCCTACGCGCGAATAACCCGTGATGCACACCCGGATCCTTGGGTTCTTCTTCACAAGCCCACTAGTGTGTAAAGTCATTTAAGATGGAAAAGAGTTTTGTAACTTGGCAATGTGGGACAAAATGCAAACACATAGGTATTTTATGATGAATTGCATGGTATGGGGGATTTTTTTGAATTATAATTATATATAATTATTATATATATTGTAGTTGCGATAAATCCGAAACGGTATCCGGTATTTGACCGATACCGATACTTATTGTACCAGTAGGAAAATCAGTACCCTGGCCGGTATGGTATTCAGAACATTGGTTCCTATACTCGAGAAGTTATCCTATGGCCTCAAAACACGACATTAGCAGAAATATATAATGTATACCCATTCTGCTAATCAATGAATAATATCATGTACGTAGTGGAGGGGCACTTTTTAATAGTTAATTTTATTAATAATCTAGAGAATATTTTTCAAAATTATCACAAGGACCTATTTGTTTGATTAAAAAGAAAATTAAATAAAAGGTAAAAATGAGATAAATTTAAGTAAAAGACATAAAAAGAAAAAGAAAATTTTATTTTCTTCTTTGTGTTTGATTAAAACAAAAAAATTATAAAAATCCTGCAAGAAAATAATTACAATTAAATTTTTCTTAACTTAGAATATGAATCATGGTGATCAAAAAAGAGAAAGTCAAGAGCATAATGAAATAAAATCTCACAAGAGTTTGCTAATTTCAAAAAAAAGAAAAAAATTGTTTTTTCGGCAAGAAACTGAAAGTTATTTAACCATAATTTCTAGATAGATTAAAAAAATGCACGAAGACAAAAGGAGAGTGTGAAAATCATTTTCCTAAATATTAGTAAAATCATGTGCCTCTATCTGATGATGGGCTTCGTGAGCCTCGAAGCTCTCCTTCAACACAAATGACCCTTATTAAAGCCCAGTTTAAATACCCAATGTTTCTGGACCTTCGGTTGGAGGCCCACTCCACTGTCCAACTTCTTTCTTTGTTTTTGGTGGAAAGAGAATAAATCCTAAAGGGGGGAAAGAAAAAAAATTGCCACTATTGGCACATCATTTTGTTGCACACCAAATGCACATCGCATTACATGGGACCTATATTGGGATTCCAAACAAATGATCGAAACAACTCAATTTATTTAAAATATTTTTTAAGGGTTCTTGTAAAAAATCAACTCATTCGAATATCTATAAGAGTTTGATCAGTTCTCTGCTCAATTTTTTTTTAGAATTTGAGCAAATACCTGATCAAATCCTTACCGATATTCGATTGAGTTGATTTTTTTATAAGAATTCTTAAAAGAATATTTTAAATAAATGAATCTTTTTCGATCATTTGTGTGAGACTACGAATTGGGTCCCACACAATGCAATGTGCAAGAGGTATACCCGTAGAAAGACTCGTCCAATTCATCCCTGCATTTAATTGAGAATTTTTATTGCACCGTGATGCCACGTAGCCCTCCAACACCACCCATCTACTTGGAATCTACATAATAAAATACAAGGGTGTGGGGACTATACAAACACAAGTTGAAAGAAAGGATGAGATTCATTTGATCTATCGGTTGATGTATGCTCTCTAACTCTCTTAAGAAAACACCCAAACTCTTATAGATATATTACAAAAACGCCATCGATTCTTTTTACCCAATTGCACGGCTTCTGACATTGGTATAAAAAAATAAAAAAATAATACAAAAATGCCGGGGTGCGTAGTGCCGTAGACATAGGCAAATACTAATGCATATATATATTTGTCGTGGGGCTCATGGTACCTATATTACACCTGTAAGGTTCAATTTTGCATAACTTTTTTTTATTTGTCTTTTTAAAATTTCCTTTTGATTTGCGTCATGTTTTTTGGATTAATTATCCACATCAACAAGATGAGTCCAAAAAATACAAAATTATGATAAAAACAACAAAAAGTTCACTAAAGATGAGAAAATACCAAGCAATCTTCTTCTTCTTCTTCTTCTTCTTTTTTGTGCCTAAATTGTCGTCTTATATGATATTTTTTTAACATCGGTCATATTTTATATTTTTCTGATTTCTCTCATTGAGATGAATAATTATTCCTAAAATTATTATAAAAAGTGCAAGAAAAAGCAAAAAATATATTGAAAAATTGGGAAGAATGGAGCCTAAACATGCGCTATGGGCATTTGTTAGTGGGACAAATTTTCTAAAATAAGGGGAAGAGGACAGTGATATTACCAAAAATATAAGGGAAGACATGCACCCCTACCTTTAAATCGGTTGTAAAAGGAGATTAAGCCTCCGTTCTTCAAAAGGTATTTATTTTTTAAATATTTCTTTTTCATTTTATGAGACATATTATTTTTTCACAATATATATCACATTTAATTAAAAATTAGGGTTAATTACTTGTTGCCCCATTTATCTATACATGTTATTCACTTTACTCCCTCCTACTATAGAACGTTACAATCTACTCCATTTATCTTTCAATTCCTAACACATAAGCCCTGCCATTAGTCTAAGATCCAAAAAATCGTCAAATAGGCATGTGCATGGCACATAATTTGTAAAAAGGAAAAATTAAGTGCTTTAATTTTCAATCCGTTTGAATCGATTCAAAGATTTATTTCTTTCACCATTTTATCTTAAATAATCATAATTAATTTTTAACTCTAGGGCTCTCGTTAGCTACCCCTAAGAGATATTTGGTTCTATTACTTTCTTAAGACTAATTAACGAGAGCTCTAGAGTCAAAAATTAATTATGACTCTTTAGAATAAAATGATCATAGAAATAAGATCCGTGTACCGGTTCAAACAGATTGAAGATGAATCACTTAAAAAATTCATAGGTAGTTTATATATTAAAAAATATGGTTAAAAAATTAAGTATTTCAATTTTAATCTATTTGAACCAGTGCAAAGATCTTATTTCTGTGATCATTTTTATTCTAAAGGGTTATAATTAATTGAAAACTCTAGAACTTTCGTTAATTAGTCCTAAAAAAATAGTAGAACCAAATATCTTTTAGGGCTAACTAACGAGAATCTTAGAGCAAAAAATTAATTATGATCTTTTAGTATAAAATGATCAGAGAAATAAAATTTTCACACTGATTCAAAGGGACTGAAAATTAAAGCACTTAATTTTTTCTTTTTTACAGATTATGTGACATGCACATGCCCCTTTGACGATTTTTTGAATCCCAGACTAATGGCAGACCTTATGTGCTAGGAATTAGAAGATAAAGGGGTAGGTTGTAGCATTTTATAGTAGGAGGGGGTAAAGTGAAAAACATTTATAGATAAAGTGAGCAACAAGTAATTAACCTTAACAATTAGGCCCCATTCTGGAATGCGGAATAAGTACTTATTTTTTAAGAAGGTAATTTCAAACTCAAAAACAATGAGCTTATTGAAATATAAAAATATGCAATATGGATCTTATTTAAAAGATTTCATTGAGATCTTTAATATGGTGCAAAAAAAAATTGAATAGCTTTTTTTTCATTTACATTATTTTTGAGTTTGAAAATGTGAAAAAAATACTTATTTTTTAAGAAAGTGTTTTAGGACCGGCTCTAAGACTGTGTTCCTGTTTACATCTTAAAATACGCCACCCAATGAAAAAATTATACGTGACATCAAACAATGTTTTGGCCTATCAGAATATATCCCATTCTGGCCCGAGATACAGGGGATCATAGGGTTAATGTCGATATTATTTTAGTACTAAACGGTATTGTTTTGATGAGAAACGGCAGCGTTTGGGCCTCAATTAAGGGTAATTAAAACGGTAGTTAGGTTTAGCCGTTGATTACTTATTAAAACCCACCCAATGGTGATTAATGTTTCGTCTCATGGAAAATTAAGTAGGGAATCATTCAGAGGAGATAATCGTGTTGCACTAACTCATATTGCATAAAAACAGGAGACCCACGATTCAGAAGGCAGCCATGATCGAATATAACAAACGTGGAGAGAGAAGAATTCTGAGGAAATCAATCCATGTAACCGTTCGAAGGCTCCACTCAACCGTTTGTAAAGGATCATGATCAGTTCGCAGTAGAACGTGTGGGAAGCAGTTGAGGACGTGGAGTTCGAAGGCAAGCTCGGCGTCTATAATAAATAGAAGAAGAAGTTGAAGATAGGGGCCCCGACAAATCTCATCATCTGACAACTCATACTCAATATGATTGCTCAGAGATTTATCATAGTTTAGGATTTAGTTTAGTTTAATTTGTAAGTTGAAGGCTTCTTTGCATGTAAGACTACTTTTGATTAAATTCAAGTTTCTTATTTCTTTCAGTCTTTTTCTTACCAAAGATTAATTGTTTATAGACTCTCTTTGATTAAATTCAGTGCGCTTATATTTCTGCATTAGTCTTAGAAAATCTCGAGAGTGTTTGTGCACAAATTTACCTTCGATTAGATTCAGATTTATTTGTGTTCGATCCTCTGAATTATTTATAAGCTCGATTTTGATTAAATTCAGTGTGCTTATATTTTTACATTGATTTTAGTAAAATCTCAAGAGTGTTTGTATACAAACCTACTTTTGATTAGATTCAGATTCGTTTGTGTTCAATCATCTTTTTTGATTTGAGGAAAACCAGTTCTTTGTCTTGGTTGATACTTTAAGGAAAAATTCTCTTAATTGAGGTAATTGAACAGATAACACAGTTGGCTGATATAAATTAGTTGTTTCAAATCACTTTGAAAACAATAATTTCTTTTGTGAAATTAGTTCTTTTTTGGCACGCCCGCACACAATCATTTGCCATTTGATTGAGCTAATTCATACACAAACAGTTCCACAAACCAAATAAGAACTTATTTTTTGTTCAATAAGAAGGTGTGTTCCACAAAAATAAGAAGATCCCCAGCTGCATTTCAGAATTTATATAGGTGCAATGGGCGCTGGCGGAGAGAGATCGTACCGACGGCCGCGCCGGGCAGTCTCCGGCCATTGACGGCCGATTTGAGCTGTCCAAAAATTCAAAAAAAAAAAAAAACCCGAGGGGGCCACTGTGGGAATCAATGACATCCGAGGTGTGTAGGGTGCTTGATTCGAACACTCCTTTTCCGTGCCCCTCGGTTTTTTTTTATAGAATTTTTGGATTACTCGAATCGGCCGTCCGATGGCCGGAGACCGCTCGGCGCTGCCGCCGGTTCTATTTCTTCCCGCCAGCGCCTATTATCATAGCAACAATCTTATTTTTTGTATAAGGTAACTTCAAATTCAAAAATCATATATTTACGTAAATAATTTTCCTATCACTATGGATCTTATTTGATATATTTCATTGAGATTTTAATACGGTGCAATTTTTTTTTCATTTACATTATTTTTGAGTTTGAAAATGTGAAAGAAATTTTTTATTTGGGTTTTGTGGAATGACCCTTCTTATTTTTGAATAAGAAGTGGCAAAATAAGTAATTATTTTTTAAGAAAGTTTCCGGAACGGAACTTAAAGTACTCTTACGGATGAAAGTATTTCATTTTCTTTCAAAAAGAACTTTTTAAAAAAGAAGGTAATTTCAAGGTCAAAAATTATGTGTTTACGCAAATAATTTTTCTATTAATATGAATCTTGTTTGATAGATCTCATTGAGATCTTTTAAACGGTGCAAAAAAAAAATCAAAAAATTAATTTTTATTTTCGTTATATTTAAGTTTGAAATTAATTTAAAAAAAAAAATTTAAAAAGAAAGCGGAAATGTAGAAAACATACGATCCCACGTTGACCAATGAATCTCCGCCACGGCCCTTGACGTCCCTGCCTTCCTTACCTCTCCCAAAAGACAGCCCCCCTCCGCCCTTTCTTTCCCTCCCCCGTTTTAAAACATTCTCGCTCCAGAAAAACCAAACCCTTGCACCGCTCTCTCTCTCAAAATTTCGATGGACAATATGCGAAGGCTCTTCTCGAGAAGCTCCGGCGACTCGCCCCAGCCCTCGCCGGAGCCCTCGCCTCCGCAGTCGATGACCGCCGGCCCCGCGCGGCCTATCCGCCTCGTGTACTGCGACGAGAAGGGGAAGTTCCAGATGGATCCGGAGGCCGTCGCCGCGCTCCAGCTCGTCAAGGGCCCCATCGGCGTCGTATCCGTCTGCGGTCGCGCTCGACAAGGCAAGAGCTACATACTGAATCAGGTTGGAAATTTTAGGGAATTTCGATATTCGTCTAATCATGCACTTTAGGGTTTTAATATTGCTGTGCAATTTCTGAGGAATTGGTGTGTGTGGTTCATGGATGCTGTATTGCTAGTTTAAAAATTATTAGGGTTTTGATTTTTGCTACTGCAGATGGTGACTAGAATTCGAGACGGGAAAGAGGAACCACCCCACAAGGGCCTCTAATTGAACCCACCCATAGTGCGTAAACCTCCAGACGACCTGAAGCAAACCACCGCCCGACCCGCCAAGTAATTCACGGTAACAGCCCTAGAGAGGAGTCGAAACCTGCCCAAAGTTAGGCAAGGGCCCTTTCCCTTTCGCTGGAGCAAGCCCACCGGTGGTGACTTCTTGTTAATAAGCTGTTTAGTGCAGTGCTTGCAGATAGAGGAGTAGACTAGAGGATAGTGGAAATTGGTTTGTGTACGTTTTAATTGGAGTGTGTTGCTGGTGTAGAATATTAGGGTTAAAAGTTGGACACTTTATATTCAATCTAGGTATGCAATTTAGGGTTTTAATAATACTGTCTTTGTGCAATTTGCGGGAAATTAGTCTTTAGCGGATGTAGTTCGTGGATGGTGTATTACTGGTTTAGAAATTAGTGTTTTGATTGTTGCTACTGCAGATAGTGGCTAGAATTTGGTGATTTTTCAAGAAGGTAAACAGGAAATCTTTGTTAGTATGTTGTTTAGTACTACAATGATAGTGGATAGCGGATAGAGGAATAGAGGATAGTGGAAATTGTGGCAGAACGTATTCCCTGGTCTTTAAGTTATTGGTTTTGTTCTTTGGCTTTGGAGGATTTAGTGCATGTAATTCGTGATTTGTAATATACCATGGTTTTTGGTTTATGTCCGTTTTATTTGTGTGGTATTCCTAGTTTTGAAACCGGGGTTTTGATTTTTGCCACTGCTTTCAGTGACTGGAGTTTGGTGATTTTTTTAGAAGGAACATTGGAAAGTATCTCTCTCTTTTCTTTTTTTTTTTTTCAATGGCAAAGAAAGTAGTGATATTTCATTGCTAACATTAGTCAAATGCCAAATAGTCAAAAATTCTTGGATAGAAAGGAACTTAAATGTCAATATTTGAATAAATAAAGAAAAAGAAATCGCAAACTGGCGGAATTGACAAAAATATGAGGGAAGTCTTGTAGTTGAGGACAATGGGAACAAATAGAGGATTAGACGACAGAGGAAATTGCTTTAGGCCCATTTTATTTGCAGGGTGTCACTAGTTTATAAATTAGGGAATCGATTATAGCTATAGCAAATTGACTAGAATTTGATGATTATTTGCTAAATGTCAATATTTGGACATTCATTTTGATAGACAGACATAATGTAAACATCGAGTTGAGTCCATATTGATACTGTAACTCCTTGCATACTTGCACATATGTATTGGATATGTTATTAACATGTTTATAATATGAAATCATCATTATTATGGTTTGTGTTGAGTGTTTTGAGTCCAGTAGTTAATAGAGGGTAAAGTAGTTATGTATATCCTTTTGCACACACCTATGTAGCACGGACACTTCGTCAGAGCTCACGTGCCGATGTTGGACACCGACACTCCCGGACCCGTGTCTGACACTTCTCCTGGAGTGTCATGTTTTTTTCCCCAATATTTGGGGTCGGACACTCTTCTGACACTTTACGGACACTTTGGGGGTAAAAATGCAATTATAAGGACTTTTAAAATGGATCAAAGTGTACACTTTAGGGACACTTCGGGGGGAAACTTTAGGGACACTCTCTTTGTTTGAATGTGTTCTCTCTTTCTTTCTCTCTCTGATAAGATTTAGGGCTATTTCGTTATAATATTATTAAACTTTTATCTTATTTGAATATTTTTTTAATTTTATATATATATATATATATATATAGTGGGCTTCCGTTGCGGACGCCCGCAACTAACTTAAATGCGGACTTTGCCTTTTCCGATCGAATTTCGATGATCCGAGCCGCTCAATGTGTTCAGAACGTGATTTTAAGGGTACACGCGAGAAATCAGCAAAAAAAAAAAGACCGGGAAGGGCTTCATTCGAGCAGTTTTTGTTTATTTTTAATTGAACGGTTCAAATAAAAACTGCTCAAATCAAGTCCTTCCCGGTCATTTTTTTTCCGATTTCTCGAGGGTAACCTTAAAATCACGTTCTGAACATATTGAACGGCTCAGATCATCAAAATTCAATAGGGAAAGGGAGAAATAGGGTGGTCCGCAACTTAGGTCCGCAACGGAAGGGCACTGTATATATATATATATATATACACACACACACACACATATATATACATATATATACACATATATATACACATACACATATATATATGCATATACATATACATATATATACATATAACGTGTCCCCCATTTTTTGAAAATTTGCGTGTTAGGGTGTCGGTGTCGTGTCTCTGTCCCGTGTCCGTGTTACTTAGGCACACACTTATATGAAGGATGTAGTACAACCATTTCAAGATTGCTAAAACAAGTATTCTTAGGGCAGGCACTTGGTGACAAAAGTCATTATTTTTACTTATTTATTTTAGGCGCTATTTGGGCGGCAGGGCGCTGCGTTGCGCCTAAGCCGATTAATCGGGGATTAATTGGCGCCTAGAGATTAGTCTGGTTGTTAGAAAAAAATTCTCCATTCCCTTCCCAAAATGACTTCCAAGATGAAATTGTTAAACATTCACCAATATATGGCATCAATGAGAGAGAGGGAGAGAGAGAGAGGTTTTGATCATTGTATTTTTTTTTTGAACAGATTGATTGACGATGAGCGTCTAGATCAACGCCTCGGCTCCTAGGCGAGGCACCGCCTAGCGGCGATTAATTTAGAATACCGAAAAGGATCTTGGCATAAATAATTTTTTTTGCTTTTGTTTTCCGATGTTTTGTTGATGGCTGAAAACAATTTGGTCCGCAATCGAAGCTCTATGGTTTTCGTGAGGTAGCCCTATGTGTGTGTGTAAATACTATGTAGCACGGACAAGAACACGGATACAGACACGGGCACGGACACGGGACATGGCAATTCACAAATGCTATGTAGCACAGACAAAAATGGAGACATGGCGCGTGTATAAATAAATAAAAAATAAATATATGTACATATATAAAAAAAAATTATGAACCATTGTATATGAATAATTTCACAAATTGTATAAATTTTTTTCAAAGGCATAATTACAGTTTAATCCAAATGTTTTAAATAATTTCATATTAACCCCCAAAAAATTTAAAAAATATTACATTTTGACCTCTAGCCGTGTCCCCTATCAAAAAATAATAAAAATTATTGGACACACCACGTGGTGCGTCCAATACGTGTCCCCGCCGTGTCCCCATGTCCAATATGTGGGCACGACGCCCTTTTGGAGTGTCTGTGCTACATAGTGTAAATATATAAATGTGTATATATACACATAATAGAAATATATGTGTGTGTGTGGCCGGTTCAAGGGACACGACATGTAACACAACTTTTGAAACAAAAGCCCCACAGACACAGTAAGTCGAGGCTGTTCAATTTGTTTAAAAATATGTTTTAAAGAGTTCCATATGTATATATATATGAAAAGTTTCAAATGAGGACCTCTTAAAATGCGGATTCCCCTTTTCTGATCGAATTTTGATGATTCAAGCCGCTCAATATGTTCAGAATGTGATTTTAATGGTATCCGTGAGAAATCGGGAAAAAAAATGACCGGGAAGGGCTTGATTTGAGCAGTTTTTTATTGAACCGTTCAATAAAAAATTGTTCGAATGAAGCCCTTCCCGGTCATTTGTTTTACTTATTTCTCACGGGTACCCTTAAAATCACGTTCGGATCACATTGAGCGGTTTGGATCATCGAAATTTGATTGAAAATAGGAGAAATGGGGAGGTCCGCATTTTAACTAAAATAAGGACCACCTCATTTGAAACGGGGTGTGTGTATACATATATATGTATATATATATATATATATACAAACATATATATATATGTCTACAGTTTTGTTAGATGCAGACTTATTCTTTGAGCCGCTGGGATTTTAAATGAGAACTCGCGGGTAAAAATAGCCCATAGGTTGGGTAAAATGGTTTTCAGGTCATAACCATTATACACACGCGGATCCCTCCCAGTCTTCCACCGTACGCCTACTCCCCCATTTCTCAGAAATTGAACAAATAGAGAGAACAAGAGAAGGAATCGACGGAGACAACGACCGATCGACTGGAGAAGAAGAAAAACAAACACGAACAAGGTTTCTCTCTCTCTTTCCCTCTCTCTCGCGCTCTGGCTCGTTCTCTATCTCAGAAGTTAGGGTTTTTTTTTCATCAGATCGACGAGTAAGAACGACGAAGAAGAGTACGACGACGACGAAGAGAACGATTGAAGGTATTTCTCTCACTCCCCCTTCTCTCTGGCTTCGAATTTGTATTTTTCGAGTTAGGGTTTTGAGCCCCTCCATCAACTTACATGTTCGATAATCTGCATTCTTAGGGCTTGATCACAGAAGATTAGGGCTCAATTACAGAAGATTAGGTCTCGATTACTGCTCAATTTGAAGGTCTCTCTCTCAGAATCTGTACTAATCTGGTTTTTTTTTTTCTTTCTGGAATTTCAAATCTGGACATTTGTTATTTGTAAATGAATTGTTTTTTTTTTTTATATATCGAGTTAGGGGTATTTTAGAAGTACATTTACAAAAAAAAAGAGTATTTTCTTTGAAGCTTGGTGATTATAGAAGATTATGGCAAGGACAGTATCAACAAAAGGCTTAAGGTGTGAGCCCTCTCCTTACATGATGAAAAAAGATATGAATGCAGGCATAAACAATGCAATTGATTGAGGAGGAGAATCTAGGAATCACTTCAAGCAAAACTTTAGCCCTTCTATCCCATTGAGGCTTCAAAGTTCTAAGTAGTTCTCTTACACTCTGAATTGTAACGCACTAGCCATGCTAGAAGTGATTCCTAGATTCTCCTCCTCAATCAATTGCATTGTTGGTGCCTGCATTCATATCTTTTTTCATCTTGTTGAAAAGGAGAGAGCTCACACCTTAAGCCTTTTGTTGATACTCTCCCTCTGCCCTAATCTTCTGTAATCACCAAGCTACAAAGAAAATACTCTCTTTTTTGTAAACGTACTTCTAAAATTCCCCTAACTCAATAAAAAAAAAAAACAGTTCATTTACAAATAACAAATGTTCAGATTTGAAATTCCAGAAAAAAAAAAACTCCCAGATTGGAACAGATTCAAAGAGAGAGACCTTGAAATCGAGCCCTAATCTTCTGTGATCAAGCCCTAAGAATGCAGATTATCAAACATGTAAGTTGCTAGAGGGGCTCAAAACCCTTACTCAAAAAAATACATATTCGAAGCCACAGAGAGAGAGGGAGTGAGAGAAATACCTTCAATCATTCTCCTCGTCGTCGTCGTCGTCCTCTTTTTTTCGTTGTTGTTCTTATTCGTCGTTCCGATGAAAAAACCCCCCTAACTTCTGAGATAGAGAACGAGCCAGAGCGAGAGAGAGGGAAAGAGAGAGAGAAACCTTGTTCGTGTTTGTTTTTCTTCTTCTCCAGTCGATCGATCGTCGTCTTCGTCGATTCCTTCTCTCGTTCTCTCTGTTTGTTCAACTTCTGAGAAATGGGGGAGGAGGCATACTGTGGAAGACTGGGAGGGATCCGCGTGTGTAAAATGGTTATGACTCGAAAACCATTTTACCCGACCCGTGGGCTATTTTTACCCGCGAGTTCTCATTTAAAATCCCAGCCGTTGGATCCGCATCAAACAAAACTGCGGATGCCCGTAGTAGAAGTCCTCTATATATATATATAGGGGCTGGTTTCGCTCACATCTATTTTGACACTTAATCTCAACCATTAAAATCAATGGTTGAGATTAGATTTTACTCTCTCCCTCCTATCTCATTCATACTTAATCTCTCTCTCCCCTCCCTCCCCTCCCTTACGACAGCCCACTCTCCTTCCCACTCCGGCACCCTCCATGTCCGGCCAACCCGCAACTCCGGTGAATCCCATCTCTGGCGAGCCCCATCTAACACATACTACACTTAGGAAGACGACCTAGTTTCTTCACCGTTATTAATTATGCACATAAACATGCATTCGGTCAAACAGCTCGTGCAGTGGAGTGGCTACGTTGCTCTGTTTTTTACGGGTCCAGTACCTATTTCTTTGTCTTGTCGAGACGCACAAGACTTAGGGATCCAAAAGATTTTTCGAGCATTGCAAAATTTCCGATAGAAACGCAGTTCGTATCCCGCGCACCTCTGTTGAACGGCGCTTGTGACCTCTGTATGCCTCCATTCTCGATGGGTCTTGGTGCGTTGGAATCTTCTCTCAAAGCTGCACAAGACTCAACAATCAGAAATTGGTTTCGATCAGATTGTTGGGTCTGTGATTCTAGGACAGAACTTGACCTCTATACACCTCCGTTCTTGATGAGTCTTGGTCTGTGATTCTGTGATTTCGATCAGAAAAATTGTAATTATATGTATTTAATTATACCTCAATCAGCCGTTGAACACCTTCGAAAGAAAAAAGAAGGATTTTCGATCAGATTTTTGGGTCTCTCTCTCTCATACAACATGGAGATGGCGGGGGTGAACGCGTTAGATGGGGTTCGCCGGAGATGGGCTGGCCGGAGTTGCGGTCGGCTGGACATGTAGGTGTCGGACTGGGAAGGAGAGTGGGCCCTCGTGAGGGGAGGGGAGGGGAGGGAGGGAGAGAGAGATTAAGTGTGAGTGAGATAGAGGGGAGAGAGTAAAATCTAATCTCAGCCATTAATTTTAATGGTTGAGATTGAGTGTCAAAATAGATGCTAAAATAGATGTGAGCGGAACCGGCCCCAATATATATATATATATATATATATATATATATATATATATATATATATATATATATATATATATATATATATATATATTAAGGGATTCATGTTTAGAATTGGATTCAGAGAGAGATGGAACGATATACGAGAGGTGATCGGGTAAAGGAAGGAGTGATTGCATTTTATATCCACTTGCGGAAAAGTTTTTATGGGTAAAATGCTTCAAACCGACAATTAAGTTTAGAAGTAAGGCTTATTATCTAGTATTGGAATGGAATTAGTCCAATAAATACAAGTGAAAATGTGGAGTAGGTGTTGTGTGCACCTAGAGAGGGGTAAATAGGCTCAACCTAATTCATCACCCAATATTAATCTAACAATTTAATATTCTTAATCTTACCAAGTGACAGTTAAGTCCTGTTGGAATTCAACAACGATTGAAATTAGGCAACAACGATAAGGTAAAGAACAAGTGCACTAGGTATTAATACGGAAACTCAAATCCTGACAAAACCATGGACAAAATTAGACAACCCAAGCAAATCCATTTTATGAATCAACAATCAAGAGTATTCCCCGACTCGAGATGCTAGGAAAACAACAAACAGATCTCCGTCTACATTCACAGACAATGCTATACAGTGTGTGTGGGTTTTGTGACACAATCTAAATATGAGGTGCAGAATAATTCACAAGAGAATAGACTGGACTGCAATGAAAAGATTGTGACCTCAAGAATGCTCTTAGTGCATTTGAGGAGGCAGCAGATGCTTGATTCTGGATGGCCTAGGGTTGTGCTTGACACTAGTTAACGCCTCGAGTACTACTTCAATGTGTGAATGTTTCATGTTACTATCGTTTATGGTGTAATTTATATTTTGACCAATTTTGAAAATCTATTCATGCAGCCAACCCCTAGAAATGGTTATTTAGTTGATTTGGCTTATGGTTTAGATTTTAATTCGCTTTTGTTCAGTTCATGGCTTCATGCAACTCAATAATGATGCAGTGCAATTCACCAAGTGCTGATGATGTTGCTTGGTAATTATATCTTGTAGTAATGCATGTTTGCTTCTCTTGTGATGCCATAATCTGAACTGGTTATTGTTTATAAAGCTTTTCTAGTCACACCTATATCTAAAACTGCTGCTTTCTATTATGTGCTCTAGCTTCTTGGAAGAAGCAGTGGATTTCAAGTGGCATCGACTCATCGGCCTTGTACAAAAGGGCTTTGGTTGTGGAGTGCACCCATAAGGAGAACTGCTCTTGACGGAACTGAATATAACCTCTTACTGTTAGATAGTGAAGGAATTGATGCTTATGATCAAACGGTGTGTTACTTTTTTTGTCGCAAGTAGCTGGTGGGATTTTTAATACTGCCCTTATTTGTGTAGATTTGGCACTTCACAGTATTACTCTAGACCTGTTTCTTATTTTTATACATCTTGTGCGTGATACTTATTGGAGTTGATTAACACGATCGGGATCTCCAATTTTCCTTCGTGGT
Organism: Rhododendron molle; assembly: GCA_025413875.1. Lineage (NCBI taxonomy): Eukaryota > Viridiplantae > Streptophyta > Magnoliopsida > Ericales > Ericaceae > Rhododendron > Rhododendron molle. The sequence goes on along the minus strand of CM046389.1, from coordinate 21,151,903 downwards.
GTGTTATTTGACTTTTATTTTTGGGTTATGTTTTTTTCACTAATATCCTCAGTAATCTAATTTTTGTTTTCTTTTCGTTTGTTTCTGACAGGGAACATACAGCACACAGATATTCTCCTTAGCTGTTCTCTTATCAAGCATGTTCGTGTACAACCAGGTTTGATAAACTGATTTTTGAGTTCTTGATTATTTTACATGGCATTGTCATATTGAATTATCCCTCTTTTCTAACTTGTGATGTGAGGCATATTACAAGTAGCTTGTGGTATGTGTAATTTCTGGCAGATGTTATGCTTTACATTTGTTAATGACTGCTGTTTTTGTATTGCGGTCAATTCAGATGGGTGGTATTGATGAAGCCAGCCTTGATCGCCTGTCTCTTGTTACTGAAATGACTAAGCATATTCGTGTTAGAGCATCTGGAGGACGGAGTACTGCTTCTGAGCTCGGTCAATTCTCCCCAGTCTTCGTTTGGCTTTTAAGGGTAATTTTGCTGACATCATTTTTTGTTGATTTGTGGGTGTAGATACTGTACTCTTACATATGCTGCTACCCCGTCCCAAAATGTGTCTGCTCCACAAAACGATGACTTAAAAATAATTGAAAATTTTCTCATTACTTGAAAGTACTCCTTGACATCTAGTAATTTGTTGAAACAATTTAGATATTTTCTTGAAAAAAAGTTGTATTTTTACGTTCTCGTTTTGCGGACCCGACAAACATTATTTTGTACGTTGGTCTCCCATACGTGTCTGGATAACATTTATCCAGTTACATGTTTGCTTGTGTTGTGCAGATTATCTATTCACTGTTGAGTTCTTTGTTGCAGGACTTCTATTTGGACTTGGTGGAAGATAATAGGAAAATAACACCCCGTGACTACCTAGAGCTAGCTCTAAGGCCAGTTCAAGGCGGTGCTAGAGATATAGCTTCCAAAAATGAGGTGATCTAGTTGTACTTGTGAGCCTCAAAGCAATTCTAGTTGTGCTCATGTCATAAAATTCTGTGGTAACTAGTTAAAGCAAAGGGGGGAAATTTATTAGATTGTGTTTCCGCTTTTTCGTGTCTGGATTTTATTTTTGGTGATTATTGTATGTTTCAGTTTTGAGCGCTTCATATTTAAAATTTAAATGCTTTTTGCTGTTGCACATTAGCAAATTCGCTGTTCTAACAGTACTCTACTTATGATTACTAGATTCGCGAGTCTATTCGGGCTCTTTTTCCAGATAGAGAATGCTTTGCCCTTGTCCGGCCTTTGAGCAATGAAAATGAACTCCAACGACTTGACCAAATTCCTGTATGTCCCTTTCTGTTTTTATTGGATTAGACCAGCGTCTTCATGGTCCTTATCGTGGCTATCAATAAAATATGGTTCTTACGTTCACTTTATGTTTGTTTTTTGCATATTTATTTGTCTATTGACGCAGTTGGACAAACTAAGACCAGAATTTAGATCTGGTCTGGATGCTTTGACAAAGTTTGTTTTTGAGAGGACTAGGCCCAAGCAAGTAGGGGCTACTGTAATGACGGGACCGATTCTTGCTCGTATTACTCAGTCTTTTCTGGATGCAATTAATAAAGGTGCTGTTCCTACGATAACCTCCTCATGGCAGGTACCATTATTTGTTGAGCTCTCTTTTTTTCCTATTCCCTTTGTCTATTTTTTTTGCTCGGCACCTATTCCCTTTGTCTATGCTCGCATGATTTCTTGTAAGTTTTGATTGTTGGTGCGCTTGAAGGCTGTATGCTTTTTCAGTCTTGTGCTATCAATGCTCGAGTGTGCAAAATGCTGCGAACATTATCACGATATTGGTGTCATGTCACAGTGCCTTGCTTCCTTTGTTCCACCTGGAAGGAAAGCAAAGATAGAATGATTTCCCTGCTAAAATGGCTTAGCGTTGGCACAAACTTCTATCCTTCATGGAATATATCTTCCATGTTTTGCAGTTGACTTATAAAAGATTGATGCAAAGTAAATGCTTTGCCCTTAGGTTTATATGTTTGTTGGTTCAATCTTGAAAGCTCAATTGCCATGTTTTGGAGAAACTTCTCAAGAAAAACTAAAAAGAATCTTGTAGAACAGCAAATTGATTCTTGTCTTCTTGTCCTTTCTTATACTTCTGCTTTATTTATGAACTTCATGCTTGTGAATTTGTACCAGTGGATGCTACAAATAAATTTTGTCTGGATTGCTTTATTTGCAAATTAATAGTATGTGCTAGTAATCTTTTGGACAACTTTCTTGTGGTTTCAACTGTTTTGCAGAGTGTTGAAGAAGCAGAATGTCAGAGGGCATATGATTTAGCAACTAATGTTTATATGTCTTCTTTTGACCGTTCAAAGCCGCCTGAGGAAGTGAGTTTTGTTGCTTTCAGCCGACTTGTTGGATTGAATGCTTTCTGATTGTTAGGCGATTGTAGGTTGCTCTAAGGGAAGCACATGAAGAAGCAGTTCAAAAGTCGATGGCCGCATTCAATAATACTGCTATAGGTGCTGGTTCAACACGACAAAAATATGAAAAGCGTCTCCTAGTCTTTTTAAGGAAGGCATTTGAGGTAATCCTTGCTTTCTTTTCCTTTTTTTCCCATTCAATCATAGAAGTGTGCAGTTTCTTCCATGCTCAAATCTTCTTTTATCTTTGTATCTTTATTTTTGATTGGCAATGTTCTTTTATTTTGTTGATGGTAATTGTTTCGTGTATGAACTGTCTGTCATTTTATGCGTTACATCCAAATGATGTATGATTACATTAAAGCTTCCAGAGACTTCAATATTAATTGGAGCAGAAGAATTATGTCCTACCCTTTAAACTTGTTTTTATGTAGTTTGGAATAGTCACATATTACTGCTGTTACTCCAAACACGCTATCTCTATGTGTAGCTCTGACCTCAAATAAGTAACTTGAGTGAGTCAATTTTTTATCTGAAAGAAATTTCAAACAAATGGAATATGTACGAGAGACAACACGGACACGCGGATATGCTATTTTTCAAGAAATAGGACACGAACACATTGGGGATACTCTGTTTCATAAATATTCAATTATAGAGGTATCTATCACCATGAGTCTACACCCTATTAGTTGTCAAAGGCGTGCCTAGGCCCAAGGCTCGGCTCGGCTCGGCTCACCCACAACGCCTTGGTGACCCCCAGGCGAGGCGACTTGAAAAAGTCAAGCAAAAAGCGCAAAAAAGCGACAAGGCGCAAAAAAGCGCACTTATTTCAAATCGATCAAAAAAGCGCACAAAAAGGCGAGCTTAGCGCACATAACACAATTATTTTCAAAAAATAATTGTTTTTTTGCATAGGTGCGCCTCTCTTCAAAAAGGCGCGCGACTCGCCTTGCGCCTCTTCCCTCAGGCCCAGCAGAACTTTGCGCCTGGGCTATACTAAATAATGACTACGGTGCGATAAGTTATGAAGAATCTGATGGACACTGAACTAAAGAAAACGTTTTAAAAAACCTCTTCCTAACATTTCTTTAGTGTATCTATTTGCATTTTGCTATAAATTTTGAGTGAAATATAATTATGTCCAACTTGTATTTGATAATGATGTCAGTTTTCAGAATGCTGATGATGATCACACGTTACCTAAGTATTTAAAAAGTGTTGATTGCATGCCAATTTCTTAGTCATAGACATCTAAGAAGTGTCCGACACGTTGCAGAAAGAATATCGAACACATGTCGGAATTAAGAATTTTATTTATTATTTATGGACACAAAAAAGAGTATTGGAATTGGACTCATAACACGTTTCAAGAAGTGTTGGTGTCCAACATGTGTCTGAGACGGACATGTATCCTTCTTTGATGTGTCCCTGCTTCTTAGGTTTTGACAATGGGGATTGAGTCTAAAGCTTCTCAAACTGACAATTAACTTCTTTCAAGCTTGGACACTTCATTTTGGCCGTATTTCTGTCTAACACTCAACAAACATATGTTACCTGGGAATGCTTGTATCGAATTGCAAAATTTAATGTACAGTCCGAAAGTGGTGCATCTTCGTTCTGAAAAAGTGACTTTAGCAATCCGAAGTTATCCGAAAATTGTTCCCAACGTATCAAATGTGATAAAGTGAAAAAATGTAGAAAGTGAAGCTTTTGGCAAGAGAAGTTGTTAGATGATTGGTTTTTATGCTCGGAGAAATGTGGTGTGCATTAAAATTTTGGATACTCTTTTATTTATTCTAAATTTTATTGCTCAAAATAAGTACATTCTAATTTTGTAATCAATAGAAGCTTAATCCTACCGTACCACAATTTAGGGTATATGGTGTGCCGTTCCTCGTACCATAACGATTTGCGTTCAGACCATCCATGTTACCTGTATAGGCGACCATAAAAATTCAATTTACCATGCCCCTTTCATTCATCGGTCAACTTCCATTTCAAAAAACAAAGAGACTACTATATTTACTTTGATCATAAGTATGTTACATGATTAGCTTACCAGAATGATATATTTTAGGTGAGTATTGCTTTTTACTGTTACTCATTTCCGAAATAAGAATACTTATTAGTATACCATGTCAGTTTCTCTACTTGTACTGGTATAGGCATTCCTTCCAATCAAGACAGAATGGATTTGGATTTGTCATCCAAATGGTTAACTGCACAAGCAAAGGCGGCTCTATTAAGACCATTCCATGGTCAACTGAACACCCGAATAAATTTTTTTATTTAGAATACATGTAAAAATTATGGGCTACCCTTTCTTTGAACACCCAACGTATATATCAATGAACACTCTATTCTAAAAGTCTTAAACACCTAACTCAAAAGGAATTGAACACCTAATCCAAAACTAATTGAGCACTTAATCATAACCCAATTACAGTCCATCAATCCAGGTAGTTTATAGTTGAACCTAACATATTACCTCAAATAAATCTCATAATCATAATAAAAAAGTTATAAAAAGAAAGTGAAAAGAATAATCCATTGGTGTAAGTATTATGCTATGCGTTCTCTCTCTAGCTTTATTATCTTTATTGTTGATGGTCAAAATGTGTTAATTTTACATTCATGATAATAATTATTTTATTTTTTTTCTAGTTAGCTTCTAAGATTACGGACGGAGCTTTAAAAAATTCAACTACATGGCAAATCCGGTTAAATTGAATAATATTCCTTCGAAACTAAGACTACGATAGAAAATCTCATCATGTTATCCTAAAGAACAACATATTTTCCAGAAGGTCAATCCCAATGTACTCGCTACAAATTCTTTCAAAAGGGTTTTAGTAGATTAATATGCTGGTTAAACATGGACACAAAATATGAAAACTCATCTACGACAACTGTAAAATTTTACCACCTCCATTCTTGACCTCTTTATTCTCGAAACACTGTCTACTACGAAATACAACAACTTTCAAAATTAAAAACAATAGTATATGTTTTTAAGTTGTCATTTCGCCTCGTAGTTATTTTTTTTTAGAATAGAGGTTATGTTTTTTGATTGTACTATTTATACAACTATATGAGATTTTGTACATATATTATTGGTTACTCCAATATATTAGCTAGTAGAGTTAATGTAATTTTTGAATACCCTATCATAAATTCCTAGAGCCGCCACTGTGCACAAGGGAATTCATTTCAATTGTGTGGTTTAGCAAAATGTGCCGATAATGAGGCCTGAACAAATTTTTTTTTTGATTGTGCACCGATGTAAGTTTTGGTCTCTCTCCATTCTTTGTACACCTTAGGATATACAGTATGACTTCTTAATTGAGTACCTAAATTAGGTTCATCTTATCAAGCAGTATTTAGTCCTGGCTGTCCAGCTTTGTGGGAACAAATATTGCTGGCATTAATCATTGAGATTGGCTGTTAATGCAGGACTACAAAAGGGATGCTTTTAGGGAGGCATACTTACAATTATCAAATGCTCTACAGAACATGGAAAAGGAACTGAGATCAGCTTGCCATGCTCCCGATGCAAAAGTGGACAACATTCTTAAGGTGGGTGTGTGACTGTGTGTTAAATGTTAATATGTTGCGTTTTCTGTACGATTAAAGCAAGGCAGGCATTCTCATTCGTTATACTTTTTCAATCTACTCTTTTGTCATTGGGTTTTCTTCGAGTTAAAATGAGATACCTATTTCTTGTTGTAGTCGTTTCTAAATCTCAGTAATTATGGTTTTCTGAATTTATCATCTAAAATGTTTACTTTGTCAATAGTTTTCAAAATAGAAAGCCAACATTTTAACTGAAGCTTTGAAGTGAAACATTTTTTAGCTGACTAAGGAACTACCTTAAAAAATTGGGTTGAAATTGGTTCATGGCCTCTGGATTTGGAGACAATTGACCACTGAATCGAAGTGATCAGTGTCCCTGATTTGAAAAACACCAGGATCATCTTTTAGATTAGACTGGGTGGGTTCGGGTTATATCAAGTTGGTCTGGTGGCTGGGGATTTCGTTCAGTTGCTCACTCTACCCAAATCGGAGGGAGGGAGAGAGAGAGCTATGAAGTGGAAGTCATGACCATAAATTAGAAATAAAGCTCCAAGATTAATTGTAAGTTGTAACTTGTTAGTTAGCTAACTACATAATAGAGGCTTTGCAAAAGCAGCCCAATTGTCTTGGAAGTCAACGGTGATGGACGCCTGATTGTTGATGGTCATGGCCGAAGTGCAACTTGTGTAGATGGAGTGCATTAAGTTTTCTAGTTTTGTTAGTGTGATCATACATATTTACGGCATTAAGTTCTTCAAGTTAAAAGTTCATGCTTATTTCACTGTTGGTATGGTTATGGACATGATACGCTGGGTTCCTTGTAGAATTAGAAAATAGAAAGATTGGGAATTCTTTTTGGTCCTTGGGAATTTGGAATATAATGTGGTTGTATGTTATGCAGGTTCTTGATAATATTTTATCAAAGTATGAAGCATCATCTCATGGCCCAGAAAAATGGAGGAAAGTGGCCATCTTTTTACGACAAAGGTTAACATCAGCCTTTGTTACTTATTTAATGTGTTTTGAATCTTAACTAAATATGCGCGTGTGATCCCCAGTTTCGAAGGTCCTATCCTTGATCTCATCAAGAAGCAGATAGATCAAATTGGATCAGAGAGGAGTTCACTCGCCTTGAAATGCCGCTCAATTGAAGATAAGATGGGTTTGCTTAGCAAGCAATTAGAAGCTAGCGAAATGTATAAATCTGAATATTTGAAGCGTTACGAGGATGCTATAAATGACAAGAAAAAGCTTGCAGATGATTATATGAGTCGGATAACAAATTTGCAGAGTAAATGTAGTTCACTGGAAGAGAGGAGTTCTAGCTTATCAAAATCATTAACCTCTACCAAACACGAGTCATTGGATTGGAAAAGGAAATATGAACAGGTCATTTCGAGGCAGAAGGCTGAAGAAGACCAGTTAAGCGCAGAAATTGCGATTCTGAAGTCCAAGAGCAGTGCTGCAGAGGCAAGAATGGCTGCTGCCAGGGAACAATCACAGTCTGCCCAAGAGGAGGCAGAGGAGTGGAAGCGGAAGTATGATATTGCTGTCAGGGAAGCAAAAGCTGCTCTTGAGAAAGCAGCAGTTGTTCAGGAACGCAGTAATAAGCAGACACAGCAGAGGGAAGATGCTTTGAGGGAAGAATTTTCTTATACCTTGGCTGAGAAGGTGAATCTCTTTCTTCCTCGGATTTAGTAATTTCTTTTGCAGTGTATTACCTGTGTAGCAGTTGATGATACCGGAGTGTTGTGATTTGTTTGTTTATTGTTTTTCTTCTTTTGGTGATGAACCTGCAGGAAGAGGAAATAAAGGATAAGGCATCAAAGATTGAATATGCAGAGCAGCGCTTGACAACTTTGAGTTTGGAATTGAAGGTGACTTTTGGGCTTTTACACCATTTGGGAATAATCTTTTACATCCTGCACACGTTTGTTGCTTTTTTACCTTGCAGGGACAGGAGCAATTGAGTCCCCTACTGTTTTTTATATGCTAGTTTTAGTCTGGCTATTCTTTGCATCTTGATCGCATAATGGATTTGAATTTCGAACAGTGAACGTTACGTTATGTCCCACTGCAGTAAGATTTATCTTTCTCTTTTAGGGTACTGCCGGTATATTTGGTGGTTCAAATTAATCTGGTTTTAGTACCTTAGTAGGAAAAATAGAGCAGATGTATCTTATGCAGCATTTACCATATTACTGTAAGAAGACTCCAGTCAGATTGATCTGTCCGCTTTACATTCCGAATGATATGGATGTGCACATATATTCATCATTAGCAGTACTCATCTCAATTTGCCGATTTGCATGGTAGTGTTGACATGTGCTTTATCATTACCACAGGCAGCTGAGTCGAAGATAAAGAACTACGATTCAGAAGTCTCTGCTATTAAGCATGAAATTAAGGAGTTAGGTGAGAGATTCGAAGCTGCAAATGCTACAGCTCAATCATATGAAAGAGAAGCCCGGATACTGGAACAGGAAAAAATCCATTTGGAACAAAGATACCTATCCGAATTCAACAGGTTTGAGGAAGTTCAAGAGAGATGCAAAGCTGCCGAGAGGGAAGCCAAAAGAGCAACTGAATTAGCTGATAGAGCACGCTCAGAGGCTGTCACTGCTCAAAAGGACAAAACCGAAATTCAGCGTGTAGCAATGGAAAGGTTAGCCCAAATCGAGAGATCAGAGAGGCTTATCGAAAGTTTAGACAGGCAAAAATGTGACCTGGTGATTGAATCCGAGAGATACAGAGTTGCTGAACTGGATGCTATTTCAAAAGTCACAATGCTAGAGGCAAGAGTCGAAGAAAGGGAGAAGGAAATTGAGTCGCTATTAAAATCTAACAATGAACAGAGAGCTAGTACGGTTCAAGTCCTTGAGAGCCTATTAGAGACTGAGCGAGCAGCTTGTGCAGAAGCAAACAATAGAGCAGAAGCACTCTCTCTTCAGTTACAATTAACACAAGGAAAACTTGACTCACTTCAGCAAAAGTTGACCCAAGTTCAACTCAACGAAACGGCACTTGGTAATAAGCTTAAAACGGCTTCTCATGGGAAACGGCTAAGAATTGATGATTTCGAAATGGGTGTGGAATCGATTCAGGATATGGATGTGGATGACACGGCAGTGAGAGGAAATAAGAGATCGAAAACTATGACTAGCTCCTTAAAGGGCCAACAGCCAGAAGATGGAGGGTCGGTGTTCAGGGGTGATGAGGATGATCACAGCCAGCAAACGAATTCAGAAGATTATACAAGGTTTACTGTTCAGAAACTGAAGCAGGAGCTGACAAAACATAATTTCGGTGCTCAGCTGCTTCAGTTGAGGAATCCAAACAAGAAAGACATCCTTTCCCTTTATGAGAAGTGTGTGCTTCAGAAATCATAACGTCTCATAGGGTTGACTATTGTTGGAAATTTACCTGCATGGTACTGGGAATTGGTTGGTTGATATCCAGGTTATGAAACATATACATTACCAATTCTCGAGAGTGTTTTTCGTGGAACAGCATGGGCTTTTTGTTGAGCTTCCACATCTTTCTGTGTGTAGTCAGAATGTTCACCATTAGGTTTTGGGTTGTTTAGGGTGTGTACTTGTGTTTGGGGTGTCTTTTTTGCAACTACTTTTGGTAAAAAATTCATTTAGTCTGTATTTATTCTGAGGTTTACAGTACCCTAACAACACATTCTCCAAAATGTGAAATTTCTGAGAGGTTATGGCAAGTCTGGAGTCTGATTTCATTTTTATTTGTTGTGTTTAGTGCTCCAATTGTGTGTGACATTTGCGAAGAAAAGAAAACTAAATGCTTTTAATGTGCTATTTGAATATTGGGAGAATTAAGGCCGACGACAATTAATTCTCTCTTTGGTTTACTATCTGACAATCCGTTCAGATCATAATCTTGCAGTGATTTCATACTGTGTTCCAAGGACAATTAGTTATGGAACCGAGGCCCACTCTAACGTTGGACTGAAGGATGACAATTTCATTAGAACCGATGGTAATCAAACTGCAATGAACTACTCGGGACGGTTTTTGACCGTGGTTATGATTTGGACTGAAGGATGACAATTTCATTAGAACCGATGGTAATCAAACTGCAATGAACAACTCGGGACGGTTTTTGACCGTGGTTATGATTTGGGTTTTATAATTAAGTTTGAAACAATAGAAAATTAGAGGTCGGTCCTCCTTTCTAGCCTTGGTATGATTCCAACCCTGAAATATTTTCCCGAAGCTGGATGGCTCGAGTATGTTGGTTGATGGACGTTTTTGCCCTTTTCCGGGTTTACTATATATAGGCTTGTTTTCAAAAGAATATATTCGCGGAGAGAGAAGACGCAGAGAGAGAGAGAGAGAGAGAGAGAGAGAGAGAGAGAGAGAGAGAGAGAGAGAGAGAGAGAGAGAGAGAGAGAGAGCACGCGATCGCGATTGCGATCGTGAGAGCAATCGAGAGAGAGAGAAATATCGAGATCTAGAGAGATCGCGATAGAGAGAGCGATTGGCGTCTAGCTTGAGCGATTGATTCGTTGTAGTTTTGTGGTGCGTGAAGAGATGCAGGTTGAAGGAGTTGAGCAGATGAGGTATTTAATGTTGTTTTTGTTGTTAGATTTGATTATTTTCAGTGTTTATGTGATTGTTTTGATGTATGAGAACTGTTTTTAGATCTATGAGAATTAATTTGTGAACTACGAGAGCTGGTGTCTGAACTATGAGAACTGGTTTCTGAACTATGAGAACTGGTTTCTGAACTACCAGAGCTGGTGTTTGTACTATGAGAACTGGTTTCTGAACTATGAGAGCTGTGAGAACTGGTTTCTGAACTATGAGAACTGGTTTCTGAAGTATGAGAACTGATTTCAGAATTACCAGAGCTGGTGTTTGTACTATGAGAACTGGTTTCTGAACTATGAGAACTGTTTAAACGTCGTTTATGTTGTTAGATTTTGGTTATTTTACTGTTTATGTGATTATTTTCATAGTTTTATTATTTAAATGTCGTTTATGTTGTTAGATTGAGGCCTACCTTGAACTATCATTGTGTTTGTTGTTATATTTTGATGTGAACTGTCTTTTCGTGTATTTTACATGAGAATTGTGTTTTTATATATGAGAACTGTGTTTGTTTATATGAGAACTGTCTTTTCGTGTATTTTGCATGAGAATTGTTTATGAGAATTGTGTTTTTATATATGAGAACTGTTTTTAGATCTATGAGAATTAGTTTGTGAACTACGAGAGCTGTGAGAACTGGTTTCTGAACTATGAGAACTGGTTTCTGAAGTATGAGAACTGGTTTCTGAATTACCAGAGCTGGTGTTTGTACTATGAGAACTGGTTTCTGAACTATGAGAACTGTTTAAACGTCGTTTATGTTGTTAGATTTTGGTTATTTTACTGTTTGTGTGATTATTTTCATAGTTTTATTATTTAAATGTTATTTATGTTGTTAGATTGAGGCCTAGCTTGAACTATCATTGTGTTTGTTGTTAGATTTTGATGTGAACTGTCTTTTCGTGTATTTTGCATGAGAATTATTTTTATGAGAATTGTGTTTTTATATATGAGAACTATGTTTATTTATATGAGAACTGTGTTTTTTTTATAGGAGAACTGTGTAGTTTTATGTGAATTGTTTGTTTTTTTGTTAGAGAAATGGAGAAATCGTTGATCTTGTTTTGTAAATACAATGGATTGTGTGCTGGAGTAAGGTTGTCTCGGTCTTTGAGAATCGGAGATTTGATGAAGATATTGTGTGGCAAGTTTAGTGAGTTGAGAAGACACTCATTGCAGTTGTTTTATGCTATACGTGATCATCCTATCACCATGTTATATAATGATGAAGATTTGGAGGTGATGTTTGCTGTAGCTGATAGTATTGGATTGAATTGCATTGAAGTTACAGTAGTAGATAGTCGTGGATTTGATAGTGGTACTAGTGGTTGTGGTGGTGATGTTGGTGCTAATAGTAGTGGGGTTTTTGAAAGTGGTGGTGATGTTGGTGGTAGCACTAGTAAGGGCATTCCTTTCAGTGGTCAAGGGTTAGTCGGCCGTCGGTTGGAATCAATGGGAGATGTAGGTAAAGAGGATGATTTGGGAGCTATGTTTTGCCCGCATCAACAGCGGCCAAGGTTGTCTGATGCGTGGAAAGAGCTTATTAAAAGTGTTGGTCAGTTGTTTGTTGGGGGTTCGGAAGGTTTTCGTGATGCATTGCGGAAATATTCAATTGTTCATTCTTTTGAATTTGACTTTGTAAAGAATGAAACAGAGAGAGTGACTGCAGTTTGTAAGGTAAAATCTTGCAAGTGGAATATCCATGCTAGACTTGACAAGGTCAGTGATTGCTTTTACATCAAGAGGTATTATAATGTTCATTCTTGTGGTGTTGCTGGGCGTACGACAAAGAACTGTCATGCTAATTCAACTCTGATTAGTCAATTGATAAAGGATGATGTTCGAGACAAGTCAAAGAAACGTTCTGTTGATGTTGTTGATGATTTGAAGGAGTATTATGGGGTTGATGTGTCATATAATCGTGTTTGACTAGCTGTCCAGAAAGCAAAGTCAAGTGCATTTGGTGATTATTCAGATTCTTTTAATCAACTTCAATGGTATCGTAATGTTGTTCTGAATTCGGATCCTAGAAGTGTTTTTGATCTTGAGTGGGATGAAACCACAAATCATTTTTTGAGGTTGTTTGTAGCGTTTGATGCCTGTGTACAAGGATTTAAGCACTGCAGGCTTGTTTTATCCGTTGATGCAACGTTTTTGAAGGCAAGTCATATGGGATGCTTGATGTCTGCTTCAGCTAAAGACGGTAATGCAGGTATGAAATATATCACATGTACAATTCTCATATGACTAAAACACACATTTCACATAGGCTACAATGCACTATGAGAAATATTAGAACTGTTTTCAGAACTATGAGAACTGTTTTAAGAACTATGAGAACTGGAGTCTGAACTAGGAGAACTGTTTTCAGAACTATGAGAACTGGTGTCTGAACTATGAGAACTGGTTTCATATAGTCATATAGGATGCTTGATGTCTGATTGAGCTAAAGATGGTAAAGCATGTATGAAATAGATCACATATACAAGAACCACAAATCGTATGAGAACTGTTTTATCATAGGTATGAACTGATTACTGAATTATTTTTTTCTTATCAGGTCTATTTCCATTGTGTTTTGGTGTGGTTGATGCTGAGAATAATGATAATTGGCTTTGGTTCATGGAGAAGTTGTATGGTATTTTGGATGAAGAGAGAAGGGTTGTTTTTATATCTGATCGTCACAGAGGAATAAAAGAGGGTATTGCTAAGGTGTTTCCATCAAGCTTTCATGCTTACTGTCTCTATCATTTGAAGGGTAACTTGCGTACTGCTTTGGTGTCCACAAATGTCAAGTATAAAGAGAGTTTGATCAGAGTGTTTTTGAAATGTGCTTATGCTCCCACTGTGGCAAAGTTTAATCAGCATATGGGTAATTTGCTGAAACACGGTGGTGCAACAGTTGTTCATTTTCTGTCGGAGTTGCCTAATGAGCGTTGGGCAAATGTTTTTTTCCCGGGGCAACGTTATGGAGCAATATCCTCTAGTCTAGCTGAGTGCTTTAACTCATGGATATTGAAAGAGCGTGAATTGCCCGTGGTGGATATGGTTGATCGTATAAGGAAGAAGATGATGAAATCAATGTGTTTGAGGAGAGAAAGGGCAAGTAAATGGGAGCAGGTGCTTTGTCCTTATGGGGAGTCTCGGTTGGAGAAGTTATATGATTTAGTTAAAACATAGAAAGTGATTCCTTCGAGTGCTGATATATTTGAAGTAGACATCGATCCGTCTGTATGTGTTGATATTGGGAGGCGTACATGCAGTTGTTGTTGGTGGCAGTTGAATGGATTCCCTTGTTGTCACGCTGTCTGTGCTATCAAATATAGTGGTAAGGATTTGAACTTGTATGTAGAGCATTATTTTCATGTTGAGAGTTATCGTCAGGTGTATTCAAAGCCAATTTACCCGGTTGCGTCATTGTGGAAAGGTGATGTGGCTGATTGTGGTACTAGTATTTTGCCACCCTTGTCAAAAAAGCCTCTAGGGAGGCCTAAGAAGAAGAGGATTCATTCGAATGGGGAGAAGGTTAGAAAAATGAAGTGTGGTAGGCGTGGGAAGATGGGGAATCATAACAAACTTACTTGTAAGGAGGATTTGAGGCCTAGTTTTTAGGTTTTAATAATTGAGTTGTACAATCAACAATGTTATTGGATTTGATTTTGTGAAATAATTGTTGAGAATAAGAAAAATTTTGTGTAACTAATTTTGTGTTTGTTCTAACACTTTTAATTTTTTTGTCACCAATTTCATTTTTGGATTTTTTATTGTAACGCCCCGAAAATTCAGAGACCAAAAAAAAAAAAATATTGAAGAGAGATTTCCAAAAATAATTTTTTTTTCCAGGTTTTAAAATTTCCGAAGACAAATTTTCCAAGAGAAATCCATAGATTCACTACGTCATTTATCCAAAAGCCTGTGTCACCATATTACAACCATATCGAATATAATTTAAGTTTTCGAATTTGTCAAAATATTACAATTCCCAATAAACCAGAAAGCTTTTAAAATAAGGTTGATTTAAATTAGTCAGAGCAACTAAAGGACGGAATTCAGAGTCGACAATCTCTTCATTGGTCGCCGTCAAATCATTCTTTGCCTACGGCCCTTCTGTTCCGTCTTCAATACCTGGCGTTCGAGTTACCAGGGCAACATAGTACCGTGAGCGATGACGCTCAGTAGCCAAAACTCACCCGAAACCCATAACTTACACACAACAAGATAGAGAGTGCAATGCAAATAACAGCGCTTGATTTCATTACTATCCTTTAACTTATATGAAAGTCTAGGCTCTCCACCTCGAGATCCGTCCTACCCTCAGCCTCCAGCGTAAGGCAACCCAGTGTGATTCAGACCGCTCCTTGCTGTGTCCCGCTGATAGCTACCAAATTATTTATTCAGATCTACAGTCGACGCAACCACGCAAGGAAGGAACCAAACTTGTTCTCGCAGCCAATCACCACTATGCCCTACCTAGGGTTACATTTCTCAAACAACCTGGGCCCCTGTTAGCACCTATTAACATAAGACTGGGCCCCTGTTAGCACCCATCTTAACACAAGACTGGGCCCCTGTTAGCACCCATCTTGAAACCACAACTCAATCACTTTCCGATTCATCCTTTACCTATCAACGTCTAAGTGATCCTCTAATCGCATATCACCCCGTGATCCTAAGTCAGTTCTAAGTTCTCGCAATAATGCATGTACATCGTTAACAGGAATTAAACGAAACGACAAAATGAATTATGTTTCACAAGGATTAATAGCCACGTACACATATCAAGCACAAGACTAGAACAAGACTAACTGTAGATCTAGATGTTCAAAAGAAGCATACCAATTCTCCACTCCTTTACTTGGAAGAATGGAAGCAGATTACTGATCAACGACCTTTTATTTCTTTCTTTCTTTCTTTCTTTTCGGTAAACACTAATAGACCACTTTGTTAACTCCACCGCATGTGTACAGTAAAATATCCATCAACTAGTGAATAATATTACCTGGTTAAAAAAGATAAACCCAGCTTTTAACGCAAATCATCTTTTCTTCTCTAATTACTCCACAGTTTTCCCCTTCTTTTCTTTTTCTTTTTTCGTTCTACTCCGTTTGTTCCAAAAATAAAATACATACGTTCAACATTCAAATCTCTACATTATCCAACTATAGTCAAATATATTTAGGGAGATAAGTTTTAACTACTCAAGAGTCAAATTTATAAGCTCTTAATTCACGAGGGCTAAACTGTAATATACTAAAATCATTTCAAAACTTTCCGGTGGCTGTTTTACGGAAAACAGTGGGTTCGGGTTTTCAGTGGGTTTCGGTCGGATTCAATCGGTGACGTCGGGTTCGATTATTTTCATACCGAAACACGAAACAATCAATACGGAACATAATATATATTTAGGGAGGTGAGTTTGGACTACCTCTCGTCCGGAAAAACGGGGTTCGGAAATAAACGGCAGCGGGCCTGAGGTCGGGCGGTGGTGATGGTGAGCACGGTAGTGGAGATGGCTCCAGTGGTGGTGATGAGTAGCTCGGGTGGAACAAAGAAAAAGAAAATGGTTTGTTCTCTCTCTGACCTCTCTCTCTCTCTCTTCTGCCGAGAATAGGAAAAGGGGAGAATGGGTTCTATCTCTTTGTAGAGGATGGGGGTGTAAAAGGTGAGTTTGGATCTTAGAACCTTTAGACAGAAACAAAGTAGGTTTAGGGCTTTAATCTAAGGGTTAAAAGAGAGTACTCTTAAGTGTTGTCACACTTTGATTGGCTAAGAGAAAAAGAATTCGCAGACAAGGACGGAAGAAAATTACTTGGCCGAGTAAAATTGTTTGGGTAATATGATTCACTGTAACACAAATGTACACACATGTACACATTAAGGAATTTACTCACCGAACACGCGCGCGTACACAATCGATTATGGAATTAAATTTTGTGTGACGATATAAATAATTTTTCGCATTAAATAAACTAACGAGCAAAAATAATATTTTTGTTTGGTAATTATTATTATTTATTAAAAATACCGGGTCTTTACATTTATTATATGAGAAGTGTTTATTTTTGTATGAGAACTGTGTTAAGGCATATGAGGATGGTGTATTTTTCTATGAGAAGTATGTATTTTTCTATGAGAAGTGTTTAGTTAAGTATGAGAACTATGTTAAGGCATATGAGAACTTTTTAATTTCTATGAGAAGTGTGTATTTTTCCTCTGAGAAGTGTTTAGTTTTGTATTAGAACTGTGGTAAGGCATATGAGGACTGTGTATTTTTCTATGAGAAGTGTTTATTTTTGTATGAGAACTGTGTTAAGGCATATGAGGACTGTGTTTTTTCTATGAGAAGTGTGTTTTTTGCTATGAGAAATGTGTATTTTCCTATGAGAAGTGTTTATTTTTGTGTGAGAACTGTGGTAAGGCATATGAGGACCGCATATTTTTTTATGAGAAGTGTGTATTTTTCCTATGAGAAGTGTGTATTTTTCTATGAGAAGTGTTTATTTTTGTATGAGAACTGTGGTAAGGCATATGAGAATTGTGTTTTTTGTATGAGA
The DNA here is from genome assembly GCA_025413875.1 of Rhododendron molle. Lineage (NCBI taxonomy): Eukaryota > Viridiplantae > Streptophyta > Magnoliopsida > Ericales > Ericaceae > Rhododendron > Rhododendron molle. Next base: position 21,134,766 of record CM046389.1, on the reverse strand, counting down.
GGTGTGTTTTTTCCTATGAGAAATTTGTATTTTTCTATGAGAAGTATTTATTTTTGTATGAGAACTGTGGTAAGGCATATGAGGACTGTGTTTTTTGTATGAGAAGTGTGTATTTTCCATGATAAGTTAAATTCTAACTGAACATGCAGCAGATTAACATACACCAAACCATACTAACAAATAGGAAACGAGTTTTAACATAGATGAAATCGAGTTTAACATGCAGAAAACTCTAATCATTGTCATCAGAGTCAGATAGTAGAAATTACAGTATCACTGGTTTAACCCAACTACAAACCCTAATATTTATCGGACTTAGATTCCTTAATCATTTGAGGAAGGAGCCAAAAAGAAGCAAAAAACCCCCAAAATGTTGATGAACCCCAAGTACAAACCCTAACTTTCCCAAAAAGTAGTTGGGGCCACCAAATCCTAACTTCTACTGTGCATCTTCGTTGTTCAGTTGCTGTTCCTGTTCTTCTCTGAGAGGGTCCATCAATGCCTTCATCTCCATCTGGAGGCGGGTAAGCTCTATGCCCTGGATCCTTTGCAGGCGATGCAGGCGATTCACTTCAGCTTGGAGAGGAGCCACATGCTCCTCAATGATCTTCTTCACCGCTTCCTCCATCGGTGAGATTATCGGAGTGTTGTTCGGTGGTGTGTTGTTCGGAGCGTTCTGACTTGTTGCTGCCATAGTAGTTTGCCTCAGAGATTTCTTCACTCTCTCTCTCTCTCTGTGGAAATGAAAAGGGGTGTCCGTTTGTGTAACTCTCTAGGTATTTATTGGAATCGAAGAACCGCCTTTGCAACGATTGGGGTACCCCGTGAAATAAAATAAAAAACAAAAAACAAAAAACATCATAAACAAAAACGGAAAATGATATTGCCACACCATTTTTTGTTATTGCCACACCCTGCAAGTATATTTTTGCACAAAAAAATACACTTGCAGAGGTGTGACAATAACAAAAAAAGATGTGGCAAAATCACTAGCCAGAGATCTTAATTTTAGGCAAAAAATTATCATTCTTTTTTGGGACGGGGGAGTAATAAGAATAAAAAAATTATCATTTTTTTTCAAAAATTATCATTCTTTTTGGGACGGGGGAGTAATAAGAATAAAAAAAAGAAAACAGAATATATTCTTTTTGTGTTTTATAAACAGAATTAATTATTGGGAATTTTTTTTCCTAGTTTATTTATTTTTTTGTTTTAAAATTTTTGGCAATTTGTTATGAATGAAATGAAATAAAGAAAGGAAAACATTCAGATTTATAAAACACAAATCCTAGATGGAATTTATAGATCCAAATATAAGGAGAGTTCAAGCAAAGAAAGCACCATATTTAAACAAGAGATCTACTAAGGAAGAAAAAAAAAAGCCAGATTGTAAAATTAGATCCCTAGTTAGTTGGTGGTCATCTTCTTGGTCGCACGTTTCTGCTGGTAGTTGCTTCTTCAGCTTTCTTTGCCAACATTTTGGCAAGCTTCGCATCTTTGACGATCTGCACTTGCTTCTTGAGAAGGTCGATTTTGTCCTCGTTTTTCAAGGATCGGACTTGGGTTTCATCAAGTTTTTCACGGGTCTCTTTGAGTGATGCATCTACGACATCTTTGATGAGTCTTGCCAAGTCTTCTGCCATTTTTAGGAATTTTTTTTGGTGTAGTTGGGATGAGGGTGGGAAATGAAGATATGGGACGAGGAAGAGGGGTATTTATAAGCCATAGAAAATAGGGTTTCACGTTTAACATGTAATTTACAAAAATACCCTTCAAATTTTTAATGAGAATTGGTTATTTTTATGAGAAGTGTATTTTTCTATGAGAAATGTGTATTTTTCTATGAGAAGTGTGTTTTTTCCTTTGAGAAGTGTGTATTTTTCCATGAGAAGTGTGTATGATAACTGTGTTTTTTCTATGCGAACTGCATTTTTTCTATGAGAACTGTGTTTTTCTTCTATGCGAACTGCAAACTGTAAAGTAAACAATTCATTAACCACTATACATGTCATGAACAACACCTCCACCATGTCATTACACATCTGCACTACTTTCACATCCAAAATCAGTACACATCCAAAATCAGTACACATCCAAAACTAATATGTTTGCAGTCTAAGATTGTATATCTTCATCGACCACTAAACAATTCATTAAGCACTATACAACTCATGAACAACACCACTACAAACTTTGATTCACTACCAACTTTGATTAGTAAGTTGAATCTATGTCTGTTTTTTCTTCTCTTTAAGAATGTCCTGGTCGTCATAAAATTTTTGGAGTCTGAGATTTTCCATCCTGTTATGATAGATTTCTGGAGTCCATGATCTCTTTGGGTCAGTGAGAAATGCTTGCACAATATCAGCTCTCATTTGAAAGCAATTTTGCTTTGTTAGGTTGCTTTCAATTGGTTTTTTCATTAGCTTTTGGCGAATGATGTAGGCAACAACAACTGCACAATCAACCCTGTGAATATAAGACTGATGTTAGGGGCTTATATAAGATAGAGTGATGAGTTTGGAAGGGTTCAAGGATACTTACGAGCCTGGTTCTTGTTGTGGTGAATTGTTGAGGAGCTTTGCAGAGGCTTTAATCTTCTTCTTGCAGTGCAGGTTGATGTAGTTCGTGACATTCTTTCTCTGTTACAGAATATGATCTTGGATACATTAACAATACACACTTCACATAGTCTGTTAATGTAGACTACAATACACAGTTGAAAGAGTTCATATATTTTTCCTAGAATAAGGAGGGATTACGTTACCAGATTGGCAGTTGCTTCACAGTATTTATCTCTTCTCCCTTCTTTGCGAATGGAGTTGTAGAACCTCCATTCTTCGTCAATGGTGTCTAACTCAAGCAATGTATAATTGTTTGCACCGTATATTGGGATAAGAATTGTTCTGGTGTTCAAAATCTTTGAGCGAACGGCATCAAGTGCTCTGTTAGCTGAGTCTTGATGACCTCCAAGGAAGCTCTGTTTGGAAAGAAGATAATTAGGCAACTTCTTAAGTATGAGTGTATGCTATATGAATTGCGAGAGAGTGCTTCCTTTTCTTACTGATGAAAAACTGTTGAAGACAAATGGTATATCTTGTTGGGAATCTTCTATTCCCAATGAAAAGGATGGTCCAGATGTTGGTGGTTGTAGTGTTGTAATCAGCAAGTGGACGTAGGTATCTATTGGCTGTATCAGAATGTAAAAAGATTTTGTTTTTATCACGTACAATTCTGATAGAAAAAACATAGTTCTCATAGAAAAATACAATGTATAATACATAGTTCTCATAGAAAAAACACAGTTCTCATAGCAAAATACACAGTTCTCTTAGAAAAAACACAGTTCTCATAGACAAAATACACAGTTCTCATAGCAAAATACACAGTTCTCATAGAAAAATACACAGTTCTCATAGATAGATCTCATGTATAATACACATTTGTCATAGAAAAAACACACTTTGCATAGCAAAATACACGGTTCTCATAGTAAAAACACAGTTCTCATAGACATAATACACAGTTTTCATAGAAAAAACACAGTTCGCATAGCAAAATACACAGTTCTCATAGAAAAAACACACTTCTCATAGACAGATCTCATGTATAATACACAGTTCTCATAGCAAAAAACACACTTTGCATAGCAAAATACACAGTTCTCATAGAAAAAACACAGTTCTCATAGAAAAAACACACTTCTCATAGATAAAATACACAGTTCTCATAGAAAATACACACTTCTCATAGACAGATCTCATGTATAATACACAGTTCTCATAGCAAAAAACACACTTCGCATAGCAAAATACACAGTTCTCATAGAAAAAACACAGTTCTCATAGAAAAAATACACTTCTCATAGACAAAATACACAGTTCTCATAGAAAAAACACACTTCTTATAGCAAAATACACACTTCTCATAGAAAAATACAATGTTCCAGTAAATAAATACACGATTCTCATAGACAGATCTCATACAAAAGCACAGGTCTCATATACAGGTTTTAAAATACAGAAAGAGAGTTGTTTTTTTGTGTTTCCTAGCCTGTCAATTCTCGATCACATAGCAGAAACCTCACATCTTCTTCATATATGCGCAGGTCATCTAATTCATAATTCCATATGTGTGTACTACATGATATGCATAACATTAGGTAATCTGAAATGATTTAATGACAGTAAATTGTTGGGTTTAACATTTTTACCATCCTTCCTCGAGTTCCCAAAATTTTTTGATTGTTTCTTGGCATTCGGTAGGTAGCAAGGCAAGGACAAGGCGTGCCTTTTTTTCTAGGGGAGCAATCTTGTCACCAAATTTCTTGACTTCTGCTTGTGGCTCGTCGGTTTCATCAATCACAATTTGTTCTTTTTTGCAACCATCCTTTGTGATTGAACCGTAGTAAAAGTTGTCATCTACGTTTTGCTTTCGTACTCTTTGTTTTGCATTGTCATCTTTGTTGTCTCCTGTAGACTTTTCCTTGGCAGTACCATATAGTTGTGTAACTCCATGCACCACTTGCTCAATCTTCTCATCAGTGTACGCTTGTGTGAGCTTATGTATTGCTTCCTCACTTCTTTGTGTGAGCAGAGAGGAATCAGTCTCAATAGTCGGTAAATGCTTTTGAGGTTCTTTGGTATGTGGCGGTTGGACTGAAAGCTTGCTGTTGAGGGAAAGCTTGTTGGTTAGGGTTCGTATTTCTGCATCTTTTTGAACAATTATAGCCTTTTGCCTTTCTTCAGTTGTGCTCAGATACTTTTGCAGCTGGCCCTTCTCGGTTGTTAGGGATTCAATTTGCATCGTAAGGGCCTTTTTGTTTTCGTTCTTCTCAATTTCAATCTGTTGCAGCATCATTTGTTTTTCTTTTTCCAATTTTGCAGTGTTCAGTTTGAATGTCTGCACCATCTCTTTCAGTGAATCCCTTTCTTTTTGCATTTCGAGCAGCTGTTTTTCCATTTCATCCCTGTCCTTTTCAGCTTTTCTTCTAGTGAATCCCTTTCTTTCTCCATTTCTAAGAGCTGATTTCTCATTCCATCGATGTCCTTTTCCAAGATTGCAATCTTCTCTATAAGGAACTTGTATTGTTCTTGGGTCTGCAACATTGTGTTGGACATAGTAACCATCTTGTGCTGCTTTTCTTTTAGTTCACCCCGTTCATTTTCCATTTCCTCCAGCTGATTTTTCATTGCATCCTTGTCCTTTTGAAGTCCGTGGTTTTGTTGTTCAAGTATTTCTTTTTGATTCTGAAAATATTGGACTTGTTGGTGGAGATCCTTGATGATAACTTGATCATTGTCCTCCAGTAAGCTGACACAGAATTTACCCATCTGGTTGTGCTCTTTAATTATGCCCTGACTGAAATTCGTGGAGTCCAGAAGTTGGTAGGTACTTGGAGCCATAGTCTCCCTTGATTGTGATTGTGAGAACATTGGTTGTTGTTGCTCAGGAGATGATGTTGACACAAGAGGAGATGTTTGCTTTTTTTCAGTTAAGTGTATGTCATCAAGTCGTTGTACAGCCGGACTTTGAGTAGATTGTGTATGTTGCATCATCTGTGATATAGTTTGCCTGTCATTGTCATCTACAACTTCTGGATGGGCCATGCTGTAGACTTGAGCCTCTTGAGATGTTTCTTGAAATTCCTCCTCATATACCTGTAAGATGTGAACTCACAATCAGAATTGTGTACTTTTTCTGTATGACAACTGTGTTTTTCATATGAGAACTGTGTTTTTGCTATGAGAAGTGTGTATTTTTTGAACGAGAAGTGTGTATTTTTTGTATGAGAATTGTGTTTTTACGATGAGAATTGTGTAATTTTCTATGAGAAGTGTGTAAATTTCTATGAGAAATGTGTATTTTTATATGAGAAATGTGTTTTTTTTTGTATGAGAACTGTTTTTATGCTATGAGAAGTGTATTTTTTTTGTATGAGAACTGTATTTTTATATGAGAAGTGTGTTTTTTTATATGAGAACTGTTTTTGTGCTATGAGAAGTGTATATTTTTTGTATAAGAACTGTATTTTTGCTATGAGAAATGTGTATTTTTTGTATGAGAATTGTGTTTTTGCTATGAGAATTGTGTAATTTTCTATGAGAAGTGTCTATTTGTTGTATGAGAACTGTGTATTATGTCTATGAGAACTGTATATTTTTCTATGAGAAGTGCGTATTTTTGTGTCCAAATTTGATTAGTGTATATACCGTAATGTTGACATTGCTCAAATCTTTCAAATCATCAAATCTTTTTTTCAGGTCTAAGGTGTTCCAGTTTAGTAGCCTTGGAATTGCTTCATTTTGTGGTCGTGCAATCAAATCCGTGTGTTCACAAATTCAGTACTGCAAAAACAAGTAAAAGGAAATTATTAGAATAAAAGAAAACTATTAGAATACCCAAAAACACTTCTAATAGCAAAATAGATTTAACTTACCATCAATGCCACCACACATCCTGTTGCATCTTTTGGTTTGTCATGGAACTTGTGCATTGATGTATTCAACGTTTCTGCAATGGATTGTGCCCAGTCGTAGTCTTTTATTTCTTCTATTTTTTCCATGCAATGCACATATGTCCATGCAATGGTGACTCCTGATGTGGAGAAGAACAAAGTCAGGCAAATGAACATGCATACGAGGCGGACTACATCTCGAATGTCTTCATCAGTCATGGATTCCTCTTTTTTTTGCAGCATTTCGTTGATCATGTCTTTCATCTTTTTACTACCAATCCTTGCCTCCTTGATCCCCCTTCTTGTTGCAAATGCAACATCACTTTTCTTCTTGTTCAAATCTCCTATTGGTTTGTTCCCATAAGCTATTCCAAAGATTAGCTTGATGTCATTCTTTGTTATGGCAATCTTCTTACCACCAATGAGGAACTTGCTGTCATTGGTATCAAATTTCTCAATGATACCCAGGATGGGTTTGTCGTGCTTCATGCAAGCTTTTTCGACCAACTTGCCTTTCCTAATGGCATCAATAAGCATCCAAAAAGGTGTTTGTTTCAACAGATCTAAGTGGGCATTGTTCAACTTCAGTTTTGACAATAGCCCCACTGTTCCTATTATATTGGACCTGAATGTGCATTGCTTTTGGGTCTGGGTTGGGGAGTGTGGTTCTGGTTCTGATTCTTGTTTCGTGGCCTTCTTCGTCTGTTTTGGGTTCTGTTGTTTCTTTCGTCGGGTTTGCTTTTAGGTCTGGATTGAGGAGTCTGGTTCAGATTCAGATTCTTGGGTAAGCCTTTGGCGTTTCTTGGCTACCTTTTGCTGTTTTGGGCTTTGTCGTTTCTTTCCTCGAGTTTTTGAAGGGGACTGTGATGCTTGGCTAACCATCGAGGTTGCTGGCCTCTCAGGTTGAGTTTTCGATCTTGTAATGACTCCTGCCTCCTCCATTGTTAGTGTTCTTGGTTTGATCTCGTAAGAAGTTTTCAAATCTTGTGTGTAAATCTTCTTGTGCCTGTTGAATATATGAAAAAAAGTGACAGAGTGTTTACATTGGCTCATCATAGGTATAGCACACAGTTTGCACACAGTTCTCATAGCAAAATACACAGTTCTCATAGAAAAAACACATTTCTCAGACACGGTTGTCATAGCAAAATAAACAGTTCTCATAGAAAAAACACAGTTCTCATAGAAAAAAACACACTTCTCATAGAAAATAGACACTTCTCATAGAAAAATACACAGTTCTCATAGACAGATCTCTTGTGTAATACAAAGTTCTCATAGAAAAAATACAGTTCTTATAGCAAAATACACAGTTCTCATAGGAAAAATACAGTTCTCATAGAAAAAAAACACACTTTTCATAGAAAATACGCATTTCTCATAGCAAAATACACAGTTCTCATAGAAAAATACACAGTTCTCATAGAAAAATATACAGTTCTCACAGCAAAATACACAGTTCTCATAGAAAAAATACAGTTCTCATAGAAAAAACACACTTCTCATAGCAAAATACACACTTCTCATAGCAAAATACACAGTTCTCATAGCAAAATACACAGTTCTCATAGAAAAAACACACTTCTCATAGCAAAATACACAGTTCTCATAGCAAAATACACACTTCTTACGGATAAATATAATGACGTGTAACTTTTTAAACATGTATTGTTTGGGAACAGAGTCTAAGACAAAGATAGAGGACGAGAAGGGATGTACATGCACTGAGAAAAAACTCAAAAAATCAAAAACCTAAAGCAAAACCATCGAAAGTGCTCATCATGTAGACCCTTTCGCCGCTGGAGAAGTGAACCAGCGGCCAGTCTCATCCGTGAAGGAGCTGATCGAGAACAGTTCACATAAACCCCTAAACACTGTTCACATAATTTCAAAACACACATTCACATAGACGCAACACGTTTATCAGAGTTAGAGTTCTTATACACATATTTTACGGTTCGCATAGAAATTTCTCATAGACATTCGATATCTGATTCTTTAATGTACATACCTTTCTTTGCCATGTTGAAATTTTGTTGTCTGATCGATTGCACGAGAGAGAGAGAGAGAGAGAGAGAGAGAGAGAGAGAGTGCTGTTGAGCGGTAGAGTTAGGATTCTGTAGCGGTGGTGTTAGGGTGGTTCTGTAGCGGTAGCGTTATGGTTCAGCGGTAGGCAGAGAGTCAGGTTTTGTTGAGCCGTAGGGAGAGGTTTCTGAAACGTGACCCGCGAGGTGTACTTTTGACCCGCGAGAGGATCCGGGAAGCTTGTTTTGACCCGCGAGGGGTATTTTTATCCACAAAGTAGCGCCGGGACTAAAGGGGGTATAGAATATATTTTGCTGGATTGAATTAGGTCCGAGCCTAATTTTTTGGGCCGGCCTCAAAATCCCCCCTATACAAACGACCAGTGTGGTTTTGGTTTTGGTTTTATATGGTAACTGCCCCAAAACGGAACCATAAGTGAACTGCAATATAATGATGAAAATACCCTACCGTTTCACATTGTGGTAATTACACTTATTATTGTTTACGTTGTCTCTTTTTTTTTTTCTTGCCCTTTTATTTGGTAGATTAAGGTTGGGTGATTAAGAATATTGACCACTGGTAACGGTTTTAGTTATGATTTAAGCAGAAAGAAACTCACTAGTTTTGGTTTCAATTATAAGTTTTGGTTTTACAATTTACTCAAACCGAACCGTTGTTATCCCTAGGTGGACAACCAAACTTTAAGTAGTGTGCATTTCATTTCTTTACCGCATGATAGATAGGCCCATCCTTGACCAAAGCATGGTACTCCCATTAACTACAGGCATCAGATTTTAAAATTTCAACATTAAGTTCATCCCGCCAGTTCCTTCCTGGAGTGGTCTGTCGATATTTGGAGAGAGAGAGAGAGAGAGAGCAGTCCTCTCTGAATAACTCTGACAGAAGGTCAGTTATGGCTTTTACCTAAGTCTGTTGACATGGCATAAATACTGTAAGGTACCAAGGGTAAAACCTGAAACTCAGTCCAGAGAGCCAGAGAAAATCCACCTATCTTAAGGTTTAAGTGGTTACAACCAGATCAAGTGGGGGTGATGCAAGATTTGTGGTGGAGCCAAGACAACAACAGAAGGGCTTTCTTATTGGGCCTACTTCACGTGGACCTTAGTTCACACCCCCCGGAAGCACAAAAATATACCTACACGGGCAGCCTAGTGGTATGAGGTCCCGTTTGATAAAGGGATTGGAGGTTGGGATTGGATTGTGAAGGTGATGGTATTAGTAATACCTTGTTTGGTAACCAAAATTGGTTCGGACTAATAGTCCGATGGGATTAATAGAGGGGGTATTAGGGGGTATTGTTAATACCCCGTGGGACTTGGTATTACAGGGTATTGATAGTCCAATCCCAACTCCTTCACATTACCAATCCCTTTTCATTACCAATTTCTTCTAACAATCCAATCCCATCATCTAATCCCATCTCAAACAAACATGATATTAATAATCCCATCATCTAATCCCATCCCAAACAAACATACTCATTATCAATCCCTTCTCATTACCAATCCCATCTTCTTACGAATCCCAATCCTAATCCCATCTCCTTACGAATCCCATCCATCTATCACTGTTATCAAACGAGGCCTGAGGGTTTGAACCTAGAGCTCTATTATAGGGCAATGAAGGCTCCTTCTGCTCACTAGATAAGCTAAGGAAAATGGGGAAAAACAGAAACTCACTGCAATGCATTTTTACATTTTCAAACAATTTTATGCACTGTTCACGCACTCCAACATTAATTGTCAACCTTAATAACGACCCAATGGGCTACCTTCAGTATTAAGGCTAGTTTAACTGTCATCCTTGTACACTTCCACTTGAAAGGTTTGAGAAGTCAAGTTTTGTCGAATACAAGAATTGCTAATTATTTCTAGGGTTGATGGTGTCTTTGTTCATTTATTATTCCGCAATCATGGTGTTATTTCTTGGCTTCTTGTGTACTAAGCTTGATTTAGTAGTTTGTGGACTTTGTAATTCTCACGATATGTATCAATGCAACTCTCCAATTACTTAATTTTATTGTGTCCTGTTTTATTTTGCCATTGTTATCCCATTTTTCTGTAAAGATGTTGATTTGGTTAATACTGCAACACAAAGCTTTAGGTGCATTGTGTTAGGTCACTATCCAAGTCACATATTACGCGTGCTTGAGTAAGAGTATGAAATCATTTGTCAAAACATCTTAAATTAGTGAATTCGTGATAGTGAAAATTAAGAGCGAAGAGTTGGGAAGATTTTGTGACTTATGTAAGAACTCATGACTTTATTTACATAATCCTTTAATAAAGTCTTCGCTCCCGCTCTCAATCTTTGCACTAACAATATTTTTTTTTATTTTAGAAGTTTTTGAAATACACTTTCACGTTCGCACTTCCGCGCATTTTTTTGACTTAGCTCATGACCACTAAAAATGCTCACTGTTTGGATGTTCAATCCTTAGCAATGGCTCCTCCACGAATAGTACAAAACAATATGGGACCAACGTCATGAATCCCATTGTCCTTTAACTAGAAATCATTTTCAAAAGTACATCAGTCCAATTTTCTTTTCTTTTCCCTCCTGTTCGGAAGAACCACCAAACAGAATCAATCATTCTACCATCACACCTATTCACACACTCACACTCACAACAAGGGTGGAGCCCGCACACATCATGTGTGCGGGCTCCACCCTTGTTGTGAGTGTGGGTGTGTGAATGAGTGATGGTAGAATTTTCCAAACAGAATTCAAGATTCTGACAACGAAATCAATCCTGTTAAGGAGTACTTTCCCGTCTCAATTTTCTTGTTCTATCACTTTCACTATTTTGGACATCTCAAAAATTTATTTACAATTTTAAATGGGAAAATTTTAGTAGTCATCTATCTAGTTTTGCGGTTGTCTCAATTTCGTCCCTCTAGTTTCAATTGTCTCAATTTCGTCCTTATAGTTTGTTTTATGTTCCAAATTGGTAAAATAGTTAACACCGTTAATGAAAACTAACGAAAAAATATGATTAAAAAATAAAGTGTTTCAATTTTTAATTTGTTTGAACCGGTGCGAAGATCTTATTTTTCTGATCATTTTATCTTAAATAGTCATAATGGATTTTTGGCACTAAGGCATTTCAATGAGCACCCTAAGAGAGCCCTGAAACTAAATAAGGAGTCTTCGGGTGCTCGTTGAAAGGCCCTAGAGCCAAAAATTCATTACGACTATCTAGGATAAAATGATCAAAAAAATAAGATCTTCGCACCGGTTCAACAAGATTGAAAATTGGAGCACTTAATTTTTTAATCATTTTTTTCCGTTAGTTTCATTGACGATGTTAACGATTTTACCAATTTGGGACGTAAAACAAACTATAGGGACGAAATTGAGACAATTAAAACTAGAGGGACGACTACGTACGAAAATTTGTCCTTTTAAATGTATAAATGTCTCGACCAGAAGGCCATTATCATTTCAAGAACTTACAATCTCTTTTACGTAGATTTCACCGACGTAAATCCGACCGCCACAAAAGCTTGATTTTCCTATGGCGGAACGAAACGCTGCCGCCGAGGAGTGGTTCACGGTATGGAGCTCTTGTGATGGTTTGCTTTTAGTTTCTCACGAACTAGTTCCAACTCCTTTCTTGTTAAATCCATCCACTAGAGTAGAGAATGTTATGAACTTTCCAAACTCTCTTTATTCCTCAAGCAAGTTGGTAGTAGGCTTTCCCTTTTCGAAAGGCATCGGGTTAGTAGCTTGAATGTGCATTATTATGGCATTGGTTATGACTCCTCTACGGATGATTACAAGCTTCTGATTATCTGTTACCATCATATTTATTCTAATTCTAAATTTGAACCTGATCTTGAAAAGATGATTGTAGCGGTCTATTCACTTAAAACTGATGCTTGGAGGAGAATTCAAGATTTCCCGTATACACTCGTTTCGCCTAGCTGTGGGGTTCTTAATGGGTGTCTCCATTGCGTTTGTCATGGGACTGGTTCTTATGTGATTGTTGCTTTCGATTTGGCATATGAGATTTTCAAGGAAGTGCAGCTTCCTGCTTTGTTCCATGAACGCAAGTTTTCGCATCCTTACGTGGCAGTTCTTGGGGGTCGTCTGTGTTTGGTTGGTAAGTGGAGCCACCAGAGATGTGACCAAATTGAGGTTTGGATGATGGAGGAATACGGGGTAAGAGAACTTTGGACCGCATTTAGAATTGAGGTGCCTGAGATGTCTAAATTCGAAGTGTGGTGGTTGTTAGCAGAAGATGAATTTTTGTTGAAAATCATGGGAAAGAAACCTGATAGATTGCATGTGTTAGAATAAAACGAAGATGGGAAGAATAAAACGAAGATGGGAAAATGTGTATTGAATTGATTGAATAAACTATACAATGGGTCATCTATTTATACAAGGAGAAGGGGCCTAATTATGGAAACAAAATAATCCTAATTAACAAATTACAATCAAATCGAATCACGAAAATCATGATCATATCGTAATCAAATCATGGTTTGATTACGATATTATCACGATATTCTAATAGCCCCCCTCAAACTCAAGGAGGTAGAGCAGAGACCAACTTGAGTTTGGAAACTAAGTCACGAAAACGTCCAGGAGGATGTGCTTTGGTGAAAATGTCAGCGGCTTGATCGGTGGAGGATACAGAGAGTAGGCGAACTGTACCACTGACAACATGCTGACGCACGAAGTGACAATCAATCTCAATGTGTTTAGTGCGATCATGGAAGACATCATTATGAGCAATCTGAATAGCACTACGATTATCACAACGTAGGACTGTGGCCGACGAATGAGTGACACCTATATCAGTAAGCAACCAACGGAGCCAAAGAAGCTCTTGCGTAGTGTCAGCGAGAGCGCGATATTCAGCCTCAGTGCTAGAACGAGCTGTAACCGTTTGCTTTTTGCTACCCCAAGAGATAAGAGAATCACCCATAAAGAAACAGAAACCTGTAGTGGAACGACGATCAGGAGGATCACCAACCCAATCTGCATCCGAATAAGCATGCAACTCAAGAGAAGAGTTGAAAGAGTAATGAAGTCCATGAAACATGGTGCCCTTGATATAACGCAGAATCCGTAGTACAGCAGCATAATGAGTGGATCGAGGGGCCGATAAAAACTGACTGACGAGATGAACAGCATACGCTATATCCGGTCGAGTAACAGTGAGATAGACAAGACTGCCAACTAGCTGGCGATAAAGTGTGGAATCAGAAAGTAATGTACCATCCAAGGGAGTCAAGCGAGCATTGGGCTCAAGTGGAGTTGACGCTGTCTTGCTATCAGTTAGACCAGCACGTGCTAGAAGATCAGATGCATACTTGGCCTGAGAGAGATAATGTCCGCTAGAATTAGAAGAGATCTCAAGTCCCAAGAAGTAACTAAGAGAACCCAAATCTTTCATCTCAAAACTTTTGCTGAGAAAAAGTTTAAGATCAGAAATACCAGCCATATCATCACCAGTAATAATCATATCATCCACATTGAGAAGAAGCAAAGTGATGCCTTGGGAAGAATGACGTAAAAAGAGCGCTGAATCATAAGGACTAGAGGAAAATCCGTATGCTTGAATGGTAGAACTGAATTTGGCAAACCAAGCGCGAGGTGCTTGTTTGAGACCATAGAGAGCACGTCGAAGTCTACAAACCTTGTGTGGAGGATGATCGTACCCTTGGGGAGGTTGCATATAAACTTCCTCAATAAGATCACCATTGAGGAAAGCATTTTTGACATCCATCTGATATAACCCCCATTTGCGAACAGTAGCAACAACAAGTAAACTCCGAACAGAGGTAAGACGAGCAACAGGAGCAAATGTCTCTTCATAGTCAATGCCATATTCCTGTGTAAAGCCCTTAGCAACCAGACGGGCTTTATAGCGCTCAATAGAACCATCGGAGCGGGTCTTAATTTTGTAGACCCACTTAGAACCAATAGCTGTCTTTCCATGCGGAAGATCAACCAAATCCCAGGTATGAGTGTTAGTCAAAGCTTGCAATTCTGTTGCCATTGCTTGCTGCCAAACAGGATTAATACTGGCCTCACGATAAGAGCGAGGTTCATGACGCGAAAGGACAGTAGAAGAGCAAACAAAATCACGAAGGTAAGCAGGAGTTTGTCTTACCCGATCAGAATGACGAAGAGGGACAGTAGTATCGTGATCATCGTGGGTGAATATGGAGGTAGATGGGAGGGATGCTGGAAGAGATGAGTCAGGGGGTGAAGGAGGCTCACTTTGAGAAGGGCTAGGAGGTGTAGGAGCAAGATCATCAGACAGAATCTGCGCCTCGGGATAGACCGTAGAAGGGAGCTCAGAAGAACCTGTATCAACATCATCAAGAAATATATCTACAGAAGGGTCAGTGAAGAAAGATGAAGTAGACACAACTGGTAGGTGAAACTTAGACATGGAAGAGAACATTTTATGTTCCCAAAATATGACATGCCGAGAAATACGAAGACGTTGGGAAGAGGGATCCCAACATTTATAGCCTTTGTGCTCAATCGAATATCCTAAGAAACAACAAAGACGAGATCGTGGTTCCAGCTTTGTACGCTCATGGGGTTGTAATAGAACGAAACAAGCACATCCAAAAACCTTGAGGAGACTATAAGCAGGCAATACACCATATAATCGTTCATAGGGTGACTGATTCTCAATGGTAGGAGAGGGAACACGATTAATGGTATAAACAGCTGTGAGAGCGGCTTCCCCCCAAAGTCGCTCAGGGCATGAAGCATCTATAAGAAGAGCACGAATAGTATCAAGGATGTGTCTATGTTTACGCTCAGCACGACCATTTTGTTGAGATGTGCCAGGACAGGACCTATGAGTTAAAGTGCCATTTTGATGAAGAAAGTTCAAAAACCTTGTTTCTTTATATTCCATGGCATTATCAGTACGAAAAACTTTGATTGGTCGTGAAAATTGAGTTTGAACCATTTTCGAAAAATCATAATAAATCTGTTGTAATTCAGATCTATTTTTCATGAGATATAACCATGTAAAACGAGAATAGTCATCCACGAAAATAACAAAATATTTGGATCCGCCCATGGTGGTGTTTGGGGAAGGTCCCCAAATATCAGAGTGAACTAAATCAAAAGGAGCAGAGGAAAAAGAATCACTATGAGGAAATGGCAGTGCTGATTGTTTAGCAAGTTGACAAGAAAGACAATCCACATGTTCATCTTTAACAGATCCTAGGTGTCCACCTGAAAGTAGGGTATGTATTCGACCAAAAGACGCATGACCTAAACGAGAATGCCAAATACTAAGAGAATTAGAGGAGTTGGACATAACCGAACATTGGGGAGGACTCACTGAAAGAGCAGGAGGTACACATTTGGAAGATGATGACTGAGATGGAATATGAAGATTGATGAGCTCATACAAGCGTCCAACTTTACGGCCTATCCCAAGGGTTTTTCCAGTCCGAGGATCCTGCACATGACAGCCAGTTGCAGAAAAAATAACATTAAGCCCAAGTTCACATAATTGACCAACAGATATTAAATTCAGTGTAAGTTTAGGGATCAAATATGTATCAGATAGGGATATGGTGGGCGTAGAGATATGACCGACATGACTGACATGTATGTGAGAACCATCAGCTGTTTGGATGGCTGGAGTGTGAGAGGCATGCGATTTTGAGGAGAAAATAGCAGAATCAGATGTCATATGATTACAACATGTTGAATCAAAGAACCATGAAGATGTACCTGTGGCAGCAGACAAGGCAGTAGAATGCTTACCAGACTTGGATAAAATACCAGATTTGGAGAGAATGTCCGCAAATACAGATGACAGATCACTTTTGGTAAACCGAGTTGAAGGAGGATACTGTTTGAGACCTTCCAAGATAACACTGACATATGGTGTTATGACAGATTGCTCCATAATGAGAGCAGGGACCGGAGCAATGGTGAGCAGCGGAGTAGCAGTGAAATTGGTAGGAGACCGGTAAAAGCCAAAAAATGGCAATGGTTGGACCGTGCTTTGAGAGTTTTAGTAATGATGGATTTGATGACAGGGATGATGACGGTGGTTGATGATGATAGTGCAGAAGCGAAGAGGCGGTGAGAAGTTAGGTTAGAAAAACCTCAGCTCTGATACCATGTTAGAATAAAACGAAGATGGGAAGAATAAAACGAAAATGGGAAAATGTGTATTGAATTGATTGAATAAACTATACAATGGGTCATCTATTTGTACAAGGAGAAGGGGCCTAATTATGGAAACAAACTAATCCTAATTAACAAATTACAATCAAATCGAATCACGAAAATCATGATCATATCGTAATCAAATCATGGTTTGATTACGATATTATCACGATATTCTAACAGCATGGAAAGAAATTGGTTGGGTACAATCCGAAAAGAGAAACGCTAAGGGGATGGTAGTTCATGGCATTCCGACTCAATTTAGATTAAAGGTCACCTATGTTGAGAGACTTCGTCTCTCCTAATCACGATGGAGGGATTGGGAGGTAATGAACACAAGTAGTTTCTTAAGATGTTACGTAAACTATAAATGACTATGTGCCTTTTTCTGTTGATGACAAATAGTAGATTCATGTTAATTATAATAGTTTCTATACAATTGTTGTTGCCAGATTATACTCTTTGTCTTTGACTAAGTATGGGCACGCGCCCCTAAAATCTGTGAAAATCGGGTGGCCCTTTTTGGAAAAGCACGGCGAAACACTACAATTCAGAGTCGCCACTCCGGTTTTAGAGATGAATCACCTAAGGAACCGAACTTGAAACGCTTGCTACATTTTGATTGAAAAAGGTTTTGTAGACTGGTCCGTCATCACCTTTGATATCTGAGGTTCGGGAACCAGGTTACGAGAGGAGAAGGGTTTTAAGGCACTCCTCTCGCCCAATCCGAAAATCGGTCTCTACTCTGCCATTTGTAAAACGTTTGTGTAGGGAGGTAATTCCGAACAAATACAAATGAGGCCCGAACACGAGGTACGTAGGGTCAAGGATAAATATAATCGGAGCATCCGCCGTGCAGTACGGTGAATGGCAGAAAGGACCGGGACATGAGAGGTCCTAGGTCCGAGATACCCGAGCAGGGGAATGGTTCAAAGAGCAAGGGAAGATGTTGGACCAGTGGCATGGAAGAGAGACCAGTGATATGAGAAATCATTGATCCATGTGGTCTGTTCGGCAGCGAGAAGGCCGAACAGGAACAGCATTCTGGAGGATACGCTCAAGAGGGGTCCAGAAGTGGCAAGTACCCAGTAAGGAAACAATATCTGGAGAAGATGTCCAACGGAAATGGAGTGAACGACCAATTAAGGAAAGAGTTCCTAAATGGTCTATAAGGTAATATACAGTTAAGGGAATGAGAATCCCTGACATTCTGGGTTCCTTATACGAGAAATGAAACTTAGGGCAACGAGATGGCTTGGACAGCAAGCATATGAGGATCTATAAATATGAGGTAAACCTAGAGGTAAAGGTACGCAATTCTTGGCTATACATTCCAATACCTACTGAGAATTAGGGTTTTCACTAGTACGAGATACTAACTTTGGCATCGGAGGGCCTTTGCCATGAGAAGGCAAAGGAGCACTCACCCCTTATTTGTTTTGTAGGATAATTTCCGGCAGGGAATAGGAGGTAGCCGTTGGATTCAGGTGCTGTTGAAGGTCTTTTTGTTTTCCTGCACCTACAATTGGCGCCGTCTGTGGAAAACGAAAGAGATCCCTTTGAAAAAGCGACCATGGCGGAAGAAGATCTAAAGACTCCACTTGATGCAAATAATCAGCTGGGTGGGGGAGGTGACAAGTCCCCACCAGACCCTCCGAGGAAGCCCGACGGCGGGCGTGCGGGGAGGACCACGAGCAAGGACCGCCCCCTGGCAATCCATGGCGACTCCAGAAATAAGGACGGACGGACGGCCACAGGATCCACGAGAAGGAGTAAGTCCCGCCGTGGGAGGGAGTCAGTGGCACGTTCGAAAAGCGTGCACAGCAGGGAAGACATCCTGGACAAGAAGAGACAGGAAATAGAGGAATATGCTCTTCTGATTAAGAGGCGAGAATATGAGATTCAACAATTGCAGCGGATACGAAAACATCCGGAGGATTCTGGACTTTCACGAAGAAAGTCCAGGAAGGAAAGGCTCGATATGCCGAAACGACAGAGAGCTTCTTCACGAAAGAGGAGAAGCAAAAGCAAGAGTTCCACCTCCGAGGAAGGGGGGAGCAGGAAGCACCACAGGATAGGTACGAGAGACCTGATTCCGATTGGGACAGAAATAATGCCAGGACTGCGAAGGTGTCAGAGGAGGGGACCATGTCTGCACGAGAGGCGGCACGGAGAGCCCTTAACAACATAGCAACTTCTCCTTTTGCAAAGAGATTGCAGGAGGCAAGGTTGCCGAGCAGAGTTAAGCACGGGACGTTTATCCTGTACGAGACCAATGTAGACCCGGTGGCACACATACAGCATTACCAGCAGGCGATGTTTATGTACGATGGTGATGACGCGATCATGTGCAAGATGTTCCCATCTAGTTTGGGAAAAGTGGCCCTATCCTGGTTCCATAAGTTAGGGCCGAACACCATACGAGGGTGGAGGCAGCTGGCCGAGGAGTTCACTGCTCGGTTTCTGACGAGCAGGAAACCACCCAAGACTTTTGAGAGTCTCTCAGTTATGAAGCAAGGAGAGAATGAGCCGATCAGGGACTACGCCAAGAAGTATTGGGAGACTTTCAACGAGATTGAAAGTTATAGTGAAGAGTATGCAATAGCAATGTTCAAGACTGGGTTGCCTGTTCGGGGGGAGCTTCAAAAGTCCCTAAACATGAGTCCAGTGAGCACACTGGCAAAGCTGATGGAGCGAATTGAGCAGCACGCCAGGAACGAGGATGACATACTGCGGGAAGATGGCAAGTTGAGCGCCGAGCAAGTCAAGGGTCCCGTGAAGAAGGCGGATAAACCCGAGCCCAGGACTTACAAAGAAAGGAAGGAGTATGGGCAGGCTAAGAAAGAGTCGTACCGGGAGAAGCATGCCCCTGACCCAAAATCGTTCTTCTCAGTAACGACGGTTTGGAAAGAACAAATTTATCGGGTTCTTTATCGAATAAAGAATCGTCCGTACTTTAAGTGGCCTCCAAGGCTAGAGGGTGATAAGGATGCAAGAACAGCTACGAGTCAGCACTGCAGTTATCACAAGGACTGGGGTCACATGACGGAAGATTGCGAGATGTTTAAGCAATACCTTGATGACCTGGTCTCACGTGGGTATCTGAAGGAGTTTATCCAAGAGGAGCACAAGGGTGCAGGGAAAGCAATGGAGCTGGATTACGAGCAGAATTCAAGGGGCGTGACCCATATGATACATGGATTGGCCACACCTTATACGAGAAATGAGGTGAGATTGCTCCAGAGGCAGGTGAAGCACGACCAGCACGTGATGTGGTTGGGAAAGAAACGAGGACGTGAAGCGGAAGGATGCAACGAGGGCATAGTCTTCACGGATGAGGACCTGGGAGGAGTCCAGGTGCCGCACAATGATGCTCTCGTCATAGCCCTACGAATTGGGGAATATGATATGGAGTGGATCCTGGTGGATTTAGGAAGTTGCACTGAGGTGCTCTATTATGGCGCGTTCAAGAAATTGGGATTAGCACAGGCGGACTTGGTACAATCAGTAACTCCGTTGGTTGGGTTCAGTGCAGGGGCAGTCTGGCCATTGGGCAAGGTGACCCTTCCTGTTCGGGCAGGAACAGTGGTGCTGAGAACCGACTTTTTGGTGGTAAACGTGCCATCCTCCTATAACGCGATTATAGGAAGGATTTGGTTGCACAAGATGAGGGCAGTTTCATCCACTTACCATCAGATGGTGAGGTTTCCAGGGTCTAATGGGATCGAGAAGATAAGGGGAAACCAGAAGACAGCCCAACAGTGCTTAGTTTCCATAATCAAAAGAGCACCCAAGGCACAGTTGGTGCAAACTGTTGAGGTTACCGACCAGCCGACCATCGAGGATGTTGGAGGGAATCCAGCCGAGAAAGTGGTGGAAGGATTGAAGAAAGTCCAGATCAATGAGAACGATCCTAAAAGGTATTTCCTGATTGGGGAAAACCTGTGCAAAGAAGAGGAGGAAGAGTTGGTGGAGTTTCTCAAAGAGCAAGTTGATGTGTTTGCTTGGGTGCCCGAGGAGATGCCTGGGGTGGATGCAAACGTGATTTGCCACCACCTGAATGTGGACCCACAACATAAACCTGTGATGCAGAAGAAAAGAAGATCTGCCGTACAGTATGTGGACGCTGTTATCGAGGAAGTCGACACGTTTGCTCGAGGCAAAGGCGATCCGAGAGGTATACTACCCCGAATGGTTATCCAACACAATGGTGGTGAAAAAGAAGAATGGAAAATGGCGGGTATGCGTCGATTTCACAGATCTAAACAAGGTTTGTCCCAAGGACAGTTTTCCCCTGCCCAGGATAGATCAGTTGGTGGATGCAACAGCAGGGTATGGGCGTATGAGTTTCCTCGACGCTTATCGAGGATATCACCAGATAGCCATGTACGGCCCTGATCAAGAGAAGACGTCCTTTATCACACCACGAGGGTTGTACTGTTATAGTGTTATGCCCTTTGGTCTGAGGAATGCTGGAGCAACTTACCAGAGACTAGCAACGATTATGCTAAAGAAGTTGCTCGGCAGGACCATGGAGGTATACATAGACGACATGGTGGTCAAAAGCAAGGAGAAATGGGACCATATCGCTGATCTGAAAGAAGCTTTTGAGATACTAAGGAAGTACAAGCTGAAACTCAACGCCTCGAAGTGTGCGTTTGGAGTAAGTTCTGGGAAGTTCCTGGGTCACTTGGTGACCATTAGAGGGATAGAGGCGAATCTCGATCAAATAATAGCTTTGCAAAAGCTACAGAGTCCAAGGACCACGAAGGAGGTCCAGCGGTTGACGGGGATGGCGGCAGCCCTTAACAGGTTCATTAGTCGTTCGAGCAACAAGTGTAGACCTTTCTTTCAGTTGTTGAAGAAAAGAGAAGGTTACGAGTGAGGAGCAGGGTGTGAGCAAGCGTTCCAAGACCTGAAGAAGTACTTGGCGGCAGCCCCGCTACTCTCCACTCCTGAGCCTGGTGAGATCTTGACTTTGTACTTAGCAGTATCTGAGCATGCTGTAAGTGCAGTCTTACTAAGGAATAAGGGATCCGAACAAATCCCTACCTATTATGTGAGCAAGACGCTACTGGACGCAGAGACGAGATATCTGCCCCTTGAGAAATTGGTCCTGGCACTGAGGACGGCGGCTAGGAAGTTGCCCCATTACTTCCAAAGTCACAAAGTGGTGGTTTACACAGAGTTTCCGTCGAAGTCGTTGCTTCGAAAGGCCGATTTCTCGGGACGAATATCAATGTGGTCGGTGGAATTGAGCCAGTATGATATTGATTATCAGCCGCGCACGGCAGTTAAAGGGCAAGTTTTGGCAGACTTTGTGGCAGAATTCTCCCCCACGGTGGCTGCGCTGCCTCCTATGAGAAAGGAGCAGTTGGTCGAACCATCGGCCGAGAAGCAAAGGGTATCCGCCGAGCAGGACCCTTTGGAGTGGAAACTTTTTGTCGATGGATCCGCATGCAACACCGGATCTGGAATTGGGGTGGTGCTATTCCCTCCTGAAGGAGTAATGATCGAGCTGTCCCTGCGTCTGGGATTCAGTGTGTCAAACAACGTGGCGGAGTACGAGACACTCCTGGCAGGGTTACGGAGCGCAAAAACCTTGAAGGTAAAAAGAATTCGAGTATTCTGTGATTCACAACTCGTGGTGAATCAGCTGTCCGGGGAATACGAGTCCCGGAATGAAAAGATGGCAGCCTACGTGGAGGCAGCCAAGGATTTGCTTGACACATTTGAGAAGTTACACATCGAGCAGATAAGCTCTGGGCAGAACGCCCACGCTGACTCACTGGCTTGGTTGGCAGCGGCTGTGCCAACAGAGTTCAAGAGAAAGGTGGCAGTGGGTTATCTTGCTGAGCTGAGCATTGGGAAAAGTGTGGAATTGGTCCTGGACGTGAACCAATGACTAAGTTGGATGGATCCAATAGTAGAGTTCCTACGAGACGGGACACTCCCCGCAGATAAAAAAGAGGCTCATAAGATAAAGACGAAATCTGCAAGGTTTTGGCTATCACCAGAGGGGTTGTACAGGAAGTCCTTCACTGGGCCGTATTTGCTTTGTGTGCATCCCGAGATGGTGCAGAAATTCCTCCACGATATACATGAGGGAACATGCGGAAGTCATGCAGGTGGGAGATCCATTGCTCACCGTGCAATCACCCAGGGTTACTGGTGGCCGCACATGCAAGAAGATGCAAAGGTATATGTGAAAATCTGTGAGAAGTGTCAGAAGTTCTCACCTATGATCCGAACACCAGCCAAAGATCTGGTGCCTTTGACAAGTCCTTGGCCATTTGCGCAGTGGGGAATGGACGTCGTGGGTCCACTCCACAAGGCTACTGAGAACAGGAAGTTTCTGTTGGTGGCAACGGACTACTTTACCGAGTGGATTGAAGCAGAACCACTGGCAAAAATCACGGAACCTATGATAGAAAGGTTCGTGTGGAAGGATATCATCACTCGATTTGGGGTTCCTTATTCTTTGATCACTGATAATGGGTCGCAGTTCCAGAAAAAATTCAAGGCTTTTTGTGCCCAGTACGGAATAAGGAACTATTATTCAACCCCAGCCTACCCTTAGAGCAATGGGCAGGCAGAAGCGTCCAACAAGACGATACTTGACGGGATCAAGAAAAGGTTGGACAAAGCAAAAGGCAAGTGGCCCGACGAATTGCCACTGGTCCTGTGGGCACACCGAACAACTCCTAGGAGGTCTATGGGAGAGACCCCCTATTCCCTGGCATATGGAACAGAAGCTGTGATTCCACTGGAGGTTGGATTGCCGACCAACAGGGCCACATTGGTGGAAATTGGGGGCAATGACAGAGCCTTGGAAATTGAGCTGGACCTCGCCGAGGAGAGGAGAGAACGAGCTCTGGTGCACCTGGCTTCGTACCAGGAGCAGTTGATGAAAAGTTACAACAAGCATGTCCACCTACGAGAGTTTGGTGTTGGAGACCTTGTGCTACGAAAGGTGCTCGGCAACACCAAAGTGGCCAATGAGGGCAAGTTAGGGGCCAATTGGGAGGGCCCATATCGAGTCACAGAGGTTATGGGCATTTGGGCATATCGATTGGCAGACCTGGACGGGAACCCGGTACCAAGGCCCTGGAATGTTCACAACTTGAGAAAGTTCTACGTGTAAAGAACTTTGATTTCGTTTTTACTTCTGTTTTAGATGCACATCGTGATTGTGTGGGAATTACGAATAAAATTCTCTTGTGTTTGCTTTTATTAGTTGCAAGGGGTACGCGTAACGCCCCCTTGAGTTTTTCGAATTATGAATAAAATTTCCGGATTTTGGTAACACAAACGTTGTTTTTTACGAATTTTTCTTTTATTATGCTTTAAATACGAAGTCAAGCTATGTCCTTAGTCCTCACTTCGTATTGGGGAGCAGAGGTATAGGGTAACTAAATGGAATTTCAAATATTTCAGAATTTTGCCAAGTACGAATATACTTGTCTGTTTGCTCGGGTACGAATACACCCAGAATTGAGCTAAGTACGAATATACTTGTCTATTTGCTCGGGTACGAATACACCCAGAATTGAGCTAAGTACGAATATACTTGTCTGTTTGCTCGGGTACGAATACACCCAGAGTGCATACGAGATTATGCATACTGTTCTCAAACACGAATATGTTTGGGATAATTCCAAGTACGAATAGACTTGTTTACTTTACGAGTGCATGCCCACACGAATTTACAACATAACCTGGGTATGAATAAACTCAAGATTACCTAGTCCAAATACGAGCACATTTGGGTAACCTAAGTACGAATATACTAGGAAAACTTTTCAAGCACGAAACATGTGGGTTGCATACGAGAATATGCAGCAATATCCAAGTTCGGAAAAACTTGAAGGTTGCTCGGGTATGAACAGACCTTGAGCACGTATGAAAAAAATACAAACACTGTACGAATAAGGTTAGCAGCTTGCTCGGGTACGAGCAGATCCTGAATATGTACGAGTACATGTATTGGTAGGAAAGCTACGAGTGCAGTTAACACTGTTCTAAGGTACGAGAAACCTGCAAAAGTGTAAATGTGAATACAACTGGATCATCAGCAGGCACGATGAGACCTGGGGAGCATACGTGAATATGCATAAGGCTAAGTACGAAGACATTAAGCACATAAAATACTGGCCATGGGACGGTCACCTGTGTTAAGGAAAGGCCACGAGAGGCCAGCCAAACATATAAAGGCCACGAGGGGCCAGACAAAACAAAAGTTTAGGCCAAACAGGGCCACCAAAAACATAAAAGGCCACGAAGGGCCAGAACCAGCAGAGTTAAAGTATGCAGAAATGTATCAAGTGCCACGCAGGGCAATACCAAAGGCCACGCAGCGCCAGTCAAAATTGATTCAAAGTTTCAATTGTTATCACTATGAAGAGTCCAACTTACTCTTCAATCGCTAGATCTTGGACGATAGAAGAGGATGGAGCATTCGTGTCTTCCACCACAGTAGACGACTCTAGAGCACCGCCACCAGCTTCCTTCTGGCTAGTATTGGCATCATCCACAGTTGTGGCAGCATCGTTCTCTACTTGCTCGATGACCTGTGCATGATTCTCGCCCTCTGCGTTGCTTTGTTCTCCCTCCTCTTGTTCGTCGGCCACAACTGGGGTACTCGGGAGGTCCCCGTTGGTCCAAAGGGGGCAGGAATCGGGGGCCTCGATCTTCGTCAAGCACGTGGTCCAAGCAGCGTCCCAGATCTGGTCTTGAAGGGCAGGTATCTGAGACTTGTAGCTCTCGGTAGCTACGCGGATCCCTTCGTTACAACCATCTTGGTAAGCGGTCTTGTTCTCCTCCTTACTTGCCCCCAGCTCCATCAGGGTTTGGTTCAGGCTGTCTTCCGTGCTTTCCAGCTTGGATCTCAGCACCCCGGCGTCAGCTCGAGCCTAGTTTCTCTCTCGCTCCAGCCTCAGAATAGTGAGCTGAAGTTTGGATTCTCACTGGCCAGCTTGGCCCGCTGAGGCTCGGAATGGCCAAGTTTTTGGGCCATGGCCACCATTTTTTGCATTGCCTGAATAAATCACGAGGTTAGACAAGCAACAGAAACTAAGACTTGAGGCCTTTAGCTCGCAGAATGTGAACCACTGAAGGCGTACCTTCGCACTGTGACTCATGAATGAGCCGAGAAGGTTGTCTGAAGAGCTGGCGACCTCTTGCTGCATGTCCCCTGGAAGCATAAATGCTTGGGACAATGCGAGGGCAGTCCCCTCAGATTCCACACTGTCTCTGATCATGACAGGGCGGCCACTATGTGTAAGCTGAGGGGCCCAGAGGGCAGATGACGTAGAGGAAGCCTGAGGAGGAGGTCTTTCAAGTGTCTCCAAGCGTTGGCGTTTGTCCCTGTGACTGGCTTTGGTCTCTTCAGGAGAAAAGCCAGAGGGCGTCCGCTTGGGTTGCCCCCCGACGCCCATGAGACGGGGCAGGGCTCAGAGGGAGCCCGCGCCACGAGCGGCGCCGCGCCCTCTCCCACATCCGGCTCCTGGAATGGTCAAGAGGTTGCTGAGGTTGATTGGTTGGTTCATCTCTTGAGGCGGAGGAGAAGGTGTGTAGCCACTGGATGTGGAGGTCGATGCTTCTTCGGCAAGACGAATTGGTTCTTTCGGTTGGGGCGGAGTCTGAGATCGCCTTCCTTCTTCTTGTACGGGATGCAAGAGGGGAGGATCAGGTACTATCGGATTGTCGGCAGCTCGAATGCGCCGATCAATAAAACCCCCGTAGGATGCTCGGTAGCTGAGAAGCACCTGTGCAGCTCTTGCTCGGCCTGCCAGAACTGTGCCCTGTCCGTTGAAGGCAAGTGCACGGTTGATGTCTGTAATGTGTACTTGAGGGGTGATAATGGTGTGCCCCTGGTTGACGTTTGTGGCTGCAGAAGCATAAGAAAGATAACAGTCAAGAAAACGAACAAGCATGCAGTGCAATACGAAATATTGCTTGACAAAGGAAATCTACGAGAAAAAGAACTAACGTGGGGTGCCAAATCTGTGTGGGGCATGAAATCCTATCACTCGACCCTCCTCGTTCCTAGGCTCGAAGTTTCCAGTGACGATGAGGAAGTCGTCGTCATCTCCTCGAGCTGAATCAGGTAGTTCAAGCACAAGTCTTTTCCTGGAATCCATACTCTTCAGATAGTAGGTCAAGGCATCTTTTGTTCGGGAGATACTGTATAGGTGGTGAATGTCATGAAGGCCAAGAGATGTGCCTAGCATCTGGTTTAGGGTGTTTATACCCATCACGACGCGGAAAAAATTTGCAGATACTTGCATTGGAGATAATCTATAGAAAGCCAGAACTTGGCGGAGTAACGGCGCCAGGGGAAACCTGACGCCGCCTTCCACGACGGCCACTACGGGGATGTGGAGGGTGTCATTGTCCGGGCTCTCACGAAGAGCTTCTACGGTGCCAGTTCAGTGGCGATATTGTCAGGGATCTCGTAACGAGATCTGAAGTCTGCCATTGTTTGGGGAGTATTACAGAAACGTCTGAATCTCCCCATCTTCAAATAAAGTTTGTGTTTTACAGGTAGAGGAAGGGAAATGAGAGAACCCTAGATCGACTGTGGAAACCTAAAATCAATGAAAGAGACAGAATGAGAAGGGGAACGACAACTTACGAGGGTGACGATTGAAGACTCTAGTGCAGAGAAAGGGGGAACCACGAGATGGTGAGCGGTGCTGTAATGGCGGATATGAGCAGACCTTCTTCTGCAGAGGGAGTTTCGGGGAGAGAATGGTTTTGAAATAAGACGAAAATCCAAATATACCCTAACTCGTGGGGTGGCGTACGGGAAACGTCACCCCAGACGCCGTTTGGGCGTTTCGTTCCCCAGAGATGTCCGCTCGCATTTAATGCGGGCAATACGATGTATGCCGCGTGTAAAGGTGATAGCTGGAAAAGCCTGTCCAAACCAAACGACGAGACGTTTGGCCTGGACTAATGAGGAAGTTTGCACCAGGTACGAGAAACAGGGTGCAGGAGCAAAGGACGAGAACCTTGCTCGGTGTTTAGAAGTTTTACTCGTCATATTAAGAAAGAAAAATAACGAGTAAAGCTGGGGCCATTGTAGGGAGGTAATCCCGAACAGATACAAATGAGGCTCGAACACGAGGTACGTAGGGTCCAGGATAAATATAATCGGAGCATCCGCCATGCAGTACGGTGAATGGCAGAAAGGACCAGGACATGAGAGGTCCCAGGTCCGAGATACCCGAGCAGGGGAATGGTTCAAAGAGCAAGGGAAGATGTTGGACCAGTGGCATGGAAGAGGACGAGAGATCACTGGTCCAGATAGTCTGTTCGGCTATGAGAGGGCCGAACAGGAGCAGCGGGCCGGAGGAGGTGCCAGGAGGCGCTCCAGAGGGGTCTAGCGGCGGCAAATACCCAGTAAGGAAACAATATCTGGAGAAGATACCCAACGGGAATGGGGTGAACGGCCAATTAAGGAAAGAGTTCCTAAATGGTCTATAAGGTAATATACAGTTAAGTGAATGAGAATCCCTGATATTCTGGGTTCCTTATACGAGAAAGGAAACTTAGGGCAACGAGATGGCTTGGACAGCAAGCATATGAGGATCTATAAATATGAGGTAAACCTAGAGGTAAAAGTACGCAATTCTTGGCTATACGTTCCAATACCTTCTGAGAATTAGGGTTTTCACTAGTATGAGATACTAACTTTGGCATCGGAGGGCCTTTGCCACGAGAAGGCAAAGGTGCACTCACCCATTGTTTGTTTTGTAGGATAATTTCCGGCAGGGAATAGGAGGCAGTCGTTGGATTCAGGTGCTGTTGAAGGTCTTTTCGTTTTCCTGCACCTACAGTTTGGATTCTCTCTCATTAATCATTTTTTAACCAGTTAGGGCGAGGGAACAGTTTAAGGGGATTAAAACTGTAACATGTTTACAGAATGTGATAGATGGAATGCTTGCTTTATTGAAACAGTTAGTATAGATTGAAAACAGACTCCTGTGGGAGTTTTAAACAGACTGGGTGATGCTGTTCTGAAATGAGGTGCGCATGAAGAAATCAGCATGCACTGACCAAGTCACTGCATGCTGACTGCACCTGCGCACGCCATTCCATTACCAGCGCGCGCCAGTTGGTCTAAACCCACAGCTCTTATTCTCAACCCTCTAGGCTCTGGAACGACGAGTGCACACCCAGGACAAACCAAGCAATTTATATATCATTATGTACACAGTTCTAAGCAGTTTAAAGGGCCATAAGGCCAAAAGAAGGAACAAAACACCCCGAGAGGGCTAAAGCAGAGGCCAAGGCCTATTTGCCATGCAAGGGATAGCCACTGGACTGGAATAAACTGGCGCACGCAGGTAGGAGGCTACCGTACGCCAGTTATGACCCCTTTTTCCAGTGTTTGGCTTTGCATTTTTTGGGTTTTGGAACATGACTATAAGGATCCCAGAGGCATTCCAAAGCAGCAGAAATGAATATTGAACAATAAAACTAGCAGATCTAACTATGAAAAGTAGTAAACTGGTTTTATCATACTGAAAGGTGGTGAAAATAAAAGGAAATATAGAAAATAGTTAGACACTGATCCCCACGCCAGTACTGCACATACTACCATAACTGGCATATGTGTAATTATGACTGGCGTGCGCTAGTTCTAACCACACACGACTTTGAAACCCTTCTAGCTTTAGGGCCAGGAGTGGTATTGATTATCAACGTTGACCCTGCCCGCCCCCCTCAGAGATCAGAATAGAATATTTTCAAAGGTGGAATATGTTTGGTCTTTGAGTTTGTGGGAGTGTTTGAGCTTTGAACTTGTGGTTCGATGGATGGATGAAGAATGTATGTGGGTAGAGCTTGTTTATCACTTCATCGGCAAAGAAAATGATGAACAAGAGGTAGGGCTTTAACTTGTAATCTTAGGCTTTTGAATGTTGTAATCTTGAACCCCCTTACCAAAGGTGGCTGGTTAGATTGGAGTGTTAGTCTCCATGCATTAAATGCTAATGACTAGGTGATGGGTAGCTTGTGAGAGAGGTGGGAACATCCTCTGCCCCGAGACTGCTCATCGATGGCTTCACAGCGTACTGGGGTGCCATAAAAGTATTGTGAACGTGGCTGAATAAAGGTGATGGGACTACCTTTGACCAGCGTACGCTAGTGAGGAACCTACGTGCGTCCCAAAGGTCAAAACTGACCGATGACTGACACGTGACAATGGACCATCGCACGCCGCTGTGGGACCAGCGTGTGCAAGTAGGGTTTTGCTGAGGCTTTTTGGCTCTGGCGTAAAGGATTTGAAAAGGATCTGAAAGGGTTGTAGAATGTTCAAAGCTCAAACACACTAACATTCTCGAGTTGCTCTTGATCTTATTCATCATAAGTCACCGCTTGACTTGAATGGACGGGACAGGCCGCCGCTTGCTGCGGATAACCTGGACGGAACAGGTCATTGCTGATTGAATTGATTGACGGAACAGGCCGTCGTTGATTGAATTGGATGGGACAGGCCGTCGTTGATGGAATTGAAGGATGGAACAGGCCGTCGTTGATTGAATTGAAGGACGGGACAAGCTGTCGTCGATTAAATTGAAGGACGAGACAGGCTGTCGTGGATTGAATTGAAAGACGGGACATGTCGTCGTGGATTGAATTGAAAGACGGGACATGTCGTCGTGGATTGAATAGAAAGACGAGACATGTCGTCGTTGATTGAATTGAAGGACGGAGCAGGTCGTTGTTGATTGAATTGGAGGACGGAACAGGCCATAGTTGATTGAATTGGAGGACGGAATAGGCCGTCGTTGATTGAATTGTAGGACAGAGCATGCCATTGTTGATTGAATTGGAGGACAGAATAGGCCATCGTTGATTGAATTGAGGGATGGAGCAGGCCGTCGTTGATTGAATTGGAGGACGAAACAGGCCGTTGTTGATTGAATTGGAGGACGGAGCAGGCCATCGTTGATCGAATTGGAGGATGAAGCAGGCCGTCGTTGATTGAAGTGATGGACGGAGCAGGCCGTCGTTGATTGAAGTGATGGACGGAGCAGGCCGTCGTTGATTGAATTGGATGGGACAAGTCGTTGTTGATTGAATTGGAGGACGGAACAGGTCGTCGTTGATTGAATTGAAGGATGGAACATGCCGTCGTTGATTGAATTGAAGGACGAAGCAGGCTGTCGTTGATTGAATTGGTGGATGAATAGGCCGTCATTGATTTGAGTTTGAATAGACGGAGCAGGCCGTCGCTTGTTGACTTTGGACTTTGTTTGTCTAGGGGATAATTATTCATTAATACAACATGGATTTTGGGCAACATGGGTTGGTTATTGAGAAGAATTTGACGCAGAAGAGTAATTGGGCCTCAGGCCTAAATTCCATTGGCGTACGCTGGTGAGTTATTGGCATACGTGGGTTTGAGTCATGGGCCTTAGTTCTAGATCCGGCCCAGCTCCTTTCCTCGCCTTAAACTCCTGGAACGAGTATGAAACTGTCATTTGACAGTTTTCAAAACCCTTCCAAACTCCTCCCACGATTCTCTCTCTCAATCCTGTCGTTCTCTCTTCTTCTTCTCCCATCCTTTCTTCCATAATCCATATAACCCATCATCATGGCACAAGGAAACGACAATGGTGGCAGGGGTGATGAGGGGGTTCGACCGAGGGAAGAGGTAGAGGCCTCGAATGGGCTTCATCGAGCACTGGAGCAGAGGTGATGAGCATTGACAGCAACAGCGAAGGCCATGCAGAGGGGGTTGGCGATGGCGGCAATCGGCATATGTCGGTGTCGGAGGGGCGTACGCCAGTTGGTTCTGAGATAGGGGGTCCACAGGTGAGTCGTTTGGACTTCCAGAGCGGTGTAGAGGGCCTCATGGTTTCCAGAATGGGCTCTGGTGGAACCAACAGTAGTGGCAGTCGCGGTGATGTTCAATCGAGGCCACCGCAGAGGGATCCGGGAAGGGGAAATGATCCTGTGGTTGTTGGAGAGAGATGTGCCGGTGGAGCGGCTTGAGTTTGTACCAGCCATGGGGTCCTCGGGGCACAACCCCATTTCAAAAAGTGACTTTGCGGAGTTCGATGGCGACGATGTGCTTGCCCAGTTGTTGGCGGAGAACCCTACAGTGGTCACGGCAGTATTGGCTACCCGCGAGGAGAGATTGAGGCAAATTGGGCTGGTAGAGGAGGAAGAGCGGTTGAGGCGGGAGGTCGAGGAGTTGGTGCGAGAGACGGAGACAGCCGAGACGGCCCAAGAGGAGGCAATGTAGGCGTAGGAGTCTGCGGTGGAGCTGGCAAGAACTAGACTGCTGGCGGTTCATGCCCCCTTTGCTGTAGAGACGTACACGCCACCAGAGCCGCATGTGTTTGTCCCGTTCAGGGTTGAAAGCTACGTGCCTCGATGAGAGGACTATGACTTGGAGGTTGTTCTAAGAGACCCGATAAAGCACCTCGCATGTTCTTGGGAGCAGGTATATCTTTCAATTCCCACTTTAGCTTTCGTTAACTTATTGTATTTTGCATGTAGAACTTGAAATTGACTAATAGAATGCCTTAGTAACTGATCGACGATAGAATGCCTTTACGATAGAATGCCTTTGAAATACTTGATATCAACTGTAGAATGCCTTTAAATAATTGAACTGTGGAATGTCTTGAAATAATTGATCGATCGACTGTGGAATGCCTTAAAACCAATGTAATTTGGAATAACCTGAATCGACTGTAGGATGCTTCGACTTTTAGAACTCGACCATAGGATGCCTGAAGTAACTTGAGTCGACTTATAAAATGCCCTGAATAATTGAATGTTCCAATTAAAAGCCTTTGATACTTGAACTTCGACTTATAAATGCCTTTGATAATTGAACTTATTGCTTTTTGAACTTGAATTGAACATGTACTAATGCATTTCCTTTGTCTCAGATTTGTTGTTGTTTTGAATAGAGGATAGTGGCCAGCTTGAGAGGGCATGGCGGTGCGGCAAGCTCACTGGAGCTATACAGGGGACTGCCCGAGTAGGTGCAGGAGTTGGTGGATGCAGCAGGTCTTGTTCATCCCGACCTTGACAATTGCGAAGAGTGACCATGCCGTGCTGACAGCTCTGGGTGAGAGGTGGCATGACACGTCCAATACCTTTCACTTTCCAATTGGGGAGATGATTGTGACCCCATTGGACTTCGCATCCATCACAGGCCTGAGAGTAGGAGGCGAGCCAATCCTGTTCGACTCCGGGATTCACAAGGATGAAGCTGTGCTGAGGTGGTTCTTAGGCCGGGCGCCCGAGCGAGGGGAGGAGATGGTTAGGTACGAGTAGTTCAAAGAGTACTTGAAGAAGATACTGACCACTGAGCAGGAGGAGGAGCAGATGGCAAGGGCCTATCTGCTGTACTTGTTTGGGGCTACGTTGTACCCAAACAAGCGTGCCATGGTTCACTTATCCTACTTACCGGCCCTTTATGACCTACGCACGACATCTCGGTACGATTGGGGAGGAACAGGATTAGGGGCGGGCTAAGGCTTCATGGGAGAGGTTCAAGAAGGCAGTAGCTGGCTACTGGAGGATATGGGAGGTATAATTTCAAACCTGTAGTTCAATTTTAGTCCATATTTGCGCCTTGAATTGTATATGCTGTATTCCGATGCCTTGTTTGTTTGAAAACCCTACAGTTGTGGGCCTACGAGGTGCTGAAGATGTACCCCATAGAGAACAAAAGTCCGAATATGAGGATGCTCCCATGTGCCATGATCTGGGGGCCACAATACAGGGGCAAGAAGAAGTCCAAGGGGAGCCTCCTAGCCTTCAGAGTATACCTCGATGAGCTGTCGAGCACCCAGGTAAATAATTATTTCACCCATTGATTATACCTTGAAATGCTTTAATGTTGTCACTGATGTCTTTTGTTATGGCTTTTTGAATGTGTTATGATGAGAATATTATTTAGTGCTTAAAAGACTTTCATACCAGCATGGTTAGTCCTAACTTTACAGTTATTTATGACGCATTATCATTTATTTATGTTTTGTAGGTATTTTAGACTTATCGCAAAAGAAAGCTTCGTCCGTTGGATGCAGTTAGCGCAAAGATAGCCCAGAAGTCGAGCCCATAATTCAAAATGTGTGAAATGAACACACGGTGTTGAAATCAAGCGGTCCAAGTTTAATCAAGTAGTGCATTGTACACAAAGATGTTTGACTAGTTAAGCACACCTAGATTGTTTATGAACCGAATAGGAAAAGTTTTGGTGAAAAAATGATTCTCTTCCCTTTAGGATACCCATTAATTGGAAAGTTTTGATCCAAAAGAATTTTGGCAATCTTATTAAGAAAGAAAAGAGGGCCAATTAGGTGATATAAAAAGAAGGAGAATCACGGTCGGAGGGAGGACTTTTTCTAGGAACAGAAGCGGCACGCAGCGGCAGCTCTCGGCAAAAGAGCATTGGCGGAGGAAAAGCTTGGGAAGAAAATAACTATTTTCTTTTTGTGAGCTTTAGTTCAATAGAGTTCTTTTATTATATGATTATGTTTTTGTACTCCATGAGCGGCTAAACTTTTAGACTAGGGTTGAAGATGAAGCCCCATTAATGACTATTATTATATATTCTTGAGATTTGGTTTTACCCGAATACGTGGTTTGATTATATATTAAATTGTTCTTACTCTAAATCATTTGTTAGGGATATATTCTGGATATCAGCTCAATCATGTTTTTCTCATGATTTGGAATTGTCTTTAGTGTTGAACATTGGTTTGTCATTGTTAACTATAAAATTGGATATTTGTCGTGATTTGTTTAAAGTGGATACAATTAATAATTTGGTTTTATATTTGCGAGCGGAGAGGAGCAAACATTAGACTTCTTAACGAGCTTTTACGATGATATTTTCCATGGTAACAGAATTAGCTTTCAGATTATCATGAAGAAAGTTCGGGTAAAGTCAATGATCATGAATATATAATGATACTAGTTAATGGGTGTAGATTCTGAAACCTTAGTATTTTCTCCTTTGATTAAAAAGAAGCCTTTAATTTTCTCGTCTTGGATAATTTAGTTCATTGTTTTTACTTTTCACTTTTAGTTTAAAAATCAATCACAACTTTTGTCAACTAGGTTAAGGTTTAATTGGTTTAAATTACTTATTTTTCCTAGAAAAATCACAAGTCCCTGTAGGTTCGACCTCGCTCTTGCATTACTATATTACAATACAATTCGTGCGCTTGTAAGTATATTAAAATCTCACAACATGTTGTAGGTGGAGTGGGACCCATGGAGCGGCGTAGTGCCTGAGCCAGAGTACATAGCTAGAAGCAGAGTGGTGACAGCTAGTCGAGAAGTATTGGAGTCGGATTTCGGGTGGCAGTGGTACTGGGCGACCGGGTGACTCGGCGGTCGCTTGGTTTGTCCGAGTTCCAAGTCCCTAGGCCACATTTGTCTCGTGCCTTGTACACAGGTAGGTACACACTGGCTGAGTTGCAGCGATTCACTATTTCATCCTTTCTGAGGCCAGAGCGTGACTATGCCATCTACCAAAGGCAGCACTTGGTGGGGGCATTTGGGGTGATGGCACACCAGGCCATGGTTGGTGAGGCTCTTGAGGCAGGTGATGAGAGGTGAGGCCAGAGAGACAAGACAGCTAGCTCAAGGGAGAGGTCGAGCTATGCAGCGACGACTGGTCTTCATCAGCTTTCTTGGACGCTGGCGGTGCGCGATGCGCAAGGAAAGGCCACCACCATCCAGTTTGAGCCTGTTAGGACGGAGCCAACACGGATCACAGGACCAGTAAGATGCACTTTCAGTTTGTTTCATTTCTTTGTACAATATCTGAACAGTATTCTGACTTTCTTTCCGATATAAATCTCAGGTGCCAATGGAATGGGAGGAGGAGGCTGACCGCTTGATGCTTGCAATGGAGAAGGAATTTCACAAGATAGCAAGTGGTACCCCTCTGCGACTGCAGTATCCACCGGTGACTCTAGCTCCTGCTTCTGTGCGAACGAGGCCTCAGGTATAACCCTAAAAACTTGCTCAATTCTTGCTTTCGATACTGGATAGGCTTGATTTCGGTAGACAATATGCTTAATAGACCTTCTCTTGATTCCTGTTTTCAGCACTTAATATATGCAATATGCATAATATCTACTGAAATGATTGAATGAATTGACAATGCAAGGACAGGCTAAGGCGGCTTTTCGGCAAAAGAAGGTGCAGCCTCCTCATTAGAAAAAGATGACCAACACTTCTACCACTCCTACCGCAGCCCAGAGATAGGCGAGCGCTTCACAACCAGCGGTGAGCATGCAGAGAGGTGCAGAAAGTGCAAGCCAGGAGGCGAGGAGGTTCTGGATTAAGTTGAGAAAGAGGCCAACACAAAAGAAGAGGAGGCGAGAGACAGCCGAGAGTGAGGCCGAGAAGAGAGAAGAGGAAGAGGACGAGGAGCGCTCACCTCTTAGCAGCGGCTCTGACGACTCCGTCAGCAACCCTGGGTACAAGATAGACCCGAGAGAGACGACGACGACGAGGACCTTTTTGACGATTGAGGGCTACCACTGAGCCTCATTTATTTTATTGTCTTTTGATTTTGATTCGGGCTTGCGTGCCCACGTTGATAGACTTGATGATGGGCCGGCGTGCCCTAGACTTGATATTTTGGAGGATGGCTAGGCCTGCGTGCCCTTTTGACTTTTGGGCAGATGTGCCCCATTGATATTACTTTTGCTCGGGCCGCTGTGTCGCTACGTACATTGATTCCACCTTTTGATCTCGGATATTGATACGGTAGTATATAAAAGTTGCAATTTCTCTTTACTAATTCTCTTTGACGAAGAAAATTGATAAAAGAACATATAAACCAACCACTAATATGTACTTGACGGGTGATCTGAATCGCGTGCGTATGTGCAAGACTTGCCTAGCTCGAAAGAAAAGGATAGAAAAGCCCCAGGATACGACACGTACCTTGGACACGCGGAAAATAATGAAATTTTGGGCATTAATGAGCCAAAACTTGAAATTCTCCTAGACAAGTGAAATTGACCCTTTCTGTAAGGTCTCATGAGCGTATAACGACCTGTATGAATTGACAAAATCGAGAGAAGCATCCCGAAATGAGAAAATGAACCGAAAAGAAAGAGAAATGTCGCAAAAATGGACATAAGACACCAAACATGACTCGATTTAGTCCCGAATTGAAACCGACACCTCCGCATAGTCACATTAAGTCTATATGACGTGTACGGTATGACAAAACTTGGCAAAAGTCCTTGGACCTTCCGAAACCTCGATTTGAACTTAAAATGGGCCGGCCGTCAGAGGTCCAAAATCTTCGTTGAGCGTGACTTTTGCAAAGCAACACTTCGACACAGTCCCATATACCATTTATGACTTGTAGGAACCATCAGAAGCTCAAAACAGGCCCTGGAATCGAAAACGACAACTCGAAGGCTGTAGCATCTGTAAACAGTTTTCTGGTTCATTGTCCCGGCGTACGCAGGTAACAACCTGCGTGATGTGTCTAACGGATACGCGCACGTAGGTACCATGCATGAGTATGCTAGTAAGCTCTGCTGCAGTTCCATTTATTTGACCAAGTCTCCTTTTTGGGGAAATAAGCCTTATCACCACTTCACACATCTTGAACACAGTTTTCATCATCAAAGGGTTGTGTCCTTGCATGCAAAGGTGGTAGGACACCAAGGCATGGATTTAACCTCAACACGAGAATTGAGGTTGATATTTCAACATTTTTGCCCTTAAATGGAAGGTGCAAGCAATGTTGAACTCAAACTCTCACTTCCCATATTCAGCAATCCTTGGCTTCCTCGATGGAGAATCCGCTCCCAACCTTGATCAAACCCTGGCTAGTGCAGTTTCTGGCCTTTGATTGGCTGAACTTCCAATCACATGGCCTTGCCCTACCTTCACCACGTTCCACTCCGTCCAGGACTCCTAAGAGCTGCTCTCTGATTTTGGGATCCTGATGCCCATGTCTTCTACTTTGGAGACGATGAGATGTGCCCGATCGTGGAAGAATTCCAAGCCTATCTTCGGACCTTTACGTCCCCTGTACTCGTCGTCCCTTCTTATCAAGTGAGCATACCTGGACTGCTGAAGTCCTCACTCAACATTTCCTGGGATTTGGCCAACACTCTGCTCGAAGTCGGCCAAATCAACATCATGCGCCTAATTGAGACGTACAGCCCCAATGGTGACTTGACTAGTGATGCAGTGCAGGCTCGACGCCGTTTTGCCCTAGTAATCTACTTGTTGGTTGCTTACTTAATGATTCCTGCTGATGGAAGAGTCAGTCCCTTACTCGTGAGCATAGCTGCTCAAATGGGGGCTCGAAGGAATGTGATGCCCCTTGTCCTGGCAGAGACACTTTTGGGTTTGGATTTGATATACACCGACCAGACAGACACTTTCAACGACAATTCGCTTTTGCTACTAGTAAACTCACTCAGCTCACTTTTTTTCGATTTTTGCACTTTCTTATTTTACCTCGACGCTCAGCTTAGGCTGCTCCTAGTTCCTTACTTGTTTTTTCGCTTAGTTTTATCTGGCTTCTTACTTGTCTTTTCGCCCATGTAGCTATAGCTGTCGGACAAAGTTGGGCTGCTTTACCCTCCAGAGGAAGGTTGGAACCTCTTTCCAAAGAGAATCCACCGGAGGTAGATGAGGTTCCCTAAGATGGATTTTGAAGGCTGGCATGAGTTTCTAAGGCACATACAGCTCTATGAAATCGCCTGGAGATATTCTTGGTTGGATTTTCCTGACATGGCTACACACTCTAATGGGTTTGATAGGATGGTAACTGCTGGTTTGACAAGGTTCGCATTCTACATCCCTGTTCAAATCTTTCGCCAGCTAGGCATTCACCAAGAGAACGACCGTGTTAGCAACGGGAACTTTCGTCTCCCCAACTTCAATGCACAGACACTCGAATGATATCAAAGGCACTGGGGCTTGAGAGGTATTCAAGCACAAGATGTAGAGTTCACCCCAAGACTAAAGAATTGCTATAAGAAGTGGCTGTGAGCAGAAGTAGAAGCAAGACAAAATATCGACTGACTCCCGAGCTGACTTTGCTATACTTAGAATAAGCTATGAGCCATTAGGCTTCTTAAGCATTTTATTTTGTTTTTCATACTCTGAATGTTTTAAGGCTTTTATGCTCAGCTTGTATATTAGAAGTAGTAGTTTGAAATAAAGTTGAAAGATGAAGTGTTTCCCCCTTCTGATTCCTCCAATGAAGCTTGACTTGTTCTCAACCTTTGATGTGTACCAAAACGCCAACCATGGATCAAGTTGTTAGATTATGACCAAATCTTAAGGTGAGATTGCCTACGTATCCCTTTTCAAGGAATCAGGTCAAAACGTAATTTAGGCATAGGTTCACTCGTGTGTTTTACCTCTCCTTTTACGCTCTAACCGCCTCAGGTTTTTGACCTAGCGAGCTTTCAACTTTTGCCTATTTATTTTCGCCTAGACCGCCTCCTTAGGTTTTCGGTCTAGCAAGCTGCTCTAACTTTTGCTTGGAACCGCCCACCCTTGTGGTTTTCGGCCCAACGAGCATCTCTCAGGGATAGTAACGCTTGAGTTGATCCAGGTTGACCAAGATATTGAATTCTTTGCCGTCGAGATCGATGAGCTTCGCAGCACCCCCAGATAAGATGGTCTTGATAATGTAAGGCCCAGAACGCTTCAGCTAGAACTTCCCACGAGGATCAAACACCGGAGCACAGATTTCCTTTGTAACCATATCCCCTTCGACCAAGTCCCTGGACTTCACTTTCTTGTTGAATGCGTGAGCGATTCGACGTTGATACCCTTGAATATGATACAAAGTACGGAGTCTTGTTTCATCAAACAGCATCAACTCGACAAATCTTCCACTCAGCCATTCAAATTCTATGAGGCTACACTCCACCATGACCCTCAATGATGGTACCTCGAGCTCGATTGGGAGTACCGCTTCCATCCTATAGACTATGGAATAAGGAGTTGCACTAGTTGAAGTGCGAATTGACATTCGATAGCCCCAAAGTGCTAGAGGCAATTGATCGTGCCAGTCCCTTGCAGACTCAGTAGTTTTCTTGATAATCACCTTGACGTTCTTGTTTGCGGGCTCAACTGCTCCATTTGTTTGAGGGCAATAGATTGTTGAATGATGGATTTGAATGTTGAACTCCTCAAAGAGTTCCAAAACCCTGCCTTTGAAATGAGAACCATTATCGAACACAAATGCATGCGGGACATCGTATCGATAGATGATGTTCTTTCGGATTAATTGAGCAACTTGAACAGTCGTCAGGGTTTTGTAAGACTCAGCTTCGACCCATTTGGTGAAGTAATCTATTGCCACTAGTATGAACTTCTGACCATTTGAAACAAAAGGTCTAATCATGCCAATAACATCGATGCCCCAAACAGAGAATGGCCAAGGCGAAGTCATGCCATACAAATTAGACGGAGGCAAATGCTGCAGGTTTACATGGATTTGACACTTGTGACACCGCCAAATGTAGTCAATGCACTAAGACTCCATAGTAGACAAGTAGTAACCCTACCTTAAGATCTTCCTAGCTAGCATGACACCACTCATGTGAGGACCGCAGACTCCTTCGTGAATCTCCTCTATTATCCTTGCTCCCTCAACGTCGTTGACACACAGCTTGTGCATTCCACAATGAGACCTCCGGTACAGTTTTTCTCCACAAATGATGTATTGGGCGGCT
Source organism: Rhododendron molle (assembly GCA_025413875.1). Lineage (NCBI taxonomy): Eukaryota > Viridiplantae > Streptophyta > Magnoliopsida > Ericales > Ericaceae > Rhododendron > Rhododendron molle. The sequence goes on along the minus strand of CM046389.1, from coordinate 21,094,368 downwards.
AACCTTTGCAAAGCAATTCAATCCTTTCTGGTGGCCTTAGCGGGGAACTCCCCATGCTCCACAAAGTTTCATATGTCATGGTACCAGGGCAAGCCATCAACGACATCATCGATTGCGTTGACGTATTCATACACGGGCATGTCCCTTTGTTCAATTACGATCGATCGTAACTTAACACCTGTTGGAAGTTTGATCATTGAAGCCAAAGTCGCCAAAGCATCAACGAATTGATTCTTCAAACGTGGAATATGGGTAAAAGTCACCTTATTGAAACAAGGAATCAGTTCCTCCAAATCTTGGTGATAAGGCTTCAGCTTTTCCTCACGAACCTTCCACTTTCCATTTGCCTGAGAGACTACCAGGTTATAATCTCCGATTACTTTAAGCTTTTCGACTCAAAGAGCAATAGCAGCCTCCATTCCGACAATGCAGGCCTCACATTCAGCTTGATTATTTGTGACATCGATGTTTAACTTGAAAGCAAGCGGAATATGAGCACCAGCATGCGTGATTAATAACACCCCAATCCCAAATCCTTTCTAATTAGCGGCCCCATCAAAATAGAGCGTCCAAACCTCTTCGACCACCGTTAGTACATCCTCATCAGGGAAAGTGAAGTCCACATCCTCAGGTCCATTGATCGGGTGATCGGCCAAGAATTCTGTCATAGCACGTCCCTTTACAGACTTCCTCGTGACGTATTGAAGATTGAACTCGACCAGCAAGAGCAACCAACGTGCTAGCTTATGAGTAAGCGCAGATTTCTCAAACAGATACTTGATATGATCTATCCGGGAAATCAGTCTCATCGAATAAGCCAACATGTAGTGCCTCAGCTTTTTAGAGGCCCAGATAAGTGCCAACACGTCTTTTCCAAAGGAGTATAGCGCTCCTCACATCCCACCATCTTCTTGCTTAGATAGTAGATAGCTTTCTTAACTCCAGCATCTCCTTCTTGCACTAGCAAACATCCCATAGCTGACGGGTGAGAGACAAATATAAAATCAAAGGTTGACCTGTTAGGAGGCATTAACACCGGTGGGTTCCTCAGGTACCCTTGAATAGATTCGAAAGCAGCTTGGCACTTGTCTGTCCATTCGAACGGGACATCCTTCTTGAGTAGACGAAACAACGACTCGCAAGTCAAAGTCAACTTGGCGATGAATCTACTTATGAACTGAACCTTTCCCAGGAAACTTCGCACTCCCTTATCAGACCGTACACGACTCCATTTCGAGAATTGCCTTGATCTTGGACGGATCTACCTCAATCCCCCCTGCAGTGATTATGAACCCTAACATTTTGCCTGCCGTGACTCCAAATGTGCACTTTTGCGGGTTGAGACACATTTTGTACTTGCGGAGCCTTTCGAGAAACTGCCTGTCGAAATGAAATCCTCTCGTTCCTTTGCTTTAACAATCATGTTGCCAACATAGACCTCAATCGTCTTGTGGATAAAGTCATGTAATAGGGTTGTTTAGGCCCGTTAAAAGGTGCAATCGACGTTTTTTAGCCCAAATGGTATCATCACATAGCAATAAGTACCCCATTCAGTGATGAACGTTGTCTTTTCCTAGTCCTCCGATGCCTAGAAGATCTGGTTGTATCCAGAGAATCGTCAACGAACAAAAACAAAGTGTACCTCACTGTACTGTCCACAAGCACATCGATGTGTGGCAAGGGAAAATTATCTTTGAGGCTCGCTTTTTCAAGTCCCTGAAATCGACGCAGACTCGGATCCTTCCATCCTTCTTAGGAACGGGCACGATGTTGGCGACCCATTTAGGGTATTCTGCAACCCTCAAGAAACTTGCATCAATCTGCTTGGTGACTTCTTCCTTGATCTTCTGTACCCAGTCCGGCCTCGTTCTGCGGAGCTTTTGCTTAACAGGTATAGCTCCCAGAAGCTCCCGGCGTCAAAGGAATTCGATGTTGTACTATCTCGGAATCAATGCCAGGCATATCCTTGTGAGACCATGCAAAGACCTCGAAGAATTCCTTGAGCAGGTTGATTAATGCAGTGCGATCCTCTGAAGACAAAGTTGAACCAATTTGCATTATATGGGGGTTATCCTCGTCTTTCAAATTTACAAAAATTACTTCTTCTTTTAGAGGCTGAGCATGCCTTTTGTCTTCCCTTTCGATGAGAAAATGCAATTTGGCAGGGATATTCCCTTCAAAATCTGTTCCTTCATCGACGGGGTTGACACAGTTTATATAGAAGTCAGCAAAGTAGTTGGAAGTAGGATCATGCATTTCATAAAACTCTTCAGGGTTGCCAAGTACAGTCGACTCAAACTCAAAGTAAAAGTTATGACGTGGAGGGTTGAGAGGCACAAACTCTGACTCTGAGCTAGACTTAGACTTGACCGACTCTATGTCAATTTCAAATGTGTCATCAATGCAAGTTAGACGTGGTGTGAAGATGCAGTTTTTAATACTACCCTTAGTCTCCACGATGAGAGAAGTAGGATTTTTGATAGTGTCAGGCCCAAGTATCAGCACTTTAGCCTCCTCGGCATTACCAACCAAACCTACATGGGAGAACAGTAGGTCCAAGCTCCATTGATCAAATATCTTCAACCAGTCGGTTTTCTCTTGATCTGAACCAACTGCTTCTTGAATTCCTCCTTAGTTAGCTCCTCATCCTCACTGTTAGACCAGGTGTCAGCAGCAAAGACCTCAAACCCAGGCAGCCAGGTACGAGTTTCCGGATTTAGAGATAGCTTCTTCAAGTTTAGCCATTTTAGCAATTAGAGCGGCCATTTCTGGATTTGGGACAGTAATTTTGACACGAGGAATTTTAGCCTCTGGTTCGGGATTGGCTCTCTTGCCCTCAATCCTTTCTTCTCTTGGCAGCAGTCACTGTTCTACCAATGCACGCAAGTTGGCCATAGAAGTCTCGGCCTGGTCGGCCCTTTGTTGCGTGATGGCCATGTTATGTTGGAGCTTCGTGAGTATAGTAGCCTGATCTTGAGGAGGAACATCTGACATGATGAGTGCTTTGACAGATTTCGAAGATGATGTTGAAGAGGGAGAGGACGGAGGGGTCTCATGCGGAGTAGTCGGTGGTGAACCTGCCTTTGATGGTGAACCAAACAGAGCTTCCATTGTGACTAACTGAGGAGCAACCTTATCAAGCCTTCTTCTGTTTGGACTCAGTGGACGTTCCCAAGCAGGTTTGGCTCTTGTTTTCAGATTCTTTTTTGACGGCGCAGTGGCTCATGGCTAGACAGTAAAGTAAATGAGAACTCAGTGCTACTCCTGTAGCAATTTTTATTTGAAAGAATTGAAAGAATGAAAATGCACAAGTCATCATCGTCGGTGTCCTCCTAAACTCTAGAACTAACAGACAAGTCTATCTCATGGCGTTTGGATGCTGCCAAAATCCTCGGAATTCTTTTGAACGGTGTATCCTTGATGAATCGACTAGCACGAGGAGATGTCAAAATAGTCTAAGCCTTTGATTGTCCCGGATTAAAAACAACTTGTTACGGATGGCGTGGTTCCTAACCTTGAATGGCATGTGCGGTGATGCACTACTGTAGCCATGGTGGTTGTAAGTGACAAGGCACTTGTAACCCTGAGGGTGTTAGTTCCACGATATCGGTTCTTTTGCTGTTCCTAATATCGGATTTTTTTTTTGGACAAGGGTTTAGAAGACATTGATATCCCGAAATCTTGTCGATCCAAGGACTTCAAAATTACATGCACCATCAAGATGCACAACTCTTCATCGGGCCATAGCAGCGTCCTAATAACTATAAGACAAGCTCGAAAGAGAGACAACCTGAAAGCTGTCCTATCATGCTCTATGCAAAACGGTATGTATGTACAGTGCACGAGATAGGAAAAACAGTAACATGTAGACAGTATATAGGGTTAGATGCAAATAATCTTACCCTACGGGTACCTGTCTTAGTTTGGAGAGTTATAGTGTTTTGTACATGTAGATGCCGATTTTGGTTTGAGGGGGTTCCTCAGACTAGAGCCATGATATACAACGTTGCAACGCGTATTGCAGAGCAACAGTCGGATGGTAGTATAGCTCATCATCGTCCAAGGTTGTTGGGCATTTGAGGACCTCGAGCTCCAGTAAACTGTGTCGGCTACCCAAAACACCTCAACGGGGCTTGCCAACATCGATGCACATGAAGAATGCCAAAAGAATGATTTAATGAGAGAGAGAAACACAATGTTTGAAAAATGCTTTTAAAGTTTGGCTCACTTTTATTAATTGATACTTGGAAAAAACTATACAAGTGAACAATCGGAAAAGTCCCAGTTCGGATTGGTCGGATACGGGATCCTGTTAAGCCACCATTTCGTTCTTCAGCAGAGCGAAGCGTACTGTTTTGACAGACTTTTGAAGGATTGTTCTCAAGTGTATTAATTTCAAAATATAGATTAATGCAATAAGTCCTTAGCAGAGTTGCCACTGTGGGCACACGCCCCTAAAATCTGTGAAAATCGGGTGCGCCCTTTTTGGAAAAGCGCTGCGAAATGCTGCAATTTAGAGTTGCCACTCGGGTTTTAGCAGTGAATCACCCAAGGAATCAAACTTGAAACGCTTGCTACGTTTTGATTGGAAAAGGTTTTGTAGGCTGGTTCGTCATCACCTTTGATATTTGAGGTTCGGGAACCAAGTTACGAGAAGGGAAGGGGTTTAAGGCACCCCTATCGTCCAATCCGGAGATCGATCTCTACTCAGACATTGTAAAACGTTTGGATTCTCTCTCATTAATCATTTTTTAACTAGTTAGGGCGGTGGAACAGTTTAAAGGGATTAAAACTATAACATGTTGGGCAGAATGTGATAGATGGCATGCTTGCTTTATTGAAACAGTTAGAATAGATTGAAAACAGATTCCTGTGGGAGTCTTAAACAAACTGGGTGACGCTATTCTAAAATGAGGTGCACAGGAAGAAACCAGCATGCATTGACCAAGTCACTGCATGCTGACTGCACCTGCGCATGCCATTCCATTACCAGCGCGCGCCAGTAGGTCTAAACCGACTGTTCTTATTTTTAACTCTCTGGGCTCTGGAACGACCAGTGCACACCCAGGACAAACCAAATAGTTTATATATCATTATGTACACAGTTCTAAGCAGTTTAATGGGCTATAAGGCATAAAGAAGGAACAAAACACCCCTTAAAAAGTGAGAGGGCTAAAGCAGAAGCCAAGGCCTAGTTACCATGCAAGGGCCAAACACTAAACTGGGATAAACTGGCGCACGCAGGTAGGAGGCTACCGTACGCCAATTATGACCCCCTTTTTCAGTGTTTGGCTTTGCATTTTTTAGGTTCTGGAACATTACCAGAAGGACCCCGAAGACATTCCAAAGTAGCAGAAATGAATATTGAATAATAAAACTAGTAGATCCAACTATGGAAAGCGGTAAACTGGTTTTACCATGCTCAAAGGTGGTGAAAATAAAAGGAAATATAGAAAATAGTTAAACACTGATCCCCACGCCAGTACTGAACATACCATTATAACTGGCGTATGCGTACTTATGATTGGCGTGCGCTAGTTTTAACCACACACGGCTTTGAAACCTTGCTAGCTTTAGGGCCAGGACTGGTATTGATTATCAGCCCTGACCCCCCCCCCCCCAGTGATTAGAACAGAATATTTTCAAAGGTGGTATACGTTTGGTCTTTGAGTTTGTGGGAGTGTTTGAGCTTTGAACTTGTGGTTTAATGGATGGATGAAGAATGAATGTGGATGGAGCTTGTTTATCACTTGCTTGGCAAAGAAAATGACAAACAAGAGGTAGGGCTTTACCTTGTAATCTTAGACTTTACCTTGTAATCTTAGACTTTTGAATGTTGTAATCTTGTGAACCCCCTTGCACATAAATGCAAGAGGGGTATATATAGAAGAGAGGGAGAAGGTATAGCTAACCAAAGGTGGCTGGTTGGATTGGAGTGTAAGTATCCACGAATTAAATGCCAATGACTAAGTGATGGGTAGCTTGTGAGAGAGGTGGGATGTCACGCCCTCGATTTCAACATGAATAAAGATAGTTTTTCATAAATAAAACTCCTCACATTATCTTATATAATACCCCAAAAGATTTGACCATGACCTAGTCATTAAATTACATATCCAACTCTAAGAGTTTGAACATATTATATCATTAAAAGAAATAGAGTTAAGATTCTATTACATTCCCAAAACATGTTCTACCAAAATTTAATGAGTCTCCTTTACCACCTCTTTCAAAAATATGCACTAGAATGCATGCACTTCACTCCATGCTATTGCTCCGGGATCACACCTGAAAGATGATAGGTTGAGCTACACTAGTCCAGTAGAGAAATCTACACAACCATTATATGAAAATGAGATAACTGGTAGAATTAATAACTGAAACAAGGTATGGTATTTCAAAGGGGAAACAAAACACGACAAATAATTATCCCAAAGTCGACGACATAATTGAAGTACCATGACTACAACCAAGACTCTAGATTAACCACGAAAACTTACTGTCTATACGATTTTCTCATGACTGCCACTGCCCCTGCCCCTCATCTTATTTCAAATCACCAATTCGATACATCGACTTATGAAACCATCATAATCAAAGAATCGCAACGCCAATGTCTTTCATATCACTCACACTTTCACAATGATACCCCCTTTTCATTCTCATCGTGTAACAATTTCCTTAACGTTCTGTGTCATGAGCAAGAGCTCTTGCCGGGACATTTAAGGGATCCCGATACCCCCTATCAAACACCTTACCCGTTGGAAGGTCCTAAATATGTTATGAGCATTTACTCCTGCTGGGCCATTTATGGAGTCCCGTTACTCTCCACTGGTACCTCCCTCACTGATGGAGCTAATTCAAGTCACACATCATAGGTACCATACCACAATTCTTCTAATACACTTTACAATTTAGTCATTCATCTTAATCACATATAGTGAAATCACAACGAAAACTTATTCACATAGTAGAAGTAGTAGTAGGGGATAACTCCACTTCAGTTAACTCACTATCATTACACCATTAAGTGTTCATATAAGCATTCACATACCGCATATCAAAGGTAGTTGCTTACAATGATTCATAGATTTTCCCCTTGTAACTCTCTAAATCGTACAAGCTACACGAGAGATGTACCACACGTCAATTGTGACATGCAATGTCTCACGTGCTTACGCCTAGTGTTGTTTAACTTAGCGGAGTGTTCTACATGTTCATCTTTCACATTGCATGTCAGGACACACAACCTTCGCCCACCTATATTCTTTATGTTCTCTAAACTCTCGTTTCGGTATCAATAGGCTCATACGAAACCCTACAACCACTACAAAGCCTTAAGTATACCACTAGCCTCACCTAACCATTCAATTATGTACTCAGACAAACCTAAGAACATCAGTGTCTCACTCAACGATTCTAAGGAGAAGGAACACCCAACGTATATGAACATGTCTATCTTATTTTGGCTATCAAACCTTATCGATTAAGCATTAGGAGATGAGACCACCACCATTGGAAAGTAGATTTTTGGTACATGAATTTCGATATAAAATTTGCCCAAAACGGAATTCTAATGAAAAAATTATGCTCATTCGAAGTTTTTCCAAAAGTGTAGATTTTTCATTCCCTACCGGTAGGAGACTAAAATTTCACAAAAATGACACTACTAGACAGCATTTCTACCAATAGGGCCAAAACTCCTACCGGTAGGACCTGGGTTTTCAGATTTCACAAAAACAATTCCAACAACGAAACCAACAATCTAGGGCATGATTCAAACACCAAATCAACACATAAACGTATAATAGAAGTGAGAAATCTCTACCTCAAAGTCGAAGAACGAAACTCAAGCTCAATCAAGCAAATCCTAGCTCCAAAAACCTTGAATCAACCGAATACTTATCTCCGAGCAAAACCCAATGAAATACGAGCTCAATATCGCGTGTGGAAGGTGGAATGAAGGTTAATCTTCATGGGTCTCGAGTTTAGATGTGTGATTTCGAGAGAGATAGAGAGTCGGGCGAGAGAGAGAGACGTGAATGGGCGAATGATTCTCTACCACTCACTCTCACCTATTTATACCACCACACATATTAATTACAAATGCTCCCCCAAACTTCCAAATTCTATCACATTCAACCCGAATCACATATTCAAATCACATTTTCTCTTTACCTCAATATTCTAATTTTATTCTAACATTAAAATTATTGAAATTTAAACATGGGTCTCTACATGGGAACATCCTCTGCCCCGAGGTTGCTCATCAGACAACTACACAGTGTATTGGGGTGCCACAAAAGTCTTGTGAACGTGGCTGAATAAAGGTGATGAGACTACCTTTGACCGGCGTATGCCAATGAGGAACCTGCATGTGCCATTCCAAGGTCAAACTGACCGATGACTGACACATGGCAATGGACCAGCGCACGTTGGTGTGGGACCAGTGTGTGCAGGTAGGGTTTTGTTGAGGTTTTTTGGCTCTGGCATAAAGGGCTTGAAAGGGATCTGAAAGAGTTTTAGAACACTCAAAGCTCAAACACACTAACATTCTCGGGTTGCTCTTGATTTTATTCATTATCGGGGAATCAAAGACCGTAAGTAAACTAATCTGGACAATCCAGAATAAGGTACACTAAGGGGGAGAGTCTTTTTCAAGTTTTTGACATGGAGATATATGTAAGATGAATTTGGGATTTCAATTTCACAAGAAGGTTGTATGCTTTGGAAGAGTTTGATTCCTATGCTAGTGATAATCTACTACAAAATCCTGTTGGAGTGTTTAAATAGCAACCTAATGCTTTAATCTGGCAGGCTTCCAAAGATGGTAGGCTGCACGCATTCTTTTTAACTTACAAGTTTGGAACTTATTTTGATATTTTTTATTTTTTCTAACTTTTTGTTTACTTTTAATTTCATAGTAATTTTTGAGATTAGTCGTTCGTCTAGATGCGAAGCTGTTGAGAGAGATTCTTTAATCATGACACCATTTCTTTGGGGAGTTGTTTCTCTTGTATCTTGAGCAGTTCACATTTCTTTATTTGTATATATGTATACTTTAATTATTTATTTTTCTTCACGTGAAATTAAATAATTATCATGTCATTTGTTCAATTTGCTTAGAAAATCACCAGCCTTGACCATTTTATTCACCGAGATTTGGGTCAAAAGGTTGATTTAATTTGGATAAGATATCTCCAATACTAAACTCTTATTTTTACCTAAATCTATTGTACTGAATGACCACCGTGGTGGTAGCTCAGTTGGTGAGAGTCACCACCTCTCTTTAACAACTACGTAGGTTTGAGTCCCGGGAGGCACATGTGTGCATGTACCCGGTGGTGCCATTAATAGGCTTTGATTTGAACCCTTAGTTGGACCGAATAGGGGGATTTCTCACCGCTGTGCACCAGGTGGTGCCGTGGTGACGGCCCCGTCCCTCCAGACGGTAGCTATGGCTCGAACCGGACATTCCACAGCGGCTCGGGAGCCCCTATGGTCAGGCCCAGGGAGGAGTTGCTACGCTGGTCGCCCCCTCCCACCCTTTTGGATGTCAAAAAAAAAATTGTACTGAATGACACAATTGTAATTAATAAGTGACACACTTATAATTAATGAGAGTAAAAATAGGGTTTGAAAAAAATATGTATGGATTTGGTTGAGGAAATGAGTAATGCTCAAAATGAATAGGCAAGTGGGTATAAATGGAGATGATTAAAGATGCTCTTCTATATCAATTTGTTTATCCTTATTTTTTAGTATTTTTTTTTTTTGGTGATGAGTGGTTTTTGAGCCAATTTGGGCACATCATAGGACAAATTTCTCTGGCCCTACCAACCTTTGTTAATCCAAAGAATTTTTATGCATGAGGTGGCCCAAGGGCTTTTCTCATACTACTCTCTATTTTCTTCCACAACTTCCTAAGAGCATCCGCATTGTAATAATCAAATGGATATGAATAAGCAAACTTAACAATAATACTCAAAAAATACCTTACATTGTAATAAGCAAAGTTATAAGTCTTTTACCAAATAATCAAATTCCACCCATTCCATAACCAAACTTAACAACTTTTACCAATAACCAAAACTCAATAACCAAACCCAATAAGGAAACAAAAAACTCAATAACTCAAAAACACCACTCATTGGAATCGTCTCATCGAGACGAATAATTTGGTGTGATCGGATGCGTAATTGAAACTCGTTTGCGATTGGACATAGGTGCATTGTGTATTTTGGGATTTTTTTTTGTTAGGGATGCAAAAATAACCAATGTGGAGATAGAGATTGTTAAATTTGATTATGAACTAAATGGATAATCAAATGCTGACGTGGCACATTTTGATTATTGATTTTAATTATTCCCATTGCGGATGCTCTAACACAAACCTTACACAAAAGAAGAGTTCCACTACGTCGGCTTGAGACCTACCACTTATTCCATGTCGGCGGGGGAATAATCAGAAGAATCTTATGAAGGAAGCATCAACAAATCTGAAATACCCAAGTTCTAAAGAAAGAAATAGTAGTATGTCCAGAGGTGAGACCAACAACTTCTCCCACTGTGCATTCCTTTCGCCGGAGAACATCGCCGACATACTCTCTCGGCTGCCGGTGAAGTTTCTTTGCCGATTCAAGTGCGTCTTTCCCTCTTGGAATTCCCTAATCTCATCCCCCTATTTCACCCAAACCCAACTCAATCGAACCAATGCCAATAACCCTAAACACCTCGACCACAACATCATTCTCATTTCCACCACTGACGAGCTCTACTCCGTCAATCTCGCTGCTGATATTCCGTTTGCCACAAAGATTGATTTTCCTAATTCGCTCCAATAGCCCGAGAACAAGTGGGCCGATGTATTGGGCTCTTGCAATGGCTTGCTTCTTGCTTCCGATAAAGGTAATTCCAACTTCCTCTTGTTGAATCCGTCTACTAGAGAGTGTAAGAAACTGCCCCGTTGCCTTTTGTCCTCGATCCGGTTCATGGGTTTCACTTGTATGGATATGGTTTGGGTTACGATTCATCCAAGGATGATTACAAGGTCGTGATGCTCTCACTCTATGATGCTGAATCTGTATCTGTATCTGTATCTAAGTCTGAATCTTCTACTCTGAGTGGTATAACGACTGTGGTTGTCTATTCACACAAAACTAATGCTTGGAGGAGAATTCAAGATAGCCATTATGTCCTTGACGTGACTTCGTCTGGTGTTTACTATAATGGGTGTCTCCATTGGCTTTGTTGGAGGGATGGTTTGTATGTGATGGTTGCTTTCAATTGGGCGGATGAGATTTTTAGGGAAGTGACATTGCCTGCTTCGTTTGTTCACAACGAGTTTGCGTATTATCGCATGTTGATTGTTGGGGATTGTCTATGTTTGGTTGATAAAAGAAGTAGTATCGTTTGGATGATGGAGGAGTATAGGGTTACACCGTCGTGGACCAAAATTATGATTTGTATACGTAATATGCCTCTACTGTGTGTGTTGGGTTTGTTTGCGGAAGAGGAATTTGTGTTGAAAATAAAGGGAAAGATAATACAGAGACTTGGCAAAGATATATTAGTTGTGTACAACCCCAAACAAGGAACGGTGAGGGACATTGTGGTTCATGGCCTTCCGACTGAATTTAGATTGGGGGCACCTATGTCGAGAGCCTTGTCCCTCCTCACCTATGTAATCATGGTGGAGGGACTGGGAAGCAAGGTCAAGCTTTCTTGAGATAAGTTAGAGAAATAGAGTTGACATTGTTTTGCTTGTTAATAATTGTCATATGTCCATACATATGCATGCATGATAGGGATGAATTATATGATGCGAATCATAAACCTAAATTGTTAGGGCACACTCATAAACCTAAATTGCTAAGGCACCTAAATTGTTGGAGTCTAACCTATGAAGCATGACTGGATGAGCACTCATAAAGGGGTGTGATGTCCATATATGATGCGCATGCTCCTTGGATACTCACTGGCACATATTTGGTACTCTGTAACTGTATCCATAATTCGTACATAAATTTTCTTTATTCTTGAAGAATCGAATACTCTTACGTCATGTTTCTGCCCTTCCATGATATAAAGAATATGTCATTTCTTAAACAGCATCAAAGAAAAATTATTAGCAATAAGTACATGAGTAGGTTTCTAATATTATGTTTACTCCGTAGAGAGAGAAGCTTTTTTTCACTAAAGTAGTATCATCCATTTTGGGAGTGTATATAGACAGTTTGAGAATGTTTGGACAAATGGGTTCTGATATGATTGTTTGCCTTTTATTTTCACTTGGCAGTGACAACATAAAAATCTCAATTCATTACGAGTCTTCCCCTCTGGACTCGGTTGGAAATGCTTTGCCACTTGAAATAGTGAATGATGATTCCATTCGTAATGTGTAGTGTATGATTTTCTTTGAATGAACCAATGACGAAATGAACATCCATTTGAATGAACCAACACAAACTTGTGTTATGTATCTACTAGATTAACCTCAATTTCCTACCTTCTCCTTCTATGTTCTAGTTAGGAGGAAACGTTCATCCACCTATTTTGTCAGTGCCATTTATCTCAACTTATTTAGTGTCACACTTCAACTCCAGATTTGATGATACAGCCGGGCTATTGAATGCCAGTGATTTATTGCTGCATGGGTTGATCTATATAAACAATAATGGCAACTGGAAGTCTTGAGTTAATGTTGAGTTTCACCTATCTAGTTCTTGCTACAACTCTTCTCTACGCAGTGTATGCACAGAGCTTCAAGCTGTCTCTTTTACCATTTACTTGGCTAGTACTCATTGCTTTTACTGCCGCCCCTTTGGATGATGAGAAGGATAAGAAAAGAAGACAAAGGAGAACGACAACAACAACACTAACAATAACAATATCAGACCCCATCTAGTCCCCAATGATCCAACCATTGAGGGCATGGACGAGAGAGAACCTTGTTACTGTTGAAAGAGATGAGAAATGGTGAAAAAGGGTGAGAAAGAGGAAAAAAATTTGATGAGTCTGTATTTGTCCCATCTCAGTTCTCGCAATTCACCAAATTGCATCACTTTTGGTGAAAAAAACACAATCTGTTTTTGTCTCTCTTTGTTTCTCACCATAGGAAGGCCGGTAGTGTTTTGTATATGCGTACTTATTCACTGATGGTTTTACAAAATTTGCAGCTGTTTAAGGAAGGAACATCCAAGCTCTAGTCTAACAAAATTACCTATGTGCAACAGCCCTCTCAACTTTTTGCAGTGAACATGATCTAGCTAGATGTGCTCTTTAGCGCTTCATCTTTTTAGCCTTTTGAAGACACGCGACTTGATTCCAACTGAAGCTTTTTTTGTATTTTTGTAACTTCAGTTTCATTTCTTGGCTAGGAGTTGCTGTGCCTTTTGTTGTGGTTTGGTGGTTTGTTATTCCCTGACTGTCCTAGTAGTTTGCTGCAGATTGTTTTCTTTTTTGGCATGTAACGAAACTACTAGATTCACTCTTCTATCAATGATGTACCCAACTTCGTCAAGGAGGGGAAAAAAAACCTCCATTCCGTCATAATTTTTCATATTTTCATATTCAGTTATTGTATGTTATTGTGTTTCATTTTTTGAATTTAATTGCAGCAATTTAAACAATTAGTGAAGAAATTAGAGCGGAAAACATTGATCTCCTCCTCCAAGTTCATTCACTCATCATCAAAACCTCACTACACCGAAACAACAGAAAGTCTATTAACACAGATTTTCTGTGCATAGATCACTGTGTAGGGCCCACTAAGGGTCCCATACAAATTATTCGAACCGTTCATTAAATTTAAAACACTTTTTCAAGGGCCCCCCCACAAAAAACTAGCTCAATCCGATACCTATTGATACTCGATTTATACATTTAAACTTTCATTTAGAATTTAGGATCTAAAGTCTGAATGAAAGTTTAGATTTATGGATCGAGTATCAATAGGTATTGGATTGAGCTAATTTTTCACGGGGCTCCTTGAAAAAGTGTTTTAAATTTAATGAACGGTTCAAATCGTTTGTGTGGGACCCTTAGTGGGCCTCACACAGTGATCTGTGCACAGAAAATTTGTGTCAGTAGTCTGTCTCCCGAAACAATTCCGTCCTCTTAATATTCTTGGGCGGATTTTTTTCCTGTTCTTCCTCCAATGTTTTATCCTATCACCGGTCTATCTTTGCTGCAATTCATTGACCCAGAAATTTGCTAGGATTAAACGCGGAAGCACCCAAGAACTAAGATTCAAACACAACCACAATCGCAACTAATGAAAGTACGATGAAAAATGAAATAGAGAGAGACATGCAAGAATTACGTGGTTCGGCAATAGTGCGCCTACTCCACGGAGAGGATCCTGTTCTCTCACTATGAGAATTTCCGTACAAGTACACTTGAGTATGAAATAACCCCCATCCAACCCTTATACACTCACTCATATAAGAACAACTCTCACCAAGTACTAGACTTGACCCTTGCACACTCTATTTTTCACCTCACTCTCTCTGTACCAATGTTATAAATACCGTACCGGACAGGGTACCGGTTTTCCTACTGGTACGGTATGTACCGGTACCGATCAAATACCGGGTACCGTTTCGAATTTACCGCAACTACAATATATATAATAATTATATATAATTATAATTCAAAAAAATTCCCCATACCATGCAATTCATCATAAAAATACCTATGTGTGGCAACACTTGTCCCACATTGCCTAGTTACAAAACTTTTTTCCATCTTAAATACCTTTGCACACTAGTGGGTTTGTGAATGAGGACCGAATGAGAGGTCTTGCGTGCTCAGAAAAATGGGCGGCAGTTTGGAAAACTGATTCGGAGACCAGTTAACCGGGTGCGCGTCACGTCTATAGCGCGCAGGGGGGGTGCAAATCCAAGATTTGAGCCTCGCGCACGTACTATAGTTAAGCCCACGTTTTGCTAAAAAAAAAAAAAAAATTTCCCTCCCCTGTCCACGTTTTTTCCCCCCTCCTTATCGTTTTTTTTCCCCTCTCTGTCCACTTTTTCCCCCCCCTGCCATACCCAGAAAGAAAAACCACACCCAGGAAAGCAAAACAAAAAAAATACTGCTTTGCAAAATTTCGGCCGAAATTACCGGTACCCGAGTCTCGGCCGGTATTTTCCGGTATTGCCCTAGATGGCCGGTAAGGGCCGGTATTTGGGACGAAATGAAATCAGAGGGTCAAAGTACCGGTTTTCCCATAATCTGATATGTACCGGCCGATACGGTACGGTATTAATAACTATGCTCTGTACCGAAAACACTTACATGCCATTTTATATGCACCCACCAAACCCATGCAATAATAATTTTTACTGGTTCCCAACAAAGGAAGGTGCAAGGCCACGACAACAATACAGAGAAAACAGCTAGCACATGCAACAGCTAGCACTTCGGTTCCAGAGGCAAACAATCAGTGTATGACTTTTCATTTATTGAGAATTTGAACCAACCCAACAAATCTCCACCTTGGTGAAAATTCCACGCATTACCGCGCCACCACCAAGCCTTGAAAACGACAGCTACACATATCGAATCAAGTTAAAGTCCAACAACTTGATTCGAACCACACGGCCAATACACGTGTGTAGCCGCCCCATGGCAATAATCATCAATTGACACGAGAGTAGGACCTCGACCCGTCCTCTCTACCAACATGATTTACACTCTTACAAATATTGGCAACTAGGAAACATGACTTTGTCTTTGCAGCAAAAGACTCACACCTTGGGTACCCATTTCCTTGTGCACACCATTTCCAAACCTTCGTCGAGTAAACAGTTTTGCCAATCAACCAATACAATCCTTTGCACTTCTCTCCTTTCATTAGGACTTTACCGCCGTGCGTGATTTTCATGGCTCCACCTCTAGCAAAATACTTGCACCCAATGGAGTCCATCCAGCTAAGTGAAATTAGATTCCTTCGTAACTTCGGGACATAAGCCACACCACCCAAAGTACGAACCGCTCCATCAAACATTTTTATCTTTACATTCCCAAAACCTCGAATTTCACATGGAGTTTCATTGCCCAAAAACAGTGACCCATCATCTTTTTCTTGGAATGCATCCAAAAATTCTTTCTTGGAGCAAACATGCATAGTGCAACCCGAATCTAAAATCCACTCATCACAAGAAGAAGTGTTTATACATTCGAAAATTGTGAGAAGATCTCCATCATCCGCTACCACTAAAGAACTACTACTCGAAGCATCATTAAATTTCTTCCCGTTGTTCTTACGCAAAAGACAATTGCGCTTCACATGGCCAAATTCTTTGCAACTGTAGCATTGTACACTCTTTCCTCTGGAACTAGAACTAGACCTGTTGTTCCCTCTGGATCTACCATCAGATGTCCTTCCTCGAATCTCACTTTGAACCGCAAATGCCGAATTTTCTCCACCCTTAAAACTTGATTTTTTCTGAGTAAAATGAGAAACCAACGCCGATTGCACGTTCCAAACTCATTGTATCTTTCCCGTACAAGAGAGTAGTCACCAAAGTATCACATGAACTCAGAAGCGAAGTAAGAAGCAAAAGGGCCTTGTCTTCCTCTTCTATCTTTGCGTCGATTTTCTGAAGTTGATCCAAATAACCATTAAACACGTTCATGTGCTCCATAAGATTCCCGCCTTCCTCCATCTTCAGCTTCTACAACTGTCGCTTTAGATGCAACTTATTGGTCAAGCTCTTCACAAGGTAGAGCTTTTCTAACTTCTCCCACAAGGCCGATGCCAAATCATCATGCATGACATGGTTAATAATATTATCAGCAATACAGAGTCGAATAGTGTTCACACACTTCGACTCCAACTCCTCCCATTCTTCATCTTTCATCATCGTCGGCTTCGCATCCTTTCCCTTCAACACCCTAGCCAACCCTTGTTGAACAAGGATATCCTTCACCCTCCTTTGCCATAGGGTAAAGTTGCCACTTCCATTAAACTGCTCAAGAGAAAACTGAGAGTTGATCGTTGCCTTCATTGTGGATGTAACGGAACCGAATCTCAAACACCGGTCAAGAACCAAGCCGGCTTTGATACTACTTGTTGGGATTAAATGCGGAAGCACCCAAGAACCGAGATTCAAACACAACTACAATCGCAACCAATGGAAGTACGATGAAAAATAAATAGAGAGAGATCGACGCGCAAGTATTACGTGGTTTGGCAATAACACGCCTACTCCACGGAGAAGATCCCATTCTTTTATTATGAGAATTTCTGTACAAGTACACTTGAGTATGAAATAACCCACACCCAACCCTTATACACTCACTCATTCAAGAACACACTCTTACCAAGTACTAGATTTGACCCTTGCACACCCTATTTTTCACTTCACTCTCTCTGTACCAAAAATACTTCCTCACATGCCATTTTATATGCATCCACCGAACCCATGCAATAATAATTTTACTGGTTCTCAACAAAGGAAGGTGGAAGGCCACGACAACAATATAGAGAAAACAGCTAGCACTTCGATTCCACAGACAAACAACCAGTGCAAGACTTTTAAGACTTTTCATTTATTGAGAATTTGAACCAACCCAACAAAACTTTCATTCAAAGCATTATGATCAAGGCTTACCTTCATATACAAAACCCACATGAGTCCTTAAGCACCACGAAAGGCATTTGTTAAATCAGACTCATCTGCATATATCTGGTACTTGTGTGGTACGTCAAAAAATCTACAGTACCTAGGCAGCTTGCTGATGATCAAAGTGTGTAATAGTAGCTCCCTGAAGAACTCAGTATCCAAAATTCCAAATACAAAGAGATCCAAGGCATTATCTTTGCCTTGTTTACCCAATACCTGTAAACTAGATATCTCATTTTGAAATGATATAGAAGAAAAATGCCTTCTTGCATAGACAATTCAACAAATTACAGAAGACCATGTTTTCCCAAATAGGCAGTAGAAAATCATCTT
Organism: Rhododendron molle; assembly: GCA_025413875.1. Taxonomy (NCBI): domain Eukaryota; kingdom Viridiplantae; phylum Streptophyta; class Magnoliopsida; order Ericales; family Ericaceae; genus Rhododendron; species Rhododendron molle. The sequence goes on along the minus strand of CM046389.1, from coordinate 21,076,405 downwards.
AGAATAACTATCTAGTGTCAATTACATAAACCTTGCCAAACTACATATAGGACAATCTACACTGGCTTCGATTGCTCCATTGTGTTAAAATTAATACTTTGTTGTAATTTTAATTTTGGGCCATAAAATGTAATGCTTATGTAAATGGGCCATGTTTAAGTTGTTTGTAGTTGGGTTGATATGTGACTAGTGTAGGCCCAAGTAAGGTCCAAATATTGTATGTATATAAAGCATGTAAAGACTTTTCTAGAACCAGTGGAATGAAAAAAATCTGTGAGTGCTTCCCCTGAGTTCTTTGTTTTCCAATTCGTGCGTGTCTCCCCGAGAGCTATTGCGGCATTCAATTGCTTGCTTTAGTTGCTAATTTCCCCACTAATTAACAAAGGCTCACGGCTAATCTCAGCCAATAGAGTGGTATCAGAGCGGGTTCGCGTCAACAACAACTGACGGGAAAACAAACCCCGGTGCCGAAGACGATGGCGAGTTCAAGTAATCAAGTTTTCAAAGTTCAACAACCTCCATGCCCAATATTTAACGGTGAGAATTATGATTTTTGGTGTGTAAAAATGAAAACCCTACTTGAATCAAATGATTTGTTGGAATATGTTGAACAAGGGTTTGATGACCCCGAAGATGTGAGCGCGTTGACGGATGCTGAAAAGCAACTATTGAAGGTGCATAAAAGGAAGAATGCAAGAGCCCTCTCAATGATTCAACAAAGACTTGCCGATACGATCTTTCCAAGGATTATCAACAAGACTAAAGCAAAGGATGCTTGGGACATCCTTCAAAAGGAGTATAGGGGCGACACGAAGGTAAGGGCTATTAAACTTCAATCTTTGAGAAGGGATTTTGAGAATATGAAGATGAAAGATGGTGAATTATTGCAAAGTTATTTTTCTAGAATGATGGAAGTAGTTAGTCAAATGAAAACGTATGGGGAGAATATTACTAGCAAAAGAATTGTCGAGAAAATTTTAATTACTTTGACGGGGAATTTTAACCCCATTGTTGCGGTTCTTGAAAATACAAAGGACCTTGAAACCTTGAGTGTTGAGGAATTGATGGGTTCGCTTAAAACATTTGAGCAAAGATTGAGTAAACAAAATGAAAAGTCGCTTGAAAGTGCTTTTCAATCTAAGCTCAATGTTAATACTCCTAAAACTCAAGGAAATTCTTCGAATTTTGATCGATCTAAAGGTGGAAAAGGAAAAGGTGATAATTCAAAAGGTGAAGGAAAGAATAATTTTCAAAGAAATAATTTTGAAAGAAGGGAAAATGAAGAGCCTACTCAACAAAAGTGTAAAATTTGTCATCGAAGTAGCCATGTTGAAAAAGATAGTTGGTTTCGGGGAAAGCCGCAATGTTATAATTGCAAGAAATTTGGGCATGTGAAGAAGGATTGTAGACTTCCATCAAACCAACAAGCTAATTTTTCGGAAAAGAAAGAAAGTGATGGGAATTTGCTTTATGCGTGTCACAATGCGTTAGAGAAAAAGGGTGATGTGTGGTTTATAGATAGTGGTTGTAGCAACCACATGACCGGTGACGAAAGCATTTTCACCAAGCTTGATACTTCCTCCAATTCTCAAGTTAAAATGGGGAATGGTGCCTTAGTCCAAGCAAAAGGAAAGGGTACTATTGCCGTGGAGACCAAGAAGGGAACAAGATACATCTCGGATGTTCTACTAGTTCCGGACTTGGAGCAAAATTTGTTGAGTGTTGGTCAAATGGTGGAGCATGGTTATGTCGTCCACTTTGAGAATGATACTTGCAAGATTTATGAGAAAGGGGGGAGTAACCAAATTGTGGCCACTATCAAGATGGAGAAAAATCGAAGCTTTCCGCTCACTTTGCGCTATACAAAGAATGTTGCCTTGAAGATGAATGTTCTTGATGAGACTTGGCTTTGGCATAAAAGAATGGGGCACTTGAATTTCTAAAGCTTGAAGTTTCTACAACAAAAAGGCATGGTGTATGGGTTGCCGAATATTCAAGAGGTGAAACAAGTGTGTGAAGGGTGTGCTCTTGGGAAACAACACCGAGAGGCATTTCCAAAAGACAAGGCATGGAGAGCTAAAGCACCATTGGAGCTTGTTCATACCGATGTGTGCGGGCCGATGGACACAACAACCCATGCAGGTAACAAGTACTTCCTTACTTTCATTGATGATTTTTCTAGAATGACATGGGTTTATTTTATGAAAGAAAAATCTGATGTGTTTAATGTTTTTAGAAAGTTTCAAATCTTGTTGAAAGGCAAAGTGGCCACCTTATGAAAAAGTTGAGAAGTGATAGAGGAGGGGAGTATATCTCCAATGAATTTATGAAATTTTGTGAAGATATTGGCATGGAAAGACAATTGACAGTTAGATACACTCCACAACAAAATGGAGTGGCGGAAAGAAAGAATCGAACAATTGAAGAAATGGCCAATTCAATGCTTCAAGAAAAAGGTTTGCCCAAAATTTTTTGGGGTGAAGCCGTTAACACGGCGGTTTACTTGTTAAATAGATGTCCAACAAAAGCCCTTGCAAATAAGACTCCATTTGAAGCTTGGAGTAAAAGAAAGCCCTCCGTTAATCACTTGAAAGTGTTTGGTTGCATTTGTTATGCACATGTCCCAAAAGAATTGAGGCACAAGCTTGATGAAGTTAGTGAAAAATGTATCTTTGTGGGGTATAGCACTCAATCAAAGGGCTATCGACTCTATAATTTAAAGACCAATAAGTTGGTTATCTCAAGAGATGTTCTCTTTGATGAGAAAGCTTCTTGGGATTGGAGAGAAAAAATAATTCAAAATCAAGTTTCTCCCATCTATGAATAATCGGAGAGTCAACAAAGTGATGGTGATGAATTTGATGTTCCGAATCAAATTTCTCCGATTGCTAGTCCCCGATCATCTCCATCAAATTCAAGTTCTTCATCTCCAAGTTCAACTCCAAGAAAAATGAGAAATTTTAGTGATGTGTATGAAAGATGTAATTTTTGTGTTGTTGAACCTGAGAATTTTGAAGAAGCCATTCAACAAGAAGTTTGGAAGAAAGCAATGGAAGAAGAGATCCGGGTGATAGAAAAGAACAATACGTGGGAGTTGGTGGAGAGACCGAAAGAAAAAGAAGTGATTGGTGTGAAGTGGATCTATAAAACAAAGCTCAATCCGGATGGGTCAATTCAAAAGAACAAAGCAAGGCTTGTTGCAAAAGGGTATTCACAACAACCGAGGATTGATTATCATGAAACCTTTGCACCGGTGGCTCGGCTTGACACAATTAGAGCACTTATTGCTTTGGCGGCTCAAAAAGGGTGGTTCTTATACCAACTCGATGTGAAGTCCGCATTCTTGAATGGCGCCTTAGAGGAAGAGGTGTATGTGGATCAACCTCAAGGCTTTGTTATAAAAGACAAAGAAGATAAAGTGTGCAAGTTGAAGAAGGCATTGTACAGGTTGAAACAAGCACCCCGAGCATGGTATTGTGAGATCGATTTTTACTTCAACAACAAAGGCTTTCTAAGGAGCAAGAGTGAGCCAACCTTGTATGTCAAAAAGCAAGGCAATACCGATATCCTCATTGTTTCTCTTTATGTCGAATGATCTTGTTTTTACCGGTAATAATGACAAGATGCTTGAAGAATTTAAAAGAGAAATGATGAAAAAGTATGAGATGAGTGACTTGGGATTATTGCATTACTTCTTGGGCTTTGAAAATTTTCAAAATGGAGATGGTGTTTTTATTTGCCAAAAGAAGTATGCAAAAACTCTTCTTGAAAAGTTTAAAATGATGAATTGCAAAACGGTTGCGACACCTTTGGTGGTGAATGAAAAGTTGATAAAAGAAGATGGAAGTAAACAAGTTGATGCATCTCTTTATAGAAGTTTGGTTGGGAGCTTGTTGTATTTGATGGTAACGAGGCCGGATATTATGTTTGCTATGAGTTTATTATCTCGGTTTATGCATAATCCAAGCCAAATTCACTTGGGTGCCGCTAAAAGAGTTTTGAGGTACATTCGGTGTACTCTTGATTATGGTTTTCAAATGAGAAAAATGTGGATGCAAAGTTGATTGGTTTTTGCGATAGTGATTGGGCCGGTAGTGTGGATGATATGAAGAGCACTTCCGGATACACGTTTTCTCTTGGCTCGGGTGTCTTTTCATGGGCATCTAAGAAGCAACAAACGGTGGCTCAATCTTCCGTCGAGGCCGAGTATGTTTCGGCATCATTGGCGACGTCTCAAGCAATTTGGCTAAGGAGGATTTTGGAAGATGTTGATGAGAAGCAAGGAGAGGCTACTCCAATCTTTTGTGATAACAAGTCCGCAATTGCCATGACAAAGAATCCCGTCTACCATAGCCGGACAAAGCACATTGCTATCAAGCACCACTTTATTCGGGAGGCCGTGGAGAATGATGAGATTCAACTCAAGTATTGCAAGACCGAAGATCAAGTGGCGGACATCTTCACCAAAGCGCTTCCAAAAGATAAGTTTCAATATTTTAGAGAAATGTTGGGTGTGAAACAACAAAGCATTAAGGGGAGTGTTAAAATTAATACTTTGTTGTAATTTTAATTTTGGACCATAAAATGTAATGCTTATGTAAATGGGCCATGTTTAAGTTGTTTGTAGTTGGGTTAATATGTGACTAGTGTAGGCCCAAGTAAGGTCCAAATATTGTATGTATATAAATCATGTAAAGACTTTTCTAGAACCAGTGGAATGAAAAAAGAGAAAATTAGAAGCCGGCCCCGTTTTTTTGGTTCGGTTCTATCCCAACCCCAAATTTTTTCCTCCAAAGCTGTAGGCTCGGTAATAGTTTGTAATGACATTTTTACCCCGAAACCCAAATGCCTCTCTCGGTCTCCCATAAATTGCTTCGACTTCTCATCCCCGCCAATGCCCAGCGCCGTATCGTCATCGTCGTCGACCTTTACGAGGAGTCCGCCTTTGCTATCAAGTTGGCTGGGCCATCCACCACTAACTCCGCCCCGGCAACGCCGTCATCATCATCCTCCTCCACCCCACCTCCGTCCTCTACAGCGCAGATTGGGGCGCCGCCAACCTCTCCATCACCGACAACTCGACGACCAAGAATTCCGACAAATACTTGAGGAAGAGTTCGACACTGCATCACAGATTGATTCGGTTTTACTGTTGTTCATCTTTCCCATGCCTTCAATCACCGCCACCACTGGCGCCGCCGGCGCCGCTGGCGCCGCTGATGATGATGTAGATGATATCCTCGTTCCGGATCTGCGTTCTTTCACTAATTTTTGTCGTCGTTGTAGCGGCGGCGTCGCTTTTCTCCCTGGCCTTTGGAGTTACCGGAAGTAAAAGCCGCTAGAAGGTCAAGCGGCCGCTGATCGTTGACGATCCCAAGGTCATCGACGGCATCTCTCGCTCCAACTTCAAGTCCTCCCTTCTCGAAAGTTTTTTTTTTTGGCAGTACTATGGAGTAGTATTCAAAGGCAAAGATAGTTGGCATACCACAATTAGGGTGCTGGGTATGTGGCTTACATTCAGGGTAAAGATTTTACTTGATTTTTTTTTGTTGCGTATTACAGTTATTAGATGAGGTGAGAATTGTTTGTACCTGTATTTTCGTATACTTTTGTAAAAATTATCTATAATTTCTAATTGATAATATTTCAAATTGGAAGTGTTTCGATTATGTGAATTGTGTGATGAGCTATTTTCGTATAATTTTCAGTTGATAAAATGGGAAAAAACTATGCACCAATCTGTATCTTTCTATGAGAACTGTGTATTGTAATGTGTGATGCGGCTATTTAAACGGTGTATTTTACAATTCACATAGTCATTTCACATGAGAACAGACTATGAGAACTGTGTTTTTTCTGTAAAAACTGTGTTTTTTTATGAGAATTGTTATTGTCCATGATGATTATCTATGAGAACTGTGTATTTTTCTATGAGAACTATGTATTTCTATGAGAACTGTGTATTTTAGTATATGGTGAAGTTATGTGAATTGTGTATTTTTTTATGAGAACTTTGTATTTTCTATGAGAATGTTCTTATTTTCGCTGTGTATTGTCTATGAGAACTATTTATTAGAACCGTGTATTTTCTATAAGAACTATATATTTTTTATGAGAACTATATATTTTTTATGAGAACTATATTTTTTCTATGAGAATTATGTATTTTCTATGATAATTGTCTATGAGAACTAGTTCACATAGTCCAATTCTCATAACCAGTTCACAAAGCTTGTTCTCTATGAGAATAGTCAGTTCTCATAGCCAATTCTCATAGATTTGACTAAGAAAATTGACAGTTCTCATAGAATTGACGATGAGAATTGGCAATTCACATAGCCAGTTCTTATATAACTGACTATGAGACTTAGGAGTTAAAAATTCAATTCTAAATCAATTTATTTCTTATATGAACTATTACTTTTTTATTTTGATTACTTTTTTAAGACATACCGGTGAGAATATTTATAACTATATTTGATTTTGATTAACTTTTTGTTTTTGTTCTATTTTTGTTCTGTGTATTTTTGCTCTATGATTCAGGAAATGATTCCAAAAATATAGCTCTCATAGCTTCAGTTCTCATAATCACAATATTAGAATTGATTATGAGAATTGACAATTCACATAACCAGCTCTCATAACCCAGTTCACATAGCCAGTTTTTTATGAGAACTAAGCGGTTCTCATAGAACTGACTATGAGAATTGGTAGTTCTCATAACCCACATATCCAAGGGTATTTTTGTCCGAAATAATATGGGTCACATAGCCAGTTTTTTATGAGAATCGAGTATTTTTGTATGACAACTGTATATTTTTCAATGAGAATTGGTAGTTCTCATAGCCCACATAACCAAGGGTATTTTTGTCTGAAATAATATGGGTCACATAGCCAGTTTTCTATGAGAACCAAGCAGTTCTCATAGAACTGACTATGAGAATTTGCAATTCTCATAGCCCACATAACCAAGGGTATTTTTGTCCAAAATAATATGGGTCAGGAATTAATTCTAAAAATATAAATTTTATTAAATATAAACATGTACACAAAAAGTTAAGAAGAATGGGCAAAATAGTAAAATTGTATGGAGAGTCAAGAAAAAGAACTGAAAGAAAGAAAAAATACTTTTGTCAGGACCATTTAAAATCCGAAGCAAGAAAACGGGGCCGGCCTAAAAATTCCCCATGAAAAAAATCTGTGAGTGCTTCCCCTAAGTTCTCTGTTTTCCAGTTCGTGCGTGTCTCCCCGAGAGCTATTGCGGCATTCAATTGCTTGCTTTAGTTGCTAATTTCCCCACTAATTAACAAAGGTTCACGACTAATCTCAGCCAACACATTGATATTTCCATCTCGTGTCAATCTCTTCCAAACTTCGAACTAGAGACACTCAAAGAAACACAAAAGTCAACTAGTGAATTTCATTACTAGTTAAACTAGTTAACCTAAATATCAAAATCATACAGATAAACTATTATCAGCAGTACCACAGTAGTGAATGCTAGAATTTCACTAGAGTTCAAAACACAAAAATCAACTAGTGAATTTCATTACTAGTTAAACTAGCCAACCTAAACATCAATATCAAACTATCATCATCAGTACCAAACTAGTGAATTTCACTGGAATTCAAAACTTGTGAATTTTTGGATAGTGCATTTCACAGTGAAATTTCAATAGCATTGAGCAATGTGAAGATTTGAGTAGTGAATTTGACTAATATTGAGCAATGTGAATTTCACACAAACTCGAAAATTTATTACTATCATTGACCAATGTGAATTTAACACAATCGCAAATTTCACTACATCATATCTAGTTAATTTCACTAGATACTAGATGTATTGATGAAAATTGATAAAATTCTCACTTTGTGTGTTCAGGGATTGTATTTTGAACAATTATTTGTGGAGTCTCATGTTTTCTGTGAATTCATGCATATCGTCCAACTCTTGGATTTGAACCATTCTGCAATTGCCAATGTACAAACAATTAATATTTAATAGTGTAGGTTAAATGCACAGCTTTGAGTAGTGAAATTTACTAGCATTGAGCAATGTGAAACACGTGAATTTTTGACTACTGAAGTTTGATAATATTGATACAACAAAACTCGTGAATTTACTAGCATTAAGCAAGCTAAATTTCACACAGACTAACGAATTTCCCCATCATATTTTCTGTCGAGGTCTTGTGTGTGCGCTAGAGCATGATTTCACTCAAACTCGTGAAAATCTGTGTGTGTGTGTGTGTGAGAGAGAGAGAGAGAGAGAAATTATTTCTCAAACTCGTGAAAATCTATGTGTTTGTGTGTGTGAGAGAGAGAGATCTAGAGGAAATTACTTCGATAATGCAGAAGAGAATGAGGGAGAAGAGTCTAAGGTTTACCAAAGTAGAGAGAGAGAGATCCTCTGGGAAGATCGAGAGTTTGTGTGTGAGTTGGTCACGCCCTACGCATGTTGCAGAAGAAGGGTATTATTGTCAGAAAAAATGTTAAAATCCTTATCGGTGCTTTTTGGCGTCGTCCAGGAGCTACTGGAGTTTCGGTCCAGTTTTTTGGACCGGCCGGTCATTCACCCTTGGAAACACCCAAAGGAAACAAAGCTCCAACACCTAAAGGTGACAACTTGCCAATTAAGTATTGGGTCTCGGATTGGACTTTTATTCTCTCCTTGTCCTATTAATAACCTTTGTAACAATTTCATAAGTTAATAAAATTTCTTTTTCGCCATTCAAAAAAGAAAGAGTGGTACTCCCTCCACCCCTTATTTAAAGTCCCGTATTCCATTTTGGAAGCCTTAATAAATGTCTATTTTGTAAAGTTAGTGGGTAAAAGTTGGTGCATTGTCTATTTTGTCCTTAAAAGTATATTCCATTTTAAAAAATTATTGAGTAAAAGTATAATGATGATGGATAAGTAGGAAAAATGAAGGAAAATGTTGATATAAAATGTATAATATGATGTTTTTTTTTAATAAGTTGGAGTTATGAAACAGAACACTTAAAAAAGACGTAAGAAGTAATAAATAAAGAAATATAGATAAAGAAACTTATTGAAAAATATGCGGAGAGTTATTTTTTTTTTCAAGACTAGTGTAAGTATAGTACTGAACAAAGTGAGTTTTCACAACGGTGAATTTGCAGAGCTGAGCTGAGGACAACGGGGCCAATTCAGCTCCAGTAATTATATGGTCCAGTACGGTCCAGTTTTGGATCGTTGTAGGCCCCTCCCGGGCCCATAACAATGATCGGAATCGTTCATTTTATAGAGCTCGTCGAATATGTCATCCACGCCAAAAATTAGCTTCATCGAACATCAATAGGTACATGGATGAAACAGATTTGTACAAGGAAAAAGCGATGACAAAAATTAAGTTAAAATTAATAATTGCCCATTTTTTTCATGTACAAATCTGTTTCATCCATGTACCTGTTGATGTTCGATGAAGCTAATTTTTGGCGTGGATAACATATTCGATTCCGATCATTGTTGTGGGCCCGGGAGGGGCCCACAACGGTCCAAAACTGGACCGTACTGGACCATATAATTACTGGAGCTGAATTGGACCCGAGGACAACTGCCATGACCATAAATCTGTACATAAATGTGCACCTGAAAAGAACTGTTGTAGTAATCTAAAACGTATGGGTTATATGCAAAAGGATCCTTCCTATTTGTAGCACAAACTTGAGAAATGTTTTCTTGCAAATCAGGTACCATGTGATATCCAATCAACGTATCTGAACCATTCAAGCCAAGCAACCGACGGTCGGGATCAAAATAGCTTTTTCATCTTTAAAAAAAAATATGTTCGATACCTTTGCATCCGGACCATTGGTTGCATTTTTAGACTGCCCAAATGCATTGCACGGGTACCACGTCAGCAATACCCTATTTGCACCAAAAAATTTCTCCGCAAACTTGGTGACATTTCTTTCCCTCTCGTTTCGCCCACTTCATCATAAAAACACAAACAGACAGATATTTACATGTGCTCAACAGAAAAGAAATGTTTTTTAGGTTATTGCCAAGACCACTATGGTCCTCCCCTCCAGTTTCATTTGTTATTTGTTTCTCCTATTACAAAATGGAGAGAGAGAGAGAGAGAGAGAGAGAGAGAGAGAGAGAGAGAGAGAGTACCTAAAGCATTAAATGAGAAGGGTCCATAAGGACCAACCCTACATAACAACCCTCATTATTGAGATACATAGAGCTGTCCCTCTGTAATATACCCATATGGTAAAAACAGAGGGTTTGTAAATATTTCTGAGTCTCGAAAAGAATTTTAACCCTAGAGAATTGTAGGAGAGATTCCATTCTTTGGATCTTATCAAAATATTGATATTTCATAAAGACAGTAGTACACAGACTAGTGGTTACTACCATTTAAGGCACAACTTGCGAAATGCAAGAAATTTGATTTAGGTGAAAAGGAAAAATCACCTGAGAGATGCCAGAGAGAATTCAACATCAATGGACTCTACAAATGGGCATGTTTGGGTAAAAATTCAAACAATTCAACTCAACCAAATCGAGCCGAACCGAGTTGTTCATTAACGACTTGAGCGTGGTTCCTTGGAAGCTACTTTGAGCTCGCAAAACTTTTAAGTTCAATTTATAACCAAACCAAGCTCCAGCATACCCTAGCTCGGTTTGAGTAGGACAGTGAACTCAAACCTGTATTAACAAAATTTGCAAAGTTGCACTTACTTGCACCTTGTTCTTTCGATTTTGCAACATTTTTGAGCAAATTTGCAAATATGGTTGATAGGATTATCATGCTTTTTTCAAGCCCAAGTTTATGACCAAGCTTGGCTCCTCGATTTGAGGCCAGCTTGAACATTTTTGCACCAATCAACTACTGTCTACTGGTGTCTTTTTAAGCTTGAACACTTCGAATCTTAGCTCAGCTCGTTTATGACCTTACATTCAACAAGCGGCAGGAACTTATCCGTGGATGACTTGTAGATAAAACTTGATACGAGGGAAGACTTTGATAGTTAATTATAGGAGTAGTTGACAATATACAAGCAAACATGAACTCACAAGACCAAATTTCTCTTTTTGAAAACCACTACCTCTAACTCTTTCCTTTCACCGAAGACAGCAAACAAACACTCAAGAGGGAACAAGAACTGAGAAAAAACATCTAAAAAAAGAAGCCCAATCCTTCTCCCTCTCCTTCTCCTTCCACATCCGTTTCTCAAGCAACACTTCCTTGATCCGAAGCATCTTCGTAGTAATAAGGCGTCAACTTCCCATCTTTCCCATTCTTGGACTGGCTTTCGGCACCTATTTCTTGCAACAATTTTACCACCCTCCTCATGGAGGGGCGGTTGATCGGCAGAGGGCTGGTGCAGAGGAGGCCAATGTTGAGCACTTTGCATACCTCCTCCTTGAAACACAAATCGAGCTTTGAGTCGAGTACATGGTCTATGCCTTTTTGGTCAAGAGTAGTGCATACCCACTTAACCAAATCCTTTTCCCCGAATTCAGGGTCCACTGGGAGCCTCCCGGTGACTAATTCAAGGATGACCACGCCGAAGCTGTATATGTCACTCTTCTCGTTCACTCGCAGCGTGTATGCATATTCTGCAATGGACAAAGTAAATATTAAATTGAGGGATTGAAAGGATAATCTAAAAATAATAACAACCAGACGCTAAGTACTCAAAACCAACATTTGTTTGAACTGAATACGACTACTGACAATTTGACATAAAAAATCTAATTCATTCTGATTTCTAGTATGATTGGAACTTTCAGAGTGGATGGAAGATATTATTGATTTGCCAAAGTAAGCCAAGAACTTCAAGAAAAGACTGGAAATAAGAGGTAGTCATCGGTTTGAAGCATAACTGACACAAACTTATTAATTTGACTGCTAAGAATAGCTAAATTCGCAGAAGTCATCGGTTTAATGAGAACCAAATAATAATATCCACGAAATGGAACAAGTAAAACGGATTTGAGAAACAGAACCATCTAATTCAATTCGTTCTCAATAGCCATCAGATGATTGTTAGGTTTGGTTGCTCTTTCATAACAAATACCATTTGGCTACTATTGGATACTTTTAGCTTCAGGTAATATTTTACAGAGCAATGGGGGTTTTGAACTCTTAGAAACCTGCAGGTTTTTTTTGATAAGCATAGAAACCTGCAGTTAACTAAGAAAACAGAACAGATAGAAACAAATATCAGTATCTACCTATCAATGACCTGTTTTTGTTCGCAAACTACTATAAATGTGCACTCAACCACGACAGCAATGATCTAACATTAGCGAAATATAACATCAGGGAATGGTAATGACAAAACATATGGACACACTAACCTGGTGCAATGTATCCACAGGACCCCGCGATTATAGACATTGATTTCCCCCCTTTCCCAATTGCATCCACCGCTTTCGCCACTCCAAAATCTGCCACTCGTGCTCCAAAATCCCCATCCAACAAGATATTATTCGACTTCACATCCCTATGAACGATCGGAGGCACACAATCGTGGTGCAGATAAGAAAGCCCCTCTGCTGCATCCATCACGATCTTATACCTAATAGGCCAACTCAACATCCCACTCTTGTTTCCATGAAGCAAATCCCCTAAACTCCCATTAGGCATATACTCATACACCAAAAGCTTGCAATCCTTCGTAGTGCAACAACACCATAGCTTCACAATGTTTTTGTGCCTTATCTTTCCTAATGTCTCGACTTCTGCTTCAAAACCATCATCTTGAACAACATTGCCACCCTTTTCAACATCTCCACTATCCACCGCCATTTTTGCCCCTCCGCCCCATAGCTTTTTCACTGCCACCACCTCTCCACTACTAAGAACAGCCTTGTAAACTTTCCCAGAAGATCCAGTTCCAATCACATTATCCTCGTCAAGACAATCCAAGATTTCGAATTCGCTAAAACCCAATTTGTGGAACGACATTAGAGTCCATTTCGACTTGTCAGTCGCACTTTTTGCTTTCTTGAAATTCGTATACTTCAGGTAAAACCAAACAACACCCACAATGAACACTATCCCAGCCAGCATAAAGATTGATCTAAGTAACCAAACATAACCCATATTCTTATACTCAGTTTTCTTGTCACACAGACCAGCTATATCACCACACAAACCAGGGTTACCTAAAAAGCTGGACTTATAAATCTCCTTAGCATAAAAAGGAGGAATATCACCTGAGAGGTGGTTACTAGACAAATTGAGCTCATTTAGCCTCAAATTCTGCAACCCAAGCGGGATTTTCCCTGAAAGTTGATTCCCAGACAAATCAAGGTAATTTAGAACTGACAAAGTTCCAATTTCTTCTGGAATATTCCCAGAAAAGTCATTATCAGCCAAATCCAGCTCATTGAGTTTCTTCCATGAATGAATCCCACTTGGGATTTCCCCAGATAAGCCATTGTTGTGAAGATCTAGCTTCCACAGTTGCCCAAGATTCACTATACTATCCGGTAACGACCCGGTAAACCGATTATTGCTTCCGGTGAACTCCGTGAGATTCTCCAACCACCCAATCTCCTCTGGGATACCGCCAGAGAATCCGTTGTTCGATATCACCAGCGCCGACAAATTCGACGCCCCGGCGATCGTCTTCGCTATTCCGCCGGAGAACGAATTGTCGGCCAGCTCGAGCAAGTAAACGTGGGGAAGCCCCCAGAGTCCCGCCGGAACCTGGCCGGAAAAGTTGTTGTACCCCAACCGGACCCGCGTAAGGCTCGTGCACTCCCCTAAACTCGCCGGAATGCCGCCGGAAAACGAGTTGTATATCATCAAAAGCTCCTCTAAAGTACCTTTTTCACACAACCCAGATGGGATTTGTCCCTGGAATTTATTGCTCGACACGTCAACCCACAACAGCGTAGAGTTCTTCCCCAAATCCGCCGGTAACTCCCCCGTTAACCGGTTTCCAAACAACCTTAACTCATACAAATTTGGAGACTTCGCTAAACTCCCCGGTAAATCTCCTTCTAACTGATTCTCGTACAGATTCAATGATTCAAGTGGCAGAGAACACAGCTCATCTGGAATGGACCCACTCAAGTAATTCATCGAGGCGTCCAGCAGCCGCAACGACGTCATTTTGTTCCACCCCGTCGCCGGGAGCTCCCCGGTTAATGAGTTATTATACAGCTCTATCTGCACCACGCTCGTCAACCCAGTGAGCGAACTCGGTATATTCCCATTCAAGTTATTCAGAGCCAAATCCAAATCCTTTAACTTCTTGAGTCCACCCAGCGAGTCGGGGATCGGACCCATTAAGTTACACCCGGACATCCACAAGATCTCCAAATTCGTCAAGTTCCCCAGCTCCGGCGGGACCCCACCCGGTCTAAACGGGTTGTAAGAGAGATTCAGCTGCTTCAGAGTCGTGATGTTACCCAAGAAGGAAGGGATTTCACCGTCGAACAAATTGGCCACTAAAGAGAGCACCTCGAGGCGGGGGAAGGCGGCGAAGCTCGGCGGGACATCGCCGGAGAAGTTGTTTCCGCTCAAATCGAGGTAGCTTAAGTTGGGTAGGTGAGAGAGAGTAGTGGGTAGGGATCCAGTGAGTAGGTTTTGAGAAAGGTCGAGGTGTTGTAGGGATTGGCAATCGGAGATGTTGTCCGGGAGGGTGGAGTTGATGGAGTTGTTGTAGAGAGATAAGAAGGTGAGGGTGTTGATGCGGCAGAGGGGTAAGGGGAAAGGGCCAAAGAGGTTGGCGGAGGAGAGGTCCAGTGAGTAGACCTCCCCCGACTGAGTGTCGCAGGTGACTCCGGTCCAGTTGCAGGGGGTGGGGTCCCTCTGGTTCCAGGTGGAGAAGAAGTTGTCTGGGTCGGAGAGGGAGAGGGTGAGGGTGTGGAGGTAGAGGCCCTGTTGGTTCAGAGAGTGGACGGGGGTGAGTAGGAGGAGGAGGAGGAGGAGCAGAGGAAGCATTGTTTCTGTTTTGGTTGCTTCCAAAGGGACTGATCTTTATTTCAGTGTAGTAGTATTATACTCCTATTGTACAGGGAGGGAGGGAGGGACTATATGTAGTAACATGGAGAGAGAGAGAGAGAGAGAGAGAGAGAGAGAAGGGGGGGATCGGACAGTGAAGATTTGGGGGTCAATTAGGCATGAGGAGTGGTTGAATCATGCGTTCTACTGGAGTATATTTGAGAAATGAGTGTGCGTGCGTGAGAGAGAGAATGAGAGAATGAAAATTTTCCGAGAGCGAGAAAGGATGATGGGGTTGCAAGGATGCAGAGGGAGCCGACAATCGTGTTTATCTGGAAGCCAGCTACTGCTGTGGAGCTTTGCCAGAGACTGTGGGGGGTAGATGAACAGTATTGAACACTGGTAAATTTTTTAGATAGATACCGGTAATTCGTTTTTGGAAATTGATTTTCGCTATTCACTCTTTACTGTTGATGGTCAATTTTTAATGTGAAGTTACTAGTAACACTATCAATAAAAAGTGGAGCGCGAAAATCAAAATCATTATTTTTTATATAGATTTGCATATTTTTTTTGTCTTTAGCTTATTTTAAAATTTTTAAAGATAAAAAAGTTTAATATAAGTTTGTGTATTTTTTGTCTTTAGCTAATTTTTTTTATTTTTTGAATAGAGGTATACCATATATATTAGAAATCTTCAAGTAAGGATCTTAAAATGAGGACCTAAAATGCGGACTACCCCATTTCTTCCCTTTCTTGATTGAGTTTTGATGATCCGAGCCCGCTCAATGTGTTCAGAACGTGATTTTAAGGGTACCCGCAATAAATCGGCTAAAATAATGACTGGGAAGGGCTTGATTTGAGTAGTTTTTATTTGAACCGTTCGATAAAAAATAAACAAAAACTACTCTGATGAAGCCCTTCCCGGTCTTTTTTTTTTCTGATTTTAAGCGAGTATCCTTAAAATTACGTTCTAAATATATTGATCGGCTCAGATCATCAAAATTCAAACGGGAAAGGGAGGTTCTCATTTTATCAAAATGAGGTAGTTCTTATTAGAAGGGGACTCATATATATATATAAAAATCACTGAAGACGAAAAAATACGAATACCAAAATAATCAAAAAATTTGGAGAAAATATTTTTAAGAGGAGAACCATACAATGTGGATAACAATTTTCGCACTCCATTTTTTGAGAAATGCATCAACTTTCTTGTCTCTTAGTGGTAAAATTCCTCATAAAATTTTTACTAAAAGTAAATATCTCAGACAGCATTATCTTTGTTCGTAGCACTGCTGTTTTAGTAAATATCTCAAAACATACAAGTATATTTCATATTTCACTTCTTAATTTGAAGCAGGATGATTAATTGTATTTTCTTTTCTTTTTACATATTGCTATTTGAAAATTGTGTATTTTAATGGATTCTTTGAAAATTCAATCATCCTCCTAAGATAAAATTCGGTGTTTGATTAGAATTCGGTGTTTAAATTAAGGATGTTACCCACTTCCCAAATTAAAAACGTGAGCAGTAAAATTTGAAGTGTTTATAATATTTGAGATATCTATTGACGTATGCAAAAGTTACTTAAATTTTTAAATTGTTTTGATATTTGGTATGCTGGAGATGCTTGAAGATTGAAAATTGTTTATGAGATAGATGTGCAAACAAATATAATGAGTTTGGAATTGTTCGATGTTAGTAAGTTCAACATGTAAGTAGAATTCACCTTCATCAATCTTGCTCTTATCTTTCTAGATCCATTTTCGGAGATATATGTCTGTAGAAGCGGCCTTGAAGATATATGGTGGGTTTTTTTTTTTTTTTAATTGTTTTTCCACCCCATTTGTTTCATGATTCATGGATAAAGGGAGGTTTTCTATGCTTTGGTAGTCCATTCTCACCCTTTTTGCTCCGAAACAAAACTGATTATTAATAAAATAAAAGGGGCCGGTTTCCCTCACATGAAATTGACACAAATTTTAACACAACACTAATCAGAGTTTCACGCAAATGATCGGAGCTGTTCAATTCGTTTAAAATAGGTTTTAGGAGTTTTCATAAAAAATCAACTCATTCGAATATCGGTAAGAGCTTGATCAGTTCATTCAATTTTATCCTGTAAAATTTGATAGGAACCAACTGAATGAACCAATTAAGCACTTACCCATATCCGAACAAGTTGATTTTTTACGAAAATCCTTCAAAGTACGTTTTAAACAAATTGAACGGCTCCAATCATTTGCATGGGACTCTAAATGGATCCCTCACGAAACTTGTGTCAGAAATTGTGTCAACATTTATGTGAGGAGAACCGACCCCTAAATAAAATGGTATCCACCATACATTTTACAAATAACCAAGTGGTGATTCCATGGTTGGCTCTTATTTTAAAAATTTTAGAATATGTTAGTACCAATTAAATTAAATTGTAAAACGTCAAGAATTCTATGATAAATTTATGATAGAAAAACTTGAAGGACCAAAGTCAAAATCACTACAAACTAAAAGGAACTAAATTGAACTACATATGTTTAAGAAGGTTGAAGCTAGCCGTGCAATAGAAACCGTAGCTGTTTTGTTGCGACGATAGAATGTTGGGGATTATTATTAGTAATTAGTTGTTATGACAAGAGTCAAACATCTCCTCTACGAGGCCTCGAACTCAGTATCTCCCCTTGGAAGGAAGAGTAACAAATTAAGGCCCCGTCTGATAAAACTCTTAGCTCTTGAGATTGGATTACCAATCTTACGGGACTATTAAGCCTTTGTTTGGCAACCAAAAAACGTCTGGACTACTACTCTCATGGGATGAACAAGCCGGCCCATAAGGGGTATTAGGAATGCCCTTTGGGACTTAGTATTCATAGTTCAATCCTAATTCCTTCTCATTACCAATCTCTTCTCATTACCAATTATTTCTATCAATCCAATTTCATTACAAACAAACATACTCATTATCAATTCCTCTCATTAACAATCCCTTCTCATTACCAATCTCAATCTTTATTTTATTTTTTTACGAATCTCATCCATCTATCACTTTTATTAAACGGAACCTAATAAAAGAAGACAAAGTGCAATAGAAGCTAGCCGCACACCGTAGCCCATAAGCAGCAAACTGCCGCTTTTGTATACGTAGGATAGCATAGGATTTGGGAGTGTTGGGAGTGGGTTCATGCCCCTCTCTCGCTCTCGCTATTATGGTCCCTCTAAATTTTATTTTCATAATCTTATTTCGGAATCAAAACAATAATTTGAACCCTATAACTAACGTAGCATCAGAGATGAGAATGTTGGACATTCATTCCTCTATAAATGTAAAAGTACATAAACACCTCTTTAATTATCATTTTCTTACGAAGATTCCCTTACATTTAAAAGCGCTCAAACAGACCCCCGCAATTAATCTTCTTTATCCAAGTGACACCCTTCCATCTCTAAACCGTTTGTGATGAACCCCCTCATCTATAAATCAGACAAAAAAACTCTAATTGCATTACATACATACACACCCTCTAACCCTTCTCTTTCTTCCCTCTACAAACAGATCTGAACACTTTGGTTCAAATATATATATATATATATATATATATATATATATATATATATGATCGAGAAAGGTATCATCCGAGCAGTTTTTGTTTATTTTTTATCGAACGGTTCAAAAAAAACTGCTCGAATGAAACCCTTTCCGGTCATTTTTTTCTGATTTCTCGCGCGTACCTTTAAAATTACATTCTGAACACATTGAGCGGTTCGGATCATCAAATTCGATTAGAAAATAAAAGAAATGAGGAGGTCCGCACTATATATGTAATATATATATGGGCCGGTTCCACCCACACAATTTTAAAAAAAAAAACATTCCATCTCAACCATTAAAATCAATAGTTGGATTAAAACTTAAAATGATTGTATTCTCCTCCCCCCTCTCAATCACAGGTAATCTCTCCTTCTCCATCTAAGTTATTCTCTCTCTCTACCCTAACCGACGAACCACTGGTTTCAGTGACATTTTTTCTCTCTCCTCCAATACATATTCCCACTCTCTTTAAAGAAAAGTTAAAAAAATAGAGATGGAAAAACCAACACAATAGCTGCCGTTGATTGCCACCACCATTTTCCTTGACTTATCTTCTCTCACACCTCTCTTCTTTCCCTTGTCTTCTTCCCTTCTTATTTCTTATCAGCAAAAGAACCACCGCGGCACCTGCCGCCGTCGCGCCATGGTTTTCGAGCTATTTTTTATGGTTATATATAGAAAGTTTTCTTTTAAAGTGATTGATGTAAGGAAAAAAGAAATTGTATAAAACGAAAAAAACGATTAGAACAACGACTGATAGAATAAGGGTATAATATATATGTTAGGGGGTCTCCGTGAAATAAGTGATAATTGAGGGGGTGTTTATGTACTTTTGTCTTAGAAAAAAGGGGTATCTTAGTCATTTCCACCATTCCGTTAACAGAGTTAGCATTTTTTCCGTTTTCAATAGTTGAGGGGATTTGTAGGGGCACTTTTAAATGTGAGGGGGTCTCCATGGGAAAAAGTAATAGTTGAGAGGGTGCTTATGTACTTTCTCCTACTTCCAAATTTGTTTTATGGTTAATGGTTCAAAAATATTATGGGTACTGACCAGAGGTAAAGACGAGAGTGTGGGGTCGAGATTAGGTCTCGCACAAATGATCCAAGCTATTCACTGATATTGAAATAAGTTTTCAAGTGGGTCCGTAAAAAAATGAATTCAATTTAATAATTGTAAGTGTTTCATCTGATTATCTAATAAGTTTTCTTTAATATTCTGGGGTTTTCATGTGTTCATTTATATCCCACGCTATACAGAGTGCTGAGATCAATTTTATGTGGGCTGGGGAATAAAGCCACAAGTTGAAGTATAAAGAAGAAGAAGATCGGAGTTTAACCCAGCCAAAACATACACAGTACAATGACATATGTTATTCCTTCTTTTATGGGAGGACAGCATTCGAACTCTATGAAGGGTGTTGTGTAGTCAAGGGCTATGAAGAACATTTGAGCCCCATGTGTAGTCTAGTTGCTACTAATTGAACCTCCGGGGTGGGGCTGGTAGTGGTAAAGTAACTTATTCGTAGTTTTGCAATTAGGGTTTGTTTGGCTCAAGTATAGTGAAAAGTTTTCTTGGTTTCCTTATCTAAATCTTTCTTAAATTTGCTATTGTAATTTTATGAATTAATCATTCGTTCGGATGAGTTTAATCTAGAAAGTAAAAATTTATTACCAAAAGTGAAAAAAAATCACTAATAACAATAAAAGTTCAAAAAATGTGGTTTTACTGTATTGAGTTGTCTTAAAAAAAATTATTTTTGGCCCATATTTTACTAATAATACAGTAAATCTAATTTTACACGTACAATATGACAAGTTACAATATGATGTTCTCCCGATTAGCCTGGTTGTTTTGGCCTGAGACTAAAAGAAATTTGCTTCTGACTAAGGTCTCAGGTTTAATTTTTCTTGTGTGTGAATGGAAAGTGCTTTTGAAGGGGCGTTATAGATTAGTTTGACAATAGTACAAGCTGACCCATGACACCCTGTATTACTAAAAAAAAAAAAAAATAGATCAAGAAGGAAAAGGGTAAAAAGTACAGTAGTAATTTCGGGGAAAGAAAAAGACATTCGTTGCAATTTTACGCAAGAGGGAATGATGTAAAAAGAGTGGAGTAATAAAATTAGTAGTAGAAGGAGCACGAGTCATTTTCCAATTTTGGTGATGCATGAGTACCACCATCCTATTCCTAATCCACTCCTGGATTCATTCCTACGCCTATTATGTCACGGGGGTATTTTTCACTCTTTTTCCTTTCTTTGTGGAAATAACTTTTATGCTGCTGTACTTTAGTAGAATGAAAAAAAAAAATTTGAAAGATACTTCTTAACTACTCCACCGTTACTGCTTTCAAAGTTATCATAATTAATTGCACGAATAGATAAAGTTGAATCCATTTCATGAACTCCGTAAATACTACAATTGACCATTCTTTTATAACTTCTTGTGCCAGCTTGCTCATTTCGACTAATTTTTGAGATTCATTCTCATTACCCGAGACCCCAACTAAAACCAAAACAAAATTCCGTATTAACTTGCCCCCCAAATGACTTAATTACACTTGAGAGATTTCTTTTTGGTCAAACGGAAATATTATAAAACACTAGCGAAGCTGAGTCATACTACGAGTTACATATTACAAACCATCCTAAAATAGGATAAACAAGAACCAACTAGGTTCTAAGATGACCAACCCCCATGGCATCTGCAAAAACAAATTCCCTTGCCGCAAACGGAATAGCCTTAGTGGCAAACAAATCTTCATCTTCTTGTTGTGACCCCAGACGAGCAAGACAATCCGCAACCTGCTTAGCTTGACGGAAAATATGAGAAATGGTAGTATTTGTCTTGTCCGCAATTTTCCTTGCTTCCTCAACTATATAGCGATGCGCATGGCCCAAAGGGGCGCCTTCATTACATAGTTTCACAGCAACACTTGAGTCCGATTCAATAATGACATTCAGCAACCCTTTTTCTAGCATGATGGACAAGGCCTCTGTAGATTGCCCATATTTCCACCTCCAAACTGGGAAAACAGTTGGCTTTCCCAAAGAAACTAAAGATCCAGCTGCCCTTGTGGTCTGTAATCCCCGCCTTGTTGTTGGACTCGTAAAAATAACCATCTGTGTTTAATTTGACACCACCTGAGAGATTTCAAGTGTGTAGGTTTCAGGTCTAATACACCAAGCGAACCCGTTTGGGTCACTGAGATTGGTTTATCATGCAAGGTCGGGTGAATTGCTAAGAAAATTGTCCATGTTAAAAATTATTCAATTGATAAGAAAATGATGAAACTCCGGTTGCTCGAACAACTAAATATATTTTTTAAAAACAACTGTACTTTGATTTAAGTGAAATAATCCAGCACGACAATGTATTTTTTATATTCACTCAATAAATGTGTACACAAATTCATAATCCAAATAGGAGTTTTAGAGGGCATTTCGGTTTCCCTTCTTTTTTTAGAAGTTTTTTTTCTTCAATTTTCAAACTCAAATATAATGAAAATGAAAAATAATTTTTTAATTTTTTTTGCACCGTTTAAAAGATCTCGATGAGATCTATCAAACAAGATCCATATTGGTAGGAAAATTATTTACGTAAACACATGTGATTTTTAGGCTTGAAATTTCCTCCGTTTGAAAAAAAAAAGAACTTTTTATAAAACTGGAACACCACCTTAGCAAACAAACTGAAATCATGAAGCACGGCAAAACTAGCAATACAAACATCCGAACACAAGTATATCTGATACCATCGGATGCATGTGAATTATATGGATAGGAAATAAAAATACACGACGATGTTTTATACGGATCCGGAAATCCTATAGTGGAGGGTGTGCTATATGGCGTGTAGGGTGCATCACAACTGTCCGTGAGTGTTTGCAACAGTCCAAATTTAAATGAAACTTTTCCGGAAAAAAGTTAAACTCTTTCCCGAAAAAGTTAAACTATTTCCCGAAAAAGTTTCATTTAAGTCTTGCCCTACAGAGCACCCTGCAGGATCCCAGGATCTGTTTTATACACCCAACTATACATTCACTATCAAAGGGTGTGTGCTTGGTTGTGATTCTAACAATTTTGATACAAAATATGAGTTTCTTTTGCTTTTATCCCCTAAATTACGTACTAAATTTTTTCTACTTAGTCTCTAAATTACCAATTTGATAATTTCATTCCATCAACTATTATACCATTACCTACTTAGTCCAATCAATAATAGAAATTTAAAATTTGGACAAAACCTTAAGGCCTTGCTTGGTACTTATAAGAAATTGATGATTTTTTTAATTTTTGTGGTGCCCAATATGAATTCTACAAAAATAATTCAAATTACGAGTTATTTTAAAAATATTTTTCTATGAATTTTTAAAATATTAACTTAATCCGATATCGATAAGGATTAAATAAGTAAAAGAAAAAAAAAACTCTAAAAAATGTAAAATGGAAACTTATTGAAAGGTGAACCAATAGAGTTGACGCGGCACAGTGGAGGGTAGAATCAAGTAGTGGCTGAAGCACGAAAGACCTGGTGAGGATTGAGTGGTAACGTCTTCCTGGCCGTACATGTGGCAAATGAAGTGATAGATTCGTTGTGTCTTCTTACAGCCAATAAAAGGGTTTCCCAGATGATGGGACTTGTGTATAATAACGCCAGAAGAACAGGTTGATAAAAAAAAAAAAAAACGCCAGAAGAACAGTGGGCTTCTGATATATACAGTAAAAAAAAAAAAACAGTGGGCCTCCTTCTCTCTCAGCCTTGAGATCAAATCTACGACTCTGATACTCTGCACCGGTAACAGTAAAAGACTTTGCATCAAAATGGAGGGAAGTTTCAAATGAAAAAGGCCTTTAATTCTAGAGAGAGAGATGCATGCAGAAATACGAATAGACTATTGGAAGAATGACGAGACAGAGGCGTGGACCGGCTTTAATCACAAATCCGTGAGGACCAGTTTCAAAATTACTGTTGCCATGGCAAGAGGTACAAAATTCACTAATACATGGTGTGCCAACTTAAAATATCCATTTTACCCTCGTTTATATACAACTTAAAACCCTCATTCTCTCATTTTTCCCCCAATTCTCCTTCATCTCCCCTCTCTCTCTCTCTCCAGCAGCTACCATACCTTGCCAGCCCCCCTCTCTCTATCTCTCTCTCACACACACATACACAACTCTGTTTTGTTCCGCCCTTCCGCAAACAAAATTCATTTTTGTGCTCAAGTTGAAGATGAGTTTCGATTGTATATTTTGTTTGCACTCATTTGTTTATGTTTAACCTTATTTAGCAAATAAATTGACGAGATTGAGCCTAAACCAATTGTTTGACTATTGAACTCAAGTTTTTTGTTATTGAACCATTAAAAGGCAGATTCAAACACATTTTCTTATATTTCTACGGCAATTTTTTGTGTGGTATATTTTGTCTTTTTTTTTTTCTTTATTTTAACAAGACAAGTGGAATAGTAGAATTTTATCTCAGAGACTGTTGGGTGACCTAAAACATGACTTGATCTGTTACAATAATATATATGGTCCAAACATATTTTGGATGGAGTCTGATTTAAATATTAACTTGGTCTTTTGAGAATGTTGAATATTGGATCAACCAACTTTCCACACTTCATAGTTGACAAAAAACATGACTTGTTCTGGTGCAATAATACACATGGTCCAAACATATATTCAATGGAGTCCGATTCAAATATTAACTTCCACACTTCATTGTTGACGGAAAACATGACTTATTCTGGTGCAATAATATATATGGTCCAAACATATATTCAGTGGAGTCTGATTCAAATATTAACTTGGTCTTTTGAACATGGCTTGGTCTGGTACAATAATACATATGGTCCAACTATATATTCAATCGAGATGATTCAAATATTGACTTGGTCGTTTGAGAATGTTGAATGTTGGCTCGATCAACTTTTCACACTTTATAGTTGACGGAAAACATGACTTGGTCTATTGCAATAATAAATAGGGTCCAAGCATATATTGGATGTAATCTGATTCAAATATTAACGTGGTCTTTTAACCTCGCAGAATATTGGGTTAACCAACTTTTCACACTTCATAGTTGGCGGAAAAAAAGACTTGGTTTGGTGAAATTATTAATAGGGTCCAAATATATAGTAAATGCATGGAGTTTGATTCAAATATTGACTTGGTCATTTGACCTCTGTAACGACCTGGATTTTCGTCCTATTTTTTTTTCGAACAAAGAAATTATTTTTAATTCAATAGTCGATAGTCATCGATTAAAATATTTAAAAATATAATTAAATTAGACTAAAAACCGTTGTAACAACCCGTAATTTCTAATTAATAAAAACATTAAAAAGTATCAATTAATTCTAATAATATTATTTTCCTTATCAAATAATTACAAAAAAATAATTATCTTATCTTAAATTATCTCTTTTATTTGTTTAGTTGCATGCATGCATACAAACTCTTCCATCTCTCCCTCTCCTACTCCTACCCGATCTCTACGTCTTCCCTGATCAAAATTCTCGTCCATATCACGCTCGTATCAAAGCCAACGAAATAGAAATCCTTTCCGAATACAAACTCATCACCCTCTCCCAAATTATCCTATAAATATCCCATAACTCTGACCCTAAGGCACACCACGAAAATTCTCATACCCTACCAGTCCAGAAGAGAGAGAATTCAAAGAAAATCGAACTCCAATCCATGGAGTTTTAGAGAGAGAAAGAAAGAGAGAGAAAAGCAGGCTTCATAGCCACGACCAACCAAAACCCAAATTGACCATTTCATTCACCTTCTACAACCCCAAGCATCCCCAAACATCATCCAATTCGAGCCTAAGGTCCCTCGATCGCCCAAACCGAAGTCATCTTCTCTAAAATTCAAGTTTCGATCGAGAATCAATCCGAACCAATTCGAGGTATTATAATTCAATCCGAACCCTCCTCCAAGTATATTTAATGTTTTTAGACATAACCCAATGGCCCTCGTAGTCCCATGCATCGAGAACCATGCTAAAAACCCAAAAAAACGAAACCTGGCAGCAAGGTTGCGGCCGTAACCTTCGGGATTTTCAACTGCATGAACCAGCAGATCAGACCTTGCGGCCACAAGGTCAAAACAGACCAGACCTTGCGGCTTGTGCAGCTTTGGTTCGAAATCGTTTTGCGACCTCCTGAACGATGTTTTTGACCCTCGAACTATTTTTCCTAGCCTTTTCACACTCCAAAGATCATAATTTGTTAATTTCATATATTTTTTATTTTATTATCTATTTATTAAATTTTTATTAGTTTCTAATTAAAGTTACAAACGAAAAATCTTTACGACACTCCGAAAAATGTTTTTAACACCCAAACTATTTCTCCGAGACTTCTTACACTACAAAGATGATATGTTGTTAATTTCATATGTTTTTATTTAATTAGCTATTTATTTATTTTTCTTACAAAGTTTCAATCATAATTACCTTTTGACTTGATAAAATATATTATTCATGCCTGATAAATTTTTTTTAGACTCTTTACAGTCCAAATATGATACATTGTTAACCTCAAAATATTTTTAATTATTTAATTATTTATGATCTATTTATCCTTCTTTCGTCAATTATCTTAATCTCTTTATTTAAAATAATTTCACGAACCTCCAAACCCAACTTTTAGCACTCAAACTTGTTATAGAGGATTTTTAGGACTCTTATTAAGGTTAGGATAATTATTCTAATATTTTCACCTAATTAATGTATTTAATTAAATTCTTAATCAATCTAATTACTTAAGAATAATTAATAAAAGCCTAGAAAATTATTTTTAAAGCCTTATATAAAATTTCCTACCTTGTTATTGATATTGTGGCCATACGAGATTAAGAGCAACGGCCTAGTAATAAAAAGTTGTGTGATTGCATTGCTTAATAATCGTTTTAATTATTATTCACTTGTTATTTGTTTTTAATTATTATTGTGATTAATATTGCACCGATACTTGATCTGAATGCTAGATTGGACCCTAGAGACATGGGGTGGTATACGAAGTAGAATTCACCTAGACGATGCTAGGTAATGGATAAATTGGAAAGTTTTTCTTTCTAGAGATTGCCTGCAGACGGAATTTTGAGATGTGATGAGATTGAGACTGGCGTGTGTCCAGCGATGAATTGATAGACTGACGTGTGTCCAGGGATGAATTGATGACTGGCGTGTGTCCAGTGATGATTGTGAAATGGTTGCGATGTGGTGTATAAGATAGGTAAACCCTAGTTGTGATTCAGGCATGATAAGCTATCCCCTTGTTGTAGTCATTGGGTTGCACACCCAGTATATAACTTAGGTTTTCTGCAACAAAGGGAAGTGATCTCATGGGACCGAGTATGGCTAGCGGTTGGGGATGAAAGATCTTGCGGGTGAGATCTTAGATCACACAATAGGATAATGGATTGTAATAAATCGATCGATGTGAAAAATCTCTGTTTTACCTCTTCATACTATATTTATGCTATTGCTTGTTAATTGTAAAGTAAGGGGGTGGTTGGGTTGGATTATTCTACTGGGTGATTTATCACTCACGGATACGTCTGTATCCTGGTAAATCGATTGCTTCAGCGATCAATTTGCCAGTGGGTGCAGGATTCAATAGAGGGGATTCAATGATGGTGCAGTTCGACACGGAAAGAATATCAGGAATGAAGATCGAGTATACTTGGAATCTGTATCAAGCTTAGAGTCAACTCTGAAGTTAATGTATTTTGAATCAGTAGATTTATCTTGAGATTGTAATAGCTAAACCGTTTTTGAAAAATTATATTTATTTAGCAAAATTGTCTTAAGAAATTATTTTATTTTGCTCCCGAAAAATCGGAGCGTTACAACCTCTGATAATGTTGGCTCACCCAATGTTGTCTGATTCATTGTTTACGCCCATTTTTTGCCAAAAAATTAGAAGACCTTTTGGTTGGTTAGAAGGTGGCTTTGAACGTTAATTCCAGGCCATGAGAAGCCATGTAAATCGACCACAAGCAGAATTGGGCCAATATGAATGCAGAAGGGCCAATCGAGCTTCCAAAGGGTTGGGCCAAACTAAGGCCCAAAATGTCACTTCCATAAATTTAAGGTCTAGGACTAGCCAAGGTCTTGGGTCGAAACATTTTTATCCAGGCCTAGGTCGGTTTTTAGAAGTGATAAGAACTTTTAGTAGGTTCAGTTAAAGCCTGGATTTTCTCACCAGACCTGGGCTTAGAAGGCTTACAATGGACAAAGGGCCATAATTCACATTGGGTCTGAGCCCGAGTAGTGATTGGGCTTGCTATTTAGAACGTCACTTATGGGCCTCAATTAGCAGGGAAATCGCCTTAAGTTGCTCACAAGCAGCTCAAAGGCCTAGAATGTTCCTGCTGGACAGGTCTGGGTAAGCTGCTTACAAATAACTCAAGATCTGAATGGACCCCAGCCTTCAGCATGAAGCAAAGCCAAGGACAGGTGGCGTACATGCAACCCTTGGAGCTGCTGGTGAATGACTCATGTAGACCTAAGCAAGCTGCTCACAAGCAGTTCACTCAGGTCTGGTTGATATTTTGGTTTCTCGATTCTTCTTCCATAAGGAATCAAATTTAAAGAAATTAAGGGCCCACAAAAGATAAAGGACCAATAAAATGGTAGGAAAGCCTGGAGAAGTATTGGTCTTTCCAGTGGTGGGCCCAGTTGGAGTCCATTCAAGCATAATTTGAGTTTTGAAGTAGCTCAAATGTCCTTGATGCTGCAGGAGCTGAGATTCTTTTTGCCCTTTCACAAAGTTTTATACAAGGAAGAAGGATTTTTCAGGCCTTTGCCGTTTTCTTGGAGTAAAAGGCACGTTTTGATCAGGGAACAGCCCCCTCATTAGAGTATTTTGAAGCTGCTCAAGCCTGAGCCTCTGCTAGAATGCCACATGGCAGCCATGCATTGAGGCATTGGAAGCAGCTGAAGACTTGAAGCCCTTATAAATTATAGCTTTAAAGGCCTTGGCAAAGGTCCCCGACCATCAAAGCTCACGACTTATCAAATTTATCTTTCATTTACTTTCCAACAAAGTACTTTACTATCTTTCATTCTAGCCCAGCCTAGATCTTGTCTTTCATTTTCTTGTACCCAAACTTTGTTAAACCGATTAATAAAGTTTGTTTCATTCCTTCATTATCTTTCAGCCCTTTCCTTTTCTTTTACCCATTTTCTAACAGCGGTTAGGAAATATTAAATCCTTATCCAGCAAAGGCAAACAACAAACCATCACGAGGCCTTATCCTTTGGGCCTAGCACAATCGCTCGAAAGGAGTCAGATTTTTGAGGCACCAAGGCCTTAAAAACAACTCGGGCAGCAATCCTGCCCTGGCACGCCGGCAACACTAGTCGATTCGATTTCACACTTTTTGTGGAAAACATTCATATAGGGCACGATTGAATGAACACCTTTTCTCATAACTTCGGCCCTCTATCTCTCACTTTTTAAACCTCCATATCCTCCCACCTTTCACAATCCTAACCATGAAAATAACCCCTGAATCTTCCTAAATCTCAACCAATCTCTCAACAGATCTTCAATTTATCCAAGGATTTCAAAGTTTCAAAGGGTTTACATTCAAGAATAAGGTTCTCGCTCTCCTTCTCTCTCCCAATTTTGAAATTACTATGTCTCACACAAAATTTCACCTATTTCCACACCAATCTTCCATCTAAACAGACTAAATCCCAATTTCTAACACTCCTACACCCATAATCCATATGTACAAGGCCAAAACCACTCACCCTTCTTGAAATCCGAAAATCCCAGAACCCTAACCCCAAATTGAAAAATTGAAATGGCTGAATGATTTTTCAATCTCGATCGTGAGATTAGTTTTCTTTATGAGTAATGAAAAGAAAAATTCAAGAACACCGTGGATTGAAATTGGTCCACGAAGAAACAAATCCGAATTCGAAAACAACACGTTGTTGATTTCAGCACCCAGTTCTGAGGAGATTTGGAGGAGGCTGGCTATGGCGGTAAAGCCGTGTTTGCGGAGATCGAAGTAGCGGTTGTGGGGAAGGGGGGTTTTGGGTGATGGAATGTGCCATTGGAGAGAGAGAGACTTGGTGAGAGATTTCTCTGTGGGAGGAAAGAGGGGCAAATAAGTCTTTCTCAAGTCATGGTTATCCTGTTATGGATATTATTTTACCAGTTACCATGTACAAGTAAATTGGAAATTGGAGCCCATTAAAGTGGTAATAAAAGCTTCCGCACACCGCCTGCTGGTGATTATCCCTAGACTATTTAGTGCTTTGAAACCACCACCACAAGTGTCTCTTCACAATTATTACCATGTTGGGGTTGTAAAACTCCCTTCGTCCCAATTTGTTTATCCTTTTCAACTTTTGAAAGCAAACCTTTAAAAAAATTGTTTATAATTTTTAATTCGTAATGTTTTTAATATGCAATATGAATCTTGTTTGGTAGATCTCAATTAGTTTTATTATACAAAATCATCAAAATCATAAAAAATATTATTGGAGTATAAAATATAAGATATATGTATATTTTTGAAAGACACGAATTTCAACAATTGGACAAACAAATTGGGACGGAGGGAGTACTTCAGTGGGTTTTAGGTGGCGTTCTTTTGGATTTATTTTTTGCAACAATAACTCTGGCACAAACTGTAAGTACGTAGATCGCGCACAAATTTTTGAGTAGGGCCTACTATTCGAATCGTTTATGGGTCCCACATAAACGATTCGAGTCGTTCATTAAATGTAAAGTATTTTTTAA
Organism: Rhododendron molle; assembly: GCA_025413875.1. NCBI lineage: Eukaryota > Viridiplantae > Streptophyta > Magnoliopsida > Ericales > Ericaceae > Rhododendron > Rhododendron molle. The sequence goes on along the minus strand of CM046389.1, from coordinate 21,046,097 downwards.
AGAATTTTCACAAAAAATCAGCTCAATCCGATACTTATAGATGCTTGATCCAATCATCTAACTTTTCATTATCCTGAAATCCGAATGAAAAATTAAATGATTGGATCGAACACTTATAGGTATTGGTTGAGCTAATTTTTTGCGGGAACTCTTGAAAAAGTGTTTTACATTTAATGGACAACTTGAATTATTTATGTAGGACTCGTAGTTGGCCCCACACAAAAATATGTGCGTGATCTATTACCTATTATCCGTGTGAATAGCACCATTGTTATTTTTGAACTGAAAGTCCCAAATTAAGGAACGCTGCTATGGAAACAGATTGGAGCCACCAATGGGAGCTACTGATGGGCACGTGGGGTCCACTCCGAACCCGCACAGATAATCCGAGCCGTTCAATAATTTTAAAATAAAAAATCGAGTAGGATTGTGAAAAATCAGCTCAATTCGATATGTGTAGATTCTCGAATCAATCTTCCATTTTTTTTAGAAATCTGGAATCGGAATGAAAAAATGGAAGATTGAATCGAGCATTTACACATATCAGATTGAGCAGATCTTTCACAAACCTACTCAATTTTATATTTTAAAATTTTTGAACGACTCGGATCATTCGTACCGGGCTCGGAGTGGGTCCTACGTGCCCGTCAGTGGCTCCAATCGGTGCCACTCATATGTTTCCTAATTAGACTTAGCGCAAATTTAGTTCACTTTCTTCTTAATATTAGTCAAAATAAGTTTTAGGTCAACGCTTCCCAAACAAGCCCGTGACTGCTCGTGAAATGATAAAAATGCCCACATTGTATTTCCCAATGTGGATAACTTTTAAAAATGAAAAGGGCAATATTGTAATTGTGTTTGTCTAGGCCAATTAAGTTTTTAGGAGAAATAAATTTAGAAGAACACTTGATCTAAACTTATTTCCGAATAAGTTTCAAAATAAGTTTAGCTCCTATTTTAAGTCTACAATAATGCCACCTTAGAATAAAGTGAGTTCACCCTATATTTTATTGTCATTAGACTAATGCTAATATGCCACTTGTTTCCAATAAAAATATCAAAATATCATTTAGTCCATTTACTTAAGGGAAATGAATTGTCTTGATTTTTGGACTAAATACCAAGAATACCATTTAGTCAATAGCGTGAACTCACTCTAAATACACAAACAAAACAACAAATTGGTGATTAGAGGATTGAACAACTTTATGGGTATCGACCAATATGGTACATAGATTGATGTGAATGGGGCCATTTTTTATACCACACAAATCATCTAAATCCATTAATGTAAAAAAAAAAAAAAAAAATTTTGAGTGGCTTTATGAGCATATAGATAGCAGCAGTATAGTTTGGGGGGTTGAAACGAACCTCCTAGATTGAACAATGCACTAAAATTTTGTATTTTGTATTTTCTTTATATGTAATTTGTATTTTTATTTCTATAATTTAATATTGCCGATAATGAATTATTCATATGTAGTCAAAATAAAATAAAATTCAATTAAACTTGTGAGTAAGTAGCTTATATAGTTTGTAGGGACTCGTATTTAATTTATTTAAATTTTAATATTTATAATTGAGGAAAATGAGAAAATGTGATGTGTTTACGTGATTTGGGGCTAAATTGATTGAATTGAATGTGAAAGGTTGTAAAATGTGATTTGTGGATTTGTGGGTATATATAGGAGGGTGAGAGAGTAGAGAATTATATTTCTCGTCTCCATCTCTCTCACGCCTCACTCTTTCTCTCTCGGCTCTCTCTTTCTCTCTTGCTCTCTCTCCAAATTTCATCCCAACTCAAAACCCACTCAAAACAACTTTCAATCCTTCACACTCTACACGTATTGTGGTCTGTATTCCGTCGGTGTGGGCTCGGAGGAGGTGTATTGCACTCGGTTTTGATTTTTGGAAAGCTAGGGCTTGTATTTTCGTGGGTTTCGTGCTTCGGCCTCAAGGTTGGGATTCTACCTCTCAATATATGTGATAGAAGTGTTTTTCTTACCTTGAATCGTGTCCTTAGTTATTATAGTTGTTGTTGTAGTTGAAATCTCCAGAAAATCTGCTCGAACAGCCTTCTGTATCGATACCATATTCTCTGGACTGTTTCGAAGCCCATCCGTATCGATACAATAGGCTTAGTGACAGTTTTTGCTGCTTTGATTCAAACTCCATTATTTTGACCCTCGATCATTTCTAACTTGTTCTGAACATCACCAAACCACTTCATAACATGATTAATCATATTCGTTGAGTTTGAGGAGTATCTTTGAGTCCCTTGCCCTTGTTCAGTAAAATTTGATGTTGAAAACCATATGAACTATGATTGAATTGAAATGACACGTTACGAGAATATGAGATTCGTGAATACTTGTTGACACAACGATGAACATTTAAGATCCATCAACAGGTGGGTGCCTGGCAGGGGGTATCGGGATCCCTTAATTGGCCCGGCAGGAGCTTCAGCTCATGACACATAACGCAAAGTGACTTTGGACACGTGGAAAGTTGAAACGGTTAAGGGTTGTGGTGCATACCAAATTTTATATCGAATTTGTTGGACTGTCAAGCCTTGGTTATTGTCTATTGTATGGTCTACATTCTGTTCTTGCCTTATGGTCATTCCTGCATTTCTCTTGGATATAATGTTAGTGTAGAATTTCCTACTAGGCTAGTGTAGCTCAAGCCTTATGTCATTTTCAGGTACTGATCCGGGACAATAACATGCATGCTTGGCGTGCTTGGATGAGATCATTATTTTGAGAGCAAACATTGAAGAGTTACTTAGGCATCTTTGTAAATCTCTTTTGAAGATGTATTTGTAACTTTATTTGTAAATATTTGGCCAAGGAATATTGTAAACTCTTAATTCTCTTCGATACTCAGTACTTACGTTATTTTGGACCTCAGAGCCAAAGATGTAATATTTTGGGAACTATTGAATGATGGAAGTTTGATCATGGAAATGTGAATTATTTTAGGAACCATAAGACTTATTGTGAGGTTTTATCTATGAAAATCATTTATATTTATGTTGAAAATCGAGGGTGTGACATAGCTCAATAAAACCAAATATTAGTTTTCAACCAAATTAAATATGTTTATTTCATGTATTGTTCTATACTATGAAAAAAAAAGGAATTTTTTTACATTTTTTTCACCACCAAGTTCAATTCCTCGAGCCGCTCCTGCTTATGAGAAATCTTCTCAATCGAATAGTCATAAGTACTTGATCCAATGTACAAATTTTTCATTCAAAACGTACAATTCTAAATTCTGAATACAAAAATGAAATATTAGATCAACCATTTACAATTTTTAAATTGAGCAAAAATGAGAAATTATTTTTCATAATGTAATGCCCCAAGCTGACTACTGACCTAATCCCTTGATTTAATCCACAAGTCACACCACATGGCGAAAAAACTTAAGCCCAAAGTACTAGTAGCAGTCTACAAGATTTGTTATATATATGTCCAAGATCAACCATGTAGGCTTCTATGTGGGACGAGGTGCTACAATCTTCCCAATTTTATAAACTCACGCTCTCGCGAGGGATTGAGTACTAAAATCCCAAAACCGAACCAAATCATATCAAACCAAACCCAAAGTCCAAGACCAATGGATTGCTCTGATACCACCTGTAACGCCCCAAGCAGACAACTGTACCTTAATTTTGAATCCACAAGCCACACGCTTGTTCTAGATTCTTGGAAATCGAGAATTAGCCAAAACTTAAACGGAAGGCTGAAAACTTTTCTGCTATGATACAAAACCGAAAAAAATGGAAAACCTTGACCGAAACTGATGGAACCAAAACCGCAAAAACCAAGCACCACTTCGATCGATATCGGTATCTATATATGGAAAACAGAACTAATTTTGTGGTTGTTAAAATCCCCCTAAGGCTCCGTTCCAAAACGCAGTTTAAGTTCTTATTTTTTAAGAAAGCAATTTCAAGTTCAAAAATCAAGGGTTTATTAAAATCTAAAAATATGCAATATGGATCTTGTTTGAAAGATCTCGATATGATCTTTTATACGATGCAAAAAAAATTGAAAAAATAATTTTCATTTACATTATTTTTAAATTTGAAAATGTGAAATAAGCTACTTATTTTTTAAGAAGGTTTCTAGAACGGAACCTAAATTAAATCAACCAAACCGAAGTCACCCCTACCTATTGGTATGGATCGGGATCCTCTATAAGGATTATTTTTTGTGAAGATTTTTATGGGATTCGAATCGTTCATTTAAATAATCATTCATTTAAATAATCAATGGTCAGAATGTATTTGAAGACCACTAAAGTTCAACTATTACAAATTACAAAAAAAAAGCACATTCCGACCATTAATTTTTGAGATGAGATGATAACCCTAGTACGATCCGGATCGGTATGGCAGGTTGTAGCGAATGCCGAATGGTACTGTTTGATAGAGAGAATCTTGGCAGAGTCTTTAGGAAAGTAAATGTCAAATCAAATTAAAATCGATAAAGTAAAAAAAGGTCAACCGTAACAGTTAATGGACAGTCTTGGTAGTTTACAAGCAACAAGGCCCCATTAATAAACGGGATTCTCATGCATTGAGATTCGGATAAAAAAACACATTTTTTTTTATCCTTTAAAAAAAAACATTCATGTGTGGAATTCCGTGACAAGTACTCTCTCTGTCTCAAATTAGATGTCAATTTTTGATATCTGTGCCAATTTCAACTCGTTATATCTTTCAATATAGATGTCAAAACATATGCAATATGGATCTTGTTTGATAGTTCTCGATTAATTCTATTATACAAAGTTTTCAAACTCATGAAAAACATTATAGATTAAAAGATATAAGCGATGCAAAATGACACGGATTTCAAAACTTGTCATTCTTTATGGGACGGAGGGAGTATATAATCCCACAATAATGCGATGAAAAGATTATTAGAGCTCGTTCCAGAACACCTTCTTAAAAAATAAGTATTTATTTCATATTTTTAAAGTCAAAAATAATGTAAATAAAAAATAACTTTTCAATTTTTTTTGCATCATATTAAAGATTTCAATGAAATCTTTCAAACCAGATCCATATTGCATATTTTTAGATTTCAATAAACCCATCGTTTTTTAGCTTGAAATTGCCTTTTTAAAAAATAAGTATGTATTTCGCGTTGCGGAACGGAGCCTTAAGACATCATGTGACAGTCTCTCGGAACTATTGAATAATTACTCAAATTTGGTAATTAATACTCCGCTGGTAACTTGGTAGGTTTATGTCGAAATTTTACTTTGTCAAAGGAAAATAGTAATTGCACTTATCATGTTTTTATTTTTTCATCTTCTCTCTTTGTAGTCATAGGAAAACATTATCATTGCATTTCTAAGAACTAATTCAAAAAGTGAAGGATGATAAAACAAACTTTTGGATCATTTGGTCCATAAAATTGTCACATTACGGTATACCATTTCGGCACCTTTAACTTGTACTAAAACCAAAAAATAAAATAAAATAGAGCAAGTGATAACATGTAGAATGCAGGAACCAATTCTCCTATAAATTTGTCTGCCCTTTAATCAGAACTCTGATTTGCTAGTTTGCTGTAGGTAACCATAACAAATTTGTCTCTCGTTATTTCCCCCCCCCCCCCCTCCTCCTGTCTTTCTCCAACGGATCTGAGATCCAACCTTTTGTCGGTTTAGATTCTGATAGAGATTTTTAAGAGAAATGAGTAGAAAGAGAGATAAAAAAAAATTATCAGAAACTGTGCGCAAAAATTTCAAAAGTTGGAGTGAAGTCATAAGCTGTGACAAAAAGCACTAGCGTAGATTGTGTTGTATCCGAAATTAAGAGTACAATATTTTTAGTTGGATGAAAATTATTCCCGTTCATCCTAGCAATTAACTTATGTACCACAATTTTTAGTTTTGAATTTTTGGACTTTTTCTTGAATATTTTCGAAAATACTTGTTTAAAAGTCATATTTTTTTTTCTTTTTCGATTCCTTTCGTCCTTACTCACCCATATCACATAACAATTTGGCATAAAACTAACAAATGCAGAAAAAAATTTGAATAAAAATAAAATCAAAAAATTATTCTGCATAAGTTATTAATTACTAGCGTAAACACCAATTATTACGATCTTTAGCTTTTGGATGGATAAGTAGGAGTAACTTTTAATTATAATTTCGGAAATTCAAAAAAGTTGTTTTGGAAGATCAGTGGAAGTTGAAAAGAATTCCTTGGGACTCGGTGTAAACTTCAATATAATGGATAAAGGTTCAACCGAGGCAAGGCAAGCCAAGAACCTGCCAATTAAAAAGGGTGCACAGTACTTTTCAAACTTGGCGGCCAGTCCACACTTCGTATTAATAATGTCTGTCTTTAATTCCACTACACCACCCTCCAATCTGAGTGATTATCCAGTTGGAAGTAGAACCGCATGTTGCTTCAGAATCCTTCTCTATGGAGTACATATTAGTGGGAGTCATGCATAATGCGATGTAGCCGATATTATTTTATTGTGCGCTGGAGGAAGACCTAGACCACCATGTGACAGTATTTCTAGAGCAGTTATACTTTTTCCCGTATTGAGCTAGAATTCGATTTTATGTAGAACGCCACAACCATGAATATATATTATCTCTTTTATCAATAAGTTTATAACTTAGACAAGTATATTTTTCTACATACATGCTTCTTTAATTAGGGAGGGCATGCACTAAACTATGCTTCAATTACATTACCCTTTTTTTTTTTTCAGAATCTTTTTTTTTTTATATGAAAGAGCAAGAAATTGTATATATAGATATTGATACAGTTTACAACTGAAAACAGCCAAACATACGGCTACATGTACACCATAGAAAAGGAAATATCACAAGCATTGTTACAAAACGGCTGAATTCATGTAACTGTTGATTGCGTGAACATCGACAGTCAGGGATGGAGCCAGGGGGGGCCAGTAGGGGCGGTCGCCCCTGCAAAAAGAAAAAGAAACATTACTATTATATATAAAAAAGAAAAAATCCTCAAAAAGTATATAGGCTCGCCCCTGTGTAGAATTTTGAAAAAAATATATAATAGTAACATTTGAAATATGATGATACCAACATTAATTACTAAAGGCTAATGGCTAAAATATAACAAAAAATAACACTATAATATTCAAGTAATAACCTTCCACCTTTCATTAGATGGGTTTAGTGTTTTACAGTTTTATTTTATCTTTTGCCCTAAAATCTCAATGGCACACCAAATCCGCTCTCTCTCCCTCCCTCTCTCTCTCTCTCTCTCTCTCTCTCTCTCTCGGCCCAAACATTCCCAATTGTTAAGACTTCAAGGGCAATTTTGATAAAATAGCGACGGAGGAGAATAGATTTTGGAAACCCTAAGTAATTTGGTGAAATTTAAGTTGTAGGTATATCTTTCCTCAATTGTTGTTCTAAACTTCTACTAATTCTTTGTTTTTTGCCTGGTAAAATCATGTAAGATGAAAACCCATGTATCGAATTCGTCCAGTTGTGATGAATGAAAAAGAAGAAGATGAACAATGAAGAAAAACAAGACACATACATCAAGATCGCTTCCATTAGTTAAAATGATTTGTGTATTTATGAAATTTTGAGTTTTAATGTATTTGCGTGATTATGCATGTGTATTTATATTTTTTTCTAACATGCACGGTCGCCCCTGCGTGGCGAAATTCCTGGCTCCGTCCCTGTCGACAGTGCCCACCTAGCAAGATAGAAAGGTACGTATTCAAATATATATATATTTTTACATTCAAGGATTACATTCGTTAATGAAAAGAGAAGTGTTAATAACTCACTTTTTTGGAAAAGGTTTGCATAATCTTTTTCCTAACAAGATATTATGAAAATAAATAAAAGGAAAATTAAAATAAAATAGACAAAATGAAGCAAATTCGATAAACTTACGTACTTAATATATCGATTTCCTAATGTTATTCTCTTCTCCCGTTAAGTGTTGTGTACGAATCTCATTTTACTTTCCGAGATTGGTGCACCACGTACTTTTTTCAATACTAAGTAGAGAAATATTTTTATCAATCTCATTTTCGTAAATTTGAAGTAAGAAAGTTAATTAATTAGTACCAAAATAAGTGACGTTAAATAAAATCCAAAGATTAAGTGGGAAGTTGTTGTATAAAGGTGGTGAGGTTACAGACATTATAAAAAAGCTTGAATCAGACGAAGCACACGATCGAGGAAATTAAGGCCATTAAAACAAACTTCATTCTAACAAACAAAACTGAACGAGGAAAATTACAAATAAAAAAGCACATCATGTGAAGGAAACTACAAAAATCAAAAAGACATGCAAAGGTGGTCTCCGCCGATCAACAATAAGGAATAAAAAAATAAAGGTCTCCCTATGCGCCCAATATTGACATAGCTTTATTGAGGTCAGCATATGTACAGTATGATATAAGCTGAAGGCTAAAATCAGTCAAAAAGCAGAAAACAACTCCGCCTCACAGAGGAAAATACAAGAGAGAGAGAGAGAGAGAGAGAGAGAAGCAACAGCCGAAAGGCAATTGTACTATTAACATGCAAGTCGATTTGTTGGTGGCGAAAATGTTTGAACAGAAAAAATAGCAATGTTGCGACACCGGTTTGATGTTATTGTGATAATATATGAAATCGAGAGTATTGAATTAAATCTAGCTATCTCAGTTTTCTGATGTAGAAATATTAGCTTGGATGAGATACTTAGATTTCGCAAAGCCAAAGTTGATGTCATATTTGACGGGGAGGTTATTTGACAGCAACTTTAGCTCTTACTGGTGGTACTGCTGCCCCACATTTACATTTTTCCGGTCGAATTTTGACTTTGTCAACCCCAATAGCTCATGAGTGGACGTGCTTTAAAACATACACATATTTTCACAGACACTCATATACACACATTTTTGGTATTTTTTATTTGAGTATATATCATATGCACCTCAATAACGTTATGGTTTGTAGAGGAAATCTTATGAATCATATTGCTGAAAATGGATTTTCGTTATTAAATTAAACCATCTACAAATATTTTACTTAAAGTTGCCGAAAATCGGAGGACCAATATATATACTCATGCATGAATATAGGTACGTACAATGATCGAGCTAGCTTCATATGCAACGCGTGGGGCCTGGCTCCGTGTCCAGTGCACGAGGAAACACCATCACCATAATTAAACTCCCGAGAGTTTACCATGCGCATGCAATCCATGGTCAAAAACTGTTACTAGAACACTAATCCTACTACTGGTGGATTGATCATTCATCATCCATGCTGCTGGCTGCACAGGGGTGGCGGACCGAGTGAGGGGCACTGTCGATGCATGAGCTGCTAGCTCCAAATCAACTATGTTTGTAAATGATAGATGTTCATTTGCATGTTTTTCACCCTTTACATCCATAACAATATCATGGACATTCAAATCAATGTGTCTTTATCCTATGAGGGAGGGCAGATGGCGCTTGTCGTGTTAGTAAATTAGCAGACAAATTAGGTAAAATTGCCCCGTGATTGTTCCCCAAAGACGAAATTGGTTGGTATTATTAATTGTTACTTTTCAAGTGGAGTTATATTTTGTTTTATAATTGAGGTGTCCGAATCAGCTCACGACAATGATCAGAACAGTTCATTTTTTAGAGCTAGCCGAGAACTTCTTCTTTTTTTTTTGAACGTAGCTCGCCGATAACTTTGACCAGGTTGAAAATCAAGTTTTTTTTGAACGGTGATTTTTTTTATTAATCTTTGAAAGTGATTACAAAGACTAATAGGACTAAGAAAAAAGACAACAGTTGCCCATCCGAGACCCAAACTCTTGTTTGGTAAGATGTCAACCAAGAGACAAAGCCCAACATCTGAGAGGCCTTAATGCCTAGATAAAACAATAAACTCAAATAGGACGCAACTCAAACACCAAAGAAGGCCTAAAAGCCCAAGTATAAGTGGATAAGACCAACAGATAAAGCCCAAAACACACTCAAACCCTAAACTAATCAAGCCGCCACTGCTGCGAAGAACCCAAAAGATCGCCGAGAACTCGCCGATCCTAAAAACGATTTGAGAATCGCCAACAGCAAAACCTAGCCCAAACAGCCACAAAACCTAAACCAGACCGCCGCAAATTCCTCTGCCGCCTCCTTGTTCGCCTGTTCAAACACCCAAAAATATGCTGCCCACACCACCAGCACCGTTGCCCAAATCGCCACCCCAAACGCCTCTGATTGGATACCGTTTGATATGATCTCAAAATGCATTAAGCTTTAGTTATGTATGTCAAATGGATTGTAATACTTTGTCGCACACTTTTTTAAAACAAGATTAATGTATTTTGAAATCATATCAAATAGTATCCATTCCAATTGATTTATAACATGGTCAATGTTCTCGACGAACTCTAAAAAGTGAACGGTTTCGATCTTTATTGTGCAAACACATTATTAAATTAAGATTATTCATTGCACCAACATTGCTCCTCCCTCACAAAAGTTAGCAATGCTCATAGATCACTGAATAACTTCTCGCATATGATTAAGACAATCGATTCGCGATACCCTAGAGAGACGAAAGTTTAATTACGCAAACAAGCGTTTGCTCCAAAGGGAAAGCCTACAATATACACCACTTAAAACGGTATACCATATGCACTTATTTTATGATTCATTCATAACATTTTAGTGTGTTTCGTAACTTTTGTTCTAGAATTAATTCATAACCTTTTAGCAGTACGATTCATATCATTTTCATTATGATTCATAACCATTTGGGAGGTGCGTATGATACACACCCAAATAAGAAGTGTGTATTGTAGTCTTTTCCCAAAAATGAATTAGCATTTTTGGAGAGAGAATTCTATTCACATATTTCACTAGTAACAATAACCCTTCTAAACTTCTATATATGTTGGTATATGCACAATAAATGTTTCTATCAAAATTATGAAAATCATATTCACGAGATAGGTATATTCCGATTCGCCCGTTCACAACATGGAGATATAGAGCTTGGTAGAAGATGTTCTTAGGCCTTTTTCTTGTTGTTTCTTGTATCGTTGGGTCGTTATTGTTATTTGTACGTGCGCTTGTACTTGGTTTATGAATGCAATATGTCGTGTTTCGGGTTCTCATAAAAGAGAGAGAGAGAGAGAGAGAGAGAGAGAGAGAGAGAGAGAGAGAGATCAATGCAATATCAACACGACGTACTGTTGCATCAAAACAATCTTTATAATCATTCTGATAAAATCTCTATCGGTCTTGTTATCTCTATGGGTATGTTTATTTAGCAAGACCAGCAGTGAAGAGATGCACATGCAATCTCATCAGGTATGGAATTACACAGGATAATAGTGGCCGGATTAATAATAGTTAACCCTAGCTAGCCTCATGGTAGTGTATTATGTGTATATTTTCACACTTTGTCAGCTCATGTATTCAAGTCACGTTCAAATCAGAGTATATGAGCAGTACTATAACTACATATCCAATTCAATTATTCTCTTACCATTAAACAAAACGCCAGAAGTCACTTAAAATATTCTGTCATCTGTAAATACTTATTTTTTGTATATTATCCCACTAGAAAAGTATGTTTTTGTGTGAGCAAGATATTTGAGCTACACAGCACGGACATTGTAGAAGTTAGTTTGCATCATTTCCCCCTTCTATTTAGGACAACTTAACATTTCCCTGTTTTCCTCTCCATCTATTTAGGATTATATATATTTTGATCCTCTGCAGACCCATGAAATTTGACTCACACACTTCAAGTAATTTCCTTATACAATAAAAGACTTGTAAATATTATAATTATCAAAAGTGACAAAAAAGCCCCTGTGAGAACAAATTAGGGAAAATGATTTCCACGCTCCCCCATCTTTTTTTTGGGTAATTAAACCATTTTATAAAGCAAACAAACTAAAAACCATGGAAAAGACCCAGCATTACAAAAAGGAGAATCAGACACAACCTAACAGCCACCTATATGCCTGGAAGAAATACAAAATAAAGGAACAAGACTTTACATTTGATCAAAAAAACGAGAACTAAGACACCATGTCCTAGCTACCAAACGAGTGGTATCACAAGGCTTCACACCTCGCCATGAACACAAGCAAGCTCTAATCTCGTCGATGATCAGAGAACTCAGACTCGAAGCAGAGGCCCTTTGCCCCTAAAAAATCCTCTTGTTCCTCTCTCTCCGAATCCAGTAAATGGAGGCAGCCAAAGAAAGTTTGTACACTGTGCATAAGCACGACTTGCCAGCTCTATGATTGACAGCCCAATCCATCTCGTCAGCAAGAGTAGCACTCTGTCTAAATATATTGTTCCTTTGTAATAGTGTATCCCACACTACACTAGAATAAACACAAGCAAAGAATAAGTGTCCATGCGATTCGTTTTCAACCTAACAGAGCACACATATTTGATTACTAACCACTCCCCAGCTATAAAGTCTATCTTTAGTGGAAAGTCTGCCCAGAAACGCCAGCCACTCAATAAAAGCCCAACGTGGCACATGGTGTGAGAACCAGATACACTTAGCCCATGGGACCAAAGGGAAGACTTGCCTCATTCCCTGCCACGCTGATTTTGCACTATATACTCCAGATTTACACAAAGTCCATCGCACAAAATCAGGAACAGAGACATTAGGGGTAAGAGAAGGATAAGAGTTTGATGCAATCTCCCTGGTAATAGCACTCCTTGGTCTAGGCCACTTCCAAGTAGCATTATGAATGATTGAAGAAACCTTAGCAGATAACGGTCGGCCCACATGGAAGTCCCTAGAATCACCAAATCGTTTGTAAAGAGGACCCAAATTATGCCAATTGTCAACCCAAAGATACGTAGCCTTTCCATCACCGATATTGTATTTGATCCAAGGTTGAATCTCATCCCTAAGTTTGAGAAATTTTCTAATAGTCCAAGAAGCCTCCTGAGGAATTTTTACCCTCCATACGCTCCCCCATCTTATTAGTGAACTTCAACTGATGTGTGTATTTTAAACAATAAAACAAAATTTCTATGTGTATTTAGAGGAAATGGAAGCCTGGAAATCATTTCTCTTGCTATTGTTTGTTTTTTTTTGTTTTTTTTTTCAACGGCGAAATGAAGAAATTTTATTAAGCCAAGAGTAGATAGCAACACAACATGAAAGTAGAATTCCAACTATGCTATTGTTTGTGGTTAGTACAAATCGCAAGCACGTGATTAAATTAAGATTATTCATTGCACTAATAGCATTGCTCCTCCCCTCACAAAAGTTAGCACTGCTCGTAGATCACTGAAAAACTTCTCGCACATGATTAAGACAATCAATTTGCGATTTCCTAGAGACGAAAGTTTAATTATGCAAACAATTGGTTCGCTCCAAAGTGAATTAGCATTCTTGGAGAGAAAATTTTCTAATCTTCTAGGAAATCACCCTTCTAATCTTCTATGTTTGGTATATGCAATATAAATCTTCCCAACAAAATTATGAAAATATCTTCACGACATAGGTATATTGATTATATTCCCATTTGCTACCCTGCAGGTATATGTTCACCTCATGTATGACTAATGAAGATGAGGGGCGGACAGCCAGACACAAGAGGTGCAGAGGTGCCCAGCTCCTGTACAACTTTAAATATTAACTACTCCCCCACTTCTGTTAATTTTTTAAGTTAATTAAAAGGGCAAAATCCACTTTGACCCTTTATGGTTTAGGCCATGTGCAAATATACCACCTATGGTTCAAAATTGTACACATAACACCCTGTGGTTTGTGAAATGTGCAGATACACCTCCTGCCGTCATATTTTCCATCCATATTAACATAATGTAAAAAAAATATAAGTGAAAAATACCTTCTTGCCACCAAAATATAATCCAAGCCATTCATAATGTACTAATCATAGGGTAGAGCACCTCTGTAAAAAATCAACTCGATCAGACATCAATAACTCAGTGATCTAATTCTGGTTAAAATGAATGATAAATTTAAATTTGAAAATTTACTTCTCAATAAATTTGATTTGATCACGAGGTTTTTATTTTTTGATCGACTTGAATTTTGGTATGGATGTAGTATTCGTCAAACTCTACAATATCAATAGTTCAAATCCAATTTTTGATACATGGGATGGATTGGTTAGATTCAAGGAATAAGACGAATCAAGGGAGAAAATAAAGGCATATCTGACTTTTCATGCTATGTATGTTAATATGGATGGAAAACATGACGACAGGGGGTGTGTTTGCACATTTCATAAACCACAGGATGTTATGTGCACACTTTTGTATCATAGGAGGTGTATCCGCACATGATCCAAATCACAAAGGATCAAAGTGGACTTTGCCCTAATTAAAAAATAATGAAATTGGTCATTGCAAGTTCCTTGGTTGAAAAACCCCCCAAAATTCTAATATCCATGAGGAAAGAAACTCTCAAAAATTTTAAGTTCTTGACCATTTCCTTAATTGGTTGAACCAAATTTGCAAACGAAATATTCGTTCAAAAATGAAACTAACAACTTTCCAAAAGACAGGAGACAAAACTCTCACAGATCAAATGACAAGTCGTCTTTTAATTTGAAGAGACGGAAGAAAAACAAAACAAAGATAAAGGTATAAAGAAGATGTTTAGAACTAGTACCATGACCTTCATCTCCCTCTCCGCTGTACAAGGGTATGAAACCCTAGAGGGAGGGGGAGGGAGAAGAAAGAGATTTGTGGTGGAGAGAGAGAGAGAGAGAGAGAGAGTAGATACTGGAATTGAATGGTTGAGAACTTAAAGTTTATTTAGGTAACTATGAATTTGCAATGTGTCCTTGCATCGGCTAAATTAATTTAACAAGAAATTATTCCACATTTCTAGAAAACAGAGAAGTAATTTTACTGCATTGAGAAATCAATCCAAGTTTTGTTTAACCAATTATTTGGTGGACGAATAGCATAATATAGGGTTTTCAAGAGGAAATAAACATATAATGATGCCTATTAGGAGAACTAAGCCAAAAGAAAACAAAAAAAAAAAAGTCATTCATTTTTTCAGGAAACGATTTTTTGCACTCCACTATCTTATAAATGAATTGAAATTTGTATTTTAATGCATTGTGAAATCTTGTTTTAGGTTTTAAGTGTTGGAAGATAAATTTGGTAGAACCTTTATAGAAAGGTGGAGTGCATAAATCAATTTCCTCTCCCCTTCAGTATATTTAAGATTCAAACTTTAAGTATATGTTTGTGATTATTAATTGATATGTGCACCTCATAAGTTTCTTTCCGTTTAAAAATGAGTCGTGGTAGCCAAACAACCACCATTTAACATGTCTAATTAATAGTGGTGGGTCCAACAAAAAATAACAAATAAAAGAGCATCGATATCAAATTAATTAAACTAAATCCCTTCCTCATCCATGATGATAAAGTCATTGTGAATATTGTTACCTAAGAGGATCATGCTATGAATTCACAAAAAGATGATTGAGATGCCAATTAACTATAACAGGTTTGAGTTTCTTGAATTTCCATTTCACATTTTGTTATTCTTCTACATGTTTTTGCATTCTTTTTGCATATTTTAGTATACCTTTACACCTCAATCCCTATCAAATGGGAGTGATTAGCCTTCATTATTTATACTGTGCAAAAACCATTATAAATGATTCAATATGATTACTAACCAATCTTTAAAGATTGAGGGAGGCTAGTAGTAGCCTAGTTGGTGGGATCTCTCACCCAAAAGTAAGATCCATGGGACTAAGCTGTCGAGCCCTTTTACAAACTTTGAGGCAAGAACCCCCAACTCATTTTGATCTTTTTATAAGTTGCTGAATTATACAAAAGTCCTAAAAAAGGGCAATTGTGGCACCAACCCATTTGAGTTTGTTCTCACCACTTTCATAATTGGCATCTTATATATGGTCCAACTTCAGCAACCCTCCCTCTCTCTCTCTCTCTCTCTCTCTCTGCATGCCACATTCTCCCACTTTTCTCAACCCCCCTTTTGGTGAAGAAAACAATATTTGCTACTTTCTCTTCTTTTTGTACAGGCGCCCTTCTCTTTCATGCTTTGTCAGTGAGCTAGTGGTGGTGGACTTGGAGGGGCCAGAAATGATTTCTTCTTTTACCCTGCCCTTTGAGTTTTCATGTTTTTTTGGATCAGCTCTAGTGTGTCTTTGGGACCCATGTCCTTTGACGAGTATTTAACAAAAATCTGTTAACAACTAGGCTAGCTTTAATAGGGATCTTACTGATCTCTAATTCACAATTAACTTTGGAAATGAATTTTTTTTGGCGCTACATAAAGTAATGCTAGTAGTTGAGGCGCTAATATGGGAATTCGACAGCTCATGTTAATCGCAATAGTTTTGGGCCGAGTGGGCGTATGTATGGCCAAAGGGCATGCCTCTAAGAGGTCATAGGACTCGTAATGTTGAATTTCATGAGAGCCAAATGTTTAAAATATCTTGCGGCAACTAGAGGTTTATTAGGTTGTTAATTTTGGAACCCCGATATTAATCTAGGTGCTGCAAGTAAGCTTGTCCGGTCCAAACACTCGAATATCAAAAAAAAAAAAACAAACCAACAAAAACTGCGGCTTCTGTTTTTCTTATTGCTTCGGGTTGATAACAAGAAACGAAGTATTATGTTTAGGACCAGTTAGCTATAGCTTAGTCCATGTTTATAGGACACGATCTAGGTTATTGACTTTACGGTCTCGAAACTAGCTAGTTGATGTTTGGGCAACTTACCCGCACATCTAATTATTAAAAAATGGTGGCCCTAATGCCACGACTCATTCTTTTAATGCCACGACCACTTCTTTGGGTCAGACAAGTTTGCCCCCATTTGCTGCATTTGGCTTTTCTCCTTGGCCTACAGTCAAACTCCACGTGAACCCACTTCTCATCCCTAGACCCTCTGTGCTTATTAATTTCCTTATTCAATCGATTCAAACTTTTCAATCGTCCTCCACCACTTCTTCGATCAATTCGCACCTGCTTTTGTGGTCATTCCTGGATCCAATCATCCAGATTTAAACTCTTCTCCCGTAGGCAATCAAATGTCATCAAAAACTTTTTCCGGTAGTGGAGGACGTCTTGGATCGCTGTCGCGGGTCTTGGAAATAGAATAAATTGTAGTGTGAGAAGAGGGGGGAAAAAAAAAAGAAGAGAAAACTAGGTTCTGTTATACAATTTCCCTCTTTATTCTTCCCTCTATGTACTTTCTGGTTTTTTTTAGGAAGTGGTTCTGACTTTCTTACTAAATTAACGGAAGAGATTCTAGATTTCTTCATTGATGTCTGTTTCTTGATTTTCTTTTTAAATTAAAGGAAGAAGTATTCTAGATGCATCATTCGTACAAAAGAGAGAGAGAGAGAGAGAGAGAGAGAGAGAGAGAGAGAGAGGGAGGTGGATTAATTTGATGGGAAAAAGTGTTCTAGGTAGAAAGCTAACAGGGTATGATGGTCAATGCACAATAAATTTCGTGGCACTAGAAGAAAGTATCGTGGCATTATAATTTCCAAAACCATCTTAATTGATGATTTCGGATGAATTGTGAGCGAGCTTAATTATGATTGAGAGATTAGTTAGGGTTGGCGTGTATTTGGTATATCCAACTTAACTAACGCCGCAATAAGTGATGGATTTTAGCATAAAACAATTTGTTATTCCCAAAAACCTTAGACTTCATAAAATATTAGTAATGAAAAAGGCATGTTCATTTATTCTGAGTTTAGGCAGCTAACTAGATTCGGCTTGGTACTGTTCAAAAGTAATTAATCACATGGGATTGGGATAAAGAAGAATTAACAAAGGAGACCCGCCAAGCACTTTATAGTCTTAAGTGGCATTCCCTCGTGCCCTCAACCTCTTCAATCTTCATGGCACAATTATTGAGTTCTCCCGGAGTACCATGTGAAGATTGCGGATTCGAGCTATGTGGATGGTTGGGGTGATCCGGAACAACGTGTTGGGCCATTCTTAATGGGTTTCGTCTCAAGCTCAAAAATATAATTTGAACAATTCACTTCGTAGACGTCAACAAATGTAACAAGCTTTTTAGATAAAGTCGATCGAATATCGATAACTCAGTTATCAAACCAAATTATATTGGAAGTGCATATTTTAAATCGTACTAGTCATTAATTTTTCATAATGAGTGTGATTTGCATACTAGATTATGATGTCCCGATTAACTTGATTTTTTGTAGAGCTATTCTATGCGTTGAGATGTATTTATGAGCGGTCATCATGCAAATAGTGATGTTTTGAATCCAAATTACCCTTTAGAATAGAGATGATTCAAAACAGTCTAATCTAGATTAAGAGAGGGACAAGAGAGAAAAGTTTAGTAAATGCCACCTTAATTTTTCATCGATGCTGTTTTGTTTTGTTTTGTTTTGTTTTTTTTGTCATAGTTTATACATCAGCGAGATATGAAGGAGTACGTTAGTTCACAAGAGGTCTTGAGGTTGTACATAATCCTGAATCCCACCCTTACCTCTCACGGGGCTCGAACTGCTGTCGCCACCGAGAGGGGAGAGTGAGCTTGATGCCACCTTAATTTATTGCTTTATTTTTAGCGGGAAGGAGCAAAATTAATAGGGTAAATTGCAAATGTCTTCCTCCCAAGGTTTCTAACAAATGTAAAGACGTCCCCTAAGAGCAAGTACACCAGCCCCTCCAAACAAGAGAAAAAGCTACTTTAACTAAGCAAGGAGAGGAATTTGGCCGAACAGCAGAAGAGGTAAACCACAAGCTAAAATTCCTCTCGCTACAGTCATTAGCTATTTCTACCTCACCATTGTTCACAAGCAATCAGTACTTTATCAATTTTTTTCCCCTCCGGCTCAACTGTTGGGCTACAAGTGGTTGGTAGAAAATGATAAAATTAAAAGGATAAAGTAAAAGATTGAAAAAATGTATATTTTAATTGATGTTATGTAAAATAGATAGTATTGGTGTAGTGTTGAGAGAAATATGAGTAGGTAAAATGAAAAAAGTGCACTGTTCACATGGTATTTTACCTTTTTTTACCTTTTCCCTGGTGTACTTGCTCTAAGGTTCTGACAACTGCACTAGCCTCCGTTACTTTACAAATTATTCATCAGATTTCCTCCTGACATCACTGCGATGTTTAGGCTCCATTTGTTTGGGCGTAAAATATTTTTCGGCAAAATATTTTACCTATTTTCTAGTGTTTGGTTGTGTAAAAAATGAGGAAAATATTTTACACTATTAATTGGATAAAAATAACTTGCTCTTAAATCTTCCGCAAGTTATTTTTCGAAATGAACCCGCCACTTTTTATTGCAATTCTCACTTCTCAGTTTCCTCTATCGTCAGTCTTGACCCACGTTCAAATCCAATATTCTCAGATATCTCTACCGTTTAAGCTCTCCCTCTCTCTCTACACTATTTTGTTAATTTCTAAAAATATTTTCAATTGTTAACCAAATACCGAAAAATAAGAGTTATGAAATTTATTTTCTAAAAAAATATTTTAGATCGAAACAAACGGAGCCTTAGCGTAACTTCCGCTTCCTTCTTTAATGTTTCCAGTGCCTTTTTTTTATCTTTAAATATTGAAATCAAATTATACTTGGTTTGGTTTGGTCAATCAAATATTGAAGGCGTGTAGGTGTAGTATTCTACGGTGGGTCATACTTTTAGGATCAAAACTGTTCATTTTATCATGGAGATCCGTTTGTTAGGAGACCATATAAAAATTCAATTTAATTAGATTCCCGTACGTGCTTGGTTTAAAATTTTATTTTTTTGCTTCAATAATTCTCGGCTCAAAAAGACTTGAATTTGTAGACCAAACACTTTGCCGATATTCTCTTGAGTTGAATTTTTTTGCATAGTTCCCATAAAAAACGAAATCCTCGGTGACGGTCAACAAACCCTGGGAGAGTCTACCCAAAGGAAAGAAAACTAAACAGAAAGTCTACCCACACAGATTTTCTGTGCACAGATCACTGTATGGGATCCATACAAAGGATCCAAACCATTCATTAAATTTAAAATACTTTTTCAAGGGCCCTCTCTAGAAATCAGCTCAATCTTGTATCTATAGATGTTCGATCCATACATCTAAACCTTCATCCAGTATATGTAAGTGTTTTAAATTTAATGAACAATTCGGATCGTTTCCACACAGTGAGATTGTGCACAGAAAATCTGTTCTGTGTGAGCAGTCGGACTCAACACTAAAGGCCCCGCCACTGGCAAAAGTTTTCCCTGAAAACAAATCTTGAAGCAAGAAAGGAGCCCAAGATACACAATTGATTGATGGAAAGGAAGGAAATGGCTTATACTTGCATTTGGATTTTTGGAGCTTTTGTCTGTTTCTCTTATCCCTTCTGGCTCGTTTGTCCTTTCTACAGTGATCGGAAGGAGAAAATGTGGGAACGAATGAGGCTCTTGGGCCAGACCATCGACATCGGGCCCGTTCGAAGGATGGGTGAGGCACTTGGACATGTGCCTGTGGGGCTGGCTCTCACCTCGAGAGTTTAGGTTTTTGTGTGTGTTTTTAAAGGGTACATTTTGACTCTCCTTAATCAACAATTGTCTAGGTCAGTGGTCAAGTAGTATTATTCTCCTGCCCCTCTACAAAAAGAAAAAAGATTATAGAGATGGTAAAAAATAGAAAACCTAATAAACAAAAACAATTCAAAATGTAACAAGCTATTGGAGTTGGATATTTGCTAAAACCGGACCTTATCAAAAATTGCCTTAAAATATGTATAAATTATAAAAAATTAGCCTTAGATCTATTATGTGAATTTCATAAGCCCACAAGTTCACCTATTAATTTTATAAGATTTCAAATCCATTTTAGGGTACCCTACCTTAAGATTTAGGCACTTTCATAAGATTTTTGGTGCACTTTTTTATTATAGGATAGGATATCCTAGGGTATGTTAGATTACCCTAGCGTAGTGTACCCTAGGGTTTAGGTACTTTTATAGGGTTTTTTTAGGATGCACTTTTGTATTATAAGGTTTTAGTGGTTTAGGCACTTTCATAAGATTAAGGGTTTTAGGCACTTTCATAGAGTACCCTAGGGTTTAGGTTTTGTGGACTTGTGACTTTACAAAACTATTAGGTGGACTTGTAGACTTATGAAATGTTTATAGTGGACCTATCACTAAATCTCCCTATAAATTACACTTGAACTTATTTAGTGATAAGTCCACTGTAAGGAACTTGTAGAGTCTCTAGTCCACCTCAATAATTTGTAGACTCCCTAGTCCACTTGCTTAATAAGCCCACCTCCACCACCCCCACCCCTCCCGCCACATCACCACCGAAAAGTTCGCTGGAGTGCCTAAACCACTAAAATCCTATGAAACTAAGTGCCTAAATCACTAAAATCTTATGAAAGTGCCTAAATCACTAAAATCCTATGAAACTAAATGCACTCTAAAACCCTATGAAAGTGCCTAAAATCCTAATCCCAATAAAAGTGCCTAAAGCACTAAAACCATATGAAACTAAGTGCACCCTAGAACCATATGAAAGTGCCTAAATTTTCCGGCAAACTTTCTAGCGCCGGGCAATTTTCCTACGAACTTTTCGAAGCCGGCCAATTTTTCGGTGAATTTTTTGGCGCCAGTCAACTTTCCGGCGATGATGTGGCGGGAGGGTATAAATATGAAATTGAAATGAAGTGTACAGAGCCTACTATAAAATGTTAAAAATGGACTAGAAACTTTATTTAACTTGGGAGGTGGGTTAGAGACCCTTCAAGTTCCTTATAATAGACCTAAAACTAATTTTTTTATTTTTTAAGCTTTGTTCGAACTCAATGCTCAATGTGTGGTATACTTTGTGGGGGATGACTAAATCATATACTAATTAAACATCAACAGAGGTGATAAATCGAATGGGAAAAAAAAAAAAAAAAGAAGGTAAATGTACATAGTAGGAGTTGTAAATTCTCAGATTAAAGAAATCAAAAGGTGAAATACAGAATCCAAGTCGGCTTATTTAAAACCTAAGATACACCCCATTTGAGGGGGGGATATGAACCGTATGATGCCATATCCCCGAACTAGTCATACCCATAAAACAACCTATCTATCCCTCATACCCCCATCTTTTCTCCCCTTCTGCTATATTCCTAGAATGCTATATCCTCCTAAAACTCACCGAGCCAACAAACGGCCCGTGAAGATGAATTTACCATAAAACTGTGAGGAGAAGTGGGGGCAAAAATTATTGGAAAACAAGTGAGGATGACAATAAATAGCTGAATATATCATGACAAATTGACAATATATAGCTGTTCAGTGACAAATTTTCTCTGTTTTTTCATGGCTTGTTTGGTGCAAGGTGCTCTGTAAAAATTCAGGGCCTACCACCCCAAGCTGAAGTATGATTTGAAATATATTCTTGCAAATCTTCTTTGATATGTTTTCCAGCCCGTGAACTATCTTTTCATACCTCAAGATATATATATATATTCTCAGATATGAAAATGTTTCTACCATCATTTCTGATAAATATGATTGGAACAGAGCAGTATCCCAAAAGTAGGCCTGTCAACGGGTCGGATCCGGTTCGGATCCGACAGGTCCGGATCCGTTAAGACCTGAATCCGATTCGAATCCGATAAGACTCAAATCCGGATCCGATCCGAAAAATTTGGATCCGATCCGAAAACTTTTTTACTTCAAAAATTTTATCAAAAAAAGAAAAAAAATTTTAAAAAAAAATACAATTTTTTTTCAAAAAAAGATATTTTCCAAAAAAAAAATAAACGAAAAAATTGAAAATAAAAATACAACTTCTTAAACATTTTTTTTTCAAAAAAAAAAATTTACTGTATTTTTAAAAAAAATTCAAAAATTTACAAAAAGTTAAAAAAAATTAAATTTCGGATTCGGATTGATAACGGATTTAATCCGATCCGGATCCGATAACGTTACCGGATTCGGATTATCGGATCGACGTTATCGGATTCGGATCGGATCGGATTTTTCGGATCGGATCCGGATCAGATCCGGTCCATTGACAGGCCTACCCAAAAGCATTAAAATTTTCTTCCTCAAATTATTGAACAGTAGTCTTAAAAGAGGTACTGGAACAGTGAGGAAACAATGATATGCCGTTTGTTTGACGGGATTAATAAGGAAGGGATAAAAAATATCGCTACACATATGTTCTCACCAAATAAATAATGGTGGGATTCATATTACCACGACCTCATGATTATGTAGCTCAAACTTTATGAGGTTTCTATATCTAAGGCATGCTTTATTCACAACGTAAACATTTTAATCAGGCACTAAATATATGATCGGCTTAGATATGTAGACGTCCAATTTACTATTCATATCGGTCAAACAAACGGACCTTCCTTTGAGTATTTCATTGGTTTAAGACACTTTTGTTCGGTTGTGGGTTTTGGGTTGTGTTTTTGAATAAAGGTAGAGAGAGAAATGAGAGTAATGATTGTAGAGAGAGGTAAAAAGTAGAGAGAGATAGAGTGAAAAATGAAAGTAATGATTGAAAAGTTAGAGAGAGAAAAAGTAGAAAAGTTACTTTATCCAAAATCCTGGGTTTGGAATTCCAAACCGAACAAGGGCTTAATGAAGCCTTCCTTTGTTGGTTTATTACGGAAATTGATTTTCGTGCTTCATTTTTGTATGCAGGCGCTCTACTTAGTAACTTCAAATCAAAAGTGGAGCGCCAAAATCAGCATCTTTTATTATTAAGACCGTGTTTGTAGGATTTTGTGATGGAAAAAAGTAGGGTACGAACAAAAAAGATGACTCATGCATGACTCCACAGAGCTCTTTTCAATTGCTTTTTCCCTCGCATGTCCCTTCATGAAGGCAAGTTAGAGAGTGTTTCATCTTTTCCCTTCGACTGAAAAATAAAATGCAGGTCCCTACTCCCCAACTGTTGAGCAACCCCGACAGCTAGCCATATTGTGATTTATGAGAGAAGGAAAACAAATGCGCCGACTTGCTTGCGAAAGATCGACGCCAAAGATCATTGTTGTTCTTGCTTAGCTTATTAGTTTATTTCTAGCTAATTGTCTTAAGCTGCAGGCCCGCAGATGTTGGCAACTTGATAGACATGAGCAGATGTTGGCAACTTGATAAACATGAGGGGTGTTTCTTATCCCCATACTTTGTACTCTTAATTCTTAGTTATGCAATATTTTCGTTAAACCAAAAAATAACTACTGTATAATAAAATGCTGCATTTGGAACACGAATTAGGGGAAGAAGAAAATAAGTGGTGAAGTCTTACTCATTTTTTACCACCTGCAATTTCGCATCTTCTGTATTACCTTTCACGTGTAAAGAAAAATGAGCCAATAAAATAGGAATAATAATAAGAAGAAAAAGAGTGTGTATCGTAAAAAAAATTGCGGAAGTCGCTACCCTTCTTTTTAGCTCCCTCCCCCTCACTCTTTGTCTCTACAAACTCGTCTGCAAATTCATGTCTCAACTGGCCAACCCAAAGTTCTATCATCGAATATGCACCGAAAAATGATTATTTCTCAAAATTCTTGGATAAAAAGTAAAGAAATTTTACTTTTCTGATTCATCTCAACGAGAGGAATCAATAGCCGACAAAAATTGAACGCAAAATTAAAAAATGCAAAAAAAAATTCGACTAAAGACAAAATTCTCAAATTTAAATTAAGTTCATAAGAACGTAATAATGCTAATTATAATAAGAGGAGATAAAGGAGCATGCCCTTATGATTAATCTTTTATATGTATACAGCAGCCATTATAAAAGCCTGCCCATGGCTATTACATAATCATGAACACATTTTTTTTTGCCTTCGGGAGAGCTGGAGTCCTCAAATGAGGGAATTGGCTCAGGATTTAGGGTGTGTTTTACAAATTAAAATGAATACTTATTTTTTAAATAAGTATTTTTTTTGAAATTCAAAATGATATATTTTGAAAGAATAATCTATCTTGTAAAATATAAAATAAATATTTAAAAAATAATAACCTTAACGGAACGAGTTCTACGGGCAAGTGAAACAAAATTGTTGGAAATACAAAGCTTCAGTCCCAGTAGCCATTATTATTAGCTAGACACGAGGAATAGTATCAATGCCATGATATTTAGGGGCCACATTCTTGTCGACATGCATGTTAATTTGTGCGAAGAGATTTGAGCTTTTTCCAAAAGCTAAGGGAATGGCTAGCTAGCTCTCACTCTTTGCTGCAATTCATGACAATTCATCATTTTCATGATTTCATCATCACCATTACTACCATGTGGTCCATTTCTCTCTCTCTCTCTCTCTCTCTCTCTCTGAATGATGGGCTTCATTGAAAAACAGTATATTGGTTAGAAAAAAGGACCCCATAGATATTCAGATGGGGCTCAACTTCAACTCTAGATGGACAGAAATCAGGGAATCAAATGATTCCATAACTTCCCAGATTTTTAGGACATGAAAACACTTTTTTTTTAAAAACTAGTGGGAAGTGTCTCACCAAAAAAAAAACCCAATAGGAAAAGGAATTGTTGTTAGGATTCACAGGTATATATATAGGAGGCAAATTACGAACAGGTTTCTCTGCTGTTCAAACATGGACTCTTAGCTTATCAGAAAAAGTCTTTTAATAAATTTGATACAATAAAAAGAGTATTTTTGGACGATTGAGATTCCACAAACTAGCTACTTCTGCAATCTAACCCACGCTGCAGAGTAGGTCTGTCAATGGACTGGATCCAATCTAGATCCGATCCGAATCCGATAACATCGATCCGATAATCCAAATACGGATCAGATCGAATTCGGGTCGGATTAAATCCGTTATCAAGCTGATCAGAATTTTATTTCTTTTAATTTTTAAAAAAAACTATAAATATTTTATTTTGAAAAAAAATGTTTATGAAGTTCTATTATTATTTTAAATTTTTTATTTTAAACTTGTATTTTTTATTTTAATTTTTTTTTGGAAAATATTTTTTTTGATAAAATTTGTGAAGTAAAAAAGTTTTGGGATCGAATTCGGATTTTTTGGATCAGATCTGATTTTTCGGATTACCACTATCAGATTCAAGTCTTATCGGATTTGTCGGATCCAAATTGAATCCAATCCATTGACAAGCCTACTAAAGGTGTACATGAAAACCTTATCGTTAGCATTTCGTTGAGAGATAGATTCCACAAGTAGAACTCGCGCCAAATCCCTTTTCAAGCGACTGAGTACTCCAACTTCTATAAAATAAGACTCTTTGCTTTGGTTTTCCAAAACCACCCCCCTTTCTCTCAGTACAATTTTCAATAAGTTTTCTTTTCAATTAGGGTAAACTATAGTTAACCCCTCTAACTAAGCCTCGCATGCACTTTGCTCCCTTTAACTTTTTTTTTGGCACTCAGCCCCTACCTATCTCTTCACCCATTACCCCAAAAATATCCCTCAAAACTTAAGTTAATTTGTTGTAGTATTGTCACAACCATCATGCTAAAAATTGCTTACAAGAGGTTGGTGAACAAAAATGTCGGAAATTTTTAACTTAAATATACACACTCTTCATAGATTTGAATACACCTTATACCAAACATCTACGGAGTCTCCACCACTTTTGCTGCTGTGAGAGGAAGACGAAAGAGAGAGAGAGAGAGAGGGCCAGAGGGGATAGAATTGGGTTTGTGGGTGGGGAGAAGAGAGAGTATGTGAGAGCAATTTTGTTCACCCTCTACCCTCCTACCTCCGGTGCCGACATCGACGATCGGACCCGTTCATGTTGTTCAAAACGATTTTCTAAGAGGGCATGCAAAAATTCGGAAAAATCCAACGGTGAAAAGCGGTTGAGTTTTGAGCTCCAAAACCTAGATTTTTGTTCTTTGGGTTTAAAGAACAAAAAATAGACACTTTGAACAAAATGGCCCTAAATTTGTATATCCCAATGCCTCACACGCTTATAATGTGCGTGTTTCACACTTGGCGTCAAAATGGGCGGAAAAGGGTCTATCTGCTCATTTTTTGAAACCACGAGTAGGTTATGTGTTCACTTTTGAATCATGAGGGGTACCTGTACATGGCGCATACCACAGGGGTCAAAGTGGACTTTTCCCACTTTTATATTTGAAAAATGCTGAAAATAACCAACTGAGTTGTTCTTGAATGGTGAATTGTTTTATACAAAAACTACGTACAAACAAATAAATTGAAATTTTGTTTTGAAGTTTTTCTTACCATCATGACACAGCTCACTAAAGTATAGGACCTTAAATATTTTTTTAAAAATCTCACGTATTTCAATCCACGTTTTGAACCTTAACCAGTCCTTAATATAATTGTGACAAATATATATCACTGTCAATCGTTTTAGCTGGAGTCTTAATATAAACAAAATTACCTGTTTGCATTATTATTTTTATTGATCCATGCTGTAAATTAAACTTCTGAATAGTGTAATTTTAATGTCCAAACCTTCCAAACAAACAACTACGGAGTACACACACACACACAAAAAAAAAAAAAAAAACTATTTTGTAACATGGGCAATTTTCTGACATGTTTTATAATGGTGTTGATGTAGACAAGTAGACTCATACATCATCTCACATTATCACATCCAGCTAATAAAGTCATCATGTGGAGTATATGTACAATAGTACCATTTTCGAATTAATGTTTGTTAAACATGGTGACAGATAAGGTGCTCACCTACTTGTTTAGAATATCCAGAGAGAGAGAGCGAGAGAGAGAGAGAGAGAGAGAGAGAGAGAGTGTGTGTGTGTGTGTGTTTCGCAGATTGGGCTGGGTCTGGATTAGAACAAGATCATGCATTTTAAAGCAGGCTTATGTAATTACTAATTAGGACCATCGTAGTGGGCTTTGTTTGGACCTAAGAGCATCCACAATGTAATAATCAAAATCAAAATGTTGTTAAAGTTAGCAATATTTGCTAAAAAAAGTGCTCACATTGTAATAACCAAACTTAGCAACCTCTTAGCAACTCATCAAATTTTGGGCTTTGAATAATCAAAACTAGCAACCTTTTTGCCAATAATCAAATCTAATGGTCCCCATATTTTTTCAATCAACTACACTCATCATTACATAAATACCTTTTCTCTCTCTCAACAATGTTTGCAAAAAATTATTTTTAAAAACTTTTTTTTTCAGAAACTGAAAAAAAAATAGCATTTACAAAAAAAAAAAATTTAATAGTGTTTTGACACAAAAAACTGTTTTTTCAAAACTGCTTTCTTTTTGAAAAAAAAAACTATTTTCAATTTTTTTTCACTAAAATATTTTCTTTAAAAAACTGCTATTTTTTTTTTCAAAAAGAGTACACAAATTATTGTCAAAAGTTTTAGTTTTTAGAATTTTGTAGTTTAAAAAGGTGATGTGGCAAGTTTTGTTTATCCAATTTTGATTATTACATTGTGGACCTCTACATTGCTAACCTTAGCAATGTCTTAAATGAATAACCAAAAGATGATGTGGCAACTTTTGGTTATCCAATTTTGATTATTACATTGTGGATGCTCTAATTCACAT
Source organism: Rhododendron molle (assembly GCA_025413875.1). Classification (NCBI taxonomy): domain Eukaryota; kingdom Viridiplantae; phylum Streptophyta; class Magnoliopsida; order Ericales; family Ericaceae; genus Rhododendron; species Rhododendron molle. Next base: position 21,017,586 of record CM046389.1, on the reverse strand, counting down.
AGTTCGAGTGCGCGAGTGAGAGCGTGAGGGTGAAAGTGTTTTGAATTACCTCCCAAACTATTAAAATGTGCGAGAGCAAGGATTGAGAACATAACCGCAGTGCAAGAATTGAGAGAAGAGTGCAGAACATTACGAAAAATTATGTGACTAAGGTTTGGGCTTGAATTATCACATCAATGGACTTCTTTTGGTATAATTGGATTAAAATGAAAGGTGAATCGAAAAAGTAAAAAAATTATGACTTTTATCCAAATGTTTTTGAAAACATCCAAGATAAAACCCACGCCACGAATATCCAAGTTTTCTTCTCTTTCCTTCTTTTCCTCGAGTTCCAAACAAAACCTGAAAGCTACTGTTACTTGCTCTAGAATTTTTGTTGCAATTAGCACAGCCTAAATTACAGAAAGAGAGGATTTGACCTAACATCTCATCAGCTGTATAGTCAGTTAACAAACTTACAATTACGAGAAAAAAGCCCAAAATAACTGAAACGATGAGCTCGGCGGACCAAACAAATGGGCCATTTATTCGGAAGTCTTTGGACTGATCCGATTGACCCAAATAGGAAATTAACAAGGAAGAGATTAATGGGCCTCTCAAACCGAAGCTCTATCGGGTCCACGTACAAAGAGAGGAGCGTTTATCCCACACATGATCTACGAACTTGGTGGAACTTTAGTTTTGGCCCCAACATAACTACGGTAGAGTCCCTACCGATAGTGTTATGTTGTGATGGGACAATATTGCCTGATGGAGGTGATAGAATACCATAACTATACGGGAAAATGATGGCCAATGATGTGTTTAGATAATTAATACCCGTCAAAAATATTTTCAGCATTAACAAATGTTCTTTACATGTCCTTGATGGGTATTAATTATCAAAAAGGAAAATGACGGCTCAAGATATGTTTTGATAATTAATACCCGCCAAAGACATGCTGAGAACATTTGTTAATACTGAAAATGTCTTGACAGGTATTAATTATAAAAACACGTTCTTAGCCGTCGTTTTCCCTTCTAAATACACTTCGTAGTATAGTTTTTCATTTCCTTGTAGGCATGTACACAAGAGTAGGCAAACCCACATTTTTAGTCATTTTACCTAATCAAAGCCACCAAAACAGTTTGCACCAATCTCTGTAAACACAGAGGTAGTTTTCCTTTCAGGAAAATGCTCTGTAAAACTACCCAAGTACTATTCACAAGCAAACCATTAAAATATAATTCTTTCTTTCTCCCCTCCTTACCACTCCCTCCTTCTCTCTCAACCCCTCTTTGTCTCTCTCTTCGTTAGTAATATATTTTATAAAGGTAAAAAAGTATGATAGAGAGAATTGGTATGAAGTTGAGAGAGATTTGAGTAGATAAAATGGAAAAAGTGAATTATTGGATAGATAAAATACGTTTTGTTGGTGTACAAAGCTCTTTTAGTGTCTTGGATACGCTGTTCGAGACCAACTTAGTTAGCTCGGGGAAAACCCCCTCTACATTATGCACGAATTTTATCTCTTGCGTCGAGACGTCTATTACTCGTAGCCAAGATGGGAGTGATCCAACCCATCAGTAAAGCTAAAATGAGAAGCAAACGCAGCAGCGTCACAAGCATGGGTTTTTTTTAACGACTAGAACCACAAGGAGGCAAAAACAAGGAAACAAAAGTACATCAAGAACTTAGGCATGAGACATGCCGAACAAAACGAAATTTCCCAAATACGCGTACGCGACAACCATTTGAAAAGAAACCATCTCTCTCTCTCTCTCTCTCTCTCTCTCTCTCTCTCTATTTCTAATATTAGTACTTGTAAAACAAGTCCCTTAACCGTTACAAAGCTTTGCACGCAAAAAAGATGTAACTAAACTGCCATTTCCATCACCAACAGATGACTCCAAAGCTAGCTTTCCCTTCTGAAATCCAGGTGAGGAGTGCTTTTTGCCAAGGTTTCTGTTTCTTGCAAGGCATATCATTAGCCACCTTTCCCACCCTTTAATCCCACTCAATTCATCTCTTCACACCCTATATATACCACCACCCCCATAACCAAAGAAATGCCACAACAATCCCAAAATAGAGATTGGAAGAAAGGGAAAAAGAAAATGGAGATTATGGTAGAAAACAATGAGGAACAAAAACTCCCCCTCCTGGAAGATAAATCCATTCCCGAGTTCGAAGAGAAAAAATCCCTAATACAAATAGCCATCAGCCAAACATTCCAAAGCACAGCCCATTTAGCCAACCTTTTACCGACTGGGTCAGTTCTCGCTTTCCAACTTCTCTCCCCAATTTTCACAAACGAAGGAGAGTGTGATGCGGTCAGCCGGTCCTTAACCGCTGGCCTGATCGTTCTATGTGGGCTGTCTTGTATTTTACTGAGCTTCACAGATAGCTTCAAGGACAAGAAAGGGAATATTTGCTACGGGTTTGCCACTACCCGCGGGATGTGGGTGATTGATGGGTCAGAGACACTACCACCCGAAGAAGCTGCAAAATACCGGCTGAAATTTATAGATTTTATGCATGCTATCATGTCAATATTGGTCTTTTCAGCTGTTGCTCTGTTTGATCAGAATGTCGTGAATTGCTTCTACCCAATGCCGTCGGATGAGGCCAAGGAGGTCCTTGCGTCGTTGCCAATTGGAATTGGGGTGGTTTGCAGCATGTTGTTCGTTGTGTTCCCTACCCAACGCCATGGAATCGGCTTCCCCGTCACTTCCAAGTAGTACTTCTCTTCTTTGTGTCTTTGAGCAAAGATGTTTTCATTCCTCTGATGGTAAATCTTAGGCTTTCCACAAATTTATGGCATTTTCTTTCCTGTTTCTATCTCTGTTCATCTGGTGGTGGTTTTGAGCTCCACCAGCCCCATTTCATCTTCCTCAAGTTAGAGTAGTATATGATTTGCCTGGTCATATATAATTTAATCCCATAAATTAGTTGAGTTTCATTTTTTTGAAATGAGAGAACCGTGAATAAGATATTCTTCACGGTTAGTGATATCTCAGCCGTCCATTTCGACAATTAATGGTCCGAATTTTAAAAAAAACTCTTTCAGCGAATATTTTTTTTTTAAATTAAGATCGTCCAAAACACTTTTGGACGCGCATGATTGAGTGTCGTAAAAAAGCTTTTTCTCTTTCGAGATTGCAAATGGATGATGTTGAGATTGGTACGTGGATGATGCAAGGTGATTGAGTAAACAGAAATAATACTCACACAGATTTTTTGTGCACAAATCGTGCATAGATTGTGATGTGGAGCCCACTTTAAGTCCCACACAAAATTATCCGACCCGTTCATTAAATGTAAAATATTTTTTCAAGGGTCTCCGCTAAAAATCAGCTCAATCGGATACCTATAGGTACTCGATCTAATCATCTAACTTTTCATTATCCTGAAATTTAAATGAAAAATTAGATGATTGGATCAAGCACTTATTGGTATCGAGTTGAGCTGATTTTCATGAGGACCCTTGAAAAAATATTGGGCAAATTTTTGTAATTTTTCCTCTAGTGTTACGGTTACCTCAATTTCGTCCTTCCAGTTTCAATTGCAACCAAATAAACCCTGTAGTATGTTTTATGTTTCAAGTTGGTAAAAATCATTAACACCGTTAATGAAACTAACGGAAAAATTGGTTTTAGTTTTAGGGCTCTCGTACGGTACCCATTGAAAGGCCTTAGAGCCAAAATTTATTATGAGCATTTAAGATAAAATGATCAAAAAAATAAGATCTTGGCACCAGTTCAAACATATTCAAAATTTGAACACTTAATTTTTAACTATATTTTTAATATATAAGCAATGTAAAAAAATAAGTGTTCCAATTTTTAATCCGTTTGAACCGGTGTCAAGATCTTATTTTTTTGATCATTTTACCTTAAATGATTATAATGAATTTTTGGCTCTAAGGCGTTTCAAAGAGCACTATAAGAGAGTCCTGAAACTAAATAAGAAGCTTTAGGGTACTTGTTGAAAGGCCTTTCAACCAAAAATTTATTATGACCATCTAGGATAAAATGATAAAAAAATAATAAGATTTTCACACCGATTTAACCAGATTGATAGTTGAGCACTTATTTTTTTAATAATATTTTTTAATATATAAACAGTTCGGAATGATGCCGTTTTGGGCTGGTCGTGCCTGGAGAGGAGGGTAACTTAGTAACTTTGTCCTAATGGAGACAAAGAGAGGAGCGCCTCCGGAGAAAATTTGAGTGCAAAAATCATCCTCCTTCCATCAAAACTGGCAAGCTCTTGTGTTTTGTAACGCCCCGAATTTTGGAAACGTTAAATAGACATTTTTATTAAAAATCTAAATAAAGTCTGGCTATTTATTACATCATAACTCCAACAAGAGTTCATTATTTACACAAGGGAGGGAAACTAAGATTCCTAACTACAACTCTGCCTGCTCCTCCATCCTAGCCAGCTCTGCGGCTGCAACGGCCTCTAAGGTGTATAACTAATCTTGATCATCTACAAAATCTGACACATTATACCAGCATCGCCACCAGTATAATATGTCAGGGTCACCAAAGGTAACACCATGAGCTACAAGAGCTCAGCAGAATAATTATATACCCACTAACCCATGACTTATATATAGCAGGTCATAGATATAGTATACAAACTCATGATTCTCACATAGTGCATGCATATTCGATAAAACAATCACAATGACATATCCACATTCTCTAGTCTAACGTTGGTGTCAATATTATCTATGTTTCTCCTATGCGACTCATCGCAAACCGTGTCTCGTTTTCATCAATATTTCGAAAAGCATTTTTAACACACCTAATCTCGATTCCGCCGGTCTGGGTTCCTGAATATCCTCACAATGGTTTCGCTGTTCCAGGTTCCCATTGACACACAAAAACATTGAATTTGGCATTGGCTCATCTCCACGGATAACCAATCCACAATTCAAAACCCTCAGTTCCGACGTTTCGGGTTCCCGAGTATCCCGCAAGGGTTCCATCGGTCCGCGTTCCCATTTGGGTTTTCAAAAATTATTAAAACAATTGCGTTGACTCCTCTCCGCAGATAAACAATTGCATTGGGTTTTCATAAAATTTATTATATAAAGGAAAGAACATTTCAACAAACATGGTATTTGTAGAGACTCATATTTTTATTGTATTAGTATTAATAGTTGATTAATTATTTGAGAGTAAGTACGTGTATAATTATGTGTATAAATATTTAAATTATGATATTATCCTAGGAGAACTAACTGCCTTATCCTCCTTCTATCTCTATCATCTCACTTACCCATTTCCCTTCAAACTCTCCTTCAACCTCCTTTTCCTATATCTCTCCCACTATTCCTATCTCATTAAAACTCCCTCTAACTATATCTATACTTCTCTCATTTATGACATTAATTCATTCTCTCTCTCTCTCTCTCTCTCTCTCTCTCTCTCTCTCTCTCTCTCTCTCTCTCTCTATATATATATATATATATATATATATATTAAGTTGTACTTATTAATTGTATATCTCTCTCCCACCATTGGTAAGTCTCTCTATCTCCCTTGGGGTATACTTTCTGATAATTCATGGTGAATTTTATTTTTCACAAATTTACCCTCGGTGTCGTAATCGTTCAACGTTACTATTCTTACTTTTGCGCTTAATTGGACGAAGGAAATGTAGGACTTCCAAAACCTAACTTTTACTAGGGTTTTCTTACTAAGTAAGGGTTAAGTGTTCACAATAATCCATCATGAAAGAAATGTAAATAGAGTTACTATTGCATCTTCCAAAATTATGATTTACGAAGATGCAAAGGCAACTTCTATAAGTTAGCTATCAAAAGATGTGATCACATGCTTGCATGACACCCTATGCCATTGTCCTTGATTGGTACCAAAAAATAATAAATGGTTGAGCTACACTAGCTTAGAATACACTTATAATCGCAGAATGGAGGATGCTTAGCTCGAAGATTTGTCCAGGTATGGTTTTGATGAGGTTATTGGAACCGAGATCAATTCCTAGAAGACGTTTACAATTTCCCAAGGAATTAAGTATCCTTTCCTCTAGCTTATTGTCAGCAAGGGAAAGGATGCTCAGTTGGCTTAGGCTTCCAATGGAGGGTGGGATTTTTCCTAAAAGGTTATTTGTGTACATGTAAATTTCTTCCAACTTGGAGAATTTACCAATGGATTCAGGAATACTAACGCTAAGCATGTTCTCACGTACTGAAAAAAGTTGTAAGCAAATAACTCAGAAAGTTTGAGAGATTTGCTACGGAATGGGGGAACAAACTACGAAAGTTATTTTCTCCTAAATTCAATAGTTGTAGATTAGAACAGTTGGAAAGCATATCCATAATATTATTCAATAGGGTTTGTTCGTGCCTGAATGCACAACGCAATATATTTTGAACACAATTAAAATGAATTATGAAACTATTGACCACCCCCACTAACGAAACTGATTTATACGAGAAGATTTTTTCTTAAATTAAGTTCAAACAGAATTTCTTCTAGGGCTGTAAATTTAAAGGCCCTGCTTTGTTTGGAAAGCGTATCCATAATATTATTCAAGTCTCGTTAGTCGATGCGAAATCAATTTTTTTCCTTCTAGAGAGAGAGTCCACAAAACCCAACGAGCGTACAAAGTAAGCAAGCCTCCCTCGGTGGGGGGGAGGCCGCTGCCTCCTCCCCCGCCACACCCACCCCTCCGCCGCCTGAACACCACATCTCTTTTCAAGAATAAGCTTCCCCTTTGTCTTCTCTGGCGTTTCTCTCCTCCAATTCGTGCCTCTCCATCGCCCGTTGTCTCTCAGCTTGGTCTGACCGCTGCTACTCCGGCGCCCCGTTGTCCTCCATTCCAACCATATTCGGCTTCTTTAAAACCCAGTTTCGGCTGGGATTTTCAAAAACCCGTTCGGCCTCCCTACTCCGTTTTCCCCTTCCCCGTCTGATTGGCCTCATCTTTTTCTCTTCCAATTGGATCTAACTCCCCGCCTCGTCCTTCCCCTTTCCCGTTGGATTTGATCGGGCCCAAACCCATGCGCGGTTGAGTTTTCTTGGGGGTTTTGTTGTTTTTATGCAGGTTGCACAGAGATCCATGATGAACAGGGGTTTCGCGAAGCTTGGTTTATTGACTACCCGATCTGTGTCGGTCGCCGTTAGTTATGGCCGCGATCGGGCCAGCGGCATGGTCGCCTTCGGGTACTGTGGTTTACTGAAGGTTTTGTGGAGATTGGTTCAATGACTACCCGATCTGTGTCGGCCACCGATTAAAATCGGCGTGATCCGGCCAGCGGCATGGTCGCCTTCAATTTTTCTGGCTTTTCTGGCTCGGTGGTGGTTGTTAGCCTAGGTTGGGGTTCTTTTGGGTTGCATTAGTTTAGGTTTTGTTACTAGTTTTCCACTGTAGTGTAAGGTTGGCGGTGGTGGGCTTCTTTTCGCTGTAGTTTCGGTGGTGGTTCATAGTTTGCAGTTCAATAACCATGGTCGCGGTGTGGTTCTACATTTTCACTTTCGATTCTGCGCTATAGTTGGCTTCTTAGCCATCTAGTTGCATGAGGTGTGTTCCATGCACGCAGTGCTGTCTACTAGAAAGTGTAAAAAAAAGCCAACTTCGTTGGCATCGGTCGGTTTTTGTGGAAACCATCATCAAATTGTGGAATTACCGTGACAGCTGGACATCGGCTAGTAGCATGTGCGGCACTGACACCTGACAGTCTGATCAATTTATCGCTGGACTTGACTCCTTCATTTGGTTGGATATGTTATCTGTCTCCTTGTGTATAATAGGTCTTTGTCACAGATGTATTAGTTGACAACGGTAGGTTGTAATCATCATATTAATCAATGCATTTCTCACATGTTCCTAAAAAAAAAGTCCCGTTAATCTTTTCTCACATATTAATCAATGAATTTTCCTTTCCATTGCCTACATGTGTTGTCTTCCATTTCTTAGCCATTATTTCTTTTCTTGGTATTCACGGTTAAGAAATACATAAACTGTATTAAGGGTACTAAATGCATATGGATGACATTGTGGTCCCGCTATCACGAAATACGATTCCGATATTTCTGTCTTGGAGTGGTTGAATCTGCACGTACAAAGTCAATTGAGAAATGTCAAAAAAAAAAAAAAAGCATGGTTAGAAGACTATCAACATTGTTTTTTCAAAAATGTAAGGGTTATACCTCTGCATTCTCGTTTCTCATGGGATAGGTTGCCTTTCTTTCCCTTTGAGCTAGACTTTAGATGTCAACAAATAACGGGTGTCCAAGTCTCGGATTAGAGTGGTTGTTGGGTTCTGACGGGAGAGATGATACACAAAACCATCCTAGAGTGTATAAACCCAACAAACCAACTGTTCCAATCTACGACGGTTGAATTTAGGAGAAAATAACTTTAGTGTTTTGTTGTCTCATTCCGTAGCAAATCTCTCAAACTTTTTGAGTCATTTGAGTCTTCAGGCGAACTATATATCTGGAAGCATACCTGTTGGGATTGGGAACCTTCTGAACTTACAGCTTTTCTCAATACATGAGAACATGCTTAGCGGCAGTATTCCTGAATCCATTGGTATTCTCCAAGTTGGAAGAAATTTATATGTACTTTGTACACAAATAACCTTTTTAGAAAAAATCTCATCCTCCATTGGAAACCTAAGCCAGTTAAGCATCCTTTACCTTGTTGACAATAAGCTAGAGGAAAGGATACCTGATTCCTTGGGAAATTGTAAACGTCTCCTAGAAATTGATCTCGGTTCCAATAACCTCACCGGAAAAATCTTCAAGTTTTCGTCCCTATCAAGGGTTTCCAATAAATTTTCTTTATGGTCCATTTGATTCGAGTTCCAAGTGTAGAGACCCGTATTTATTTTATCGAACGTTAACTTTTTATAAATGCATAATAATAGAAAAGGAAAACAAAATAATTGAAATCATGTTATTTGAGGCCGAAATGATAAAATTGATTGTAGAAGGATGTGATGTGTGATTTGTGTATCTGTGGGTATAAATAGAGGGGTGAGGGTGTAGAGGATCATTCTCCTATCATCTCCCACACCGGTTCTTTCTCTCTCTCACGCCTCTCACTCTCTCTCTTGCTATCTCACCAAATTTCACTCAAAACTCACCAAAACAACCTTCAATCCTTCAACCTCTACGCGTATAGTGGTCTGTATTCCACCCGTGTGAGCTCGAAGTGGTGTTTTCCGGTTGGATCAAGGTTTTTGGAAAGCTAGGGCTCGTATCTTCTTGGGTTTTGAGCTCCGACCTCGAGGTAGGGATTCTACCTCTCAATATATGTTAGAGATGTGTTTTCTATCCATGAATTCATGCTTGTTGTTGTTGTAGTTGTTGGTAGTGTGGAAACCCAGAAAATCTGCAGAAAATCGGCTCGAAAGCTCCCCGTATCAATACGGCCCTTAACCCGTATCGATACAACATTCTCTGACTGCCACAAAGCTTACCCATATCGATACAGCTTTTCCTTGTATCGATACAGATGGCTTAAATCCAGATTTTACTATTTTGTTCCGAAACACATTGGTTTGACCCCCAATCACTTATAACCCATTCTTAACACTTTTAAATCACTCCCAAATCATTGTTGATCATATTCGTTGAGTTCGTTGTGCTTTCTTGATAATCCATTGCCCTCACTCAACACAATTGGACGTTGACTATGGCATGAACTCGTTGAAATTGAAACTACACGTTATGAGATTATGAGACGCGAGAATCCTTGTTGACACACGATGAACATTCCGGACCCATCGACGGGTGGGTGCCTGGCAGGGGGTATCAGGATCCCTTAATTGACCCGGCAGGAGCTTCGGCTCATATTGGTTACTTTCAGGACCTACCGATGGGTATGGTGCTTGGCAGGGGGTATCGGGATCTCTTAATTGGCCCGGCAGAAGCTTCGGCTCATGACACATGACGCGACACGGTTTGGACACATGAGAAGTGGAAATGGTTAAAGGTTGAGGGGTATTCTAAGTCCCATATCAAGTTTGTTGAATCGTCGAACCATAGCTATTGTCTATTGCTTGGGCTACCTTTTGTTCTCATCGTATCATCATTCTTGCATTTCTTTTGCATACATTGTTTGCGTAGAATTTCTATTGGGCTAGTGTAGCTCAAGCCTTATTTCATTTCAGGTGCTAACTCAGGACCATAGCGTGCACGACTGAAGTGCTTGGATTTTGGACACATATTTTGAGAGCTAACCTTTGTAGAGTCACTTAGGCATCTTTGTAAATTCCTTTTGAAGATGTATTAGTAACTTATCTGATAATTCTTTTGACTACGGAATATTTGTACACTCTAAACACTCTTGACATTTGATGTTTATGCTGATTTGGGGCCATTGTGCCTAAGATGGGATATTTTGAACTCTTCGGACTTGGAGAATGATTATGGAGATATGGAAAGCTTTTGGGTATCGTAATGCATTATTGTACGGTTTTATTTATGAAAGCTCTTATAATTTATGTTGAAAATGGAGGACGTGACACCAAGAAAAAGTCAAATTTTTAAGCCGGAACGGTGCCTTAAAACTCTATTTTTCAGGTAGAAATGATATGGGAAAATAGAGAATAAAACTGATGAAGAAACGGGTTAGCCCAAGAAAGAGAGACGTACCAGGCAGTCAAAAGCCAGTGCTTCAGGGCTTCAAGATCGGACAGCGCGTTAGGGTTTAGGGAGGAGAAGGAGAGACAGGGGTGGGGGGAGAGGTGAGGGCTGGATTTGGGATTTTGAAAGCGACGTGTTTAAGAGAGGTGAGGGTTTAGTTTTTTTTTTTTTTTGTTTGGTATAGGCTACACTAAACCGTAGGACTTATGTGTACAAATTCAATGGTTAGAATTTATGGAAGGATTGTATGTTGGATTCAAAAAATAACTCCGTTATTATATAGATTTAGTGGACACCAAATTTATCTGATCTGATGAGCGAACAGGGTAATAAGAGGGGCAATTTTGCTTTGTTCTTCGGCTGTGACCATTTTTCGGTGAAACAAATCGGCAAATAGGTTGGTCTAGGTCCAAAATCTTGGGGGTCCAGTCCAGCAGCCCAATAATGGCATAAAGTGTGCATAGCAAAGAACCAGCCCAAAAGAGTCCTATCATCGTTCCTTAGTTACACGTTATACACCTTATTTTGCCTGCTGTATTTTTTTTGGAAATTAACGGCTAATGACGTATTTTGATAATTAATATTCGTCAAGGACATGCTGAGAATATTTGTTAATGCTGAAAATATCCTTGGCAGATATTAATTATCAAAACACGTCATGAGCCGTCATTTTTCCTATTTTTTCCAGCCGTCTACTTTTCTTTTTTATGGACCATCGTCCGGACTAAGTACGCGCACCACGATTAACTTTTTAGATTAATTTTTGAAAGACCAATCTTATCGTTCACATGCCTATTTACTAGTATCAATTTTTTTTATTACCATGTCTGCTACAAAAGATTTGCAATTTCCATATTAAAAAAGTATTCCGATTTGGTGTGAAAATTTTCAAAAAATTATGAACAAAACTATTTTATTTTTTTATCCAAAAATTTCACTTCTTTTCATATGGGACTATCAAATGGGACGGATGGAGTATTCCCTATGTCCATTCTCATCCTGATTCCTGACGCAGATTTTTTTTTTTACCCTCCATATGTTTCCCAAAGGGGACGGGCATCCAAATTGATTTTTTCTTAAATCTCTTGAAAATAAGTATCTCCCTAAGTCTTTTTTATTTATTTTTCTAAAGAAAAGTTGCACTCAAAAACAAAAAAAAAAACAAAAAAACAAAACTATCGCCCTAAGCATTACAACACTTAATATGTACACTTTTGTGTTTCGATAAATATAAGACTGCAAGACTTACATGTGTGATAAAAAAAGAGAGAGATGTACACTGGCATTTTTCATTTCAGTTAAAATTTATAGTTATATTTTCTCGAATCTAGAAAAAAAATTGAGTGTAATCGTCTCAAGTCTATTTTATAAATTTTTTTGCTGAATCCAATTCAGGGGTGTTCTGATTTCTAAGAAAAAGAATTTTTAGAAAATAAAGGTAATTTCAAGCTCAAAAATTATGTGTTTATTCAAATAATTTTTATACTAATATGAATCTTATTAGATAGATCTCATTGAGATCTTTTAAAAGGTGTAAAATAAATTTAAAAAATATTTTATTTTTATTTTTATTATATTTAAAATTGAAATTATCTTAATTTTAAGAAAAAACGGAACGGCACCTCGATTCCGAAGAGTCCGATCCGCTCCATGTACACTATGCTCAGCACATCACCAAAAAGGGGGAGAGACAGGTTGGGAAATCATGGGGAGACCTGTTTTCCCACACCCCCAACCCCCCCCCCCCCACCCCACTCCCCTTCTTCCCCCTTTTATCCTTTCCAGTTTAAGTTTTCTTTTTCTTTTTTTCTCTTTATTTCCTTTTTTTTTCCAGAATTATTTCTCTTGTAAGACAATTAAGGGAGACTTAAAGAATCATTCTCGAATCTCATCTTATGTAAGTATTCATCCACATCATTTTAAACGATTATGATATCATCCGGCATTTTTTAGAAACCCAAATCTAAGTCACCCGTAAAAACAGTAATTACCCAAACCGAAATCCCATAAATTTTGGGTAAACATTTACCAAAACTAAGCATTAAATTTTGGATTTCCATATTTGTTTTCAAATCACCGAAATCCCATGTTAGTTTTCAAATCCCCGAAATCCCATATTAGTTTTCAAATCTGAGATTTCCCGTCAGCCTCACTTGGCCCATCTCACCGTCGTCATCCTCCATCACCTCACACTGCCCAACACTTTTTTATTTTTCGGAATATAAAAAATATGGTTTTCGAATTTAAATGAAAAATAAAGGAGTTTTTTTGGTTATTATATATTTTTTAAATTTTGAAATCCACTTTTGTAATTATCTCCCGTAATTATTGTATTAAATCCCATTAAATTAGAAAATGATTGATTCCCTCTAAATTAAAAAATATAGTTAAAAATTAATCCGTTTGAATCCGACTATTTAATGAATACACTTTTTTTTCTAATGAATTCAATCCGTTTGATCGGTGCATAGATGTTATTTTTCTAATTTTTTCATCCTGAATGGTCGTAATAAATTTTTGGCTCCAAGGCCTTTCAATAGACACCCTAAGAGAGCCCTGAAACTAAATAATGAGTCTTAGGGTGTTCGTTGAAAGGCCTAAGAGCAAAAAAATCATTATGACCATTTAGAATAAAATGATCAAAAAATACGATCTTCACCCCGGTTAAACGGAATTGAAAATTGGAGAACTTAATTCTTGAATTATATTTTTTAATATAGAAAGAGTGTATTTATAGAAATTAAATAAATAAGATAAAAGTAAATAAATTAATTAATTAATTAAAAAGTGGGACTAATTTAAGGGGACCCGAGGGCTCTGCTGTCCCAGGGGCACAGGAGCCCGTACCCACACTGCCAAAACGTTGCCGTTTTCGTTAAATAAAAAATCATTGCCATCAATTTGCAATCTTATGGAGCAGAGAGCCTTAGAAACAAAATTTGATTATGTCTCTTTTGAATAATAAGATTTTTGCACCGATTCAAACGGAGTGAAAATTTGAGCAGTAAATTTTTGAGACCGTTTATATATTAAAAAATATGGTTAAAAAATTAAGTGATCCAATTTTTAATCCGTTTGAACGGGTGTAAAGATCTTACAATTCTGATCATATTATTCTAAAGAGATATAATCAAATTTTGTCTCTAAAGCTTTCATAATCATGTTTTTACTTCATAAGATTGCAAATTGATGGTATAGAATTGTTAATTTGGAAGGGGCGGGTCCAATTTAGGGGGGGTAAAAGTGGAAATGAACAGTGGGCCAGTGGAAATGAACAGTGGGGCCTGAGGGTTTGTAGGGGGATTAGCAATTTACATCTTGGGCGGATTGGACGTGACAAGCCCTTCTTTACGAGCCTCTCAATTGAGGATAAGATATACCCCCCTTCACAACGTTAAATACACAGTCACTCCCTATCCATTTTTTCAAGATTTCCATTTCCAATCCTATCCAATAATACCAGCTTATCCTATCTAACGGTTATGATTTCTAGGATTGCACATCTTTGAACTGCAGACAAGTTAAATTTTAATTTTATCAAGTTTAATTTATAGAGATTTTTTTTAAGAGGCAACTTGTCAGAGATTAGACATTGATAAAGACAAAGGACTTGACATAACGCCCTTGTTCGGTTGTGAGTTTTGAATAGTGGTTTTGAATAAACGTAAAGAGAGAAATGAGAGTAATGATTGTGGAGAGAGGCAAAAAGTGAAGAGAGATAGAGTGAGAAATGAGAGTAATAATTGAAAAGTTAGAGAGAGAAAAAGTATAAAAGTTATTTTTTCCAAAATTTTGGTTTTTGAGTTCCAAACCGAACAAAGAACAGGTATCCCTTTGAAATTCACCATAAGCCATGTTTGGATATGTAATCCTACATGTTCTCTTCAGTTGACATTTAATTAACTCTCTACATGTACTTCTAAACATTAAGCCTCGCTTAGGCCAAGTTTCCATCAGTCTAGTTTTTTAATCATTGTGGATGCTATTCGGATTCATAGTAATAAATCATAATACCGTTTATTTGTAATTGTCCGTAAAAACTCGTAACTATGTAAAAAAAATCAGGTAAATTGAACATCGGTATCTAGATAAACAAATCATATAAATACAACATAAAAAAATGGCAAAAATGGATTTAAAGTTAAACAATCTATTTTTGTTTTTATTGGGTCGAACGCACACTGGGTGAGACGATGTGTGGGACCCCCAAATTAATGTGTGTGTAGTTGAAGTGTTTGTGCATGGAAGTGGCTTCTCTCGACAGTCTCATTTTTGGAACTGTACCGTACAATTGACACTTTGTGTGGTACAATGGTTTTTCATCACGATGTTCATTTTAGTGATTGAAAACTTTTCATTGGATAGAGTTGATCAAAGATATTAATCGTGTCAAAAATCATATGGTGAGTAATTCCCCACACTCAGATAAGCAAAAATCGATGGGGGTGTGGTTATCTGAAGGAAGTGTGAGCGAATAATCAAATTCGTGTGCAAGAGGCCAATGAGCCAAACACCAAACACTAGATGGGAGCATTCCCTTAGCTTATGTCACCCACCCTTCTCCCACCTCGAAACAGGCCCTAAGTTCAAAATTGGATGGGACTGAATTTTTGTTGGGAAGGCAAATCAGATTCTATTACTAATCTAGGAGAAATTAGATGGGGTGGTGGAATTTGAACCCTTGTCTTTTGACTATAGGGTGCCCTACTACGGCTCCGTTTCAGAACGGGAATAAGCAGCTTATTTTTTAAGAAGGCAATTTCAAGCTCAAAAATAATGTATTTACGCAAATAATTTTCCTATCACTATGGATCTTGTTTGATAGATCTCATCAAGATCTTTAATACGGTGCAAAAAAAATAAAAAAATTATTTTTCATTTACATTATTTTTTAATTTGAAAATGTGAAATAAACTGCTTATTTTTTAAGAAGGTTTCTGGAACGGGGCCATAAGCCTAAGAGCATCTATCTCTGTTTTTTCCTTCAAATTTATTATTTGTATCCTCCATTTCATTTTTTAACCTCTAATTCACTTTTACGACGGTAAATACTGATACGAAGTGAGAAAACCCTCCAAAATGAAGGGTTGGACTCCTCCACCCTCTATATTTGAAGGACACCTCTCCCTTTGGAGGAAAAAATGTATCCAATCCTCTATTTTGAAGGGTTGAAGAGATATTTTGTGTCACCATTCATCTATATAAAATGTAAAATAAAGGGAAAAAGAAAAAAAAAATGAAGAATGGGATGCACCCTCCATTTCTCTATTTGAGAGGGACCATCTTCGGAGGAAGTACAATTCCAACTCATCCTCCATTTGAGAGGATCAAGGTTTTTTTTTTTTTTTTTTTTTAATTTGCAGAGAGGATCAAGTTTGTAATCCAAATTTGGAGAATGGAGAAAAAATTGGAGGATGTTGTCCATTTCACTATTCAGCCTCCCCGAATACCTTTTTTTTCTCTTGATCGGCCAAATTCCATTTTGTTCATCAAATTAGTGTCGATAATTTTTTTTATTTTATAAAATTGATACCAACCAATAGATATTTACAATATCTTCAAAATAAGACCACATAGAATATTTTTTTTATACATAAAATTGAAAAAATGAGAATTTGAATTTTGGAAAGGAAGTGGTGAAGTTTGAGATTTGGAGTGAGTTTTTAAAAAAATAGAGTATTGGGTTGGAGTTAAATTTCCTCCAAAATTACTTTTATAATAAAAATATAATATTTTGATACTCTCAAATAGATGAATTGAGCCAAAAATGAAATATTGGATTGGACATGCTCTAAGATGGCCCGCGATGTTCCGAATCTCTCCAAATTAAATTAAGTACCCTTAAGCAAATGTTATCAACCGAATTTATTTTATGTTTTACGAGACAAATCATTGGGCCTAAAATGGCCCACGATGTCCCGTATCCCTCCAAAAATAAATACCCCAACCAAATATTATCAACAATAAGAACCCCAACCAAATATTATCAACCGTTGGTCTCGTCAGCTGACCACCACTCAAAACGCTTCACATGTTCTCACCGGGGCAAGATAACCTTATCGGCTCATCATAATTTCAATCACTCCCTCTCTCTCTCCTCTCTCCCTCTCTCTCTCTCTCTCTGTGATAATTCAAACATCCCAAGCCCCATTCCTCTCTCCCTCTAGCGAACAATGGAGTCGCGAGTGCTGTCTGGCGCCACCACCGTCTCCGCCGGCATCCCCCGACTGTCGAAGCCGGCGAGGCTGAGCCCCACCTGCTTCGCGGCCGTGAGGCTCGCCGGAGCCGTCGATGGCTCCGGCGGAAACCTCATCTGGGGGAGGCAGCTCCGGCCAGCTATACTCCTCGAGAGCTCGTCGCCTTTGGCTTCCAGTGTTCCGGTGACGAAGCGCGAGATTCTCCGACCGAGCCTTGCCGCCGCGTCGTCGCCGGCAGAGGGCAGCGATTCCTCCGGGTGAGGTCCGTTTCGGTTTTCCGACCCGAATACCCGACCCGTTTCCGGACCCAGTACTGACTCTTTTCTCTCTCTCTCTGTTTTTTTGTTTTGGGATGTTTTGTTTTGTTTAATTTGGTGTTGCAGGGATGCTAAGGTCGGGTTTTTCGAGAAGTACCCGACACTTATTACCGGGTTCTTCTTTTTCATGTGGTAAGTTCTTGCTTGTATTTTTCACTCAGCCCTTCTTTGGGTACACCGTTTGCACCGCACGTAGTGGGTGAGAGAACCACCCCGGATCTTAAACAACAAATAATCGGAACAACTCAATTTGTTAAAATATTTTATTAAAAATACATGTAAAAAATCAGCTCAGTTGCGGATATCGGTTTGGGTTTTATCGTCAGAAAATTAAGCAAAGAATTGATCAAGTCCTTACCAAAATCCGACTGAGTTTATTTTTCACGAGTTTGGTTAAAATTATATTTTAATTAAATTGAATGACTCCGATTATTTATGTGAAACCCCGAATAATCCACCACAACGCGGTGACATTGATGTATTCCAAATGGTGTACCCATAGTTTTATTGTTGGAGTTTGGTACCCTATCAAGAGTACTGAGTTCCTCACTACAACAACTTTGTTGCCTTTCGTTTGGATGTTTTTACTTCTCACTTTTTTCTCCTAATTTATTTGTTTTCAGCTTTTGGTCATTTTTCTTTTTCCTTAACGAGGGAAATAGGATTAAAGAGATTAAAAAGAAAAATGTAACACGAAATTTTCGAAAGTCCTCCCCAAGAGACTATGGAGTATGGATCAAATCTTTGATTTTGCAATTACCGATAAACAATCTTTTATGTAGTACAGTAAAGAATAAGATTTGGTCCATAATTTTTTACGTTTTGGTTACAAACCCAAATAATAATAATAATAATAATAATAATAATAATAAGTATAAGTAAAAGTAAAAAAAGAAAAAAGAAAAAAAGAGTGAACTGAAAACAAAAAATTCTTTGAAAAAAGATTCGCTTCTTGACATTAGGAACTCCGCCGAAAAATGACACGTAGTGCTCCCTTATTTAGAATATACTTTTTCCGTGTGTGTGTCTGTGTTTAGTAAATACAGTAGTGCGTAGTACTATTTTATTATGTTTTGGTTTCAAACGAATCAGAAATCTTATAATTTTACGACAAGTTTGGTGAAAGCTCGGAATCATAGTAAGGTTCGCTTTTTAAGCACTAGAAACAAAGCCTAAAATATGCGTTAAGAGTGTTCCCTTGAAAACTACTGATTTGCCCTTTTTCTGTTTTTTCAGGTACTTTCTGAACGTGATTTTCAACATACTCAACAAGAAGATCTACAATTACTTCCCATACCCCTAGTAAGTGAGCTTAAATGCACTCATTATGTAGTTTTTATTAAGGTCCAGCTCCTTTGAATTGGGTCGTGTCGGACCCCTTAAATGGGCCCTTTCCAAAACCATTGGATGATCGGAATTGTTCATTTGTAAGCTCGCGGAGAACAATTGGTGTTGAAAATTACACTGATTGTATACCAGGCACTGCATCATGGCTTCTCAATTATTTTAGGATTAGTGAGTTTCAATCCAGTCAATCTTTATTTTCTTAAGAGATACTTGTACTTTAAATCACACAACCAGACTTTTATCATTATTGAGTTCTCAATGAGTTATACAAACGTGATTTTTAACATGATCGAGAACACGAGCTGTAAAAAATGAATGATTTTGGTCATTGTAGCCGGAAAGGGACCACAAACGAGCTCAGCTCTACGGCCTAGTCCCGAAAAAGGGACCGGAGACCATAGAGGGTCCTATCGCTTTCATTGGTTAGCATCTTTGTGATGAAATATTAGCTTGTATGCGCAGTTTTGTGTCAGTTATACATTTGGGCGTTGGTGTGGTGTACTGTTTGGTGAGCTGGGCTGTGGGCCTTCCTAAGCGCGCTGTAAGTGGATTCCTCCAGACCCATACTCTAAAACCTTTTTTTTTTTTTAGCATGTGTACCTGATACTTTGATAAATAATAACTGGATTGTTTAAGTTAGTAATTAAATTGGATGGCTGGATGGTTGTTCTGCTGAAATTTTATAATATGTAAGCAGAAGAAGCCAAAAGCACCTTCCTGTTGCTCCCAGATAATCAATTTTTATTTTTTAGCTCATAAGCTCTAAGAAGAAGCTATGGTAAATACTAAATACACTGCCACAGAATTTAAAAAAAAAAGAGCCAAAAGCAGTTGTAAGCTGCACCAACACCACTGGTGTTTTTTTTAATGGTATTTGTGCCTCGTGGGGGAATGGGCCATTAAGGATTAAAGGGTCCTTCCTTAATGGGGAAACTGATGCGGTTGCCATGGAAGAAGAGTACCACTTTAGGCATTCTAAGCCTAGAGTGGCAAAGTCGTAAATATGCGGCGGTGCCACGATGGAATTAGGAGTCGGGCCTACCTAGGTTCGAACTGAAAGGGCAATTTTGCAATTTTAGGAAATATTTGTTTTCTTTATAACTTTTAGTAGGAATTTCCGTTTCAGTCCATTCTTTTTGGAGAAGTCTTAGATTCTTCTATATTTTCTAAATTTGTAATAATTTTGGTTTTTTTCCGAAATGGTATTTTTTTGTTTTCCAGCAAGGCTTCGGGTTTGCTCCCTATATAATAAGTTGGAAGCCTTAAGGTTAAGGCTAAGCAGTTTTTGATTATTATTGAATAAGAAAGAGTCTAGAGAGAATTTCTCTAAATCTATCCCGTTTGTGATTGTCCTTGTTGCACGTTTGTTCTTTGATTCATAGTATCGCCCTGCATTAGAAACCTTTCATAGATGACTGGTGCGGGCCCAAGGACGGTCCTAAGGGGTGCACAGGGACGGTCCTAGGGGGTGCAATAGGGGCCCCGAGTCCCTGCACACCTCCCAACTATCCCTTAAGTTCTACTATATTTTTGGTTTTGCTTGTAAAAGTTATGAAGAATGCCTCATTGCCTCCACATCACAAGCCCAAGTAAAATTTCTTTCGGCGCTTTTCCCTTGAGAAAACGTATACCACTCATTTTCTTCCACACCTCCCAATTATCCGTTTAAGTTCTACTATATTTTTGGTTTTGCTTGTAAAAGTTATGAAGAATGCCTCCACATCACGAGCCCAAGTAAAATTTCTTTCAGCGCTTTTCCCTTGAGAAATCATATACCCCTCATTTTCTTCCAAAACGTATACTTATGTAATCCACTTGGGTCTTTTTTGTTGTTTGCAAGCTGTAAATGTATTTGACAATATTTATTTTTGTTACTTTTGGCATTCATTCCCTTTTTATTAATATTTAAAGATGATATTTTGTTGTTAATTTATGAATACACATGTTATCCTACGATCTGCCACTGTGTGGGCCATTTAGGAAATTTTCAAGTACTTATTGATGATGAATGCTGTGGAGGTGTCTTGCCTACTAGATACTCCCCTGAGCTAAGCAAGTCTTTGTTTTTTTATAATTAAACTTTTTCTGTGAACATGCCAACGTTAACTTATGCTTCTTTTATGCTGCTCACTAATTTTCCAGTTGGATTAATCATATATAATGAGTAATATTCAAGTTCAAGTACTTGAGAGTGAATAGCATCTCTTTGCTGCTACTAGTGAAACGAAATTAAGTTTGATGTTTCAAAGCATGAGATTTTGACTGGTATTAAATGTTAATTTCTCTTTGTTCTGTCCAGATTTAGACTGCCTTAACCGTGACCACCATCATTCTTCTGTTTTGATTTGTTGACGATATATGAGTGATGATTTTGTAGCCAATTGACTCAAACCAACTGAAGCTGCTCATTCCCGTCGCTGTGTGTCATGCTTTAGGCCATGTAACCAGCAATGTTTCATTTGCAGCAGTTGCTGTCTCATTTACTCACACAATCAAAGGTGACCTTCAGACCTTTTGGGTCTTGAATTTGTGGAGGGATCTGCCTCTTAAGGAAAAAAGACCTAACGCACACACACACACAAAAAAACAGAGATAGCATTTGCAATTCACTCCACAAATCCAAGATCAACACAGCTCTATGCTATTGTCTGACATAATGCTATCTATTAACTGGTTAAGTTACTTGAGAAGTTGAGTGAGATAACTTTCAAAAACCTATGCTATAATATTCTTATTATTTTGGATCAGCCCTGGAGCCTTTCTTCAATGCTGCTGCTTCTCAATTCATACTTGGACAGCAGATACCCCTGACTCTATGGCTATCACTGGCTCCGGTTGTTCTTGGTAAGCTCCGGTGTTTCTTCTCATCCTTTTCTTGTCAAACTAGTTACCATTTAGCTCATCAGCTATTATTGCTATCATTTTCAATTGTGCTAGATAATCTGAAAACGTGGGAATTTGACATGCCCTTCATTTGATGGACATTGTGAATCCAGCCAGAGAAGGATATATAATTTTTATTCTGTTAATATCACAATATACTTCACAATCAACATATTATTTGTTATGTAAAAAGTAACAACCAATTGAATGCAGGTGTTTCAATGGCTTCATTGACTGAGCTGTCATTCAACTGGTTGGGATTCATCAGTGCAATGATTTCCAACATCTCCTTCACTTACAGGAGTATATACTCGAAGAAAGCCATGGTAATTCTTGTAGAACTTTTGCATTGCTTGTTCACCAGTTCACCCCCGCCCATACCCCCGATGATTGGGGACTAGATGGGTTATGTTATGTTGTTGTTGTTGTTCACCAGTTCATGTTGTTAAAATACGCAGCTTGTGGAATTCTATCTTGTTCCCCGTCAGCTGTCTTTCTAATGGCTAATTCTTTTTGCAGACTGATATGGACAGCACTAATTTGTATGCTTACATTTCCATTATTGCCCTCTTTGTCTGCATTCCACCTGCCATCATTGTGAGTAATACTCAACTTTTAAGGGAATTGTTTATCGGAGAATGAATTTCTTATGTGAACTCTTCTCCGGTGGTGAAATGTATGATCATACAGTTTGAAGGACCTCAACTTCTCAAATCTGGGTTTAGTGACGCCATTGCTAAAGTAGGGCTAACAAAGTTCATCACAGATCTGTTTTGGGTGGGAATGTTCTACCACCTCTACAATCAGGTATGCTTAAACTTTCGGGAAAAAAAAAAATTTATGAAAGAAAAGATGAAATAAATAAACAACGCAACAAATAACTTTACCATTTTGTATGTCTTGCTAGAGGTAATACCATAATACATTGCCATATCTTGCCGTGTCCTTTCGAGATTAATGATCAGTTGTTAACCTTTGCTTTCAGGGGAAAAAAAGTATCACCTCCATGTTATTTACCCATGATGCATATTATTGATTTTTTCCTTACCATTGTTATATTTGAAGTGCTGTAGCTGATAATGTAAGTGATGATTTAATAGTTTTTTTCCCCCTGTTTACGTTCTCAGTTAGCAACGAATACCCTTGAGAGGGTGGCACCTCTTACACATGCAGTTGGCAATGTGTTGAAGCGTGTTTTTGTGATTGGCTTCTCAATCGTCGTCTTTGGTAAATACACCTTTCTTCTTATTTTGGTTATGTCTGTTAGCTCTTTATTTCCTGGGCCTTCATATTCAAAAACATTGTCATTCGCTCTTGCAGGTAACAGGATTTCAACACAAACTGGCATTGGAACATGCATTGCGATTGCTGGAGTGGCTATCTACTCGTTCATTAAGGCCAAGATGGAGGAGGAAAAAAGGGTGAGGCCTTCTAAAAAACATATTCGCAAATATGAACCAATGAACTTGTAATCTGGGTTATGTACTAGGTTTAGTTTGTTGCTTCTCTTGCATGCAACATGCTCTGAACTCCTTTACTAAGTCTCAGCATTCATGCCGATTGACTTGAAATAGAGAGTAAGAAATAGCCCAATAACTCACCCGTGTTCATGCATGAGGTCTTCAGATGTTTAACTCACCCATCTGTGCTTTGGAGGAGCCAAACAAGGCTTCCATATCAAATGCTATTAAATCTTGGCATTTGGCTAGCTGGAGTAAAATGATTTATTTTTAGTACGTAATGGAAACTTATCCTTACTCGTTGTTATTGGACTGTTCTTGCCGTGGTGTAGAGTTTCCCCCCTTTTGAACGACGTAACCATGTGAATACAACACATGAAGAAAAAAAGGAGGAAATATTCAATTTTTCTATGCTGTGTTGAAAATGTAGTTACGAAGGGTTTAGAATGAAAGAAATGGTAAGTAAGATGATGTGCATCTGTGAATCGGTTATATTGGACAAGCAGCCAATTTACACTCCATAATCTTGCAATTACTAGAACTATGTTAGCATTGCATTCGACCACAAGATCAGTGAAGCTGTTGCGACTGTAACTGTTATTTTTCGAATGGGTTCACTTGGCTAAGCTTGTACTTCTTTGCAGCAAATGAAAGCGGCATGAGAGAAAACAACACATCCGCGTGGAGGGATCTTTGTTGTTGATGTACACGCATTTCCATCCAACAGATAGAGATGATGAATCCAGTATTACACCATCTCTTTGTGAAGTTATCTTTTTGCTCGAATTTCTTCAATTCAAAGTACAGACAACTGATAAACTGTGATGATCTCATGTTTACTAGAAATAAAATGATGTATCATCTCTGTTTTTCCATCATCTCGTCTATTAAAAGCTCTGTCGGAAGCTAACGGGATCTCTTTGATAAATTATGTTAATAAATTGATCATTATGTGTACGGATTTATTGTTGACTGCTCAAAGTTTCCATATTCCCGGACTTCTGTTTCTGTGCTTGTGATTCAAAGTAATAAGCAGGAGAAGGGCTCAAAACAGATAAAAATTCTACAAGTTAGTTGATATGTAACAAAGCTCTCTCTCTCTCTCTCTCTCTGCATGTATTGGTTCTTTGATTGTTTTGCTTTCATTATCTGTTGCAAGACACGAGTCTTCCTTCTTCACAAAGCAATTGCAGGAACAACAATCCAAAGTCTAAACTGAAGCTGTGGGAGAAAAATCTCATCAGAAGTACGTGCTCATACAGAAATTCATAATGGCTTTGGACCATTCATCTCCATTCACTGTTGCACCATCTGACCCAATGCTATGTTTCCACTACTCTTCGACAACCACGCTCACATTCACGGACGCCGAGTCCCTGCAATGCTTTCAAAGCGCTGCAAACAGCACAGCCACAACAAACTGCACCGTTTGTGCCAAGTAAGACAAGCCAATTACCTTTTCCTCTTTTCTCTCCTCTCTATTTTTTTAGAGTATGTACACCAATAATTAAAATAACCAATCTCATGAACGGTGCATATTTTTGTTTTAGCTATCAACTTTTTCTTTCACAACTACACTAACACTATCTATTTTACCTAACACCGATTAAAATATAGACTTTTCTTCTTTTTAATTTGATTTAGACTATTTATATATTGAAAAATTAGGTGCTTCAATTTTCAATCCTCTTGAATTGATGTGAAGATCATATTTTTTTGATCATTTTATTCTAAAGAGTCATAATTTATTTATGTCTCTACGACTCTCATAATTAAGTATATGTTCTTTATTTGGGATCTTATAGAGTATAAACTTAATTACGAGAGCCTTAGAAAGAAAAATTAATTATAATCCTTCAGGATAAAATGATCAAAAAATATGATCTTCGCACCAGTTCAAGCGGATTGAAAATTGGAACACTTAATTTTTTAATCATATTTTTTAATATATGAATAATCTAAAAAAATTAAGTGCTCCAATTTTCAATTCGTTTGAACCAGTGTGAAGATTTTTTTTTATTATCATTTTAGCCTAAAGGCTCGTAATTAATTTGTCTCTACAACTCTCATAATTATATTTCTGCTCTATAAGATCTCAAATAAAAAATAAATACTTAATTATGAGAGCCTCAGAGATAACAATTCATTATGACTCTTTAGAATAAAATGATCAAAAAAACATATGATCTTCACATTGGTTCCAGTAGATTGAAAATTAGAACACCTAATTTTTTAATATATAAATAGTTTAAATCAAATTAAAAAGAAGAAAAATGTATATTTTAATTGATGTTAAGTAAAATAGATAGTGTTAATGAGTTATGAAAGAAAAAATTGATGGCTAAAACAAAAATATGCACTGTTTATGAAGTTGTTACCTATTTATTGGTAATGGTGTCTAATCTCTAAGAGATAAAGAGTGAGCCAGAGACAAAAAGAGCAAAAGGTGTTACTCCTATTAACTAAGAAACGGCGTCATTTTTCTTTTGGCTGTTGTTTGCAGCGCTTTGAGAGCACTACAGGGACTCGGCCTCCCACATTCACCCCATTTTGGTCAACTCTCCATCATTTTTTTTTGATTGAGTTGCACATATTTCCACGGTGCTTATTTTTTCAACTATGAAGCATGGTTAAGCGATCCTATTCACATTGCGCCTAGTTTGGGAAATCAAGGGCCAAGAAATATTAAACGGTGATGTGGGCGGGACCTCCGGATTTTTTTTTCCCAAATTTGACGAGCCCTTGAGTGTATTTATTTATTTCTTTTAGGGGTGTTCTAATTTTGGGTTTATGAGTTGAAATATTGTGTCTCATTGTGAGATCCCACATCGGGAATCTAAGGAGAAGTCAAGGTCTTTATAAGATCAGACCCACCGGCTATTGTTAATTTGAAGTTAATCTTTTGAGCCACGGTCGTTACAGTTAGTATCACACCCTGGTCTACATGGTGGGGGGCAAGTCTACATGGTGGGGGCACCTCTAGAATCTGGTAGGAGTACAGTGATTGTGCTGTACAGAGCTAAGTGCCACACCATGGCCACCAGAGAAAGGTAGTTGAGTCAATGCAACGAGGATATTGTATCATAAGATGAGGAGATTGTGAGATCTCATATTAGGAATCTAAGGAAAAGTCAAGGTCTTTATAAGATAAGATCCACCAGCTACTGTCAACTTGAGATTAACTTTTTAAGCCACGTGGTAAGGCAAAGAGTTAGCAAGTCAACTGGGGCAAGTCGTTACACTCATAATTCGGAATCTTTCAATTTGACAATCGGTTGATGCATGTGGTTTGTGTTATGGTGTGACAATCGGTTGATATTTAATGACAAACAATAATTCTAACACTACACCCATTCACACACCCTCACTCACAACAAGGGTGGGGCCCACACACATTGGGTGTATAGTGTGTGCGGGCTCCACCCTTGTTGTGAGTGTGGGTGTGTGAATGAGTGTGATGGTAGAAGGACTCAATGACAAAAATATTGGATTGAGGTTTGGTTCTACTGGAAGAAAATTTTTGAGACACCGTTTGTTTTGGGATTTTGAATTTTTTTTTATAGATAATGAGTGTAGAGAGATATAAAGATTATTGAAAATTTGAGTAATGATTGAAGAGAGATAAAGAGAAAAATGATAGTAATGATTGGTGAGAAATAGAATAATGATTAGAATTCAAAATCTAAAATCCTTAACCGAACAAGTTTATTGTGGCAATATGACAGTAATGAAACGTCAACAATTCTACAACTACACACTAACTCCCCTGAGGTTTTGGTTTAGTCTCAATTCCCTATTGAGGTATTGGTACTTACATTGATCCCCTATGAATTGAAACCTAAAGACGGATTAAGCGCTGCCTTGGCTAATGTGTCCGCAAATTTGTTCGCTTCCGTGAAGTCATGGCTAATCTTCACCGCTGTAAACTTGTCCAGCAAGCATCTACATTCACAAATTAAATTACTCAACGGGTCCATCACGGTGTTATTTTATCTTCCATAACTTTTGTGATAGAGCTTGCATCGACACTGATCTCAAACCTATTGCAATTATGTTGTTTGGCTAACACAAGGCCATCTTTCAAAGCCCACAACCCTGCTGCTAACATTGAACATAAACCCTACGTTGCGCAGGAAACCCACCAGAAAATTACCGATGTGGGTCTCTGATTAGCTCTCATGCCGCTGCGTTCCCATCCATATCCACGACTCCATCGATATTGATTATAATGGCTCCCAAATGTGGGGGCTTTCAACGCACCAACTTCTCAATTGACCCTCTCAATGGCTTAGTTTTTATGGACAGTGAAAAACCATTCTGTTGCTCGGGCCAAAACAACCTTGAGGAGTGCAAAATCTTGGCTTAAGTGGGTAGATATGGAAATTGAATCGAAGTGGTGTCTATTTTGATTAATCCAGTTGCAAAACACCCAAGGGGAAAGACAAGTGACTAAGGAATGCCAGAAAGCTTAAACCTGGATTTACAATTTGTTTTGAGCCAAAATGGAAAGGGAGTGGAATTATCAAAAAAATCTCGGTGTCCAAGTTAGGAGGAAGGAGATGAGACCACATGTCTCTGGCTTTGGTGCAATCCTGAATGACATGCAAGGCATCCTTCACTTTGTCTGGACAATGCAAACAAAAAGGATTGGGAGCGATATTTTATTGTTTTTAGTAGCTACGCGACCATAGGCTACCACCAACCAAATGAAATGAACGACATGGGGATTTAATTTGTGGGATTTGGTGGCAACACAGTTGTGGATGGATGACTGGATGTGGTGTTAAAAATAGAGGGCAGAGACATCAATGTTAGATTTGGGATTATTGCAAAATTGGCCAACTAAGACCTTGACCCATTTTAAAACTCAAATTCAAAATTTGGGCAAAACCACAATAATCTCTCCAATCCTTTATCTAAACTCTTTTCCATTTTGGGTTTTACCCATTTTTTTTTTCTAAAATCAAGGACAATCCAAGCCTCTCCCCATTTTTTCCAACGGCTATATGACTTCATTCTTTATTTATAATTCTGCCATTTGTAGGATGACAACCATAGATTGAAAACAGAGCATAGCTGCTTTCTCTGATACCAACCCAGACAAATTCAGGTTTGAGAGGAAGAGACCTTCGCTGGAGCAACCCATCCTCTTGATCTATCGTCACATATTCGTCGAAGCTTCATCGGAGCAACGAAAACCCTTTAGGTATGTCGTCAGAGCTTTGTCGGAGCCACCCAAACCCTGTCGATCTGTCATCGAAGCTTCGTTGGAGCAACCCAAACCTTTTCAAACCGCCGTTGGGGTTGGTCCGGGCTGATAGTCTCCTCTTACTTATTTACCTATGCATTGGATATTTAAAAAACAGGAATGCTACATACACAACATCATCCACAACACCATCCACTACACGCCCCAAAACGACGTCGTTTTGGGGTGCCCCTAAAAAAAAAAAAAAAAACCCAAAATCTCAAAATCTGTATGTGTTCCCCGTTTCCCCCCAATTCCCAAACCAATTGTTCTACAGAAGGGAGAGAGAGAGAGAGGGAGGGAGAGAGAACTGGGGGAATCACCACAGCCGACCACCGCCACCGCCAACCACCACCGCACCCTCCTTATCCACCTCAGGCGACACCACTCCTGGCAAGAGAGAGGACCAGAGTAATTCGAAATCATCGGGTTTTCACGACTCACAACCACCAGTGTACCAAGGTCGCTCTCTCTCTCTCTCTCTCTCTCTCTATGCTCACTCTCTATCTCTCTCATGCCGAATTGGAGATTTTTTGAAAAACATTAGGGTTCCAAACAGATTAAGTAAAAGATATGCCCAACCTATTTTAGCATTCCTGTTAATTTCAGCAATCATGGATGCAGCCGATCTCGAACGAAAGCATGTAAATATGGCGTTCTTGTGCTTTTAGTTTCTTTAATAGTTTTAGCCGATCTCGAATGAAAGCACGTAAACAAAAGAGTCCCACTAAAGATAGGAAAGCCAACCCAAGCCACCAGCTTAAATCCAAGTAAATATTGATTAGTCTACCTTGAAAACACAACTCTAAAATGATTGGCCCAATTTGGATTATCCAAATTAAGGATTTCTAACCAAAACTTCATTAAAGCAGATTAAAGCAGACAAAGTGTTAAATGATCTAATATTGAGCTTTTGCCAACCATAATTTGTTGAATTTGGTCTAATACATAATTTGTTACGATATCATTGCTTGAGTTTTGTTAACATTTGGTTCAAAAGTTGGTGTTAATTATTTAATTTTTGTACTTGTGTTGCTGTATTTTTTTTCTAAACTTATCAGTTTCTGTAATTGACATACAAAGCAAGATGCTTTAGATGTGCTTTCAATTATTAGACATGCGTTATCTGGTAATTTATTTTTTATTTGTTTCCTTTGTTTCTAAACCAGGATGTCGCCGGAGTCTGTTCCGTTGGCAATGCCTCCAAGCATCGAGTGTGGAGAACAAGAAGAGGTGTGGAGTGGAGACATTGAACACGAAGAAGAGGTATGGAGTGGTCCTTCAAACAAAGACTGTGATGAGATAGAAACTACTAAGGATGGGAAGGAGGAAATAGAAAATTATGAAGATAAAGTTGAAGAACCGAAGGAAGGAATGGCATTTGACACATCGGATGACGCATATAGTTATTACTTAAGATATGCTAGAGAAAAAGGATTTGCTATTGCGAAAAGATCATCAAGAAAGGGAAGTGATGGAAAGTTGAGGCATATAGGATTTGAATGTTGCCGTGCTGGAAAGGCAAGGGTGAGAACAAGCAACCCGATCAAACCACGGCCACAAACAAAAATTGATTGTCCAGCTCACGTTACTGTTGGGATACACCCAGATGGAAAGTGGAGGTTAAACACTGTTGTGTTGAAGCACAATCATGAACAGAGCCAGGGAAAGGCAAGGTATTTCAAGTGCAATAGGGTACTGGATGAACATGTAAAAAGAAAGCTTGAATTGAATGATAAAGCCGGGATCCAAGTGTACAAGACTTATGACGCAGTTCAGATTGAGGCGGGAGGTCCTGATAAGCTTCCATATCTTAAGAAAGATTTGCGAAATCATTTGGACAAACAACGACGTTTACGACTTGTGGAAGGAGATGCTGAAGCGATGCATCGTTATTTCTTGAGAATGAAAGCCGACAATTCTGACTTCTTTTTTGCAATGGATTTGGATGAAGAGGGTCGACTAAGGAATGTATTTTGGGCTGATGCAAGGAGTAGGGCAGCTTGCAAGGTGTTCGGTGATGTTGTAACTTTTGACACAACGTACTTGGTAAATAAGCATGACATGCCTTTTGCTCCATTTGTAGGCGTGAACCATCATGGTCAGTCTATTTTATTGGGATGCGGGCTCATCTCCAATGAAGATACAAAGTCATTTTCATGGTTATTTGAGACTTGGAAGACGTGCATGTGGGGTTGTGCTCCGAAAGCAATGATTACTGACCAGTGTATGGCCATGAAAAATGCTTTAGAAATTGTATTCCCTGACACCCGACATCGGTGGTGCATATGGCATATCATGAAAAAGTTGCCCGAAAAATTAAATGGGTGCGATGCCTATGAGAATATTAGTTCGTGTATGCGTAAGGCAGTATGGAATTCATTGACAATAGAACAATTTGAGGATGCTTGGAATGGGTTCATCAAAAAATACGAGCTTCAAAGTAACCCATGGTTATCAGGGTTGTATCTGGAGAGGAAACGATGGGTTCCTGCTTATGTGAATGATTGCTTTTGGGCGGGAATGTCATCTACACAAAGAAGTGAGAGTATAAATTCATATTTTGATGGTTACATTCATTCAAAGACGACCTTGAAACAATTTGTAGAGTAGTATGAAAATGCATTGACCAATAAGGTGGAGAGTGAAAACCAAGAAGATGTGAAAAGTTGGCACACTTACATCCCGTTAGTAACTAAAAATGACTTGGAGAAGCAATTTCAAAGTGTTTACACGCATGAGAAGGTTAGAGAGTTTCATGATGAATTTTTCGGGAGACTTGAGTGTTCTTGTAGTCTAAAAAAAGAAAGCGTGTCCGAATATGAGGTGAAAGAGTGGATTACATATGGAGAAGGACAAGAGAGAAAGAGATTTCAAGTGCCATTTATTGTTGATTTTAATTCAGAAACTAATGAAGCACATTGTAATTGTCGATTGTTTGAGTTTAGAGGAATGGTTTGTAGACATCAACTGACGGTGTGGTGTCAAATGGGAGTTGAAAAAGTGCCTGAAAAGTATGTCTTGAGAAGATGGTGCAAAAATGTGAAGAGGGCCCATACTAAAGTTCGGATCAGTTACGATAAATACTCAACGTCAATTGAAGCGCATCGGCGTGACAACATGTGCAATCTCTTCATTGAGGTGTTCTCAAGAGAAGTATGACATGGTGATGACAAGAGTACGTGAGCTAAAACGAGAGTTGATGGAAGCTTCGGTCGTTTGTGAAAGTAATGTGGTTTCACTTGGTGATGACATGGGTACTCATATTGATCCTATTTCACTTGGAGATGGAGTTATAACTTCCAAACAGAGCACGAACATTCTTGACCCGGAAGGTCTTCGACGAAAAGGGAGACCGCCGTGCAAAAGGAAGAAAGGTGTTGTGGAAATCGCCGTTAAGAAAAAAAGAGAAACAAAAAAAAAGACATTGTCCAATGAAAAAGTCAAGGTATAAGTTCTTTATTATTTGTTGCTTACTAGTTAATTTTTTTGTTTGGTTCAATACTTAAAAGTTAATATTGACATTCAATGCATGTGTAATAGTTATATTTGCTGCTAATTTCAGAAGGTTGAGAAGATTGCGGTTGACCATGAGTTCGGGACACAAGAGAGTGTTGTAAATGTACATAGAAGAAACTTCATTTTTAATCGCACAATCTCTTGTTTCATGTAAAAGTTATTGATATCGTTCTTTATTGTTGGGCAGGGTCACCCAAACTACATGGGGCATTCAATGTGGCCAAACATGATACCTCATAACATGCAAGTGAATATGACACAAGGCGGAACCATCTTCCCATTTTCTCCAACTCTTTGCCCAACCGGAACAAGCTTGAACCAAGTTTGGAGAGGTCAATCAATTCTTGCGGGCAACCAATCTTGGGGAGGACAATCAAGTTTTATGGAAGACCGAGGTCGCTATTGGGGGGGACTACAACCAAATCTACTACAAACGCAAGGGCATGGATGTGAAGGACAACCAAGTTTCATTGATATGATGAATGCAGCGAATAATAGTGGAGAGTAGTTTACTTGATTGTTCTATGTATCATGTTTGGCCAATCTTGGGGAGGACAATCAAGTTTTATGTATTGTTATTTTGATTGGTCATGACATTGATGAATCTATAATAGTATTAGCATTACAACTGCTTTGTTGAACCTGTGAATGTTGCATGGTTGCAATGTGTTGAATTATATTGGATGAATGCAATTTATATTAGTCAAACGTATTGTGTCGTATCTTTATCCGTATCGTATCCATATCCGTATCGTATCCATATCCAGATCGTATCTTGAAAGATGTATTGTATCGTATCCATATCCGCCATTTAGGTTGAAAGATGTATTGTGTCGTATCCGTATCCGTATCGTATCCATATTTGTATCGTATCTTGAAAGATGTATTGTGTCGTATCCGTATTTTCTGAAAAATTCGACAGAGTTTCCTTTGTTTTTAGTCTAGCCCGGCGTCATAGCGTCTCAGACAGCAGCAGTAGCAACAGAAAAAGGGCAAAAACAGCAGTTCATGGCAAAACAATATTCCCATTGTTTCATAAATGTTTGAGCATTCCCATTGTTTCAAAAAATCAAGCCTTGCCTTAAGAGCTTCAGAACAACAAATCATCAAGAAAACCTATGTAGAGAAGTTCCAAGAAGTTGACACCGTAGTGATATTTGAATTTCATAACCAATACAACAATAAAAATGGAGTACAAACTTGTATCTTTTTAAACAAGCCATGAAACATTGTCAAATTGGAGCAAAAGCCATGAGCCGAACATCATCATCATCGTCTACCTAAGCTATATTACAAGCAAAATGAAAAAGAAAAACCTAAGTGTAGCTAGCATCTCTTCTTGGCTGGACTCTCCATACACCAACCGGAAATGGATTTTGGAGTTGTGGAACTGCTTTGTGCTCTTCCTCCCTTTTGCATAGCACCATTCAAAGTGGTGTCGTGGTACTCCTTGTTCTTGATCTTGGTAGGATTCTTCTAAAAATCTGAAAGTAGATCAACAAGTGATCAACATATCGGCCCCAGAACTGAACAAACGACTTTCATTACCCTCTCGCATGCTTCCAGACCTACCTAAGCTTAGAACAGAGTAATTCCCTCTTGGTTCATTAGGATAGTTGGCCGCAAACCCCACTGCAGGACTACTTGAATCAGTGACCTGTCAGCTTGCTTCAGTGTCTGAATCAACTAATTCTGAATCAGTGACCTGTCATCACCCAAATGAGAACAAGGCAAACAATTGAAAGCAACTCTTGTAATATGAGAATTATAGCGCCAGAGTAAAGAATCAGCCTCAAAACAAATAGTTTGGACAACTTTTCATTAATGCAGCTTCAATAAAGGAAGGCTCCCACAAAGGTGACACTTTTTTACCCTATAAAAAATGGAACAGGCAATAGAAATATTTATTTACTATGCATATCAAAATAACACAACAATACAAAATTCACTGAGCATTTATGCATGTAACCAGTGTGTACCATTTCTACATAGTCTCAGAGGGCTGCCATATTTTGTAGGGAAGCCCTATGGTACAGAGTCCACAATCCACATACCATTAACTGACATGCCATTAACTGGTGTATAACATAAACACTTCCCCAACTAACCACAATAGATCGTCGTAAAAATAACACAATATTCCATAACTAAATCGCATAACAAATAACCACAAGTTTGTAACGAGCCAGTCATCACCAAGGTGGAGACCTTTATAACTACAGCGCAAAATCCCATAAATCATAACTAACGCTACTAACAAATCACAAACAATCTCAGTGTAGCTTTCTCCTACCAACATTGAATGCCAATCACTGAAATTTACAGAACCCAAAAGTAAAATAATGTCATGACTAAAAGGACTTTATGGACTAAAACACATGTAAATTCACGGATTTCT
The DNA here is from genome assembly GCA_025413875.1 of Rhododendron molle. Taxonomy (NCBI): domain Eukaryota; kingdom Viridiplantae; phylum Streptophyta; class Magnoliopsida; order Ericales; family Ericaceae; genus Rhododendron; species Rhododendron molle. The sequence goes on along the minus strand of CM046389.1, from coordinate 20,983,603 downwards.
AGCCAGGTCATTCTCCTCACGTACATCACATCAACTAGAATACCATTTAGCGGAAACAACTTGCCTGTTGCCATTAGCCCCCTAAATTGTTCAACTTCAGTTACCCGCACATTAACTAAACACGGAAGCAGTGCCAAAAACTAGATAATTCAAAGCTCCAGACAGTGATCAAGCATTCAAAACACATTAACTCACTGAATTCCAAAACACCAATCCAATTTAGCAAATGAAATAAACAGAACTAGTCCTAAGCTTCTGAATCCAGATTTGATAAGGAGGAACCACGCAACTCAAGCAAATTATCGAAACCCTAGTGGGACCCGAGAGGACAATTTAGGGTTTATCGAAGAACCAAACAGAATGCAGCAATTGCGCTTCGAAAGTCGAATTAACTGAAAATCGCGAAGTTTGAGATGCTCGGAACGTACCGGCATTTTGTCAGGAATGCTACGTAATCTGTTTGGAACCCTAATTTTTTTCAAAAATCCTCCATTCATGAGAGAGATAGAGAGCGAGCATCATGAGAGAGAGAGAGAGAGAGAGAGAGAGAGAGAGAGAGAGAGAGACCTGGGTACGCACTGGTGGTCGTGAGTTGTGAAAACCCGACGATTTCGAATTAGTTTGGTCCTTTCTCTTGCCAGGAGTGGTGTCGCCAAAGGTGGATAAGGAGGGTTCGGTGGTGGTCGGCGGTGGCGGTGGTGGTGGTCGGCGGTGGTGATTCCCAGTTCTCCCTCCCTCTCTCTCTCTCCCTTCTGTAGAACGATAGGTTTGGGAATTGGGGGAAACGCGGAACGCAATCTGATTTTGAAATTTCAGATTTTTTGTTTTTTTTGTTTTTTTAAGGGGCGCCCCAAAACGACGTCGTTTTGGGGCGTGTAGTGGATGGTGTTGTGGATGATGTTGTGTATGTAGCATTCTTGTTTAAAAAATAAGATTTTGCTATTGGAGATGCTCATACCCAAAATGAGTTTTTCCTCAAATTGTGATCCATTTTTTTTAATCGGCAAAATCAACATTTTATTTGGAATAGGAAAAGGGGTTCCAACCAAAAGTTGGAAACATACAACCAGAGTGACAAAGCCCAATACAACATCTAAGGGCCTAAAGTGCCCAGATAAAATAAATGAAGCGCAAACCACCAGAAAGGCCTATAAAGCCCAAAATAATATATTAAAGCCCAGCCCAAAGAAAACCCAAAACAGGTTTTGGCCCTAGAACTACAAAAATGTTGCCGCCCACCGCTTCAAACAGAACATCCACCACCACCGGTTAACACACCTGACTTCTACCTAGCCACCCACGAAAATGGAACTCGGAACCTAGACAACACCAAAATTGCCGCGGACGCTCACCAAGCCGTTAGGCGAGAACCGGGCCGTTCAACAACAACCATAATGGGAGCCAACATTGACCGCTTCGTCAAGACCCGAAATAACCCTTGTCGTTAAGAAAATCGGAGACCAAACAGTAACTCTGACCGGGAAACAAAAGGCAGACTAACAGCCAATAGGGGTGCACAAGAAACCGATCCGATCTGTAAAACCGGTCCGATCCGGACCGAATCGTCCGATTTGGTCCGGTTCTGTGGTTCATTGGTTAGGTTATGGTTCCAAAAAACTAAAAACCGTTAATTTTGGTTCGATTACTGGTTCTCAATGAAAAAACCGTGGATAGAACCGAACCGGACCGCATATAACACACACACATATAATATGTATAAGTGTAATTAAATATTTATTTGGATTTGGTAAGTTACTCAAATCAATTTATTTAGAAAAAATATATCATTTGTTAGAAAAGGTTTTAAAATACTATTAAAATTATAGGAATCCAAACTCCTCAGAATTTTTATTGTAGTGAATACACCCAATATTTAGTGTTTTGAATTTTTAATTTTTGTGAACAAATGTTTGGATGCTAATTGGATAGAACCGGAACTGAATCGAAATCGGGCCGGTTTTGCGATTAGGTTCTGGTTAGGTTCTATGCTAATATTAGTTAGGTTTTGGTTCCCAATTTTCTAGAACTGTAAGGAATGGTCCAGTTACTGGTTTTCTAGAGAATCGGACCAATCCGGACCATGTACACCTCTAACAGCCAAGAAAAATGAGGGCAAGCATGACGAGGGTAAGGGGTCGAAAACAAAAGAGGGGAGAAGGAGAGAAAACTTGGGATTGAGGACCATACTAGAGCCTACCTCGTCGGACGATCGAACCCCCTGACGTGCAGCCACTGTGAAGTGCACTAATCCGGCTCCTAAAAATGGCTAGAGGAGAAATAATCGCTGAAATCCAAAGACGCTAGCACCGCCACTGGAAGCCGCCATCATCGTGCCTTGCCAATTGATTTTATGAATGAAAAAAAAAAATCCGAAGGCAACATGGAAGAAAGGGGGAGAAAACAGAAAGGGAAAGAGGAGAGATAAGACAAAAAGAGAAGGGGAGGGGAGGAAGGGAGCTCGGGGGATGAAGGGAAAGTTGACGCCTCCCCCCAAGTGGCAGAAGAAACCCTATGGAGCCTGACTTTTCGATTCTTAGAGAGAGAAATAAAGAAATATGCTTGTACCAAAACATGTCAATGTTAACTTTTAATTTGACCCAAATTTGGAGAAAAAAAAGGGCAAGGATTGGAGATGCTCACAGATGGGGGGAAAGATGCAACGTACTTATAAAACTCAAGGGGCGGGTGGGCATTTGTAGAAACTCATGTGTGGAAAAATTGTCATGGCTGCAAAGCTCAGGGAGGTGGTGTTAATTTACCCAAAACTCAAATAAGAACACAACAAAAAACAAAACAAAAAAAAAACATAGAACAAAATTACGAAAACATTAATCCCAAAAAACACAATGCAAGTTCCCATAGACTTGACGAAACATGAATGAGAATCAGTAAACATTAAAAACCCAATTCCTTGTCAATAAAAAAATTTCAAGAAACAAAAAATAGCAAAAGGGAAAAAAAAAAAATAGAAAACAAGAAAATAACAAGAAGATGGAATGTGCAGCCAGAAGCAAGAACATTTGTTCTATTTTCCTCCATTTAATTACGCTTTCCTCAATCTTTCACAATTATTCCTTTGATCCTAGTCCTGCCTCACACCAGATTTTTTCCTCCATCTATATGTATAATTATATATTTTGTCAAATTTTTGCCACAAGTCGTCTCCCCTTGGGATTTCTAGACCGAGAGAGAGAGAGAGAGAGGGGGGATCATCCCATTATACATATCGTTTGCTTCTCTAACAGAAAGCCCTAGTTTTTGTTTTTTGGGTCTCGATTTGTAGGGTTTGAAGAGAAAACAAAAAAAACTGCGGTTGTTGATCTTCAATGGAGGCTGCTTCAGAGGGAGAGAAGAAGCCCAAACGCCAGATGAAGACCCCTTATCAGCTGGAAATCCTCGAAAAAACCTACGCCTGTATGTATAATTCCACCCATATTGATGTGTTTGTATGAATCTTGATTTGTGTGATTAGGTTTTGAGTAGTGGGTTCTTGTTTCTGTTGCGTTTTAAAGAGGAGACATATATGTGAATATATAGGTATGTAATTTGTAGGAATGTAAACATGTATGCATGAATGGTCATCTTGATATGTGTTTGTATAATTCCATCCATAGATATGTGTTTGTATGAATCTTGATTCTTGTGATTTCGTTTATGGGTAGTGGGTTATTGTTTCTGTTGCGTTTTAAAGAGGAGACATATATGTATATATCTATATATGTGTAATGTGTAGGAATGTGAACATGTATGCATGAATGGTGATCTGCGCGATGATGTTTTCGATAGATGTGCTTTTTGTTCTTGAGGCGTTTTGCATCGGAGACGTATCTGTTTACATATGTAAGCACTAGACGCCTGCGCGCACGTGTTATGTAAAAGAGGAAAAGTGAAAAATCTTGAATGGAGATCAATCCGTGATGAAATCGTGGATGTGAAAGTAGAAAAAGAGGAGAAGAAACCAAGAAAATTAGGGTGACATTTTTTTTTTCCTTTTCTTGCCAGTTTCTTCGTTAAAGGGATAGTTAAGGAAATTAAAAGTGTGAGCCGGCTTCATTACAGCCATTCACACCAAGAGTGGATTTATATGTATGTCAATGTGTGGCCGTGTGCTTATTTGTATGTATGGTGAGTTCAGTGATGATGTTTCTGATTGATTTGTTCTGCTTCTTGTGCATTTTGCAGTGGAGACATATCCGTCAGAGGAGATTAGGGTGGATCTGTCAGAGAGATTAGGGCTGACAGATAGGCAGTTGCAGATGTGGTTTTGCCACAGAAGGTTGAAGGATAAGAAGGATATGGAGAAAGCGAAGACGGATAATTTTGATTCTACTAGAGATGAGTTTATTGCTTCTGAAAGAGGTGGGAATCATGGATCAAGGTTTGGGTCGGGTTCAGGGTCAGCCTCGGGATCAGGGTCGGGTTCGAGTCATTTCGAATATGGGGATGGTGTGCCGATGGAAGGAAGGTATTATGGGTCACCAAGGTCGGTAATGGAGAGTAGAGTGATAGCTTGTGTGGAGGCACAGCTCGGAGAGCCGTTGAGGGAGGATGGGCCAATTCTTGGGATGGAGTTTGATGAACTTCCACCCGGCGCATTTGGGGCTCCTATAGGTATTTATTATCGTCTATTTTATTATTAAACTAGTTAGAAGTATGATTTAGAATATCTAGGGTGGTGAGTTTGATTTTGAGGCTCCTATAGGTACTTATTGTGTTTGTTTGGTACTTAGAAACTGTAATCGTATTTGTGGTTGGGGTATGCTCGTGCAACAATGAATTTTGTATTTTTTACACCTTTGTTAGTCTTGTTGCCTATTTTTTTTTTTATGAAAAGTAATTTGAAATATTAGTGCCTTGTTGCCTATTTTGAAGTACATCTTTCTATTGTGCCAGTTAATTTGGTTAAATTTAGGGTTTCTCTAATGATTTGGAAGCATTCTGTAATGATTTTAAGAACTTAGCTTGGCAAGCCTGATAGTTGGTCAAAGGCATGTTTCATTGCAATAAATCATTGTGTTGCTTGTTCTATGAGGTGGTGAGTGGTGAACACAGGGGCATGCTGCATATTAATACGGTTGCTTACTGTGCTTTTTCATTTTGGAATAGTAGTCCTTGCAAGTGTTTGGTGTAATTTTGTCCTACTTTCAATGGGGAATATCATAATTGAGTTCCTTAAATTGGTGCAAATAATTTTACCAAAAAATGGCAGAAGTTTTTGTAAAGGATGAAGGGGAGGGATTATAAAGGAGTAACAAAAGGGATCCTTCTGTTACTTTTAATTGAGAGCAAAAGGAAAAGAAGAAAAATTGCACAAATGCCCATTGATGAAACTTGTGGTTGTCAGTTGAATAATAAGCTGGGTTAATTATCTCCAAGGTCCATGATTGCTTTGATGAGAAAACTTCGATGTGCTGTAAAATTAGTAACTTGAAGAATCTGCTTCCTTTTAGTTGTTATTCTACTTCTATGTTTGCCCTAGAAATGTCACCTTATCGTCAGCATCATGTAGCTGGTCTCTAGCCAATATGATTTTTCAATTAATTTCATGCCTTTCCTATTTTGTGCTAACTTTTTGGTTTTCCTTGCGGAGTAGTGATGGCAAAGCAGCTGGAACAATCGTTTGGGGAATGTGATTTGAAGCCGATCAAAGTTGGTTCTCTCTCTCTCTCTCTCTCCGTGCAAGAATTTTCTCATTGTTTTATGTTATAGAAGGATTGTATGAAGAAGGAACTGCCCATAGTTCACTATATGGTTGGCTTTAGTCTTTCAAGGCTTGGAGTTTTAGGGTTTTAATTTAATGAGAGAAACTAAGCTTGTAGGTTTCATAGATCAAAGGGCTTCATTGTGTTTTGCACTGCAATTCTTGCTAAAAACACTAAAGAAAACATGAAAGATACTTGGGTCTTCTGGATAAAGTACAGCTTGACGTTTTGATTTGTTTCTCCTCCAGGCTGGTAAGATGGGTCACCGTGAATATCTTCTCGACAGTATCAAATCTGATGCATACGAAGGACTTATGCCGTATAACCTCTATGATTCGCCTGTTGGTTGTCCTGGTGCCAATGCTTCTTTACCTCTGCTTGGTAATGGACAACTGTCCTGTGGATTTGGAGTCCAAGGCCGGGTACCTAGTCAAAGCTTATCATCTCAACTAGATAGAAAGGGACATTTTTCATCACCTTCTGGGGATAATAATTGTACTCAACATATGGAGGTCTCAATAAACATGCAAATGGATGCTCCGGACTATATGGATCCAGTTGGAGCGCCAGAAATTACAGAGGCATTTGACAGGAACACTTCAAAAAGTAAACATGGTTTGTCGGTGGATAAAAAACGCAAGGTAATGTTAAGCTGTTGCTATTTTGTTTCACACAATGTATTGGTAATTGATAGTAATGCTTGGTTTCCTCCAGCAGAGTAATGAAGGTAGATTTGGAAGACAAGGTGAACCCCCTGAAAAAAGGATCCAGAAAGACCTTGACAAACAAGATACCTTGAGGCATAAGGTTTGGTCTTATCTGTCCTTTTTTGTAACTAATTTTTAACATCCGAGTATGGGAGAAAAGGAAAAGAAATTGATAGAACAGGACAAATAGACCCTTTTCAAACTAATGTTCTCTATTTCTTTGGCAAGAGAGATGAGCAAATAAGGAGGGAGATGGAGAAGCAAGAACGTGAAAAGCGGAAGGAAGAAGAGAGGATGATCCGCGAAAAGCAACGACAGCAAGAGAGATTTCAACGGGAGGAAAGACGTGAAAATGAAAGGAGGGAGAAATTTTTACTGAAGGAATCTTTGAAAGTACATTTGAGAAACAAATGTTGCAAGCTTTTTGTTTTAGTTGTAACCTTCCTTCTCCAAACAAATAGTGGTTATGAAAACTCACTCTCGTTTTTCCTCCATTTTTTGTTTGTCAAGGCTGAGAGGAGGCAGCAAAAAGAAGAGCTTCGCAGAGAGAAGGAAGAAGCAAGACTGAAAGCTGCATCTGAGAGGGCAACAACCCGCAGACTTGCTAGGGAATCCATGGAGCTAATTGAGGATGATCGGTTGGAGTTAATGGAATTGGCTGCTTCGAGAAAGGGATTACCCTCAATAGTTTCTCTTGACCATGACACTATGCAAAACCTCGAGTCTTTCAGAGGTGGGTGGTGTTTGACATACTCCCATGAGAACTTTTTCACCATCTTTATAACTTGGGTGCTTTTGCAACTGTAGGCCGTGTACAGGGTTTAAGATTATCTTGAATAGAGTAAATTGAGACAAAAATACAACATTCAATTTTGCAAAGAATCAGGCTTTAACATGAGCATGTAAAAGTTTTCTTTCTTGTCTGGGAAAATGACGGCCAAGGACGTGTTTTGATAATTAATACCTGTCAAGGACATTTTCAGCATTAACAAATGTTCTTAGCTTGTCCTTGGCGGGTATTAATTATCAAAACACATCCTGGGCCGTCATTTTCCCTTCTTGGTTTTCCCTTTTGCTTAACAAGTAGAACAATTGTGTTCTTTTCCTTCCTACCCATTTTCTAATTATCTGGTTATGCAATGCCATGAGATGATCAATCCGGTCTACTTCACTCACCTTGGAATTGAGTTATTGTTTTAACACCGGTAGGCACTCTCCGTATAGTACAATATGCACAGTTCAGAGCATAGATTATCTATACTGTATACTAAAGAGGTGTAGTCCGCTTGGCACTACCTCTTTTTTTTCTGAGATGATAAAACAAAATCACACGAAAATTTGCGTTACACTCCACTTCTCTTTTCTCACACTCTTTCCTTCCTCGACCCTATTGCGCACCACTTCTTTAATATTTGCATGTGGTTTAAAAAAATTATGTTAAAAGGTATACGCATGGTAAAACATAGCATTAGTTTTCCTTGCTCCCGTGCGTAGTACAGGTACAATGCTTCTTGTTCATACATACAAGTCTTCTTCCAAGAAGTCGAAAGGCGCCCCTGAAAAATGGTAAAGGGATGCAACCCAGGTACTGACAAGTGAGCAGCAGAAACCATAAAATGACAAGATTCTTGTGCGGAATTAAATTCGTTGAGTTATGTAAATGGGCCATACGCTGGTGGAGTGTCTCAAACATTTCACGAACTTGTCTTTGGTGCATTTTATAGATTCGACTTGTCTTAATCTTGCGTCTTTTATTCTGAAACTATGGCTTTCATGTTTCACAAGTTGTCCAGTTGTATAAGTAGCTACCTTGTTGACTTAAATGTGTTTATCGATCTGTTCAACTTATTTTTGAAATCTCATGAATTGCTAATTAAAGTTTCCTGCTTCAGATTCTATGGCTTCTTTCCCTCCTGAGTCTGTGCTGTTGAAAAGACCATTTTCAGTTCCACCCTGGACTGATTCAGAGGAGAACATCGGGGACCTTCTAATGGTATGTCCCATGACATTTTTCTTTTTGTTTATTTCTTGCTGAGAGCGTGTATTGAGACAAACATGTAGGGCGCATCTCATGTACATGGTATTTTGGATACTTTGTATTGGCGACTGCGCTGTAAGCTTTCATTTTCAATGCCACTCAAGCACCTTCCTTTCTTTTGTCAAAATGAGATGTTCCTAGCTCGTTCCTTAATGTAAGCCTTCTCACGTTTTGTAGATCATCTGTAATGGGGAAGCACATCGGTTGATTAGCTTAATACGTCTATTGCTTGAAACGTAACCATCGTCTCCGTGTCAGGATATGTATACTGCACTTTGTGGTGGAAGAAGTTTTATTTGAAGTTCATTAATGGTGTTCTTCTATTGCTGTGTGAAACTACAAAAATTATTTAATTCTTGTTTGCTATGTATTTGCTCAGGTAGCACATATACATTTGTTCATTAATTGGAAATGTAACTCGAACAAAATACCGTAATGCCTTTATTAACTTTTGTGATTACGTCATTCACAAAAGTGTTCCAACACAATCCGTTTCATCATTCATGTCTTATACTCAGTAATCGACATCTATCCCTGATTCACACAGGAAAAAAAACTTTCATAAGTTTTACCTAGTGCCTAAGTCTTGGCTAGTTGGCTTACATCCCAGTGTGTCCTGTGAGAATTCATAGTGTGGGCCGAGAGTGTCTAGTGCGTGATTTAGAGTGTCCTCGGAGTGTCCAACGGGAAAACATTGGAAAAAATAGGACACTTTTGATTTGAGTGTCAGGCACGTGTCCGTAGAGTGTGACCGACAAAGTGGTCGACCCCGGTATGTGACCTTTGTCAAAGTGGCCGTGCTTCATAGGCTAGGTCTCTATGTGATATCCTAGAAAACCGAAGAAGTATGCTTATTGTGTCATATTTGGAGTTAACCCCCATTCCTATCTGGCCCTGGTTTCTTAGGTAGTACTAAACTCTAATTCTTCCATCTGATAATCTCCCTGAGTCTAGTTAGAGGTAGCAACAACAGAATGCATAACTCCTCATTACATGACATACTTAAAAAGGAAGGTAAGTGTATGTGCTTTGTTCATATAGGTTCACTCAGGAGAAAGATTTGTTGAAGCTGTGAATTTGGGGCTCTAATTCTTATCATTGTGGTTGGCTTTTCAGGTGTGGAGTTTCTGCATGACGTTTGCGGACGTTCTGGAGCTTTGGCCTTTTACACTGGATGAACTTGTTCAAGGCTTTCATGACTATGTAAGTTTCTTGGAAGGTCTTTATTTGAGTTATCTGGCCAAAATATTGTAATCCTTAATTTGCCGGGTATTCATGTTGCATGTTATTCTTAGGATTCGAGATTATTGGGCGAGATACACATTGCTCTTCTGAAATCGATTATCAAAGATATTGAAGACGTTGCAAGAACTCCCTCCACTGTGGTGGGAACAAATCAATATAGTTCTGCTAATCCTGAAGGTGGACATCCACGGATTGTTGAAGGGGTATCCTCTAGCTGATGTCACATCTAACGCCATATTTGTATCTTGGAATTAACCTCTAGCTGATGTCACATCTAAAGCCATATTTGTATCTTGGAATAAAGTTTCATTCTTGTTACTGAAGTTTCTGTTTATTTTGGCTTCCTCTAGGCATATCTATGGGGCTTTGACATATGCCACTGGAAGAACCGCCTAAATCCATTGACATGGCCTGAAATATTGCGGCAATTTGCATTATCAGCAGGCTTTGGACCACGCTTGAAGAAAAAAAGAATTGAAAAGCCAGGCTTGCCTGACCATGTTGAGGTTTTCCCCCCTTTTAACTTTTTTGGTGTGGCATATTTCACCTTCTATTTCTGTGCTTGAGATAATATGCAAAAGTATCCAGGTTAATTTCGTCAGAGTTGGCTTAGTAAATATGCCTTCAAGATTACAATCAGAGTGCATCAGAGAATCAGATATATAGCTCTTGATAATTGGAGCACAGGGGAGGGTATTTAGTTTTGTATTGCATTTATTTTTTAGATGGATAACAAAGTATGCATCTATACACTACTTTATTCTGGAAAGGGAAAAGATAAATGCAGTAATGCTAACTGTGCTGTTTTACACAGCGTTACTGACATCCCCATTGTGGATTGCAGTAATTCATGCAAGACATGATAATTAAAATTATTTGTGTGGCACCATTAGAAGACTCTTGGATGATTCCATGCTAGATGTTGTTTTTCCAAAAATGGAATTTTTAACTGGTCTTCTTACACATCTGGGCTTGGCTGTATGCTTATATCATATGCTATACGTATATAGGTGTGTGTGTGTAAGTGTGTGCTTGCGCTTTTGTATGTTTATTAAGTTATTTTTGATAGGCTTGTGTGTTTATTAAGTTAATACTTAAGATCGGATCTAGTAGCATTCCCGATAAATTAAAGGTGGCATTGCTTGGAAGAATGGTAATAGGTCAGCCTGCCAAGTATGATATTGCAAATTCAATTCTAATGCAGCCATTGATTGCACATAGCAGGTTGAGGTCTGTACCAAGTGTAAACACCCAGCAAGCTCTGACAATGGGGACATTTCTGGAAGAATGGCCTTGAGGTTTGTTAGGGAATTCATTACTTGATAAGCTTGGGTGAGCATGCTAAATTGCTAATGTCGATGGTTTATATGAAACTAGGATCGGGTAGTGGTTTTGGGGAACTCTAGGAGTTGAATGGCGAGGTAGCTTGTTGGAACCTCTACAACAGATGCAGAAATGAAAAATGGTGGTTATGGAGGATAAGAGAGAAGCTTTGTCTTCAAGCATGTGATACACACACTTTTCATACACACAACTCGTATGGGTATGGTATATGGATTTGTTCGTAAAGAGACATTCGGGAGGCGACTAATCGCTTCTGGCGAGAGCTACATAGAGAAGATCCTCTTCTGTTTTTAAATGGATACTTTTGAGGAGTTCTTTCCTTTTTCTTTTGAGAAAAAGAACATTTGGAGTAAAACTGTCGGTGCAATATAGGAAGACATTATATCAAACCTGAGCCACCTGCACCAAGTCCACGTAGCCAAAAGCAAACAAGGGAAAAGGTGGGCTTTTGGAGGATACTGGTCGTGGTCAGCCGCTAACAATCTCTTCAACCTTCTTTCGGCAAATCCGGTGTGTTGCTTCTGCACAGTTTGTCACTAGGGGGATGAAAAAGTCCTTTTAAAAAAACCCAAAGAATGCAGGAACAATCCAGCCTGTTGTCTGTAATCTGTTGCCAATTTGCCATCTATGGAGCAGACTGGGAACAAGGTTTAAAGGAGCGGGCGTTGAAGTTGAGCCTGCTTTGTATTCGTCAAGTGCTACACATGGTCTGATGTTATTGTAAGATCAAATCTGCCACTTCTGGCCTGCTTCCATCTGGACCATCCCACCTCCTCTTCACTGGAAATGGCAGTTCGCATTATTGATATATTGAGTCTATGTGTAGGGAGGAACTGGCAGATATTATTCAGTATGAAGGATTGCGATTGTGAGCTGATTTTCCTCACTCGCATGCCCATGTGCACCCGATTGTTTGGTATAATCATGTTCGTAATTGAAGATGGAGCTAATAGGACTTACTTTGGCTGGCAGATATGCTAGAACTATCATAAACTAATTGCATATCAAATATCAAGATAGCACTGCCATTGTACAGTTCACTAACGGGGTTTTTCCCTTCTAATAGAACTTTAAGTTTGTTCATGACATGTGACGCATAATCTTAGTTGCAGGAACCTCCAATGTGGGTGGCGAATCCAACCTCGGAACCTCGCTCCCGCGCTCCCAAGTCAAGAACCTCGCTTCCATTGAGAAGGAACCCGCTCCCAACTAGGATAGAACCTCTTAGGCATGTAAATCCCAAAAAAAAAATAAATAAATAAATAAAAGATACCAAGCAAGATAAAAGACAAAGTAATGATAAGATATTAGAAAAAAACTTAAATTTGCTCAATTAGATAATATAACCACAATATTACGTAGTCACTAAGACAGTCTTTGCAATTGACATGAATGACGCATAATAATATTTACTTGCATTACATATTTTCATGTATTATTCCTAAACCGATCGCGCTCCCGCCTCCTCTTGTTGCAACTAACATATGGAGAACAACTGGAATCACATATTAAAACTATAAATATTTTTATGTTTTGTAATTTAAGTGGTAGAATAATATTTTCTCTTTGACATCTAACTACATTAAAATACATAAAAATAAATAATTTTTCCTAAACGCTCCTGACGGTGCTCCCACACTTCTATGATCATCCGAGCCCCCGCACCCTCTTTGTGCAACTAAGCGCACGATAAAGATTATTTAAACTTTTTTTGAGTTTTTTGTTTGCCTTGTATAGAACAGTGCTAATAGTGCTCTTTATTCAGGCTAAAGGTTGCGAAGATATAGTTTCCATTCTACGAAATGGTTCTGCAGCTGAGAATGCTGTTGCAATTATGCAAGAGAAAGGGTTTCCTCTTCAACGCAGATCAAGGCATCGGTTGACTCCCGGAACAGTCAAATTTGCAGCTTATCATGTTCTTTCTTTTGAAGGAAGCAAGGGCATGAATGTGTTAGACCTTGCAAAAAAGATTCAGGTATGATATTATTTTTGAATGGCTCATTTTACCCCTTACCTTTTCCTGATTTCCTTGCGTTTGCTTGAAGAAATCTGGACTTCGTGACCTAACATCAAGCAAGACACCAGAGGCCTCTATTTCAGTTGCCTTATCAAGAGATCCAGTTCTTTTTGAAAGAGTAGCTCCTTCGACATATTGCGTACGGCTTCCTTTCAGAAAAGATCCTGATGATTCTGAGGCAATACTAGCAGCAGCCAGAGAGAAAATAAAGCGATATGAAAATGGTTTCTTAGCTGGGGAAAACAAAGATCCTGAGGATGTTGAAAGAGAAGACGACTCGGAAGGCGAAGGTGCTGATGAGGTTCCTGAAGTTCATGATTTAGGTTCTCCAAATGCAAACCAAAACAGCAGCAACAGTTTTGAATTTGGCACTTGCTCAGGAAATGGAAAGGAGAGTTTAGTAGACGATGTCGCATTAAATCTGCAAAACGAGCCTTATACTGCTGGTAAGAATCATTTTCTGTTTCTCCTTAGATGACTCATTTTCTTCCTTCTCTAAGGGTACAAGGACCAAAAGTTTCAGGCACTCTTGTCAATCAATTTGTTGATGTTTCTGGTAAAGAAAATGGTGCAAGTGTGCCTGGTCAAGGAGATACAGAGATTGATGAAAGCAAGTCAGGTCAACCATGGGTTCTAGGGCTTACTGAAGGGGAATATTCAGATCTTTCTGTTGAAGAGCGTCTCAAAGCTCTTGTTGCCTTAGTTGGCATTGCCAATGAAGGAAACTCTATCCGTTCTGTTCTTGAGGTAACAATCGTTGGATTTTTATATGTTAATTGTTAAATTGCTTACTCATTCCATCCCCTTTTGTTAGTCTGTGTTTCTATTTGGGATGTCCCAAAATGCCTGTCCATTTGGAAACATAAGATTTAGGTCTACAATAGTGTAAGTTCTAACTCTTCCAAGAATGGTTTAAGGGGGGTAATATTGGCAATAAGCACTTTTTTTTTATTGGATTTGACTGCATTGAATACATGTTCTCTTAAGAATTGAACTCCCAGAAGCGATCAACGGAAGGGAACTGCGGTTGTATTATTGTAGCAATGCAAGAAAGAAGATTGGTCCTTTTTCTGCCTTTTCATGTTGAGAGTTTTGCAGGATCGCTTGGATGCTGCAAATGCTCTTAAAAAGCAAATGTTGGCAGAGGTACACTTGGATAAAAAGCGCATCAAAGATGAGAGTATACCTAAGTTCCATTCCTCTTCTTTTGCTGGAAATGACGCTGAAATAAAGCAAAACTGTGCTGCAGCAGAGAGCAGCCAAAGCCCATTGACTGGTGTCGATAACAGTATTTACAATCCGGCCATAACCACTACCGCAAAGGAAGAGCCTTTTATTGGGGCGGATAGGATCCTGGTGGAACCCGAAGCCTCCATGGGTCAAATTGGTTCCTCAAATCAGCAAAATGGTTATGCTGCAGAAAGGACACGCTTGCAGTTGAAATCTTATATTGGCCACAGAGCAGAAGAGATGTACGTATACAGGTCTCTACCTCTTGGGCTAGATCGAAGGCGTAATCGTTACTGGCAATTTGTTGCATCTGCCTCTAGACATGATCCTGGCTCTGGAAGGATCTTTTTTGAATCACCTGATGGCTATTGGAGGCTTTTTGATTCTGAAGAGGTACACTTCTGCAAATAGCTATAGCTGCTATACTTATGTGATCTATAACTACAGTGTCTCAAAACTTGATTGGATATAGGTGTTTTGCTATGTTTGTTTCTTGGAGACAAAAGAGGTCGGGGCCTTTTGGTTTTATATGTTTCTAATTGCTTGAGTACTTCACCCTAAGGATTGGATTTCTATTGGTGTATGGGAGATAGGGACCTTCAGGAAGCGGTATCTATTCTCTGATTGCTGGCTGATTGATATTAGAAAAGCATTTGTATTGAATTTCATCTGCATGAGCTACGAACGGGGCTGTTCGCCCACATGAACTTGTGCATAGAGATGTTCAACAAAATGTTGAAGAAAGTTGCGGTACAGAAAGGAGAATAATCGTCTTTGTCTGGTCATAATTAACCTGACTCTCATTTTAGAGTCAATGTACTAATAGTATGTTTTGCAATGTGGCGTATCATTTTGAGGTTTACTAGTGCTAGGGTGTTTGGCTCACTTTGTTCTGTTCCTGTGAGACTACTGCCCACTCAAGATGTTTGACTCATGCTTCATAGCTGTACTCGTATTTCTGCATTCTTTGTTATACTCTGACGATATCTCGGTGGATTTTCATGTGGTCAAAGATAGCGTTGTCAATGATCTGAAAGTTAATCCTGAGTGTTAGCACATTCTTTATGATCCTCAATTAACACATGGAGAGTCTGATTGTAATTTCAACATGTTTTTTGTCGATGTTTTGCATCGGTTAGCTGTCTGTTTCTGATGGGATTATTCTACATGTAGGCATTTGATGCTCTTTTGGCATCGTTGGACACCCGTGGGATCAGAGAATCTCATTTGCATACAATGCTGGAATACATTGAGAAGTCTTTCAAGGAAAGTCTCAGAAGGCATTCACAAAGTGCTAGTATTGTCGACAGAAAAGGAAGTATAGTAAATGAAGATGCTGAAATGGATTGTAGTCCTGCCCAAGACAGCCCTAGTAGTACGGTTTCTGGTTCAAATTCTAATACCTGTGAACCATCGTTCTCTTTTAAAATTGAGCTTGGGAAGAACGAAACCGAGAAAAAGGCTGTTATGGAAAGATATCAAGAGTTCCAGAGGTGGATGTGGAAAGAATGCTTTGATTCATCAACTCTCTGTGCTATGAGATATGGAGAGAAAAGATGCAGGCCACTGATGGGAATATGTGATTTTTGTCTTGACTCTTTTATGGTTGAAAACGAGCTCTGCCCTTCTTGCTACAGGCCATTTGGTACCTCTGATAACAAGACTACTCTTTCTGAACAGTTTGAAGATAAAAGAAAAATAAGCCCCAGAAACTATAACCTTTCAAAAGCTTCTCATCCCTTGAGAATCAGATTGCTCAGGGCCTTGCTAACATTCGTTGAGGTGAGGAACATCTACTTTGGAGAACAGTTCTATAGGAATTTAGAACCTTAGTCATGTAATCCTTCAGTAGGGCCCTGCGCTCACGCCCTCCATCCTTACTCTGTGCTCGCGCTTTCAATCCTCACTCTCTCGAATTTTAGTAGTTTTTAAAAGACGTTTTTATGCTTGCTCGTGCGCATTATGTGACTTGGATTAGAAGTTTTGAACTTTTTTTTTTTTTTTTTTGTGTGAAAATTATCAGTTAAGCTACTAGGCCTATTTTCTGGCATCTTGTGTGTAGTTCTCTTTTTCCAGTTTTGACTATGCTCACATTTTTGGAATGACAGGTTTCAGTTCCATCAGAGGGTCTTCAATCTTCTTGGATGGAGCAATGTAGGAAGGCTTGGGGTATTAAGTTACATGCCTCACTGTCTGCTGAGGATCTTCTACAGGTTTTATTAATTTTCGGAGTTCTATTCTCATACTTTTGGTTGAACATTTTTGTGCCTTGTTTTCTTCCTTTCAATCTTTTGTTCTTCCTATTTGATTTGTAAGATGCCCTTGTATACTTCCAGTGCTGAAGTTTTTTTGTGACTTTCTGCTCTTTCTTATCGACCTTTGATTATCTGTGTAAGTGAAGTATCTCTTTCAGAATGTCAAAGCATGTACAACATGATATTTTTTCATAAAAGAGACTGGGGATCCATTTTAATTCATAATGTAACAATTTTTCTGGAAGATTGAAGTTGCCATATTTGGTGGACATGATTTGTTGATTGAGCTTGCGTAGTTGTACTTAAGTTTTTAGTGATTCTCTGCAATGTGCTCAAGCACTTGGTTGGCGACATACGTTTTGGATTTTGGATTCTAATATTATCCTATTTCTCTCTACACTCATTACCTACAAATCCAAATCCAAAATCCCAAAACGAAGAGGGTCTTTTTGGCTGAGCCATAGCAATGAGTATCTACTTAGTATTCTGAGCTTATAAGCCTTTTTTTGGAGGGGAAGGAGAATGGGAAATTCCATTTTCAAAAAAGATAGATAAAGGGGGATGGGTGGGCGAAAATGACTTGGATGGGTTGGATCTCTCTCTCTCTCTCTCTCTCTCTCTCTCATATGACCTAGGGCTTGGAGTGGGTTCCTTAAATAACGTTGAAAGACTAACTATGAAATGTTTGGAATCGAGCTTATGACAGTGTTCACTGTTCCACTTTCTGAGTGCCATTATTTCTTGATGTCAGAAGACTAGTGTGTTGATTGGTGAGTATACACACCTTAGACTATATGCATCTATAACTGCCGGGAGAGTTTTTTTTGGATAAGTAATAACTGCCAGGAGAAACTTAATATGCTGGAACCACTAAAGTTGTAGTATGGTGTCCAATCAGGACTTTGTAGACCTAGCAGCTAAGCAACCAATCCTTTCAATGAGAAAATATTGAAAACTATATTGGGTGTCATGTACTAATGGTCATTTTTTGTTTGTTTGAATGACATCTACTATTAGTCATTCTTTGTTTGAATGACCTCAATTTTAAACTTTATTTGCAGATTTTGACGGAGTTTGAAGTTGTCATCAAACGGGGTTTTTTATCGACAAACTTCGAAACAACAGACGAATTATTGGCATCCTCTGCTGTATCAGGGAGAGGTGCTAATCCTGGATCAGTTCCTCAACTTCCTTGGATACCACAGACCACTGCTGCTGTTGCTCTCAGGCTTTTAGAGCTTGATGGCTCTATTTCCTACAACCTAGATCAGAAGGTCGAGATTCTTGAAAACAAGGAAGGAGAAAGTTTCACAGTTGAGTCTTTCTTCTTTCTCTTCTCTCGCTCTTTTTCCGTTGTTGGGTATTTTTGGTCTTCTTATAGGCCCTGTTCAGCTGTTAGGGAAAGAAATTAAGGTAAAGGAATGTCTAAGTTTCCTGCGATTTGGACTGTTTAGGTAGCAAGGAACTTGTGAGACCCCCTTCTTTGAACTTTCCTACTAGGTGCTTGCTCGACCAAAGTGTGTCGTAGTAAAGATTGCCCTAAGCGTAGGGCTAGGTTGGTTGTAGCATAATAAACTCGGAAGTCCGATGTCGAATCCACAGGGAGCCAATGGAGCTAGGCCGGTGGTTTGATTTACGAAGGGTTTTTAGCATTAGGACCGCCAACTTGTAGATTTAGCGTTAAGACAGCCAACTTTTGAGTGGTGGTATTTCTCTCTACCTCCTAACTTGATTGAAAATGAAGATTGATTAGAAATTAAAAGCGGCAAGGTCTAGGGGTTAATTCCTCCCATAACTTATGCCGTTCAATGCTTCTCTTTTATTACTCAAGTGAGATTCAAAGTCATTTGATCTTACCCGGAAGATTTAACCATGAAACTCAAATTAAATTCATACAACGGGATTTGGAAATGGAAAGGAACTCATTTAGACATTTTATCAAACACATAGAGTGACAGAGTTCCAAGCATGTCGTGTGCCAAGTTTCCTTGTTGACATGACATCAAAGAAGTTAACCCTAAGTTTAGACCAAAGATTAGAGCTCAACAAGTTCTTTTAGGCATTTTGGCAAACACTTAAGAGTGACATAGCTCCAAGCATTATATGTGGCAAGGGATCAAGTCCTTGCCTACACATGATCAAAGAGGTTAACAACCCTAGGTTTTGTTACATAAAGACAAGAACTTAATCCATTCACAAACCACATTAAGCACACGAAATGAGAGAACCCATTAAACTACCTAAATTATGGGGTAGAAATCACCCCATGACCAAGCCAAGGAGGCTACCCCTCCATTAGAGATGAACTAAGCAAGAAAGATGAAGGAAATGCTAGAAACATGGTGAAAAACGCGTTTAACAACTAAAACATGTATTGAAATTAAGAGTACTTATATGATTGAAAGGAAATTGTAAGAGAAATGGAAATCTAGAGCTCAATCCATGGGGGATTGAGAGCCCCTAAGAGAGGGAGGTAGAGAGAGAAAGCAAAAAAGGAAGATAACCTACTAAAATGAGGTTAGAATGTATTTATAGGCCCTCAAAGTCATGTTACAAAAGTCGTAAATGCCTCTGGAAAGTTATAAAGCCGGGCACAAAACACAGAATTTTCCAGGTTGTACCGGTACCAGCAAATCCTCAGTACCGATACAAGTCTTTGACTGGCAGATTTGGAACTGATTCTGCTCGGGTTGTACCGGTACTGACAATTTCTCAGTACCGGTACATGTTGGACAGATTGTTGGGCAAACTTCACGGGCTCACTCCGGACACTCCCGAACTCGGATTTGCGTGTTCTTTGGACCGTTGGAAAGGTTGTTGAGTCTACTTTCTAACCCAAGTGGTTTGGATCAGAAATAATTTGTACATCAAAAGATATGACGATTCTACCCTCAGTTGGTCGAAAGATGAGTTGCTTTGGTAAAATCCTCGCATCTCCCTCACTTCCTTTTGCCCTTGGGCATTCCGAGTATGCTTCAAAGCTTCTTTTTGATGACTTTTGGGACTCGGTCGTGGAGTGCCAGTGGCCTTTGGTACTTGGACACACTCGGAGCTATCCATGACGCCCAAATGTGCCTTATTCACACGGTTTACTTGAAAACTACAAAAACTCCTTTCGCGCAATATCGTTCAAATTAAGCAAGTTGTGCGCGTGTGTGTGACAAAACTGAGAGGCATAAGCCCTATTATTTACATTATTGAGGGCTTATCACTAGGATTAGTTTTCCCTTGAATTTTGTACTGCAAAATTCCCCGGAATCTCATTTTTCAGTTAGTTCCCTACATAATTAAGCAACTATATCTTAACTTTCCCGAAATTCTTGTGTACGATGGACACATATAAATGAGTCTGTTTCCTTTACTTTCTACCAATGCACTAATTCTGGTAATAGCTGTCCGGCACACAATTCTGGACAGCTGGAACGGAACCGTAGTTGTGGAGGCATCTTGGGCATGGCATGGAATTTGGTATTCTTGGTTGACGAGTAGGCCACTGACTCCCTGTTTTTTTAATATTGCTGCCTGGTTTTATATCAATGTAGAACGACATCAACTTATTACCTCCGTGTTCTAAATTTGACTGATTAGACTTTCTTGATTTTACTAAAGTAGGGGTGACTGGTCCAAAAAACAGCCTACTAACCTCCAGGTTGCAGATTTGAGTCTGAACACAGGCAGTTTGTTCTTTTGATGTCAAATGTTCGGCTGTTATACCATTGATGGGGGTGCTATTTGGGAATACTTTCTTCTTTTTTCCGATTATTTAGATATTGTACTAAAATGTAGTGATTGTAGTTTTTTGATCTTTGTCTTTTCACCATAGAACCATTATTTTAATAACCTCTTTGAGTTATCTCCAGACATCAGGGTACTCTGTCATGAAGAACATAGAAGATTTTGAACAACCAGAGGCAGACCAAGATGGACACATGAGAGAGAAGAATTCCACTGGCCTAACTAGTGTGTATGGGAGCAATAAATATGGGCAAGGGATTCGCGGCCGCTTCCGAGGAAGGTCACAGAAAAGAGTTAGTGGTTCCGGAAGACGAAATCTGAGGATTCCATTAACTCATGTACTTAGGCAGCATGGAGAGAGAGCGCATGGACAGAGACTAGGAAGGGGTCGTCGAACCGTTAGGAGGAGGAGAGAGGAAAAGATGGTCATTGATGAAATGCTACCGAGTCGCTTGGGCAACGAAGCTGATTTTCAGAATTCTGGCTGGGAGTCACCAAGAAACTCCGGAAGGGAGGAGGAGGTTGGGGAAGATATCCAGCCTATGCAAAATGAGGGTGCTGAAAAAAGTAACAGTTTGGAACCCGTTGAATCTTCTTCTGATGATGATAATAATCGTGTGGTGGAGTATGAATATGCGAAGTGGGGGACTGGGAATTTGATGGTGATGAGTGATGAGGATTTAGATGGTAGTGAGGAAGATAATGATTTGGAAGAGATGGGTGGAGGAAATTTTGAGCGAGTTGTGGATATGAATGAGGATTCAGATGGAAATGCGAATGAGGATTCAGATGGAAATGCGAATGAGGAAGGAAGCACGGAGTCAGCAGATTCAGAAGAGTATAGTGATTAAAGCAAGAGAATTTTTGAAGGGACTATTGATGTATCGCTAGGCGATTTAGATTTTGTACATTTCTTTGTTCTGTAATTCTTTTATAAGGTGCAGCTTACTAGTGGGCCATCTTTTGTATAGGTATAGGAGAAATATATATTCAGATGCTGTTGCTCTATTTGTTACCAGTCATTGATAGATACTAATAAATACCAAAAGCAAGAAGAAACATAAGGAGAAGGTTTTTTTGGCGGGGATCAATACGCAGAGTTCATATGTACATATTTTAAGCAATTCCTTTGTCCTAATGCCACTTTGTTTGATTGGTCCTTGTTAAACTTCTAATTGGATGGAAATTTCGTTGCAAGTATAAGTAGCAGTTGGAGAAATGGTTTTCTTGTTTACTGCGAAACGTTCTATTTGAAAGCAATAGGTGCACAAACGGAATTCCTATGCGAAAAACTTGTCTGAGATGATGCATCAGTGAACTTTTTTTAACAGATAAGAGTTGCAAATAGAATATGTCCGCAACATGTACTGAGACCTGAGGCCATTGTTATTTCCTTTTCTGGCCATCTTCTGTCTGTGGGTGATTCCATGGTGTCTATCGACAAGCTTTGAAGTCTAAACCTATGCTATAACATCGACTCCATCGAGTTATATTGAATCATTGGAACCTGACAAACATACGATCTGCAATAAGTATTTGGGAAAATGACGGCCCATGACGTGTTTTGCTAATTAATACTACCTGTCAAAGACAAGCTAAGAACATTTGTTAATGTTGAAAATGTCATTGACGGGTATTAATTATCAAAATACGTCATTGACCGTCATTTTCCCCAAGTATTTTTTGTTATTCCCAGCACACAAGGCTCCTTGTTTACAGCATGAGCAGGAAGAGGTGAGAGGTTGCCACCTTACCTCTTGAAAAATGTATGGTTATTGTCATGGTAAAGAGACTATTTGTGTTCAGTAATATGGACCCTTTTGCTTTGCGTTTGCAATTATTTTTTTCCCTTTCATCATCCTACTTATGCCAGGCTATATGGGTTGTTTGGATTGTGGAAATGGAACTGGGTTTGACTTGTTCAAGTACTTCTTATTGCAGGCATGCCGATATTGCCAGCAGCAGAATCTCTGGATTTGTGTTATTGTGGCTTTAGTGGTGCGGAAGCTAAATCATTGAACTTTCTTTGGACGAGTGGTATAAAACTACCAATGAAGGTTTTGAATTATCCATGGAAACCCAAAAGTAGGTCCCACACTATCGGTACTCTCAAGATTGATATCAATTGTCGATCTCACAATTATGCGCTAATGCTAAGGGGACCGACCACTCCCATACCGATGCCGTACTGGCAAGCATGTAGATCCAAAATATAAATGAAAAAAATGAAATATTGAATCAAATATCTACACATATCGAATTGAGCTAATTTTTTACGAACCGACTCAATTTTCTTAAAAAAAATTTATTGAAAGGCTCAAAACATCCGTGCAAGACCCAAAGTGGGGCCCACATACCCATCAGTACCCCATCAGTATGCTTTTGGTCGGTACCAATAGTAGTGTTCCATAATTATGCCCAATTCAATTGCAAAAAGTACTCGTATCAAACAGAACATGTACAAGACATTAAGCACCAAATAATCCAGTGGGTCAGACTTCAAGCATACAAAATACCCCACCTTAATTACATGATTAGAGACATAACGACCAACAAGACCAATGAGAGACTAGAGTTTTTTTTGAATGGCATGAGAGACTAGAGTGACGCACAAAAGGACACAGAATCCATAAAAAAGCACAAATTAGCCACTTCCATCCAATCTCCTAGAACGTGAATTCCACGGTTTGGGAGATTGGATACTCATCGATCCAAAAGAAGCTTCCCTATGAAGTTTTGATAAGCATAGGCCCAGCGCCACATGAGCAATTTGGCAAAATCTTCATCCCTACAAAGAGAAATGCAACATCAGCAGGCGTTGAAGTAAATTCAGGACGGAGTCAAGAAAATGAGTTGTGACAACACAGAGTGTTTCCAAAATACTGCATTTTCAAACAACAAACTTAACAACACATATTACTAGACGTCCGGTACAAAAGAGACTCACTCAATTCCAATTCGCATATGCTTCCCACATAGCACCGGCAATTTCATTTCGTGTATTAGCCATTGCTTCACAAGACATGTCGATATTCATGTCCAAAAATTTACGATACCCAACTTCGTCCTCAATTTGTTTGAAAAATTCATCTCTCCCTTGCTGCATTAGTACCCAGTTGTGAACTACGCAACAAGCTACCACGATCTTGCGTTGGCGCGCGGTCTTATACTTTGGCATGGCTTTTAGTATACGAAATCGAGCCTTCAACACACCAAAGCATCTTTCAATCACATATCTCAACGATGAGTGCTTATGGTTGAACAAGTCCGTTGCTGAATGGTATGCCGTAGTGACCCCATTCAAATTGTCTTTTTGATGATACGGGGCTAGATAGCCAGGCATGTTTGTATATCCAGCGTCGACTAGGTAATATTTATCTAAACCAACACAACAAACTAATAAGGACAAACCAAACTTGTAATAAAAATAAGCATTATTCGACTACAACCAATTTTAACTTACTAACAGGTGGGTGTGGAAATTTAAACAGCGGATTAACCGCAGCTTCAAGTATTTGAGAATCGGAGGCCCAACTTTCCCATCCTGTGTACACAAATGTGAATTTCTCATCAAACGAACATGCTGCCATCACCTTTTGAGCGTACATACTACCACCTTTGACGCATGTTCCACCGATTGCCCCTACACAGTTCTGCCAAAATCAGATGTTAGTTGCACGATTTTATGCTAGTAATGCTTCCTCGTCTGTTATTATAGAAGAGGAGAAGCTTTTTACCTCAAACCATGGGTGGTATATTTTGTCGTGGAGGATTTCAAAAGGTATTTCGTTTAGATCAGGAGGTCGAATCACTAAATAGGCTATGTTACCCAGGGCACGCATCATGTACTTAAAGTGTCGGGCTATGGTGTTCATTGAACGTTTGAACCAATTGGCAGCACACCGATGTCGTTTGCCATGCCCGCAAATGTACAAGAAAATGGCTAATGATTCTTCAACTGATAACCGCATACAATCCCACTTTAGCCTTCCTCGCTTCACCAATAAATTTACCAATGTCCTAAATGTATGGGCATCTACACGCAACGTATATCCCATCGTATCTGGATCTCCATTCAGTAACAAGGTCGTGTACTCTTGGCCACTGATGGGAAACGTACGTTGGGGCTGCCTCAGTATTTCCCGTTCTTCTTCTTCAGACGAGCTTGTGTCCAACAGCAGAGACATACAAGCCAGCAATGCTATGTCATCAGAACTACTACTGGGTTGGTAGTTGCCCCTTCTGTGTGATGACGACGCCATTTTCACTGGCCTTACTGCCAACTTTGACAATGAAAGGGAGATGCTATCAACATTAGAGAGGGTCAATGAGTTGGTATAAAACCACACTACATGAATGGCAAAAGAGTACCCAGATAGTCAGATAGTAACTTGTCCAGTGTGGATAAAATTGGTACATGCCATATCATTCCTTTTTCGATAAGTTTCTTTGAAACCAAAACCTTTTTTCTAAACTACTACAAGGATTAGTCGTTAAACTACACAAATGAACAAAAGAATGTGAAAGAATGCAGCACCATTTACACCAAGAATGACATAAATATCAGAAATGTGAAAAACCAAGAGAAATTGAGACATAATGCTAAATCAGATGAAGAAAAGTTCCCTCCACAATTACAGAATCTTGTTTTCAATCTTGAGCATAAATCTTCTGGGGAATCTGAAAATATCAAAACGGGCGATTTCTAAAGTCGTTTTTGAAATTGAAGAGACCAATCTCAAAACGGACAAGAAAAGCAGAGATTGGTAACCCTCCCATTCAACCTATATGGATCCCACGCGAAGCCCGAATGGTCATTCAGATCCTTAAATATCCAGTACTCGTGTCTCAACTAGTTAACCTTCCCCTTCAAGCCCACGACTGTATAACCGGTCCACCCACCCATCTCTCCGTCTCTCTCCCGAGAGATGCCCATTGCGTGTCGGTAGGGGTGCTTCTCTTTGTGCTCCTTGGTGCACTTGTTTTTCTCATTCCATCCAAGAATAAATGTCTTGGTGGCGGCCCATTTTGATTTTCGTCAAAGTCCGTAGCCATATTAGCCTACCATGGGAACAAAATGTAAACCAATGCAAGAACACATGTATAGCCCACAACTATCAGAAATTTTATACTGCTCAGACAGTGCAAAAACAAATTAGTACAAGTATTAACCAAGATCCATGTAAGTTGGCTTGGACACCTAGTTAGAAAATGCATACATGAACATACCTTTTGTAGATTGGCTTCACCGGAGTGATACTTTTGCGAGGACGTGACCGGAGATGCATGCCTCCCACATACCTCTTGTAGATTAGCTTCACCGGTACAGGAGTTTTGCGACGAGGTGACCGGAGATGCATGCCTCCTCTTTTTCGTCGCAGCAACTCTGTTTCGCTTGTTGGTGGGCATGTCTGGCCTTAATCACAGAGGAGAAAGACTTTTCAGAACCAATACCAATTTGAACTTGAAAAGGCGGGAATTAGCCCAGAAATTACTTCCAGTTCATTTTGCTCAAAAAAGAAAAACCAACGAAAGGGTTGGCTCGGGACGGAAACTCGGACTTGGTTGGACAAGGCCAACGAACGAAAGGGTTGCATTTTTTAAGTTGTGAGAAGTTGCAGAAATTGACTCGGTAGGTGTACGAGATGAAGGGGCTAGAGAGAGAGAGAGAGAGAGAGAAATGGCGGGTTGATTTGAAAACGTAGACTGGAGAAAAGCGTCTGGTGAGATTCGCTCAGAGATCTGCTTGTGGACAGGATGGGTGCGGCCAGCCTCTTTTCCCTCCCTCTCTCGTTAATGAAGGTGGCGCCAGTAATGACTCGAAATTTTCAAAAATTTTGTAACAATGGGGTCCATACCTTTTGGGGAAAACCCTTGGATCGATTATGTGTCTTGTGGGTCATCCGGTGTACTTGCAATGCTGCTCTTGTATCCAGGAGGGAGGAGAGTATGCAGCCTGCAGGAAGGAAGAGGAGAGTATGCATGAAGCTTTACAGTACAGACAGGCGGTTTGGATTGTTGAGTGAATTGCATGAGAATCTTCCCAGGGGTTGTTTGATAACCAAATCCTAGGGGTTGTTTGGGAGCAGAATGCATTATCTCACAATGCCTTCTCAAAACATAGAGGCGTTATTTAGGCCACGTCCGGTTTACCTTCTTTTTCTAATAGTTTTTTTTTTTAATTTTCAAATTTAAATATAATGAAATGAAAAATAATTTTTTAATTTTTCTTGCACCGTATAAAAGATCTCAATTAGATCTATCAACTAAGATCCATATTGGTAGAAAAATTATTTGCTTAAATACATAATTTTTGAACTTAAAATTGCTTTCTTTTTAAAAAAAATACTTTTACTACAAACTGGAACGGGACCTTAAAAATTTACTCCTACCTTTTAGGAGCTTTTTCATTCTCATTTTGGATTACTTTTCCAAATACGTTATTTTATTTTCTTGTCATGATTCGTGCCCATGCTTAACTTTTAATCTAAAATCTAATCACATGACTCAAAAAGTTAACTTCAAGTTATTCAGTAACACATCGCGATTCCTTATATATGGAACTTGTGTGGCCCGTGAACCGCGATCCGAGTCCTTCCTCCGTCGTACGATGGGTTGGCTAGCCTCCTCGCCTTCTCTGCAAAAGAACGCACGACTAAAGACCAGGCCGGGGTTTCCCTGGCAAGGCCCTCTGGCGAAAGGATGAGTGATGGCAGAGAGGAAGGCAAGAGACTAGGGTTTTAGTGTGTAGAAGCATGTACCTCTCAGGGCCGTGATCACTTGTATTTATAGAGCCTCCTTGGTTTGCCCTCCAAGCACGAGCACGTGCCTAGCACAGGCCGTGTGACGTTGTTATGATGTCACTGGGCAGATCTGGTAATCGTTTTTGACATGAGCTGGCATTGCCCATGTGCGCTCATCATTACCTTTCGTAACCGTTTCAGCACGTGGGTGAGCACGCAAATGAGCAAGTGGCTAAGGCCCACCCGCCGTTACTCCACGCGGGTGGCCGAGCATCGCTCTTGGCCGAGCACAGCATCGATCATGTGCAGCAGTCCTCGTGGGTGGCCGAGCCCAGCTAGCAACCGAGCCCACTATGGGCCGAGCCCAGCGTTGACTACGTGCAGATGACTTCGGTTAGAATCGTCAGTGAGGGTCATCGTGCATGATGCGTCGTCGGCTGGAAGGCGACGCCAGTAGGCCGGTGCGAATTGTGTTCGGCCTGCTACAATAGCCCCTCGATTTCTGCCGATGCCGAGCGCGAGGTAGAGATCGATCCCGAGCCTTCGCCGAACGCGATGAAATGCCGACTGTGAATCGTTGATGGAGATAAAACAAAGTCGAGCCCGGCCCATCTATTTCCTTGTGAAGAATCTAACCGTCAGAGGCGCGTCCCAGTGAGAGAACGCCAAGTGTCACTGCGCAGCTGGGTACGGCTGGTGAGAGGACAATTGGCGTGGGCGTGGGCTTGCAGGCTATCACGTCGCTGCCACGTGTCAAGCCCTGACTAGAAGCCCGTTCGGCGATGTAATAATAGGCGGGAATTTCGAACCCAAAACCCTAGCTCTATATAAAGGGTGCGAGGAGGAGATAGAATGGTTATCAGCTCTCTCTCTCTCTCTAGAACTCCATAGCCAGAAGCTCCTTCGTGCCCGTTCATCTTCTGGTCCACGATCTACACAGCAGAATCGTCACCAAATCTTGTTGAAAATCACAGGTTTGGGTTCGTTTTTCACTCCTCTATACATTTTTACAATTTTTGCGTGCTTTTTCTGCCATTTCCCTAGGTTTTTGGGATTTTTTTGTTCTGTGTGAACAGTTCTGGAGATGAACGAACTGTTTATCTTCGCCTTCAACCTGTTCTTCCGAGCACGGATCTTTGATGATGCCCGTGCTTGGCCAAATGTAGATGAGGCCGAGCCCCAGTGTAGACGCTGGGCGGCTTGGCCAATGAGCTGTCGGCCGAGCCTCGCTCGTTCGCTTGAGAGCTTCCGCCGACGATGTAAGCTTGAGCCTCATTAGTTCGCTCCCGTCGAGTTTCTCGAGCTTGAGTCATGCCATGTGCGATGAGGTGGGCCAGTAGGGTAGCCGAGTGTAGGGAGATCCTTGCCTTCTGTCTGACGACGAGGTTTCTCATTGTTTTCCTGTTTTGTCTTGTTAGGTCTGGCTCACCCAATCATTGTCATCTCTTCTGACTCTGAGAGCTCCGGGGACGGCTCCGCAGAACTGTTCATCTGAGAGTATCTGGAAAGACGCAGAAGCCGACGACAGACTTCGTCAATTGCGTCCAACATGTCTGACTCAGGTGATTCCAACGCCGAACCCGACTATGAGTACGACGGGGGGTTCAACACTGAACCCGAGATATCCTTCTCTTCGTCCACCCATTCCGATGCCGAGCATGAATTAGGTCCAGAAGCCGAGTCTAGGTTTTTGTCAGGTGCTGAAGCCCACACTTCTTCTCGATCCGCGCCCAGTGAGGCTCCTTCCGTAGATAGAGAGGTCGCAGACCTCTATGAAAAAGGTCAGGTTTGCTCGCACGCTCATTTCTTTAGCGGGCTGCCTGAAAAGTATGAGAGTTTCTGCCAAACGTACGACATTCCCGAGGACGTCGTCGTTAGCCGCGTTGCCAGCAACCGTATCAGGGATAAGCTAGAGGACCGTCCCGAGCATATCACGGTCCCACTTATGGCCATCTGCGAGGCCGGGCTTCGCTTCCCTCTTCATCCATTCTTGAGAGAACTGCTTGCCAGGTTCAATCTGGTGCCTCACTTCTTTGCCGTCAACACCTATAGGATAGTGATGGCTGTAATCAAATTGAAAGAACTTCACAATTTGGATTTTTCAATCTCCGACCTTTTCCACACATACGTTGCTTAGATACGAGCCATCTTACAAAGCGAAGCTGAAAAGAAGGGAGAAAAAGGCCGGCCCGAGCACGAAGACGAAAGGCAAAGAGAAGGCTGAGGGACAAAGAGAAAAAGAGAAGAACCCGAAGCCGAGCAAGGTTGTGAAGGGCAAACGGGTGAAGTTTCCAACCTTCAAGAAATCGGCCGACTTTTGGTTCCAGAATAGTCAGCCGTCCACGTTTGAAGGTATTGATATCGAGCCTCTGCAAACACTTATCCCCCAATTTACCGACGATATGGGACAGAGAAACGTCATCAGGATGAATATCAGGGACGGTGCCGCGGATAGGCAGAAAGAGGCTGCAGACGCCGAGCGTGCTGCCAAGAAATAGAAGACAACCCACGACTTTTTCCCAGCCAAGCCTCTAACGCCCCTCGCAAAGGAGAAGGATCAGACAGAGTCATCGGCTGCGGGTGGCTCCAAAGCTTTGGAGAGGGTGTCAGGCTCGGGTAGCCAAGCGGTTGTACAAGAGTTTGCTCCCTTTTTTGCCATGGCCGAAGGCAGGATTGTTTCTGTCAATGACAGTGTGAAGCTGGAGCCAGGGCTAGCACCAACGATGCTGCAAGGTTTGGCGCTGCCGAACGATATGATGAAGGTCCCGGAGGAGCTTCAGCCGAGCCTGGTTCACGCCAGTGCTTATATCGTTCAGGTATTGATCGAGCTTAATTCCGTTCCCAGTCTTTCATACACATTCTTGATTTCGTTGCTTCTGCTGCCATGGAGGCTGGCTAGGCAATACTTCGGGCTTACAACCAAGCCAATCTTCTGACTGCCGAGCGTAAACGCTACCATGCCGACTTGAAGGCCGAGCGTGAAAAATGTAGAAGCTACAAAGGGAGCCTTCAGACGGCTAAGACCCAGATAGCGAAGCTCGAGAAGGAGAAAGAGGAGCTGGCTGAGAAGCTGAAGAAGGCCGAGCGCGAGCACGGTCAAGTGTTCAGGCGAGAGAAGAGGAAGATGAAGGAGGTGGATCAGAAGGCGTATCAAGCCGGGTATGGTCGCGCTGGTCTGGAGTACATGAGAGATGCAAGGTCAATGGTGAATGAGCATCTCAGGGAGAAGGTGCCTATTGCTTACAAAGCTGGCTACAAGGCAGGTGTCAACACCGTCGGTGAGGGGATGCCGATTGAGCTTGATCTGAGCCGAATAAACGCTCCAACTGTGCCCGAGCTCGAACTCCCTTACACCGAAGAGGAGTGTGCCCCATTACCGGACGAGGAGTTTCCCAAGAGTGAGGAAGATCTCGAAGACCTCACTCTCGTTGATGTTGAAGATGAAGGTGGGAAGGGTGGTGGTGCTGTTGAGAAAAAGAGAGCTGTGGATGCTGCAGGGGTGAAGGAAACACAAGATGCCAGGACCGAGCATGCAAATGTTGAAGGGGTTGCCGTGGCTAATGCTGACACTGTAGCTTCGAAGAATGCTCCTGTAGTTTGAACTTTTGTGAACTTTTGCTTTTCTTTGAACTCAAGCCTTTTTGGACTGGACGGCGCCGGACTCGGTGTTTGCCGTTCCAGATGTAATAGTTGTGGGGGGTTGGCACCAAACGATTTACTACGCCGAACCTCCCGTTAGGAATTTCTGCAGCACTTGTCTTTCTCTTTTTCATGAATGAATCTATTTTTCTTCACTGCAATGAATTTGCTTATCCGTGCCTGAGTATCGTGCCTTGTGAAAATTTGTGAGTCTTGTATGTTTGGATTGGTAGATATCCGTAGCCCCCACTTTGGTATAGGTTCGGCTTTGAAATAGAACTTGCTGGATGTAGGCTGGTTAAAGCCGAGCCTAGACCAAAGTAGAATGGTTACCAAACGTGAGTAGGTGGGTTCGGCCAAAGTGCCTGGCCTGTTACCCAAGGTACGGAGTATAATTGTTTAGTGGGTGGTTTGCTCACCAAAGTGTGAGTGTAACCTGGCTGGCCGACCATATTGTCTTGCCAAGCCAAACCGAAGCCCATATCCCAGCCGAGATGTGTGTTATGGGTTCGGTGGACCATATTCCCTTGTGCTTTTTTGGGCAGCGAGTATGGCCGAAGCTGGCCCTGAGGGCCGTTTGTGGGTGCGACCGAAGTCATCGTTTGTGGGTGGCAATCTTTGCCGAGAGTAATAATGTATGCAATAGACAGGTGGAAACACCAAGTTTGATGGAAGTAAAACGAGCGATATATGCACCTTCGCCAGCAACCTTGACGATGCGGAAGGGTCCTTCCCAATTTGGCATAAACTTCTTCTGCTTGGTCGCCTGAACCACTTTTCGCCAAACTAAGTCGTCAGGCTTGAACTTTTTGATGCGCACGCTGCGGTTGTACCCCTTGGCCACCTGTTGTTGATAATCTGCCAGCTTCAGCCGAGCGTCATCACGTTTCTCCTCCGCAAGAATTAGTTCTTGTGCAATTGCCTCGTCATTGGTGACGGGATTGAACGTTTCTGTCCGGAGGGTGGGGAACTTGGACTACAAAGGGATGACGGCCTCCATGCTGAACGCCATGGAGAAGGGGGTTTGTCCCGTGGAACGACGTGTCATAGAACGATAGGCCCATAGAACCCTCGGCAGCTCCTCTGCCCACTTACCTCGTTTTGAGGTTAAGCGACGTTTGATCCCGACACAGACAGTCTTGTTCGAGGCCTCGGCTTGGCCGTTCCCTTGAGGGTACGCTGGAGTAGAGTTAAAGAAGCGGATGCCGAACTCCTCGAGGCTTATCTGTTCGTGAAGCATTTTGTAGATCGCTCGGTTGAAGGTGGCGCCTGAGTTTTTGAGACCAAATGGCATGACTCGGTAGCAGAAAATGCCATGCGGAGTGATGAAGGCTGTTTTGTCCATGTCGTCCGGATCCACGGCTATCTGATGATAACCACGGTAGGTGTCGAGGAAACTGAACCGAGCATGGTCGGCCGTGGCGTCAACCAACTGGTCGAATTTCGCTAGTGGAAACCAGTCCTTGGGACAGGCATCGTTGAGGTTGGTGTAGTCGACGCAGACGCGCCACTTACCGTTCTTCTTTTTGACTACAACTGTGTTCGAAAGCCAAGTGGGGTACTGGACCTCCTGAATTGCGTTGGCTTCCAGTAAGCGATTGACTTCTTCAATGACGGCGTCAGCATGCGCGAGGGCTGAGCGTCGAGCCCTCTGGACTACCGGTTTGGAGCCCTTCTTGATGTTGAGTGAGTGACAAATGAAATTAGGGTCGACGCCAGGCATTTCATTGGGCTTCCATGCGAAAACTTCCATGTTGTCTTTGAGGAATTGGAACATTTCGTCACGCTTGGCATCGCTCAGGGAAGATCCGAGCAAGAAGAAACGTGAACCATCCTCGTTGATGGGCATGTGAATTAACTCCTCTTCAGCTTTGTCCTCAGCCTTATGGCCGACGTCCTCGATGACTGCCATGTCAGGAACTTCCACCCATTGAACCTGCCTTGCTTTGGAGGAGGTGTGCACGGCTGAAACGTAGCATTTCTTGGAAGCGACTTGGTCACCTCGTAGGTCCTCTTGCCGGCCACTGGTGCCAATGAAACGGACGACCTGGTGGTAAGTAGAGGCAATGGCCTGCATGCCGTACAGCCAGGTTCAGCCGAGGATGGCGTTGTATGGGCTTGGAGAGTTGACAACGATGAACTCGACGGAGACGGTCTTTGAGCCGACGACGACGGGAAGGAAGATTTTGCCAATTGGCCAGACAGGAGCTCCGTTGAATCCGATGAGAGGAACTTCGGTGTTCGATAAGGCCGATTCTGGGAGATCAAGTTTCTTAAAAAGGTCGTAATACATAACCTCCGCCGAGCTGCCTTGGTCGATGAGGACACGTATGAGGTCGTGGACGCCAATTTGTACAGTGACAACGAGTGCATCAGAGTGGGGAGTTTGCACGTGTTCAAGGTCGCGCTCGGTAAGGTTATCGTCCATTTTGGCACATCGTGCGGATACGGGCGCTTGGATCCGCACCTGACAGAGAGTACCTGTTTGGAGGACGAGGCTTGAGTGATGTCGGTCTGGAGGGTACCTTCGAGTTCCTTGGTGACTGGGCCGTGGATAACGTGTTTCAACGGCCGCTGTTCATTAGGGTTGGCGTTGCCTGTTGGTTGTCGGGCGGGTGTCTTTGCTTGGTCGATGTATTGATCGAGATGACCTTGAGCGGCGAGTCTCTCCAGGAGAGCTTTGTAAGGTGCGCATGCTGTGGTGTAGTGGCCGAGCTCGTTGTGGTAGGAACACTTCTTCCTGGGATTCTAATCTGGTTGACCAGTGATAAGTAGGAAATAACCTCCCAAGGTCAGCTCAGACCAGGAAGCCTAGCACAACACGAAGGGCCATGTAAAGGACCTAGTGACACGGAGCTTAGCCTAAAGAGCTGAGCTAAGTGGACCAGCCCAAGGGCAAAGGTCATCCCAAGGTCTGCCCAAACCAAAGAGCTCACGAGCACAGCCCTAAGAGCTCAAGCTAGGGTCCCAAGAACATGGAATCTAGCCTATAAGAGCTAGCCTCTATTAAATTAGTCCAAAGGACGGAGGTCAGCTCACGAGCGCAGCTCATAGAAGAATACTGAGCTCAGCTCACTAGGTGAGCTCGGCAAGTATGACAAACCTGCAGCCAGACTTATGAGACACTCCATGCGAGAGATTCGTACAGCCTAAAGGACTAAGAGAAGTCGGACTCTTATTCCCCTTCTAGAATGTCCAAGGCCTTATCTCATCCTAAGGGATGAGGCTGCGAATCCCAAGGGATAACCATGAGAGACCCATGCACGAAGGGAACTTATGGAGTAGCCACAAGCCTTATCTCCTCATAAGAGGTCAAGATATGGTCCATAAAGGATAACCACAGAGATCTGTCCACCGTAAGGACTCCTAACCTGATAAGCAGGTACAAGAGTCCAAAGGTGAAGGGACTCCTCTAACCTGATAAGGGTCAAGGGAGTCCTAAGGTAAGGAGGACACTCCTACCTATTTTCGTCATGTGCGGATAAACCCAAGAGGTCCCAGCACCGTAAGGACTCTTAACCTGATAAGCAGGTACAAGAGTCCAAAGGTGAAGGGACTCCGCTAACCTGATAAGGGTCAAGGGAGTCCTGAGGAAAAGAGGACACTCCATCCTATTCCCATTATGTACGGATAAGCCCAAGAGGTCCCAGCACCGTAAGGACTCCTAACCTGATAAACAGGTACAAGAGTCCAAAGGTGAAGGGACTCCTCAAACCTGATAAAGAATCAGGGGAGTCCTAAAGTAAGGAGGACACTCCAACACCTATCTATACCCGCCATGAGCGGATGAGACTTAAGAGTCCCAATCCTAAGGGATTCCTCCCAAGATGCCTATATAAAGATCACATCTCCACCTCTCAAAGGTACGCAAAAAATGATACGAAACATATACTCAGTCCAATTTCTCCATATCTCGACTGACTTAGGCATCGGAGGGGTGATGGCGACAGCCACGCCGGTGCCCATAGTTTACCGTGTCTATTTTGCAGGTCGTTAATCGAGTACGCCGGAGGCCGTTTCATCCGCTGGAGGACTAGGTGAGCGGTTGAGGATCCCCTTCTCCGGAGGTGACTAAAAACCGCTTCATCAACCAGTATCTGTGCCGAGCTTGCCAGTGGGCCATTCAAACCATGGCTGTCGCATTATCTCCTTCAAGAAGGACCAGATAGGCTTTTTGAAATATGTGGTCTCGGCAACGTAGTCATGCACTTTCGGCTGACGCTTCTTGCCATCCTTGATGTTATTGACATGTTTCTTCGTTTGAGCTTGCTGGGTGATAACTGGAGCAGGCAGCGGTGGGGTGGCAGCAGTGAGTGTTGAGATGGCGCTCGGCATGCCTTGAGCGGCCCTGTCTGCGTAGAATTCTTCGAGTGCGTAGAAACGTTCGACAACACGCATCAATTCACCCATGCCGTGGGGCGGGCGGATGGCGAGTTCGTCGAGGATCTTGCTGTATATTTTCAGGCCATTCTTGAAGGTACGCGCGGCCCAATACTCGTCGATTCTAGGAATTTCATTGAAGAGCTGTCAGTAACGTTCGGCATATTGTCTGAGGGTCTCCGAAGGCAGCTTCCTCATCTGGGATAGGGACTCAGGTTCTTTGGCCATCTTGTTGCTGGTGATGAAACGGGTATTGAACGCGCGTTCAAGGTCGGCAAGGTTTCGGATGGAACCAGCGGGCAATTTGTTGAACCACTGGAGCCCAAGCGAGCCGAGGCTCAATGGTTTGGCAGAAGTGAATCAGGTGGGTATAGGCTTCGCATGTGGATGGGTCGAACTTGGTAAATTTTGGCAGGTGGAAGGTAGATTCAGGTGGGGTGTTGATAATATGAGAGGTGAAGGGTGAGACGCCGAGGTCCTTCAACTGCCTCTCAAACCCAGGTCTAGGCGGCTTGCCGAACTCATCTGTCTTCGTCCGATTTGAATCTCTTCCTTTAGGTTCCTTGGTGGTTGCCTTCCCATCGTCTCTGTGCATGAGTTTGTCCCTCAAGTCTGTTGTTGTTCGGCGTGGGCCGTCGATGGACTTCTCCCGGTCATACCAAGTTTTGTTATCGTCATGCGCCCCTTCATTCCTGATGCCTTTCCCGTGCCGTCGGCGACGGTCCTCGGCATACTTGTTCTCAGGAGGAATCTCGCCGAGGCATTCAGAGACGTGGCGCCTGGTCTGTACGGAATCTCGGCTTTGGTGCGAAACCGTGGTGCGAGAGAATTTTGCACGACTAGTCGAGTACGTGCTCGTGAATGACTCGGTGTCCCGCGTCCTGGTTCGCTCTTGGTGGCTTCTGGGATGGTACATTCCAGATGCGATTGGTTGCTTGTACAGAATGATTTCTCTGGCGTCGCCAGGCGCTGGGGTGAAGCCAAGGCGGTCCTTAACGGAGCCGCGCTGGCCTATCTCGAGCGGACGCTCCAACGGCGGTGGGGGTGTGTTCCGGTTCCCTCGCCTCGCACTTCCACCGGATCTGGATGTGGCTGGGACTGCAGTTTGTTGCATGTGCTGCTTCATCTGCGCCAATTCCGCCCTTAGCGCAGCCAGCTCATTGTCCCGCTCGTTGTCTCGACGCTGGAGTAAACGGATGTAGGACGCCGTGACTTCTTCTGCGGCTGGGAATAGCCCAGAGCTTGCTGGGATTGAGATGGACATGTGCCTCTCCTGGGGTGGAAGGATGATGCTTCCACTGGCGTCCTTGGCCCCCGAAATGGTAACGTCCGTAAGATCTCCGCCCATCGTAGTGGAGTTCGTGGTTGTTTTGAGGGATGAGAAAGGCTGATTGGAGAGAGGAATGAGCCGTTTGAAGCAGAACCGATTCACGTCGGGTTCACCAATTGTGTGGCCCGTGAACCGCGATCCGAGTCCTTCCTCCGTCGTACGATGGGTTGGCTAGTCTCCTCGCCTTCTCTGCAAAAGAACGCACGACTAGAGACCAGGCCGGGGTTTCCCCGGCAAGGCCCTCCGGCGAGAGGATGAGTGATGGCAGAGAGGAAGGCAAGAGACTAGGGTTTTAGTGTGTAGAAGCATGTACCTCTCAGGGCCGTGATCACTTGTATTTATAGAGCCTCCTTGGTTTGCCCTCCAAGCACGAGCACGTGCCTAGCACAGGCCGTGTGACGTTGTTATGATGTCACTGGGCAGATCTGGTAACCGTTTTTGACATGAGCTGGCATTGCCCATGTGCGCTCATCATTACCTTTCGTAACCGTTTCAGCACGTGGGTGAGCACGCAAATGAGCAAGTGGCTAAGGCCCACCCGCCGTTACTCCACGCGGGTGGCCGAGCATCGCTCTTGGCCGAGCACACCATCGATCATGTGCAGCTGTCCTCGTGGGTGGCCGAGCCCAGCGTTGACTACGTGCAGATGACTTCGTTTAGAATCGTCAGTGAGGGTCACCGTGCATGATGCGTCGTCGGCTGGAAGGCGACGCCAGTAGGCCGGTGCGAATTGTGTTTGGCCTGCTACAGAACTTACTTTCCATACCATATACCATCGATGTGGGATTCCCCAATCTCCCCCACTTGGGGCGCAACATTTGAGCATTATTCTCAAAATACACATTCATAATCTATGTGGTCCGGTGTTTGGTTGCCTCATTTTCTCATTTTGGGTGTTTGGTTACTATTACATCTTTTCAAACCCAATTTCGCTAGAACTCATTTGTCATTTTTGTGTTTAGAAAGGAAAACGAAAAAAGAGGCCCATAGGTGCTTTTTCCATTCTAGGATTGGCAACTTTTTTTTCTAGCAATGTACAATTACCAAACTACCCTCTCTTATATGAAAAAAGTTTTAATGCATCGATTATTTGTAACGCCCTCTCACATGATGTTGGGCCTCATTTATCGGTGGGTTCCAATCTATGTGAGAGAGACATTACAAATAACCGTTGCTGAAAATTTTCTCCTCTTTTATATGACATTTACCAAAATTCATCCCTCACTTTTATGTCCACATTACCAAAGGTCCAAAGCCATCCTCACCCTCTTCTGTACGTTTTTTTCCCCATCAGTTTCTATTAGTTTCTCCCAATGGTTTGTAGTTTTTTTGTCCTTAGGCTATTCACAGTGGTATAATTAAAAAAGGATAACCAAAAGTTGATACATCAGCTTTTGATTATTCACTTGAGAGGTTGCTAATCTATTCTGCATACAATCCAAAATCAATAACTCAAAATACAAAAATTATTAGGCTCTCAAATGGGCTCGTAGTTGGAATTGTGGTTCGGCTTCCAATGGTTCTGGTGAGTGTAGACAACACGCTACAAGCTATTTTATCGGCTCGTCAAATTGGACCCAAGAATCCTATAGTGCAAATATTGTGGTGCAGCATTTGACCGTTCGGTTTGACAATGAATGAGTCAGATTCGCTGAAGCACTCTTATCGGTTAATACTTAACTCTTACCGGTAAGAGTAAACAAACATATCTAAATTACTGATTGCCAAGATGGATGACTGAAATGCCACACTACAGAGTGCACTACAGGACCCCTGTTTCCCGTCAAATGAGGATGTGTCGATTATTTGCATTGCTATGGATGGGGGTTGGGATGCTGGCTCATGGAATGAAGCTGCAGCTTGGTGTTTGGTCCTAATGGCAGGGATGACAACCTCGATCGAACCAATAGGTACTCGAACTACAATCGATGTTTTTCTCCGAATGATAACTGAATTTTTTCCGGTGAATATAGGTGGTAATGTTTTGCATTTTTCTCTAAACCCTCTCAAATAATAAAGTGGAGCTAAGAGGCCTTTTGCCTAACGACGTTAGGAACGCACTTAGGTGCCAGGAGAAAAATGTTTAGGAATTCACCTCATCTTCCAATATGTGAATTTTACTATTCTAAGACACAAACTTTCGCCAATAAAAAAAGAATAATACAGTTTGTGGAAATTACCAATGGTGAATAAGGATCCGGATATTCCTGCCCTCGACATCTCTCCAATTTTGTAGGTCAAACTCCGCCTTATATGGCATCGACCATGGAGAGGGAAACATAAATCCGACTCCATCCTGCCCCAATACAATCCATCCCTTACAAAAGGGCAAACCCCGAATTCTCCTATTCAAGTTTTTAACAAGGAGCTTACCCCCTAATTCTCATATTCGATTTCACCGTCGTCAAAAAACAAAAACAAAAAAACACTATTTAGGCCCCTAAAGATTTATAACCAGGAAAACTAGCAAGTAGTAGTTTTGATAATCAATTTGGCTTTGTCCAACCGGCCTAACCGCTAACATAATTCCTGCTTTATAGTCTATCCTAAGTTACACAAAGTGGATGTGTGAACATGAGGAGCGCGCTAGCATGAAAATATCTTTTAAAAACATCTCAACTATTAAAATTGCAAGAGTGAGGATGGTGAATAAGAGCATAGAACAAAGATTAAAAGCGGGAGCGGAAATTCATACCAAAAGATTTTATCGCCTAGGGTCCATCAATCACACTCATGAAGGCGAATGGAGTGATCAAGATTTATAAACCAACTGAAATTCGTTTACGCCGCAGACCGAAGGAAAACTGTCATTTCTTGACTTCCAAATTGAAATAATAATAATAATAAATGCATACAAACATGCGTGCATTCTAGCAGTGCTTTTCCCAATCATGGAGCCAATTATCAAACCACGTCTGCACCAAACATAAGGCAAACCGACTCTAAATGCTGGAGTACCATTTCAGTATAGCACACCAGACATTAATTCCAAGAAACATTGCACTGCAAGAGTTTCCTCTTGCAAAAAGCAAAATGGACATTGTTTAGGGGGTTGAAGCCTTGAATAACCGAACGGATATCGATTCTGTTATGGTTTAACCGTTGTTTGAAAGGAAACTTATTAGGACCGTGTGTAGAGAGAGTGATTGGTTTTAGGCAGAGACCCAAAGCGAACACAATCCTAGCACATTTACATATGAAAAACATACACAAGTATCCAACTAAGCTACATATTTGCTACATATTTCCAAAGTGCATTATATTTTGCTTGCCATTCCAGATCTCCGAAATCATGCAGAAATTGATGAGGACCACAATCCTACAAACTAGAGCAGCGCTTCAAAGCAATCAAAGGCTTCTTTGATTAAAGGAGAAAGAGTTGATGTCGCAACCACGTTCTCTCACAATACATCACCTTTACTTATTTCCCTTAGCAAAACAGGGCCGAAGTTTTGCCGGTCAAAAAAGAAACACATGACAATTTGTATGAACACAAACGAATCAAACTTTAACAGCCATAACTAGATTGACTTTGGAATTATTGGTCAAAATCGTACATTTAAAAGGGCTCAGATCTCTCTCTCCATCCAAAAGTACCCTTGGTGAAATGGTACTCAACCTTTTAATCTTCGGGGAGCCTATGACGTCAAATCCCAAAAATGGGGCAAAACAAGAAAATGACACCCCAAGTCGCGAAGTAGATGACTGTCACTTGGCATTTTGGTCGACAACTCTTACAATCACAGAAGTCACAAGAAAAAGTCTCCTTGTTCTTCAAAAGCTTCTGTAAACCAGCTATAAACAGACATCAAAATTTGACTCCGCAATATCTCAAAGGACAATGAATGAAGCCATCCCCACAAAATCTGGTGATCACATCCGCGTTCAAGAAAGATGGTAGCAATGAAAGGCATGTTATCTTTCAAAGAAAAACAATGCTAACTAGCACCTCCATCTTTAGCTGGTCCATTGCACTTTATTAAGAAGAACAAGTTTTGTACTTCATGAAAGAAAAAGAGGAGCACCGTTATTGGTCAAAGGAAACAGCATACTCAAAGCTGCATTCGCCTATGGTTTCTACTTTCTACGAACCAAGATAAAGGCAATACTTGCACGAGATCAAAACAATCCTCGAGTCAGGCTTAAGAGCTTTCCAAATCCCACGCTTGTTAATTAAGTTCATAAAGTAGAAGAAGTGGATGAGAAAAAATCAATCACAGTCGAGTCATTCTCAAACATGACAAAGAAAATGAAGTTGATAAACTTACAAAGGAGTTTGCCTTTCTCATTCTCACGAAATAAGGCCAGCAAAAAATAAGTAGCTGGAATCAACGGGTGTTCCCTTGAATCAAGTGATGTAATACAGAAGATATATATTTATCTTGAACTGGTCTGAACCACTTAATACAAACTTCAGTGATTTCATTCAAGGTGAGTGAGACTATGTTACATGAAAAATTAAAATTGCCTAATAGACACCATATTGTTGGACGAAATTTGATTCCTCTATGTACGTAATGAGACACACTGCATTCACCTACCATTGTTCAGAGTGGACATTTGACGTGAATATCTTGCTCAAAGATGAGGCCATCCACAGACTGTGAAGTTGACAAGC
This sequence comes from Rhododendron molle, assembly GCA_025413875.1. Classification (NCBI taxonomy): domain Eukaryota; kingdom Viridiplantae; phylum Streptophyta; class Magnoliopsida; order Ericales; family Ericaceae; genus Rhododendron; species Rhododendron molle. The sequence continues at coordinate 20,942,620 of CM046389.1, read as the reverse complement.
AGCACATCGAACATTTTTCTCATCAGCATCCTTTGATTGCAGTCACATTATCGGGTTGGACCTCCTACAGTTTGGCATGCCAAAGAATTATCGAGGACTTGGCATATGTTTGCTGGCAATGCAAAATTCATCATTCAAAAATCATGTTCCGACTAGCCAAAACAAATCCAACACCAGTTTCACCCAACACATGCTCTCACCCTTGCAAAGACACCTTACTCCTCCAGAGAATTCCTGTGCAACGCCTGCAACCTGGGGGTTTGTTGGCTTCACCTACCACTGTTTCTAGTGTAAGATTGCTTTGGACATTTATTGCTCCGTATTTCGAGCATAAGTTTGGCTTGGACATTTCTTGCTCTACATGAAAGCCTTACCATACAACGAAACTCTTTACGACATATTGAACATCCTTCCCACTGGCATCCCTTGCTCAAAGTTGCACTCCCTTTCATAGAGCAAGATGTCATGATTTGTTGCTCGTTGTGGAATTCATGTAATTTGTTTCAAATGCAAATACTTCATCCACCTGTCATGTACTGAGTTCCCAGGAGAAATGACACCCTTTTCACCCACAACTTCTTACACTTTTTGCAAAGCAAAAAAACCATCGGAGAAGCTCGAACTGCTCCGCGTGAAGGCTGGCATGCACCGACTTGAGCTTCCACTGTTCCCAGTGTTATCATTTCAGCATACATTTTAAATGCGCTTTATTTGGGCCAACCATACACTGCAAGGAGCACAAGCAAAAGATTCAACATTTCTTCCGTCAATTCAATTCAATCCTAGTCACACAGTTAGGCAGATGAAATTCAATTCTATGCACAATAAGCAGATGAACAAGCCACAACGGTAACCACAACGGTGAAAATTTGAAATTCAACTCTAGTCACATAGTTAGACAGTCAATTCAATTTCATCTGTCATTGTGCAACCCGTACATTGAGGGTTCAATATATATCTGCATAAAATGCAAATCCTTCATCCATAAATCACGCGTCCACGAGAAATCCTTCATCCTTTTCCCCTGGCCTAGACCCTATCTATCTCCCTCCCTCCGCAGAGATGAGTTGTACGATTGTTCTGCCTGTAAAAGTAGCGGTCGTGGTTCATTTGCCACAGCTCCGAGTGTTGTTTTCAAATGGACTATGATTATGCAATTACTATGTACAGAGTTTTTATAAACCAGGAGCGAAGTGACTGTTAGCCTCTGATTCAACATTTCCGTGACCACATCCCTTGATCCCGATTAAGACAGCTCTATTTCGATGGGGCTGCACTATATGCAATCATAACCTAGGGAAATTTTGTTATTCATGCACGTTCTTCTTGGAGAAATCATGTTTTGAGTTTGCCAAAAGGGATCTGCAACCCCATCCGTGCTCAATACCATCTCAGTATCAAAGCTCTGGGGCCTGATCAGCAGTTTCAGTGCATAGGATGTGGTCAGGGGCGCTCCACCAGTTAGTTTGTCTATCATTGGACGGAATGCAATTTCCCGCTTTGTTCTGAATGTGAATCCTGTCCCACCATAAAATACGTAAGTCATGAGCACTTTCTAGTTCACAAAGATATCCTCTTGATGTGACACTTGTGGTGCCAAATGCAGAAAGTGCTTCTTATGTTGTGTTGAGCGCAATATGAATCTGCATGTACTTATGAAATTCCTGCATTGCCTGTTACCGGTCTACATCGGAACCACAGGCATTTCCTCACTGTCACCGGTCCTCTCCTCTACCACAGAACGACTCCTGAATATTACTGTGTTACTCGCGAGGAAGAAAGAAATCTGTTTGCAGCTCATATTGAATTTGGGATCTCTTGTTTAAGTCTCTCATATGAAGCTGAACTAATTAACTTGTCTAACTAATAGTTTAGATCTAAGCCCTAATCAATATATCCTGATTTACACAAAATGTCTGTGTACGTGTGTTACCGTACACGTGATTTATTTATCCTGCACAATTACAAGCAAAAATCATAAATTTAGAGGTGTACCGCTGTATTCAAGATACATTATAGGTGCATGAGTGCTTGTGTATGCGTGTGTTCGTGATCGTATCTATTACATGCATATAACAAACCTTTATTGAAATTAGCGTTGTCTATCAATCAGGCAGTATTCAGATAGAAAAGCAGTACAAGTACAAGTCCAAGTCCAAGTCCAAGTGGAAATGATCTAATTACGCAAGTAAACTCACATACCAAAATAATTGGTGTCTCAAATCTCTGAATCTAACAGAACTTCACTTAAATACCGACGGTATCTCCATTTTAGAATTAAGGTGGTTCTTCCAAAGGTTCGAAAGGATGAAGGGTCATCTATGGTGTGCTAACTAATGAATGCTGGGATTAGCATCTCTGACGACGGAGGGTCTATAATTACTCGGATCTGTGGTGCTCCGACTAATTGATGCTGGGATTAGCATCTCTGATGATTAAGGGTCTATCAATGACGAAGTGAGTAAGAATACAATATCAGAGTCTTCCAAAAAAGTACCATAATGAAGGCAGTCAGGTTTACTCTAATCTGCGGCCTCTGATTCTCAAAAACATCTTCTGACCAGTTTTCTATAATAGACTTATCCCAAAGCCAACTATCATTTCTTTTCCTTTTCCGTTAAACTATTTACAAATTCCTATTTAAGTTTCAAAGAGAGGGTCAACAGTTGTATTTGATCATTACCTTAGACATTCCAAAAGACTTGGAAAACTCAAAAACACCTTGTCATTGACAACATCTAGGAATCCAAATAGCGCACAAGTAAATCCTCTTACATGAATACAATCAAACATTTTGGCAAAGGAAAAAGAACCAGAACTTTGAGGAGAGCTAAAAAAGATGGCAACAATAAGAAATGACAGTAACATATTCCCATCAACTCCCACAAAATAGAAAAGGATTGTCAGATCTCGAGTCCATATTCATTGATATCCATTCCAAAATTTAAGCAACCAACAGGAATCTTCCCAAAACTTAAGACCTTTCTTACCTTGAGACCGCTAATCTTTGTGAAGATTTTTCTGTACAGTAAAGACCGGACCAGCATTCCAGGGGAGAAGGCTCCAGTAAGAACCTTTGTTATCCACAAAACAGCTATGCCATTTGATTCTGTATCTACCCAGAGGAAAACCAGAAACGTCAAGCAAACAAGTAGAGAACCCTTGCCCTTTCTCGTTAGGTTCGAAACACACATATACATCCACAGCTCCACAATCACCAGCATCATGTCTATGCCTTGTATTGCTAAACTTATTTGTGTCCTCTGTGACATTCCGCAATAACTTATCATTTAAATATATCATGTCATCAGATTCCCAATCTCGATAATCCAACTGCCTTTGTCCCTTATTTGCTTCTGGATAAGGCACCTGAAAAGACATTCTACAAGAAAGGATGCAATACAATTTCTTCAACTGAAGATCTGGCGGAATATTTTTCAACTGAAGACAAAGGTCTAGTGACAGATGGAAGCCTGGCAGGACTGATATCTCCTCCTGGCTTCTGGTGTCGCTGTTTAACGCAAATAGCTCCGACGAAATGCATGGCCTGAAAGTTTGACGCCAATCATGCTTAGAAATAGCAAATTTAGGACTGTGCTATTAGAAACAGAAGAGGTGGGGAAAACAAAGTCGACAAAAGGATTAGCATATTGTGTCCAAAATTAATTCGATAAAGATATGTTGGTATAAAAGAAAGTCAATTATTGCGTCAACAAACCTGAAGGTACACGATACGTTACTCAACTCAATGCCCATGCAAACTAAGGGTCTATTTGGAACTAGACAAAGGCAAAGGGCAAGAAAATCATTATTTTTCTTCCTTTACTTGTTTGGTTATTAATACGGGAGGGAAAGAACAAGGGAAGAGAATCAGATAGATATTTTCCTGCTATTTCCATCCATATCTTACCTATATTCTTTCTCTTCTTTCTCTACTAGTTTTCCTTTAACCTTCTGTCTAATATCCACAAAAACCGAACAAGAACTTATCTTTGCCAAATCAAACAAAGGACAATAACTGCTTTCTCTAGAGACTCTCTTACTTATTTTCTCTTTCCCTTCCACATGTCCAAAACATTAAGCATTGCAAGGGTTCTAAATTTAGATTTTTCCAACCACGTTAGATGAGTAAATTAGCAAGTAAAAGTCACAGATACATGAAACCATGAGGAACTCTGAAATAGGTAAAAGATTCTCTAGCATACCTTACTCGAAAGAAGTAATTAGGCAACCGGAAAGGGATGGACATTGATTTTGTTATTATATCCAACAGAAGTTGCAAACCATACTTGGTAACTCGATGTAGAATCTGAACATCGTGTGCATTATTTGCCTCATTTTGCAAGGCAACCACCCCTGTGACAGCATAACTGCAAACTGTAAGAAGGCATCTTGCTTCACAACTGACATTCGACATTTGACTTCTGGGATGGAGGAAAGAGCTCTTGGGCTTGCTATATACCCTCCACAGTGACCCAAGTTTTGCGCTGGCTTCGCAGTCTACCTGCTGCAACCGGAAGACTAAATCTTGTATTAGCAGACCATGTAAATATTCCTCCGACTTTCCCAAAATATTCTCAATGTGTAACTTTGGGAAGAAAAGGGAAAATCCAGTACTGAAGGCCAATAATGAACATAAGAGTGCGTGTGCTGAAATTGTCTCCAAACTTCTCTTGTCCATGCCTCTGAAGGATGTGACAATTAGATCATATTTTCTTGCCAACATATTCAACCGAGAAGATATTTGAGAGAGTACGGAAGTCACCTCCAGCGAAAAACTCAGGCCCTCAACCACAATACTGCCCTCTACTTGTCCGTCATTGTCCAAATTATCGAGAGTTAAAGGAACATGGTAGAGCTTAAGCATATCGGCCACAGATTCTAGAACCCTTGATCTAAGAGACAAAGACCATCTTTGGAAACACAAAGCATGACCTGATGTCGCCATGGCTCCCATTGTTTCCTCTGACAGACGAAGACTGTTACAAGCTTTTATGAGATTTTCAATGTTGTTAGGTAACTTAAGCAATTGGACGTTCCTTTCTGAATGAGCAAACTCACTCAAGGATTTTAACCACTGATTACAGCTGTTAGATTGAACCACCGTAGTAAGATGCTTGAATATAAGAGCAGCAGTAAACCATGTTCCCTGACAAGCTGCATATTTACCAAGTTTGTAAGCAGACCAGCATTCTTTCCTTTCTATCATTTTCTTTGCACACTCAAGAGTAAGAAGTTCACGTTGACCTAGGTAATCCCCCAGAGAAATAGACAACTTTCTATCAAGATTATCAATTTCCTCTATCTCCTTAAATAAGCAACAGTAATTGATATGAGAATGAAAAATAAATGTGCAGACTGTGTACGTAAAGCAATCAAATAAGCTGCATCCTCGTAAAAGTTCTACAATTTTCTCGGCCGTATCAAGGACTTGAGTAGTAATAGTACCAGCATCATTTAAGTTTTCTAGGCAAGCAACCACCATTTTCGGTATAAAAAGCAAAAGCTTTGATGCAATAAGTTTACTATTTTGTCCTCTGACCTCTTTGATCTCATGACCTGATAAATCTGGTTCTGATGTGCCCATAGCTTGGTTGTGATTACTCGCTATATATTCTATGAGTAAACAAATTTTATCCAGCACCATCCCACCAAGATCTGGATATTTTTCAACCAGAAGAAGAAGAAGGCCGAGTAAGCTTTGACCCTCTAGCTCCATTTCTGACTCAAGCTGATGAAGATCCAGTACAAGCTTAATAAGCAAGCCAATCTGATCTATGACAAATGAGATCAACCATGAAGCCAGATATGTGGAATCAACTCCATCTAGCGCCTTTTCCTTTCTTTCCACAAACGTGCCCAATATATCTACTAAAACCCTGATGGCTAAGAGTCGCTTTGCCATGACTGAAGATAGAGTTCCATTCTCCAGAATTGTTAAAATCCTTGAAAACTCAAGTATGTCAGAACCATGGATAGTAGGTAAGTTATATAAGAGGACCTGCAAAAATGAACGGTGAAAAGAAATACCAATTTAGCAGTATGTTTACATGAAAAGCGACATAAAGCAAGTATAACCTTGCGCAAAATTTGTAGAGCTCCACATTGCAAGGCTGGTGAAAATTCAGATTCATCTAACATGCTGACCAACGTTGTGATTGAATTGGAACTTGCAGGAAAATGACCCATTCCTTTGACAAGAACATAATGCAGACATTTTAATGCTGTGGCTTGCAAATGCAACGGCTTCTCTTGAGTTAGATAAGATAAAAGCAAACTCGCCTGCATTCAGAAGAAAAATTCTTTGTTAAATATCTAATGAATAATGTCAGAGAAACTACTGTTTAAGGTGAAATCGCCATAATCCTAACCCATCACTCCTCCCAGATTAGCGCATTATGTAGTCGGTCAGTAAAGTCAGAGAAACTATTGTTTAAGGTGAAATCACCATAATCCTAAGTTCCTAACCCACCACTTCCTGGATTAGCCCAACATGTAATGGGTCACTAAAGTCCACCGGCTTTACTCGCACACCTCACCCCAGGGCCTAAAGGAAAGAGGAACTTGCCCGTTTAGTCCTTTTGAATCTTTAATGTACATGTAATTTGTATTTAGCTTATACGAAGAGAATACAAAAAGAAGAAAAGAAAAGTAATACTGATTTGGTTGTGACTTGTGAGGATATGCAACCAGGAATATGCCTAAAAATTGCGCGTAGAACAACGGTTCCAACACCAAACCATTAGCTACTTTACATAAAAAAAAATAGCAACTGGCATAAAATTTATTTTTCGCTTTCAAGGGAATATGTACCTGTCCAGAAATCAGGCGCGCCGATTTAACCGCAAGCTTTGAAAGTGAAACGAGCATTCCAATCAAGAAATCTTCTTCTGTAGAATCTAACACCAGCTTTAGACCTGCCTGCGATGAATAAACCTTAATTTTTGCAATCGATCTAGGCCTCAGTATGCATGCCATACCTATTCATGCACAGATGTGTTTGCGTACGTGTTTGAGCAAAGATACGAATTCATTAATAGATAATTAGATATGATATGTTTTAACACTTGTTTAGTATGTACTAGCATGTCAACCCCTTCTCCATAGATGTTGCATGGCTTTGCTCCATCTACTTAAGTGCCATTTGTCTTCCTTTTGGATAGGGAGAGAATCCAACCTAAAACTAAAAGTATAATCTGTGCGAGGGCAGAGGACAGGCATTTCCTTCCTGGCTGTGTCAGGAAAGTTGATAGGAGTGCTTTGGTGACTAATTAGTTTCCTAAAGATGAAGAGTGGCTGGTGTAGTTGCCATTGCTTCATAGAGAAGTTTTGGATTGGGAATTGGGGTGGTTATTATCATGTAAGAGAACTAAATGGGTTGTCGAGCATAGAGCCCGGGGATGCTTTGACAAAATGGTGCTTACTAACATTAGGTGCTTTCATTATCAGAGTTTATATATCTCCGTAGTGACAAAAAGGTCCATCTACAAAAAAAAAAAAGTTTTTTTGAATCGGCAAAAGAAAAATTTATTAAGAATTCGATAAGGGTAGTACATTGAGGGAAGGCAAGAGCTCTCACAACTTTTGTACTAGGATGGGTGATCCATCTACAATTTGATACACAATAGTTTTATAGTTTGCTTTGTTAATTCGTAGTAGATACCTTTAAATGTGTTACAAAGTCTTAAGCTTTGTTTGGAACTTGGGGAGAATAAGGGAAAGTTTAAAAAATTTCCCTTTTCCCTTTCCTTGTATAGTTTGAGAGAGAAGAAAAGAGAAAATGACAAAATAGGGTTCTAAGCATAGTAACATTTCCCCTTTTCTTTTTCTCACATTTTCTTTCTTAATTATTTATCCAACTCTTCCCTCACTTTCCACAAGTTCGAAACAGAACATAAACAGATCACGATTACCATCTGGAAAATAAGTTGCGTGTTCACAATATACTCGTAGTCTTGTTTCAGTTAATACTTATCATGTCTTATCTATTTTTTAAACATGTTAAATATCTTACAATAGTCGATCCTGAAAAATAGGAACACGTTGCATGAGATAAGAACCTTGTAAGCTTTACTTGCATGTGAAGAAGAACATCCCATTTTTGCAAAAGCTCGCACTCCTGCGAGCCTTACAGTTGACAATGTTTCACACGATGTCACCAGATTAACCAGGATCTCCAAAAGAACAGAAGCAAAGTCATTGGATAACTCAGAAAAGCAACTGCCAGCAAATAAGGATGCCTCCATCTGCAAGTTGTTCCTGATCAGTTTCACTCAAGTGTCTAAAGAATCAGTTATAACTACAGAAGCAGCAAACCACATGTCGAGAAAAGTAAAAAGACTAAATGTAATGCTTAAATGCAATAAAAGCATTGTGTGGAATCTCATTCCAAGAATCATAACATCATTATGTTGCCAATGGTAACTTAGTTTCCATGACCTAACGGGAGTTTGCTATCCTGGATTCCATTCCCTCATGACCAAACGAAGAAGAAACTAAAATCGGTACCAAATATGTTTGAAATTGTATTAAGTTGATGGTTATTGATTCCATTTTTTGAAGATTATAAATCAAGGTCGGATTTTAACCATTATTGACCTTATGTTGGTGGTTTTGGACATGAGAAAAGGAAGCTAGTTACACAGCAAATATTATTGAAAAACCATGTCCTAATCCTATATCCTTGCCCTTTAGTCTACCACTACAACCCCAATACCGAATTCTCCTAAATACCTCAAATCAATGATAAATACCAGCCTTAGTCCCCCAATCGAATTGAAGAAGAGTCATTTTAAAACCATTATGTCTGATTATGTCTGTACCATGCCATCAATGATGAGATACATCGTATGCATCAGTTTTCCATAAACATAGCTGCAGATATGTTTATAAGCCTCCTGAAATCAGCACAGGACAATGAACATATCCTTCGTTTTCATAAATCCCAAATTGAAATCTGCTAAACATGGAGAAACAATGAGTTGTTTAGACATCTAGTTGAAATATCCAGTTCCGACAATGACATTTTCATAAATCCCAAATTTCTTTTTACACTTCCAATACGTTTTGGCTATGATACCGAAATGCTGAAAGGTTTCCCACATATTTCAGAAACACTTTCACCGAAATGACATCTGGAAGCAAAACTTTGATCCTTGTTCCTCATTGACCCATGCGAATGTTATACACGATAAATGCTTAAATTTGCAACCAAAGAAGTAAAAGAACTTGCCACCTTTTAGGTGCGGAAACTATGTTCAAAATAACCCCAGAATTCAAAAAAACCAAATTCTTTGCGAAAGCATGAAAACGGGAAATTTTTTATGATACACCAAAATTAAAGCTCACCTGCAAAACATCACACGAGACCAAACTCGAAAGTATGAGGTACCGGATATCAGCATTGTCCTTTGCCATATCAGCCCAGCAACCCAAGAGAACCAAGGCTAGTGCTCTTGACTCAGCATCCCCCGAGTCAAAAACAGTTTTCACCCTTCGAAGGAGTTCTAACCGATTCTCTGGGGTACACTTCAACAGAATCCCACAATGTTTTTCACATCTCTTTTTACGGCTCCTTAGCAGGGATAAGAAAACCTTCACAACACAAAGCTTGGTCTGTTTGTCGCCGGAGCTGAAAGCTTCGGTAAGACGAAGCAGGATTGTGTTTGCAAAGAGCCTATCCTCCCCCGGAATTAACCCAAACATGATATATTGTGCTTTGTTAATCGCAGGCTCTCTATCCCATTTCTCAAGTTTTTGCCCAATACACAGTATGGCTTCATGTGATTGACCTGAAAATACGAAAAGAACCAACTACTCAAAGCCCATGAAAATACACAACTTGGGGTATGTTTAAAAACTTCATATAAAATCTAAGCCTGATATAAATAACAAAGGAGTGAAAGATCTAATCGATGATTCAGATTGGGCCTCACCGTGCTTCTTTGATCGAAGGCCCTTCTCGAAATCAATGCTCCATTCCATGGCACAAGCTGCAGATGTTCTCTCCATGACAGCAGCAGCTTAAGCTCCTTCCCTTCAGACACGTTCAAAGTTCCAGATACTCTATTACAGATCTCTTTAAATCTCTTAACTATTCACCAAATATTTTGCACTTAAGAAGTGTTTGGTTCACTTGAATGAAGCTGAAATGGAACCGTCATTCCCTTGGAATGCTCATTTGACGCTTCGTTGCTGAAACATGGCAGAATGTAACATTCAAATGGGGTTATCAGTCTCCAATTTAGGTCACTATAATGCAAAGGAATGGCAATTCCATTCCTTCCTGAGATAAATAGAACCAGCACTACCCATGATTTGGTCTAATTGCTATAAATGAAAATGTCTACGAATATGAACTGGATAACTGTATATGTGTATCAGAAGCAACATAGTAACAATTTAAGGACCAACAGATAAAAGAAAACCCAATGTCATCCAGATACAATTGTAAGTTGGCAGAGGTAATGTAAGACGGAGATTGTGAAGTAAGAACCTACTCAATTAAGCTTTCTAGGGTTTTACCAAACAAACACCTTCTTGCTCCAAACACTACCAATCAACCACTGCAAGAGTCAGTTAAGCATTTGGGGTCTACTTAATTCCTACATATTTGCTAAAAAAGGAAGAGAAGATGGGGAGAAAGATTTTGGGTTTAATCAATATGCTGGATGATGTCTGTGAGATCTAGGAAGTGATGGTTGGTTTACAAATCTGGCTATGGACTACGAGCCCTACGATAGCAGTGGCCAGTTCGGCCAGTCGCAAAAAGTTTGAACTTTTTCTCCCAATTTTAATGAATTTAGGGTTTTGTAGAGATATCGTTCTTGATTTAGGGCTATGTTGGTTATAGAATTCTTTTTAGAATTCACAATTTTTGCGATTTAATTACGTCTCAGGTTTTCGCAAGCTCCGGATAATTTTTTTTTTTTTTTTACGATATCGTTCTGAATACCTACCGGGCATGGTATTGTTTGAGTAACGGTACCGGAATATTGTCGGGTGCCGTTTCGGAATCCTCGGTATAATCATTATTAACAATATAGGCTGAATAGTGTCATAAGCTTATCGCTTGACTATCCAAAACAGAACTTACAGAGAGAGAGAGAGAGAGAGAGAGAGAGGGTCTACCACGACAATGGAAGAAAAGCGGAGGCGAGGCGAGTTGCCGTGGAGGACTGCCGCGGAGGAGATAGAGAGGCGCGAGGTAGTGGGCAGGTTGTGGTTCGGCGTGAGGAGATGCAGAGTGCGAGAGACCGCCAAAAAAATTTGCTCTGTTTGTAGCCGGTGGAAAGGAAAAGAAAAAGGAAAATAAAAGAGAGGGAAAATATGAAGAAAGTAGTAATTCCTTTCTCTTATTTGGTTATAGAAAAAATATGGGAAGAAACTACGAGGAAAATAAATCTCTTACAGTATATGGTAACTTTGGTTTCAAGAGGAAAATCAAAAGGAAATGAGAGCGTTTTCTTTTCTTTTTATTTTCCTCGGCGTTTTAGAGCTTTTTCCTTTTTTTTACTTTCGTTTTTCTTTTCCTTTCTCGGACATAGGAACTAAATAACCCCTAAGGAAATTTTTTTATTTTTCATTCTTTTCTTTCAATTTCCATAGGTCCAACCAGAGCCTTGGAGCAAGAGCAGCTGTCTCGCTATACCCCTGAATGCTGATGCTGAAATAATTAGGGCTCATTTTGCTTCAAAAGTCAAACAGTAATTTTTTTCATATTTGTTAGTATTGCGTCAAATTTTATAAATTATTGATTCATCTTGGCGAGACGAATCGAAAAATTAAAAATTTTGATTGACACTCATAATTTTTTTAAAAAAAGTATAAGTAAAAAAATTGTCTTATTGACTTATTTTTGTCTTTATTCAAAAAATTATGAGTTTCGATCAAAATTTTTTCCTTTTCCGATTACTTTGGTCGAGATGCATCAATAAGTCACAAAAGTTTGACGCAAAACAAACAAATGCAAAAAAAAATTCAAAAAAAAAAAAAATTCACCATACTTTTTAATCTAAACCCACCCTTACTTCACCCCAAACGGCGAGATACTGCAGGTTGCAGCACAGTTAGGATTTTTCTTTTTTTCTTTTATTTTCACATTTACTGTATTAGTTTACGGCATTTTTTTAATTATTAATTCTTCTCGACAAGAAAAAATAAAAAAATAAAACTTATGATCAAAATTTTTAAAAATACACTGAAGACAAAAAAATAATACCAACTAGATAGATTTTAAATTATTTTTGTTTTTATTAAAAAATTAGTTAATAATTTTTTACTTTTTAAATTCCACTCATCAAGATGAAAAAAAGGTGTGTAATATAGGAGTACTTATTTTTTAATTAAAGCTGATATATTATGAAAGAATGATCTGTCTTATAAAGCGAAAATAAATACTCCTTTCTTAAAAAGAGAATTTGAAACGGACTCGAATAATTCATAAAAATTTGATGTAAAACCAACAAACAAATGTAATATTTTTTGAATAAACACAAAATATAATCCGTAATTATTCAGAAAAACAAGAAGAATTGAACTTGGCCAAATACACAGGTATATGTTGCCTATCCTATCCTGAGCTACCACTTCACTTGCGTTGTATGGATTGAGCATTGATTGATCTGGGCCTCAGAGATTTTTGTGCCCAAAAATGGTGTCCTGTGTCGAGTGCATTTTCTGACTTTTGGGTAACATAAAAATTCTAAAACATAAAGTCTTGTTCGGTTGTGGATTTTAAGTAGTATTTTTGAATAAAGGTAGAGAGAAAAATGAGTGTAATGATTGTGGAGAGAGGTAAAAAGTAGAGAGAGATAGAGTGAAAAATGAGAGTAATGATTGAAAAGTTAGAGAGAAAAAAAATAAAAAAAAAGTTGCTTTTTCTAAAATTTTAGGTTTAGAGTTCCGAACCGAACAAGGCAACCTCGTAGTACAATTTAACGGCCCAAATTCACTCGGCGTACCGGCACACCATCTTCCGCACATCCATTCAAAAACCCTCCAATTGCGACGAGGTAGTAGGAGAGAGAGAGAGAGAGAGAGAGAGAGAGAGCGCGCTGAGAGAGAGCCACAATGATGGCCACTCCACTGGTTTTTCTTTCCGCCGTGCTCTCATATCTCATCGTTATATCTGAATCCACTCCTACCATTACTCCGATCGCCACAGAAACATCGCTCGGAAACCAGCGTAATCACCGTTTGACCTGGGAGCTGGAAGAGGCCAAGCTCAGGGTAGCTCGATTAGGTAATTACTATATATATGTAGATTGCACTACATTAACATAGATAATACCCTCGGAGTTGCATTTTGGTATGCACATTCCACCGAAACATGGTACTCTTCCATTCCAAAACTGTAAATTTAGTGATCCCAAAGTTTTCCCACAAAGTAACCTACTAATGTTAAAATCTAAATGAAACTTTAATCGGTTGGAAGAGTAAGTTCTAATTTTGTCATCTATAGAAGCCTACCCTTGGTGTACCACAATTTAGGCACATGGCAAACCACATTGCCGTTTCCGTTTGTAGTCCTGGTATCATAGAACTCCAGCCCTAAGAGACAATAGAGGCATGAATGAGCTTGGAGAGCAAAAACTGTGGTGGGACGCATTTGTGGGATTGCATATGGAAAGACATGGTAGCAACTAGCAAGTTACAAAGCCTAGCCATGTTGTATGCAATTGTATACTATTATCCAGCGCAATCTACTCTGCTTAGCAGATTGATGTAGTGGAAATATGCTATAATCATGTTAACTGCTTTTTTTGCTTGTTTCTTACCATCACTTGATCTGCTTGTAGTTTATTACTGATGTAGTTTTTGCTCTTGGTTGAGGTTGTTTCTGGATTTCAAAGGGCTTAGAATAAGTGCATAAAGGTAGGTTTCTATGAGTTGGCTTGGTATACCTTATTGTCATGCTAACATCGTAAGAAAATCTCACTGAAGGTTGTTTCGTAACTTTTGTTTCTTAGTTATCTACTTATCAATAAATGGTTGTTCAAATCTCAACATAATCAGTGGTTACCAATGCAGAATCCATCTTTGATGAAACAGTCCAGCACATAAATGCTAAAAGCCTTTCTCTTGAAGAATGTGAGAAGCTAATTGCGGATATGACTCATGAGATGGATCGTCTGCAATCTGACTTGTCCAGCTTAAAGGTTTTCCCTTTTGTGCTATATGCTGATATCAGGTGCTTTGAATCCAAACTGACATATGAATTTCCCCATTGAGATAATCTGTGTTGTTACTTCCCTTTTTCCCCTTTGAAAAAATATCAGCTAGTCTGAATGGTGGTTTTCTAGGAATACTTACTTTTAAGACCTTGATTTTTTCTCTTTAACATAACAACTCTGTAAGATTACACACGAAGGTTGGATTCAATTGGTTCAACTGCCTATTCAGGCTGCTGAAAGGCTGAAAGCTTTCGGAGTCGTATTCATTTGACTGTCTCAAGGCCAAAGAGAGGAAGGAGTTGAATCCAATTAAAACTTGGTCAAGGGCAATTTAGCTGGAAATTGATGATATTGCCACTTCACATACCATCTTTCAAAATAAACTACCCAAGCGTATTTATAAAGGATGACAAAAATGTTGGGCATTAAGGACTTAGTAGCAGGATCCTCCTACTGGGGTGGTGAATCCACCTCAAAATAGGGGTGTAAACGAGCTGAGCCGAACTGAATATTGGCATGTTCGAGCTCGGCTCGATCAGAATTCGTCTGGCTCGAGCCCGGCTCAAGTTCGAATCGAGCCTGAAAAGTTCGGCTCGAACTCGGCTCGACAAGCATGTACAAAGCTCGAGCTCGGCTCGTTAGTATTCGGTCTAGAATAAACGAGCCGGCTCGGCTCGAATTCCAGCTCAAATTCGTCAACTTTTCGGCCTTAATATTGAAAAAATGGATAAACGAGCCGAGTCGAACCGAATATGGGCATGTTCGACTCGAGCCGAGCCGAACCTATATATTTCGAGCAGAGACGAACTTGTTCGCGAACCTATATATTGGCATGTTCGAGCCGAGCCGAGCCGAACCTATATATTTCGAGCTGAGACGAACATGTTCGCGAACCTGTTTGAGCCGAGCCCTGCTAGGTTTGAGCTCGGCTCGTTTATCAAACGAGCTGCAAAATCGAGCTCGATCTCGGCTCATTTATCCTTCAAACCGATCCGAACTCGCCGAACTCGCGAACTGCTTAGCTCATTTACAGCCCTACCTCAAAAGTCAAAACCATGCTCCTAAGTCAGAATCTCCTAGGAACCTCGCTCCCACCGAGAAAGGAGCCCACTCCCACCTATGCAAGAGCTTATCAGGCATGCAAATCCCAAACGAAACAAAAGAAAAGCTACTAAAGAAGAGAAAATGTATGGCAATGATATTATACTAAGAAAATATAAACTCAAATTTGTTCTGGTACCAAGTAAGAATATAATATTTACTAATATTAACGCGGTATTATATTTTCAGTTGACATTTACCCTGTATACGTGGACCAACAACATAAAATTCTCAGGGTATTTACATTTCTTATCCATATATATGTGTGTGTGTGTTGATACACGCTTCTATGATGCTCATAACCTTAGATTCTTCTATATCCTCTCCCTCCACCACACCTGTTCCCACTTCTGCTTTTGCACTTGCTCATACAATTAAGGTTTGGGAAAATAAAGAAAGTAAATAATCTCCTCTTCGAAAAGTTTCCAAAGAATGTGCTTAGCCATCTCAGGAGTCAGGACTGTTTAAATATAGTGCTGTGTATTGCTCAGTTTTGTTTTGGTGTATGCATTGAACATCAGACCGACACAACTTTGCTGATTAGCAATAGAGTAATACATGTCATAATTTTTTGGGCCTGTGAGATCTGTGCACATATTTATTACCACTTCCGTAAGAAAATGATCCATGCTGTCATTTAGGAAACACAAAATTGAAAAATAAGAAGAATCGGTGGACAACCATTTTGCGAACAAGAGATCTAGAAGTTTCCTGTTGAAACTGCCATCTGCCCTAAGAATATTATGCTCCCTGTCTAATTTTGAAAATGGTAAAGAGCTCAAAGTGTTAGCTGTGTATGGTAACTGAAGTTTTCCTTCGATTTCTCGATTAATTAAAAGGAGATCAATGCAGGTTTTCTACAATGCCCGTATAGTTTCAGGGCATGTAATTCATCAAGTTATAACTTATAACCAAACAAATAAAAACGCTACAGATAAGGACTTCTTATGATATGCTTACTTATAATCTGCAAAGGTAAATGTCATTGCATTTCCGTTAAGATACAAAATTTTGGATCTTTTGTTTAAATAATTCATTGCTTTGGTACCTCTACATAGAGCAAAGTCCTATTCAAGTAGTCTAACATCCTTGCCGAAATCTAAAACAAGTGACTTAGTGCATGATAATCAAGAATAGTTAAGTGGGTTTGCTTAATAAACCGTTTGGATTATTTTTTTTGTCCTTATTAATTTTTTTCGCATTCGTTAGTTTTGCGTCAATTTTTTTTTTTGTGGATTATTGGTTTGTCTCGACGAGAGAAATCTAAAAAGTAAAAAATTATATCCAAACAATTTTTTTTTTGAATAAAGACAAAAATAATCCTAAACAGTTCATTCAGAGAAAAATTTGTGTTGGACATAGTTTTTTACCTTTTAGATTCCTCTTGTCGAGACACACCAATAGAAAAATTCACGCACAACTAACAAATGCGAAGAAAATTGAATAAAGACAAAAAATAATCCTCGAGGGTTATTAAGCCAAAACATTGATATACACGTTGCTTATGATGTGTTGATTGTCACTGGACTCTACCATATAGCTTCTAGTCTCCTAGCCAACTCTTCCTCGCTGTAAAAGGATTGAGTTGAGCACTGAATCTTGTTCTTTATGTACTTTGTTGAATCTCATGTTTCTATTATAAAATTGATTGCTTTGCACTATGCATTATTTTAGCTCACTGTTGCCTTTGATGTACTCCCTCTCTCTTATTCTTGGTCTTTTATGAAAATTCCAACTTTTTAAGGGATCATGCAATTAAGATAGTTGAATCCAAACCAATTATATGGTGCTTGATATCTTTTGATTCCAAAAGAAGGAAAAGGGAAGCCTTTTCTCTAGTGTATTATCCACTCACATGATTCTGTTGACCACAATATGTTTGAATAAACATGTGGATCAGCGGGCTAATCCTTGTATGGAACCTAGATGGTTCATTTATGCATCATGGATCAAGCTAGACCCAACAAGGATGGATTGGAATAGCACTCGTTTGTGTTTTTGTGTGTGCATGAGAGAGAGAGAGATACCCTAAGCGTAAGGATCTAGCATGCTATACCGCAAGTACATGATTGGACGATAATTTGGGATTGCATGAGTTGAGGTTAGCATGAGTTGGTCGCTCAACCACATCTCCGAAAAAAAAAGGGTTCAAAGTAAGCAAGGGCTAGATTCGGAAAGTACTAATGTTTGGAAGTAACAAAAAAAGAGAGGAAATCACCTGAAGAAGCAAGGGACTCCCGCATGGACCAAGAGTTGGATCTGACTCACGGTTCTGCAAGCCGATCAAAGTTTCTGCCAAGATTGTTGGAATATGGTTCTAGCCCTCTTTAATTTGAAGAACAACCTTAAAGAATCCTCACATTGGGTTTGCCCTGCCCATCAACAAAGAGGTAGCCTGCAACAAAGCAAATAACGAAAGCATTAAGCCTGTGTTGTTCATACCTCAAGTTGCCGGGTCATTTGTTTATGCGAAAGCACTCAAAAGTTCAAGCACATCAATAACTCCATGTGGAGTCAACTTCTTGGCCTATAGATTGTTCAAACCACACAATGTTTGCAAGAATTTCCAAAAACATGCTCGAGGAAGCGCAACTACTGGCGGACCTTCGAGCCCCATGCCCGCAAGGAACTCAAATTCGTCAATAGTTAGGCATAGCTTCTCCATACCAAACCGAAAAACATGGTGCTTAGCATCCTAAAAGCAAGCAGTTGGACGAACAAGTGAAGGTCTTGGAAGTAACCTAGTGAACTCAAGCAAGTTGTCAATGCCATACTCTCTCAAAGCAACTCACTTTATGGGAGTAAGCTCCTCAATCCACTCATTAAGCTCATACATGAAGTTGAGATCCATGGAGTTGGAAAAAGAGGAAAAAAAGGAAAAATAAGGCTAAATAACTAGTGAAAGTAGTGATTGAGCAAGAGAAATGTAGAAAATAATTGTGGGTTTCGATGCTTGAGGGATACATGCATATATACAGAGCTTCCGGATTGATTTTGGCAAGATGGTGAAACGAGTATGGAAACTGCCAAAAACAGAGCAGGAAGGTGAGAGATTCAAAGAGCAGAAGAGGAGAGAGAGAGCTGGGCCAGCTCTCCCCTAAGGCTGGGCCGGCCTTCGCTTTAAGTTCTGAGCCATTTTGATTGTTCCCCTAAGGCCTGACCGGCCTCTCTCTCCTCTTCCTGCTCTTTGAATCTCTTGCCTTCTTGCTTTGTTTTTGGCAGTTCCATACCCGTTTTTCAGCACCCGATCTTGCCAAAATCAATCTGGAAGCTCTCTATATATGCATGTATCCCTCAAGCATCGAAACCCACAATTATTTTCTATATTTCTATTGCTCCTTCACTACTCTCGCTAGGTATTTAGCCCTCTTTTTCCAACTCCATGGATCTCAACTTCATGTCTGAGCTTAATGAGTGGATTGAGGAGCTTACTCCATAAAGTGAGTTACTTTGAGAGAGGATGACATTGACAACTTGCTTGAGTTCACTAGGTTACTTTCAAGACCTTATCTTGTTCGTGTGGTGGCTTGCTTTTAGGATGCTAAGCACCATATTTTTTGGTTTGGTATGGAGGAGCTATGCCCAACTATTGACGAATTTGAGTTTCTTGCAGGCATGGGACTTGAAGGTCCGCCAGTAGTTGCGCTTCCTCGAGCTTGTTTTTGGAAATTCTTGCAAACATGGTATGGTTTGAACAAGATATCGGCCAAGAAGTTGACTCCACATGGCGTTATTGATGTGCTTGAACTTTTGAGGCGCTTTTGCATAAACAAACGACCCTACAACTTGAGGTATGAACAACATAAGCTTAATGCTTTCGTTATTTGCTTTGTTGTGGGTTACCTCCTTGTTGATGGGCAGGGCAAAGCGTGTGAGAATTCTTGAGGTTGTTCTTCAAATTAAAGAGGGCAAGAACCCTATTCCAACAATCTTGGCGGAAACTTTGATCGGCATGTAGGTCCTTGAGTCGAATCCAACTCTTGGTCCATGTGGGAGTTCCTTGCTTCTTCAAGTGATTTCCTCTCTTTTTTTGTTACTTCCAAAAATTTGTACTTTCCGAATTTAGCCCTTGCTTGCTTTGAACCCCCTTTTTTTTTTTTTTTTTCTGTAGATGTTTGTGCGATCAACTCATGCTAACCTCAAATTGTGCAATCCCAACTTATCGTCCAATCATGTACTTGCGGTATAACGTGCTAGATCCTTGCACTTACGATTGTATAGGTGGAATGGCTTAAAACAAGGACTTTCATAAACATAGGTGGAGGCTCCAAAACTTTTGGGAGGGACCAATGATCGACGAGTTGCTTGCGTCATGGAATTCATACCATGTTTGGAGAGAGAGCTGCATACCATGTCGGTGCTTATGATATGGGGTATGAGTATGTGCTGCTTTACTTGCAGGGTGAGTCGTCACGTGCAAATGAAAGGCTTAATCAGCTGGAAGAAGAGGTATGGTTCTTTTGTATTTGCCTTGCTATTTTCTGAATACATTGCTTGATGACTTGATTGTCACAATTCACTTCATCGAAATGTTTAAGTGAGGTTATTTAGGTCCGACTTCTTTGGGCTAATATGAGGAAGACCACCTTTGAGCTTCACCATTTAGAGTCTAAAGCACAAGATGCTGAGAACAACATGAATCTGGTTGCTTCACAAGTTGAGACGGTTAGTACTCTCACTGATATCTTCATTTATAAATGAACCGGTGGAGCACAGTGATGATTCCTTGTTCAAATTGGCATACCGTATACAATAAATGGAATAATTACTGAGCAATCCCTAATGTCTTTTGGGCTTGAAATTTTGTATGTGCGGGGCTGTTATTATTCGTCTATTTATTAACTGCAAGCTGCTCTTGAACGTCCGTTTCCTCTAACATTCTTAATTCTGGAATGCGTTCTTACTTTATATTTTTTCATATACTATAAGGGATCTTATTGCGTGATCATTAAATGAACGGGTTGGTGTCATGTGCTTGCGAAGTTTATTTTTAATTGGACATCATGTGCTTGCAAAATGCGAATTGTGTACTACTGGATTCATATAGCTTGCAGTGTTGGTCATTGACACTTAAGTGGTTGTTGCCTTAACATGCCTTGGCATCTTTGGGGATTACTATTCATTAGATGTAATTTGCATGCGCATTTTGTTTAGTTATGATTGTGTTGTTGTTTCTGTTTGTTATATTGTGACTCTTCTGCTTACAGATGGCTGCCATCGTGACTGAACAATGGATTCAAATCCGGCAACTTGAACAAGCTCTTCATAATGCAGAAGTACAGTTTTACGGTTTTAGATGTTGAATTGACTAGAAATTGGAAGATCCAAAGTTATATTCTTGAATCAAATGTTTGCATTCGTATTATCCTTTTCAGGTACAGGCATTAACGGTTAAAAGATTACCCACAAGGAGCAAATTCTTAAAGGTAGTGTACAATTTTTTCGGCCCACTTTGGTATTTCCATTTTAGGATGATTTGTTCTAGAAAATTAAGAGAACAATGAAATGATTTCTACATACCATCACCAATTGTAAAAAGAAGCACTGTTAGATACTGAGGAGTTCTTTACTATTATTACAAACCTTTTATAGTCCAGGTTTAACAAAATTTAATTCTTTATGTGCTTATAGTTCCTCAGAAACCTATTTGGCAATCATTTTCAGAAGCTAAAGGGGATTCTGGATTCGTCCTTATTTCACAAGGAATCCCCTTTGGGTTCCTATGCGTGTCAAGCTTTGCATCAGTTAGAGAAGATCTCATCAGCAGCAAAGAAGTATCATCACGAGGTGTGATTCTATCTTGTCTAGTGGCTACTTAGCATTCCTTCACATAGCATTTAAGAAGTGAAACTTAAAAAGTGCAGTTCTGTATGGTTTTACTTTTCGTGCCGTAGATATTGTGGTTGTGTTTTTATGGTGCAAAGTGAAATAAATATTGATTTTAGGACTTTATGACAGTTCTTATTCCCACCTACATTTTTTTGGTTCACAAGTGCCTTACCGTCTTCCCTCCACCGCCCCTCCTTTCATGCCCTCTTGCAACTCTACTGAACACAGCACAGAGTTTTAAACCTTTTACATCATCACAGCTTCCGTAATTCCTCCGACCCATTTCTTGCAAATCTCTTTGACCCTCTTGGTACTTTTCTGGGAACAAAACTGCTTCCAATCTCCTAAGTAGACAATAAAGCACAAGGCCCAAAGTGGCATTGATCTTTTAAAAGTGTGCAGCTGTTGCATCACACAACCTAGGGCTTCTTTTCTTTTTTCTGTTTTTGGTGACCAGTGCAGTTATTTATTTATTTATTTGGTAAAGTATTTCTTTATTAACGAACACGACCGAAACAAAGGCCAAGGGAAGATCCTTGAGACTGAGAGCCTATACAAAGAATGCAACAGAAAATACAATGAAAGAATAGGGCCTATCTACATCAAAACTAATGGGATAACAAGTTCCTCAGCAAATGCCAGGTTGCAAAGAGCTTGGTATTTTCCGTGGAGCAGGGGAGCTTCTTCCACCCCGTAAGACCTGCCCTAATATCTCTTTCAATAGCCAAGATAACAGTTTCTACAGGTCTTCGGATATGCTGAAAAACCCTGCTATTTCTTTCCCTCCATAAGTGGTAAACAATGGCTGAAAACACTAGCCTAAGAACAATTTTAGAGTTTGCTTTACCTCTTGCATGGTCTGACAGCCAGTTCAAGATAACATCCCACTGCATAGGAGTATTAGTATTATTGTATCCACAGTTCAACAGAAAGCACCTCAATACAGAGTGAAGAGAAGGGACATTCAAAGAAAAGGTGTTTATGGGACTCAACATCAACAGAGCAAAGGACACAGCGATCCTCTGAAATTACAACCCATGCAGCCAATGTGTCTTTGGTAGATAGTCTGCTATGGCAAGCCATCCATAAAATGAAGGACCATCTCGGGATATGGGGAGGGAACCACACACCATGAGCCCAGGCAACAATTGGTCTAGCAGTTCGAATAGCTTCCCATGCTGATTTGGAGGTGTACAATCCAGACTTAGAAGGAAGCCATATCACCCTAGCCTCCTCATCAACATGTGGGATCAGATTCAGAGGAGTTAGGTTTATGATTTCCTGAGTAACCAAATTCCTCAATCTAGGCCAATTCCACCCTCCCTCATAAATGATAGAAGACACTCTTGCATTGAGGTGCCCACCCTTTGACCAAAATGCTGATACAATGGGCCAATGGGTGCCAAGGGTCTAACCAAAGAAATGTACCCACCACATACCTGACCAAAGGTTGGAACAAAGGTTTGAGTTGCAAAATCTTCGTCAAAGGCCATGATGCATCCTGAGGAATAGGCATCTGCCATAAGCATTGACTCTTTATGATGTACATATGAACCCATTTGACCAAAAGAATGTCTTCTTTCTTGCAAAGAGCCCAGTGGTGTCTCATCATCACTGCTTGTTCCAATCTGTAAGAAGTCTGAAACCCAATCCTCCTCTCTAGGAGTACAAACTGACTTCCAATCAAGGTTGGTACCATGGGTATTCAGGCCATCACCCTTCCATAAAATGGCCCTGAACACACTTCTATTTCCTTTAAGACTTTTTGGGGAAGAATAAAAGTAGAGCTCCAGTAAATTTGTAATCCCAAATCGGACAGATGCTATTAATTTGATCTACCACCATATGAAAGCAACTTGTTGGACCAGGATTGAATCTTAGCCAAAATCCTCTCTTTCAACACAATGCAATCAGCATATTTCAGGCTAAAAGTGATCAAAGGAACACCAAGGTACTTAACAGGAAGAGTACCTTCAGGAATGGCAAAAATCTGATTTAACTGGATCTTTAGGTCAGAATGAACACCAGCATAGAAAATGGTATTTTTACTCAGACTTGGTTGCAGCCCAGAATAGCTATAAAACTCTTTTTGAGTTCTATCCACAAGGTTGAAAGATTGAGGAGAAGCACCACAAAGAATAAACATATCATCTGCAAAGATAAGATGAGGGAGCTTGACACCAGAACATCTAGGATGATACGTGAAGGCCTCAGTATCCACCCTATACTCTAGAAGGGCAGTGAATGCTTGCATGACTAGCAGAAAAAGGTAAAGGAGACAAGGGATCACCTTGCCTCAACCCTCTCTTTCTAGGGAAATAGCCATGTAGACTACCATTAATTACGACAGAAAATCTGGAAGAAGTCACACATTGTTTAATCCAGTGAACATAAAGCCCAGGAAAATCCATGGCCTCCATAATATCAAACAAGAAATCCCAGTTAACAGAGTCATACACTTTCATTATCCAGTTTCATAGCACATCTGGGTCTGCCATTATCCTTGTGATATCCCCTAACCATTTCCTGCATCAAGAGAATGTTATCCTTCTTAGATCTCCCATTTATGAAAGCTGACTGATTATATCCCACAATAGAAGGCAGTGTACTCTGAATACGATTGGCCAGCACTTAAGAAATGCATTTATAAGGGACATTGGCAATGGGCCTGTATTCCCTGACCGTGGAAGGGGCAGCTACCTTAGGAATGAGAGAAATGGCTGTTGAATTCCAACTACCAAGAAGAAAACCACTATTGAAAAAATAACTGACAGCTTGCATGAAATGCTCACCACAATGTTGCAGTCAGTTCTTACACTACATAGAAACCCTATCACTCTTTAATGGGCGGATCAATAATGGCTTTGCCCTTGTTCTCCTTTGTACTTGGCATACTTGCTTTCTATTTGACACCCTGAATAATTTAAATCAGGTGCTAGAAAGTCACTCGCATGGACAGTTCTCATGTTTGACTATTAGACCAAGGATGTTTGACATGGCTCTATTGTCTAGGCACCATTAGCTGATTAAGTTTGACCGTCTCTGCTTTTGTTCAGTTGCAAGGTTTCATTAAGCAGGAAATGGAGAAGAACGAATTTACAGCTGCTCTTGCTAACAAAGAAGTGGTATTTTTCGTGGTAAGCTATTGTTCGTTCGTCCTTGTTGGGCTCTTGTTTGATCAATTAAGACTGTTTTTGGATCAAAGATTTGCAGAGGAATTAACCAAGGTAAAGGAAAGACGAAGTAGAACCAAACTACTAATTTTACTTCTTCTATTCATTGTCTTTTTGATCTTTTCCTCTCCATTTATATCCAAGTTTTTTTTGGATCCTAAGCTGACTTTGATACCTTTGCCAGGCTTCTGCTCTAATTACCTTTCCGATAATGAGTGCTTGGATGTTGTTCTGCTCACAATTCAGCTAGCTGGGAGTTGCCAAACGGTGGTGCTAGCTTATTCCAACAAATCTTTGGCCTTTTTGGACTTCTTTTCCCTCTTGCCATTGGAGATGTCAATGGAGGGAAAAATGATTTTAACTTGTCCAGATTGGGTTAGTTTTAATCTGATTAGTGACAAATGCATATGGATCAGGTAGATGATTTTGGGTCGAATTTGCAGATCATAGCGCGTTATGCAGACATCTATAGCATGCGTTTGATTGTCATAGTATGTGGCAAATAGTACACTTGTATTTTGACAATTTACTCGTACGCATTACAATTAGACTTCGATTATACAGAAGATGGCTGCTATTTGTGAAGTCGCTGCTGCTGCTGCTTGTTGGATCTTTGGTTTGTATAGGAGTAGGAAAATTGGAATGACTTGTACATAATATTCTTTGGGGGGGATAACAACAGAACCTAGGATGCAAATTTCATGCCATCTAGTGGCAGTTCAGATGTTCTGTTTTTTCGCATTTAGATTATCCAGGGTCTAGAATTTATGGAGAGATTCGTAGAAGGAACGTATGATCAAAACAATTCTTGAAACTAAAAGTGGTTGAACTGATTCCTAAGGTGAAAAAAATGTTGGGATGTTTCGCAAGGGCCCTTACCGATATCCGGTTGAACTGATTTTATAGGACTCTTAGACAAAATATTTTGAACAAAATGAGCAGCTCAAATCATATTTCATATTTGTAAGACCCGAAATAGGTCCAAAAACCATCTGTACATTGTGTATGTCCTGCTACATATGTGTTGACAGCTTTAGTGTTCAAGAGGAGCAAAAATGCTAATGGTACAGCAACTACTGTACAGATAGCGTGTACAACGCATTTTGGGCTTGTCTCGAGTCAAAAAAATAATAATCGGAACGGCTCATTTTGTTCAAAATATTTTGTTTAGGATACTCGTAAAAATTCAGCTCCATTCGATATCGTTAAAGGCGTTTATGAAACGTTCATATTTGATAGCCTAAATGAGCGGCTCCGGTTATCTTTTTTGGACCCGTTACGGGCCCAAAAACACGCTGTGCATGCTGTCTATATAGCGGTTGCTGAACCAGTAGCAGCTCTCCAAGAGGAATTAGTTCTGTTGCACGCCTATGGATCCGTTACTGGACTATTCATGTGAAATTATGCAATATTTACTACTTTTTTTCCAATTAATTTTTTTGGGGTGCAAAGAAAATGAGGTATATAAACAAGTAAATTTCTCTCAATGCCTTGACCTTTTAGGTAATTTCACCATTCCATCTCCAACTAATCTTCCCAGCGTCATCCTGTCATCTGGAACCTCCAATTTCCATTCTGCTTTCAGAGGCTCTCTCTCTCACACAAGAAATTATGGAGGAAACAACATGGGAGCAAAAACTCCAAGCCCTAACCCACATCCTAACCCACCCAACAACCACACCATCCCTCCACTCCCAACTCTTCATATCCACACAAATCCCCTGTTACCTGAACTGGGACTACCCACCTATCCTCTGCTCCAAATCCCCTACCCTCCACTTGAAATGGGCTTTCTCTCTCTTCCTCAAAAGGGTCTCAAGATTAGGGCTCCCTCCCACCTCTTGGAGGTCCAAGTGCCCTTACCAACTGCCCCCTCCATTGGTTCTTGCCAAAGGAGTGGATGAAGCTGACTGGAGTGATGAGAAGAAGAGAGAGTATGTTAGAAGGAGGTTGAGGAGGAAACCCCTTGGTATTTATGTTCATCCTTTGATTCAAGTTTTGGTCCCGAATCTCTTGGCTTTGTGTGTCTTCTTTTGGATTCCCGATTGATGTTTACTGGCTGATCAAAAAAATTTGATGTTTACTTGAAATTTCACTTTTTCGAAGTTTAGAAGGGTGCGTTTTTAGGGTTGGTTTGGAGGAAATTAAGACAGTGCTAGGTTAGTTGGGAGATTAAAGTCGGGTATTTGGTTGACGATGATGTCGAACTAAAAAACCCGAGTTGTAAGAGATTTTTATCTCTGAGTATAGAAAAGTGATACTTAATTCTTGTTAAGGAGAGATAAAATACTTAATTACTACTAGGTCTATTTTTATAAAAATACATTTATCATTAATGGAAGCGTCATATTTTAGAGTTTTAGGGTATATTAGGATTTTAGCGTACCCGGTATCCTTGGGTGCTCTAAAATCTCAGGGTACCCTATAGTTTTAGGAATTTATGGTACCATAAGATTTTAGGGTACTTTCGGGTTTTAGGGTCTAGGATACTCTGGGTTTAGGGTACTCCAGTTGTTAAGTTTATACGCTTTCATAGAGCTCGTGGGTTTAGTTTTAAGCACTTTTATATGGATTTTAGGGTTTACTTTTCTATTATAGGGTTTTTGCGGTTTAGACATTTTCATAAGGTATCCCTAGGGGTTTAGGCATTTTCATAGGGTACCTTAGAATTTAAACACTTTTACAGAGTGTCCTAGGGGTTAGGCAATTTTGAGGGTTAGGATTTTATGCACTTTCATAGGGTTTCAGTGTTTCATTAATTAGAGGAGATCGGGTGGAAATTACTTTATATTTTCTAGACCTAGAGGTAAAAAACCCGAGTTGTAATAAGTCAGACATTTTCTCTTTCGATCTTTGCTACCCTTGCATGAGTTGACGACGACGGGATGACCCACTTCCAGCAACGTATCCTTGCTTGAGTTGATGACGACGACGACTACGACCCACCTCCGGCGACAAACACCACCGCAAAGTAGGCTTGGAAATGTGGGGAAAGATTTGATTCAAACAAGATTTGGTAAATTTTTTTGACTAAAATCCAAATTTGGTATGGGTTTGGCCGTTCGGGTAAGTAATGGAGTTGTGATTTGAGGGCTTTGTACTTAAATTTGAGTTTGAGTTTAAAATTGGATAAGGAGTGGAAATGGTCTAAGAAATTAATTTTTGAGTTAGGTGTGGATGACTTGTCTTGATGGGACCGGATAGAAGATTAGTTAAGGTATGGCTGGCCTGGACACTCTGACGTAGAAACAAAAAAAAAAAAAATTCTATTTGTATTGTGTGCCATATTTTAGTGAATTATGACATTGTGTTTTGGTACGACTTCGGTGACCAAACACTGCCTAATTTCAACAGCAAATTTGGAGGGATTATGGTATGAACCAAAAGTAGTTGTGCAGTAGCTGTAGAGATTTTGGTTATTGTCTTGATTTCTTTTCTCTTTCTACTTTTCATGATGCGCAAAAGTGGCTTGAGATGTTCTTTTCTTTTTCACGGTGAATTATTTTTCTGTCACTGGCATTGTTAGACCAATTCCAACAGAGTAATAGTACCATAGACCCTGCATGGATAGAGCCAAAAGAGGAGTGAAAATATTGGAGGGGGTAAATGGGGTGGGCCCGAAGGGGTTGCCGCTGCTTGGATGCACAATTCGGTCCCCTATTTTTTTTTTCCTCCGTTCATCATTTCACCCGTACGAGAGTTTCACCCATGAAACTTTTGGGTTCCTCTTGAGTTGTCCAAATTTTATCCGGCTGTGGAGGGGGGAAATTTGGACGAAATCACCTTGCTTATCCCCTTTCCCCAACTCGAAAACTTCTTATTCAGTTTCAAGACTCTCGTGTTCATTGAAAAATTTTAGAGTCAAAAATCAATTATGACCATTAAAGAAAAAATGATCAGAAAAATTTGATTTTCGCACCGGTTCAAACGGATTAAAAATTGAAACAGTTAATTTTAACTATATTTTTAATATATAAATGATGTAAAAAAAATAAGTGTTCTAATTTTTAATCCGTTTGAACCGGTGCGAAGATTTTATTTTTCTGATTATTTTATCTTAAATGGTCATAATATATTTTTGGCTCTAAGGCCTTTCAATGAGCACCCAAAGACTCCTTATTTAGTTTCAGGGCTCTCTTAGGGTGCTCATTGAAAGGTCATAGAGCCAAAAATTCATTATAACCATTAAAGATAAAATGATTAAAAAATAAAATCTTTGCACCTGTTCAACCAGATTGAAAATTGGAGCACTTATTTAAAAATGTTTTTAATATAAATTTTTTAGAATAGACATTTTTTAAAATTAATTTTTGAATTTATATACTTATTTTAATACATAATCAAATTTGACACTGCACATGGACAAAATAGTCATTTAACAGTTTTTCCCATCATCCACCCCTTCTTATCCTCCTATTCTATAAACAATCCAAACAAAGTCGAATTTTATCCCTTTTTTAATATCTCATCCAAACCATATAATATTTTATCCTCCCTCCATAAACATTAAATCGATATGGGCCAATTCATCAAAATTAATACCCCTACTATCTTTTTCCCTTTTCATATTTTTTACCCCTAAGTTTTTACCGCATCCAAGCTGGCCCACTGGGGCTATTTTCACTTTTAACCCCTGAACGATGTGAAATGTGAAGATGGTCAAACTAATGGTGTGTGGTTGTGAAGAAAATCTACAACAGTAAGCATTTACTGGAACAAAGATTTGACTAATGGAGTGTAATACTATCCTAAATGCAAAACCCAGGGTCTGTTTGGATGCGGGAAAAAAATCGGGGGTAAAAAATATGAAGGGCAATAAGATAATAGGGGGTATTACTTTCGATGAGTTGACCCACATTGATTTGATGTTTATGAAGGGGGATAAAATAATACGTGGTTTGGATAGGGTATTAAAAAGGGGAATAAAATTTAACTTCGTTTGGATGGTTTATAGAATGGGGGGATAAGAAGGGGTGAATGATGAGAAAAACTAGCAAAGGGGATAACGAGGGATATATTTGTCCCAAAATCACCTCTCTACAACTGGATTAATTTTGAGGAGGTCAAGACCAGCCCAAATCTAAGACCGGAGAAAACCTCAACCTGGCCAAGACTATGAGGGGGTAAAAGATAAGAGGGGAATGCATATCACATGCCAAACGGGGGAAAAACACTGGGGCCCTCTCTTTTCACCCCCTCTAATTTTTCCCTTCTTCTTTTCACTCCATCCAAACAAGCTCCTAGGGTATAATTTTTTTTTTACTCAGTTATATAATATTACTCTCTCCGTTCCATATTGAGAGTCTCATACTCTCTCTCTTGTCATTTTCAAATAAAAAAATCAACTACTTCTGTGTATACAGTAATTTTTTGAATTTTTTCACACCGTATTAAAAATCTCAATTAGTACTTTAATTTAGTGTGAAAAAAATTCAAAAAGTATACGTGAAAGTAGTTGATTTTCTTATTTGAAAAATGACACGACTTTTCGTAGCGGACTCTCAATATGAAACGGAGAGAGTAATATGAAAATAAAGTACAACGAAAACTACGAAACAAAATACAACAAAACAAAATAAAAGTAAAGAAAATCCGTGTGAAATCAGACGCCGAAGCTGGACCCATTAGCCACCCAGGGTACATTTTCAATTCCTCAAGCAATGGTAGATAATTTGCATTAAGACCATGTTTGATTGGTCAGATTCATAGGAGTAACAATGGGGTCATATGAGATTATTAATAATGGACGAGTAGTCATATAAGATTATCAATTCCCCAAGGTAATGGGTATTGTTCTTTCGGATTAATTAGTAAACATTGAAAATTCTATTATTAATTTTGAAAATTCTATTATTAATGGACGAGTAGTCATGTTTGATTGGTCAGATTCATAGGAGTAATAAGATTATTAATTTTGATACCTACTCCTATTATTGCGTTTAAACATTGAAAATTCGTTACTTTTACTTGTAACATACCTAATCCAATCAATCAAACAAGCGGTCATATAAAACAGTAACATATATAGAGTACCTTAATTTTTAAGAACATGCTACACCATGTAAGCGCACATCAAAGACAAGAGTCCGGGATTGGAGAGGAGCCGGACTCCATTTTAGCATCTTCATATTCGACATCTCAAGCATTTTCAACCATTATTTCAAATTTGGAGCTGTACGTCATATTTCAACCAAAGAGGCGTAAAAGTTAGCTTGCAAATGATGTTCAGGTGAATAAAATTATGTATCTCAAAATTTGGCGTCCTCCTTAAAAATTTACCAATTTTGGCAGCTGAAAAGAAACGATCATTTCAAATATTTTTGTTACTTCTACCACGTCATGGATTTTTTTAATAGTCGAATGTCTGGGCTAGCTTGTGGTCCATGACCAGAAAAATCCTCTAATGACCCTAAAGTTTGGGTCTTCGGGGGATTCGAACATGCGATCTCATTGAAGATGAGCACTTATTAGCTTTTTCATGCCCACTTGGCCAAGCCCCGCGGGTTTTCTACGACGTCATGGTAGGAGCAGGAGTCATGGGGTCGCAAACATTTCTGCGGCTACTGGAGTATTTTCTTTTAGGACAGTGATTTTGGGCACTGCACTTTTTGATAATCACACTCCAATATTTGGCTTTTAGTGTACTTATCATGGGTATTTTAAGCACTAAAATTAAGACAAATAGTAGAGTGGGATTATCAAAAAGTGCAGTGCCCAAAATCAATAACCTAATTAGAAAAGATGGAAGGATCCAAACATATGGTCCTGCCTAATGCTATATTTCAAAAGACGGTACCATTCTAAAGTCAAAGCAACGAAAGACTTAGGATCCTCATGATCCTTTTCTTTTCTCTCCATTCTTTTTCTTTATTTTTATTTTTTTGCAGCTGAAACTTTGTCTTTTGAGAGTAGGAGAACTGGAAAAATGGAATACCAAATGAAACAAATGGACACAACACATTGAAAAGGGTGAAAAACTCACAGAAATTCCCGATAATCGCGCATCAAATTACTACTAATTCCAAGGAGGAGAAAAAGGAAATAAAAAAAAAGCTAAAAGTGAAGGTAATAATACTATGTGACTATTCAAATACTAGCATTGACTAAAGGGGTCTTCCACGTGGTTCTAGTGGAGTAGGTACTAGTTTTATAAGTTTCACGTTTGCTACATTTTTTAATTATAACTCAGTTCTTCGGGTCAATTTGCGTTCATTTCGACTAATCTCTCGAGAACCAATCTCACCGTCTACTAACGATCGAAGGACCCAATTAAAATCAGAGCCAAACACGTATGAATTGGCTTCGTAAATATTAATAGCAGGTGAGATTTTGAAACTGGGACTTAGAAGAATAGATCTCTGGGTTTTCCAAGCCTGGACCACCAAGCCGAATGTTACCTTTGTACCATCCTGATGGTAGAAACCGTTTCTAGAGGATAAAATACCAAGCAAACAAAAGGAGGTCTGACATATTCGAAATAAAATTTATTCAAAATTTAGGCTCAACTAAAAATGGTGGGAACAAGAAGTAAATCTACCCCAACAAGGGGTTCGAAATCATTGTGAAAGCAGCTTTTAACATTAGCAGGACAGAAACTGGAGTAAAAGGTCACATGTACAACCAATGTTAGTTGGCCAACTTTCTTTATGTCACTAGTTCGATAGTGAAAAACACATAGTTAATTACGGGTGGTATCGATCAGTGTCAATTTTAATTATCTTGTGACGAGTTCAGTAACAAAAATGTTAGAATCACAAACAATTGCGCACACATTTATAATAGGTGTGAACTCCCATACACACTGCAGAAAGAGGCAAAGATCGGGGGAAAGTGATTAGCATGCGTGTGTAAGGGATTGCTCCGTGATCGCATATGGCATTTTATCTCAATTACTCGATCGACTTCGTTAGGAAGGGTCATAAACCTCAATTACTATTGTGATAGGAAAACCTGTGATTAAATTCTCCTTTATGTAATACTACTGTCTTATTAACTTGTGAATTTAATTTAAAATATTTTAATTAAACAATTGTTGAAATTGTCTAATACTCCATTAATCAACTCTTCTTCAAGCTAGTGTGGCGTGCAAAGTGGAATGGGAGATTCCTGTAGAGAGCTGCAAAGCGGCTGATCCGGCCTCTCATCTTAGCAATCGACGATTGAAATCTTAATCGAACAATGGATGGTTCAGATTTGTTTGCGATTTTGTATGCGCTCAGAATTTTGTCTTAGCCGTTCGTGCCAAAATAAATAGCCGGATCGGTCTCTCTACACCCGCTTAACAAGGAGATGCTTCGAGACATCTCCCGGGGTGCGTGCAAAGTGTGATGGAGAGAGGTAGGGGTGTGGAGAGTGGGAGCCAGCAGTATTCCTTGACACAGAAAAGGTTCGGTGTGGGCTTTAGATGGACAATTGGACCAATTTATGAGGGGAACACATGATGGCATATTGGTGTATGCAATTATAAATGTAATTATTTTTGTGACCCACTCCCCCCCACAATCCCCGCATAATTACCCGCCCGAGTCTACCAGCAACTTTTGCTTCTCAAACTCAAGAATGCCTTTAAATATCCACAACAATTTACGCACCATTATTATTATTATTTTTAATCAAATAGGGGACATACTATATATTTATTTATACGTTACCTAAAAAAATGAGAGTAGATTGGATCACATCGTGCATAGAGATACATTAGTGTATCACTAGTGTTGTGTCTTTTGATTTAAATAGATTGGATCACATCGTGCATAGAGATATACGTTACCTTAAAAAAAAAAAAAATGAGAGTAGAGGGGTATGAATTTATTAAAGAATATTTTTGTATCATTTAAAAAGAAATGATTTGATGGCTACAAAGTTAATTACAGAAAGTGATATAACTGTTGTAAAGATTGCTCTCGTTTATATGTCTACATATTTTTAAAAAAAATGCTTTGTTTAATACTAATAATATAGATAGGGGCAAAGTACGGAAAACCTCCCTGAGGTTTTGCCTTTTGGCAGATAACCTCCCTGAGTTTAAGTAATGAGCACATAACCCCCCTATGATTTTGGAGTAAAGTGCAACCATGACTCTGTTAACGGCAAAGAGCGAAAAGACCTCGTTACCCTTGTAATAAATATACTCTCTCACTTTCAGTGAAGTAACTGAGGGCAAGGGAGCTTCTCTCTCCTCCACCGCCCAATTCCATATCCGAAGCTGAGGTGGGCTAGATCTATGGTCACTTCGGAATGGGTTCTACGCTCCATTCGGAGTTTTACATTTCCTGAGCCAGCATCCTGTCAGACCGAAGGTACGGGCGACGGGAGAACTTCTTCGGGGAGTCTGTCCAGATCTTTTGGCCGACGGGCGGTCTGGGAAAAGGGGAAGTTCGGGTCAGGGCTGGAAAGCTCGTCAAGATCTCTCCACTCTCCGGCAGTACGGCGGCGGGGTCATGGCGTTAATCCCTCGGTCTTAAAGTTGGGTTTCTCGGCTGGGTTTCTAGGATGGTTTCAGAAACCCAAAATCAAGCAACGGGGATGGCCCCAGTTCGCTGGGATACATCTCAGCTTCACGGAGAAGACCCAGAGCTGCTAGCTCGTGGGTCCTATTTACAGCAAGGAATTACCGATCTCAACTCCGACGTAGTTAGCAGCCATTTTACCGCTCGCTGCGCATGGCGGAGGGCAGCTGCTCGTCGGAAATGGTGGAGTCTGGTTCAGGTCAGCTTTCTTTTCGGCCATTGCTGCCCGCCGAGTAGTGTGGGTGATACATACGGGTGTTTGTGGGTATCCTCTATATATGCATGTGTGTGTATTAGTGAGAAATTTTCCTTCGATTCAGACCTCCACACTCAATGGATCACAACCAATTCCCCATCGTCGTCGTCTCCAATCTCCATTTGAGAGAAATGTTGATTAATTCCTTTACAAGTTCTGGTGCCAATTGAGAGAAATGTTGATTAATTCCTTTACAAGTTTAGAGAAGGAAAGAAAAAAGGAAAATGGAGAGAGAGAGAAATGGGAGGCAGAGAGATAAATAAGGTTAATGGTCGGTGACGGCGGTGGTCCGAAAGTGAAGATCCAGAAGAGGCACAAGTTGGGATTGTCGGCGTGGTGGTGTTTGAGATTTTCAAAGTAAGGTCGTAGTGGGTTCAATTTGGGGGATAACGGTTGGGTTCAATTCACAGTGATTCTGGGGAAGAAGATGAAATAAGGGTATTATTGTCAATTTATCATACTATTTTCTGATGGAAGTACAATTTTCCCCACCTAGGAGCGCGTGAGAAACACACACCGTTACTTTGGATGGAAAATCAAACGGTTGCACTTTACTCCAAAACCATAGGGGGTTATGTGCTCATTACTTAAACTCAGGGAGGTTATCTGCCAAAAGGCAAAACCTCAGGGAGGTTTTCCGTACTTTGCCCATATAGATATACCGAGGAGCACATATGGTGTTGTTTATAAAAGCAATTCAAAAGTAAGTAGTAGTAAGTTAAACCAAAAAAACAGAAA
Source organism: Rhododendron molle (assembly GCA_025413875.1). Classification (NCBI taxonomy): domain Eukaryota; kingdom Viridiplantae; phylum Streptophyta; class Magnoliopsida; order Ericales; family Ericaceae; genus Rhododendron; species Rhododendron molle. The sequence goes on along the minus strand of CM046389.1, from coordinate 20,907,840 downwards.
CATTCAAAGGGCTCTTTGGTTAAAGGCCCCCTACCCAAGGGGCCACAATCATCAACTTTAGCTTTTTGCTCTCCAACCTCCACCTAAGATATTGCTTCCCTCCAAAAGAATGTGTTTTGCTTGAACTAGATTGAACCAACGTAATAATTCTCGATCAATTGGAGAACCTGCCCGATCTATTCGACTTAAACCATAGCTGACTCGGCCGTGGAAGATATATTAATCTGTCACGATTCTGTCACCATTTAATTTTGAAACATAAATGAATTCTATCCCGAGGCATTGGAAAACAAGATTCTATATTGGTTTTTTTTTTTTTTAAATTTCTTTTGTTGTCGAATTACTGATTATACCCTTGCATACATGGTTACCGGGAATACCCGTGGAGGAGCACCCACCAAAATACAAGTTAAATTAGAGCCTTTCTCCAAATTTTAATTTATTAAAAAAAAAATAAACTCGTATTATTTTATAATACTCCATTTGTCCCTAAATAAGTGTCCGACGAGTGCATACATGGTTACCGGGAATACCCGTGGAGGAGCACCCACCAAAATACAAGTTAAATTAGAGCCTTTCTCCAAATTTTAATTTATTAAAAAAAAAAATAAACTCGTATTATTTTATAATACTCCATTTGTCCCTAAATAAGTGTCCGACGAGCAAATCTAGGCCTTACAAAATAGGCATATTTTTCGTTAAAAAATCTATTTTTTCACAATCTAATAGAATTCATTGCTATCTATTCATTTGTGAAATTTTTTTAATTTTTTAAACGAAACAAATGCATCTTTTTAAAGGTCTAGGTTTGCGCGCTGGACACTTATTTAGGGAATGAGAGAGTATAAAATAGAGCCTCACAATTAATTTTAAAATAAATATGCATTAATTTAAGAACCGCAATTAGCTCTTTTATTTGATACGAAATTCTTTAAAAAATTTTAGTTCGAAAAATGAAACAATTTTTCAACATAAACTAAAATTTTGACACCATGAGAGTAGGAAAAATATTGAGAGGGAGAGGAACTTCTCCCTATATAAGAACTGGACCATACCAATATTTCTCCATTACACTCAAGACCAAACCAGCACCCTCTCTCTGTCTTCATGGCTCTCACTGCCAAACATCTCTCACTCCTCTTTTTCCTCTCTCTCTTATCCTCTCACCCAGCCCATGCTAGAGATCTGCCCCAATCTTTCAGTAAATTCACAAATACCCCCACTACTACCACCACCACCACCAACACCAATGCCAAAGAAACAGTAGTAGTCCCTAACAAGGAACAAGAGCCAAGCTTCCTCCCAGACACCCAAACTGGATATGGCCTTTACGGGCACGAGTCTGGTCAGCTTCCGCCTGCTGCCACCACCGCTAACGCAAAAACTCCCGCCGATGCTGCCTACACCGCCACCAAAACCACCAATGATGCACCCTACACCGCCACCACCACCACCAACACTAACAACCACCCCTACTCTTATTACGACAAGGAAGCTAATTATGTGACTGACCCAGAAGGCATGAGTGACACCAGGTTTGGAGTATTTTCTTTTTCTTAAGTTTCAAAGCTCTCCAGTGTTTTATTTTTCCAATAGTTCATTTTCAGTGTTAAGTACAATTATCAGTGGTAGTAGGTTTTAATTGCAGATACTTCCTCACTCCTATGATTTCAGTACTCAATTTTTAGAATTAAAAAAAAAATACTTCCTGAAAATTTTCTGAATTTTATCGCGTTGATTAAACATCCCAATTAATTTTTTTATGTTGGTGCGATTTTTTTTTTTCTATAAAGTATCCAATAAAGTGCTTTGGAGAGAGCTACCTCCACTACATAGTTACACTACATTTTATGTGGGGCCCATTCTGAGTCCCACAAAATTTCAGAAAAATATCCATAAATTCTAAAATATTATTTATGGGGCCTTGTAAAAAATCAGCTCCAACGGATATCGGTAACTATTATTTTTAGATTCGTAGTGACGAAACTGTGCAATTGAGCAATTTAACTCCTACGAATCCAGAAGTAGTACTTACTAATATCCGTTAGAGCTGATTTTTTTATAGGACCCCATAAAATAATATTTTAAAATTTATCGGTATTTTTTTGGGACTCGAAATGAGCTGATCCACATAAGATGTAATGTAACTATGTAGTATAAAAAGGTAGTGACTATGAGCATTGAATTAGATCTGTGACAATCATTGTCGATAATAAGAAGTTAGAACCATCGTGTGGGAGGATACAACTTTAGGACAACGATAATGTACCTTAATTAATTTCCTGGAGCAGATATTTTTTTATTATAAGGGCATATATTTAGGTTTTTTTTTTACAATTGGTTTCCTGATCAACTAATGTTGTGAAAGGTTCAGTTAGCTCTCTAAATGGTCAATTGGAGCAAATTATCTTTTGAATTGAACTCAAATGTAGTAATGTCACACCAACTTCCGTCCGAAATCTGTCTTTTTTCTAACCACGCGCAATCCATATAGAACTATTTTTTAGGGCAAGATCAGTAAACTGACACTATCGGAACACCAAAAAGTAACTACAACCCTTGGGGACACAATTAGGGAACTGGCCGGGTCCCTGTAGTTGCTGCACTATAGGGGTTTAGTACAGTGTTACACTTTGAACCGGACATGTATTTTAGCAATTGACGGCTTAAAATCTGCAGGAATCGAAGATGAAATCTGAACCATTAAGTGTTGAAATGGACAACAGTCCCACAATTACAATATTTGGTGTCACGCATATCTATGTTTTCGGATGATTTGTAATCTATCCCTACATTCACATGATATTGTGTATGTAAATTTACAAATTTTATGTTTTGTGCAAATTATCAAACAGGTTCATGGAGTACTCCGCCGCCACCGAAAACGACCCCTACAAAGAGGCTTATGTGACTAAGCCACAAGGCTACACCACCACCACCAATAACAACAACTACTACAACACTCAAACACAAGGGTTGAGTGACACAAGGTTCGTTGACCGCGGCTACACCACCGCTAATGCCGCCACCACCACCCCGGCCAACAACTACTACAACAATGGAGCCAACAACAATTATTACAACACTGAAAACAAAGGGTTGAGTGACACAAGGCTCGTTGACCGCAGCTACACCACCCCCACCACCGCTAACGCCGCGGCCAACAACTACAACAACAATGGAGCCAACAGCTACTACAATACCGAGAGACAAGGAATGAGTGACACAAGGTTTGTAGAGAATGGGAAGTATTATTATCCTGTTCCCAGAGAGAATAATTATGGCAGTTATGGGTATGAGAACACAAGAGGGGCAAATTACAATAACAAGGGCGAGAGGTATTATGGGAACAGTGAGAACACATACATGGGAGGGTACCAGAACCAAGAGCAGTTCCAGGGGAATGAAGAAGAGTACGTGCCCTGAGCTTAATGGATCCTCTATGGTGCTCGATCGAGTGACTCTTAAACTTTGCCTTATGTTTTACTAAGGAAAAATGTTGGTAGTTAAGTAGAGTAATATTTATGGGTGTTTGTGTTTTATCTTACAGTGGTTTTTCATGCAAAATTTGGAAAGCAAAAGTATGAGAATATGATATTGTTCTTGGTGATCAACACTTCAATAAGTTGTATATTTACGGAGTATATATTGATGCTTGTGTTGCCAATGCATCATCATAAAAGCACCTCTTCTCTCCGGTTATTGATGGTTCATTTGTAGGAGGAATTGTCAATCCCACATCGGCAAGTGTTTGATCGAGTAACACTTATCTTGGTTCAGAATTTTAATCTTGAATTTTAGCTCAAGTATTGAATGATTTGATGAAGCACTTACTGATATCCATCCAAGATAATTATTGACAAAAATAGATTAAAAAAAAAACAAGCCAACGTTAACCAAACCCCATGAAAGAAGCTAATATGACCACTGAAGTAAGACTCCATGAGAGCCGCATACAATGTGGATAGTCTTTCACCCACCCACTTGAAAAGTGAGTGACCAAAATAGCACTCGAAGTTAGGGGTTACCCCTTTTAATTTCTTTGCAATGTCAATATGTACACATACGACACACCCAGGAGTTTAGGCAGATGCCCAGACTTTGAGAGTACTTCTCAAGGTCTGGGGTTCGATTCCCCACAGAATGAATACTTTACAGGTCTCCCGCGAAGGTTTGGATTGCGCAATCAGGTCCATTTAGTAACTTGATTGTAGGTTGTTCCTCCGTTAAAAAAAGAAATTATATGTACACATACGTCTACGTTTTTAGTGTGTCTCATCATAGTCCAAGCCATGCTTGCCAACCAAAAGTGGAGATATACTAATTAAAATAGAGACAGGCATTCTTATGACGGGAAAAGAATGTGCTACAATAGTTATTATGAGTCACCTTCTGGAGTCATGGTTGTACAGAGGACAGTGAGATAGAATACCCAACTAAAGTGCGCATATTCACCCGGCCTTTTCTTTTCCTTTGTCCTTTCTCTGTTTTGAACATAGATCACTATGCTCAATTTCTCTTTTTTGTATGTTTCAATCCGGGCCCGTTTATGTGCGCAGTTCACCTCATTCCAAAAGCAAAAAAATTAGAAGAACTTTTTTCTTTTATTCATTTTTTATTTAGCATTTTCCATGTAGTAATTAACATGAAAAGGTGATATATCATACATGTTACGGTACACACATGTATATGGCAACTTGTCCAATTGCAAGTCCTCATCACGTTACCCCCGGGGCAGTGGCTTAGTGGTCCACGAGTCTTTAGTGGGATCAGAGATTGCGGGTTCAAAGCATGTTATTGATAGGGCAATGACTTCACAACTCGTGGTCTTTGAACCTTTCCGACTTTCCCCCTGCGGATCGCTCTTGCTCCGGTGGGGCAGTGCTCACCTTTGGACTTTCGTCTGCTCCCGGGAACTTGCTGCGAGATTGAAGGCTTGTCGCACCTGGGTGAAGATTGCCACGCCTAGTCCCCTTCATTCCCTTATCGTAAGAAAAAAGAAATATGTCCACATGGTGGTGTAAAGTTGTTATTATATCAATTAAGGGCGAGGATTGGGTACTATTTAGTTTATGTGGGACCAATCAACTTTTTTGGGCACTATTTAGTTTATGTGGGACCAATCAACTTTTTTTTTTTTCGGTGAAATTGGGGACCCATCAACTCAATGGCCAAGACCGATAATCACTACTCAGTTGGTGAACCACTAGGAAAGGCAAGGAGGAAAATTTGCAAAGGTAGGGCCATGCAAGAGTCAAGGATTGATTGGTAATGCCATTCCAAATTAAAGTGACAACTATTCCCATTGGATGTTCTTCCCCGTGAATGGCGGGTTGGCTTCGTCTTTTGTTTTCACCTTTGGATTGGATTGTGCCCATAACTTAAGCTTCAAGATTTCAATTCCTTTTGACCTCATCACGTGCCAGTTTTTTGCTTCAATTTTTGAATCCCCAAGAGCTCTACTGCTCCATATATACACTTTTATCTTTTTGCAAATGTCTGAGTTCTTAAGTTTTTAACTAAAGATAAAGATATGCTTTTGGAGGATATGAAAAACAACTAGTGGTTGTTAAAAAATAAAAAACCCTTCTTCTTGTGGTTTGTTTGGTATCAGTTGGCCAGCCCAATGGCTGTGTACCAACATAACGCCACGAGATTGCGGGCTCAAATCCTATGGAGAGGAAATTGAGTATAATGTAGGGACCTCTCCACTCATTTCTAATGAGTTTTGGAGATAGACATAAAGTTTTCACATGGTATCAGAGCAGGTCAATTTCACTCCACATATTAAAAATTTACAGTCCACACCTCATGATGACAAACCATCAAAAAGACTACATGGAAGGATGGACAGATAATGGATAAATTGTTGAGTTTCCATGAAAAAAATACGTAGTTCATAGCATACAAGATGATTATTACATGTGTGACTTTTACAATATCAAAAGTCATCAAAGATATTTTGTGAAATAAATTTTCTTCTCCTATAAACGAATAAGCAACATCGTATATTACAATTCAAAAGATTAATTGTTTTTACTTTTACATAAAAAAATATATCACAAATAATTTCATATGAGAGTTTCTACATATACACCTCTCAGGTAGCCCACACTCACATCCACATGTACACCTCAACTCAACATTTCCCCTTTCCATTACTTAGCAACGTCTTCGTGATTTTCTAAATTCGCGAACCACCCATGATCCTAAATTTCATTTTAGGTTTTCGTAAACAACTACAATGGTAGGAGGAGCAATGTTGAACGATGCAGACAAATCGAACAATGGGTCCATTTTTTAACATGTTTGGTCATTATTTTTTAATGATTCAATTCGGTTTTGAATCTTTAAAACACTTGATTTTTTTTTTCGGTTTCAGTTTTGGGAAGAACGAATAGAATTATATCGAACAAAACTGACTAAGTTCTGATATGCCACTTTAAATCCTAGCCCTATATCTAACTGATTTAAAAGGTAGTGAGACCTAGTTATCCGGAATTTTCAATCCTCTTTTTTTTCCCTGGCTATTGTCTATTTTTGCCCTTATCCATTCATCTTGATTGCCTCAAACACTAGATCTATGACTATATGTGGCAAAATTTCTCTGTTCTTCCAGTAATTTTGACTAAGTCTTTTCGTCAATTTTTAACATTCCAAACTGAACAATTCAATTTCGATGATAAAAATGGCCGAAAATCGACTGAACCGATTGTATTCTTACTCTGATGTCTTTAAATATGGGTATTTTAGTCATTTTGCTAGGAAGATAAATGGCATTTGCTAGTAAGGGGTTTCAGTGATATTTCAAAGAATAAGAAGGTAGACAATTATTTTCCAACAGATTATAGGGGAAGTCAGTGTAATTTATTCTTACTATAATTGAACTCTTCTCCTTTCTCCTTCCCAAACCCCAAAATCCCGACTAAGCCTCACAAGACAAAAAGAAATTAATTCTTTAGACCCTCAACATTTTCTCTTTCCATTTACTTAGTTACGTTTAGGTGATTCTCAAAATTTGCAAAACATCTATGATCCTAATTTTATTTTACACAACCATGATAGGAGGGTAGCAATGTTAAATAATGCATACAAACAGAAGAATTGAAAGTTGCAACCAAAAAATTGAGCCCACCTGACCGTCCAATTTCTAACATATTATGTCATTTTTTTTTTATTGATTCGATTTGGTTCAGTTTTCGATCTTTAAAAAACTTGATTTTCTATTTCAATTTCAATTTTGGGTAGAACAGACGAATTACACCAAACCAAATTGTAGTGGGCCGAAATATCCGAAGGTTCAAAGAGTTCATAGGGGTGACAATGTGAACCCACCGTTCAGTTGTCTCAGTTTGTCTGTAAGTCGGATCACGTCCTGGCACACCACGCCACGCCACACCACACGTTTCCAAAACGATAGACGGGCCCTGGGCACCTTGCCAAGCCTTAGTTATGTACCAAGCCTTAGTTATGTACCCAAACGATTGGGTTCTTGCCTTGCTTGATAAGTATTTCTATCGCTAAGTGAAGTCCTTTCGCTCGGCGGACCTTTATTACTCGGCGGACGCTGCTTACGCTCGGTGGGACAGAAGTCATTGGGTGATATGTCCACTCAGGATGGCGTTCGGACGTGGTTGTTGAGGAACGTTCAGGAAGCTTTCGTTGATAAGCATGGTGCCCTCTTTGATAATTGATTTGACATCTCTGCCTGATGTGACACCCTGACACTGACTAATGCGGCTCTGCAATCCTCGAAGGGCGGCATTCATTAAATAACTCTGACACGACGTCATCTGAGCATAGCAACGCGTGTGCAAGGCATTGCCAACTTGTTCAGCACTCTAAATCTTTGCCTATAAATAGAGAAGTACCCCTTTTAAGGCTAGGGTCTGAAAAACTCACAACTACATTCTTCTTTCTCCTAGCATACTTTCTTACTAAACTTCTTCTCCTTCCCTTAGGTACTGACTTATTCGTCAAAACTTCTTCTCGGAGGAACACCCCCCTCCGGTTTGCAAGTACACGAGTCATCACTTCATTCCACAATGGTTCAGCAACGGAATGAAAGGATCCAGAAGGTTCAAGGTCGATTCAGCCCCCCACAATTGGCGACTCTGCTGGGGAGGAAAACACTTTTCCTTAACACACAGTGGACCTGAATTCAACCCCAAATCTTCTCACTTCTCCTTATTTCTTCCTCACCTAAAGATATGACTCAGCGTCTTCCACCGCCAGAGCCGGAGAGCTTTACCCTCGGTTTGGCCCGGTACGGATCCCTCACTCCCGTACCCAGCCAAACAGCGAGGACTGTTCTTCCAGTTTCTCGTCAACTCTCATTTCCTCTCACCGAACTCGACATTGCCTTGGCGGAACAAAAGTGCCAAGCAACGGTGATAGCTATACTCCAATAGCGGCGCGAAGATCGGGACTGAGGTGTGGTCGCTACACCTCCCCACGGCCACCCTACGGAGCTAAGCCGTCCGACGAAGGCACACAAGCGAAGCAGAAAGTCACGCCCAGCACCCACTACTGAGCCGATGGCTTTTGAGCTTTGAACCATTTTTGAGCGACTTGAACACGCTTCAAGAGTCCAGCCAACCATTTCTCGTCGACAACTAGCGAGCGTCATCCGCGCCGAGAGCTCTAAGTCTTCTGCCACGAGCTCTGCGGCCGACAAGAACAGGACGGGCGCCTCTGGACGCATACATCACATCGCGCCACGACATTTGGGACCTTCGAAAGGAAAATGGCCCATGGATTTGAACAACCCCCCATGGCGCACGCATATGAGTAGTCACCCTGAACGTTCAGGGCAATCAAAACTGGATTCTGAGAGTCGGCGCGAAGGACGACGCCCAGAAGGTTCACTTGGCCATCACTGAACATCAAGTAGGGAAGGACACTCGGATCATGACAACACAATCGTCCTATATAATCAGTTCACGAGCATGCCGATCGTATATCAACCCATTGGGGAAAGGGCCGATCTTCGGCGAGCTCATTCGGGAGGCTCAAGAGGCGATCCTTCGGAACCTTCGGGAGAAGACAAACCTCGGCACTGAGAGCGGAGTGAACGACCACGACATCATCACAGAGAGCAAATGGCAGTTCCCGAGACTCGGTTGGGTGTCCTGCCGTTTGTCGCACAACCTGATCCCGAGCTTGTGGATGATTCTAAACTCGGAAAGGCCAATGTGTCACCTTTATAGATGTCATCCAGCAGGAGCAACCGCCGGACCGATTTGTAATGTCGAAGCTCAAGCGTTATGAAGCGAACGAGGATGTTGTTACGTTCGTTTGCCAATTTCGACAGATGATGAGCCTCCATATCTTCACCAATGCACTCATGTGTAAGATTTTCCCCCGATTATGCTTTGGTGCAATCAACTGAAGCCCAAATCTATCAAGTGCTTCAATGAACTGGAGTTAGAATTCACGAAGCGCTTTGTGACGAGCAATGTCCAATCGAAGACGCTATCCATGCTGGTCAACATGAGAAGGATGGCGGGAGAGACTCTTCGGTTGTATACCGAGCGGTATTGGGAAGTTTACAACCTCATTCCCGATTGCGATCAAAGCGTCACCGCCGAGTCGTTCATGAATGGATTAGATCCTACTTTCGCCATGTTTTAAGTTCTATCCCGAAACCCTCCGAAGACCATGAGAGAGCTCATGGTTATCATTGAGAAGGATTGCGTACACGAAGAGGCAGTAGCCGAGTGCCACGCTTTGAAGGCCTCAGAACCCCCCAAGGCAAGAACTACTGCCAAAAAGCAGGTGGTCAACGTTGGGCAAGGACGCGGTGGCCAAAGCAGCACTGTTCCAGGAGCTAATAAACCGAACAACAAAAATCGACCCCCGCAGGATTCGTAACGGCAACAACCTTGGCAATAAGCAAAGCGAGAGCCAAGGCCGGACGAGTATGTGGTCGAACGAACTACATTCATCAAGCCCATTTACAAACTTTTGAGCATCATAGGTTAGTTGTCGTTCTTCGTTTGGCCAACCGAGTTCCCTGGAACGATGGGAAGTGGCACCGGAATGTGCACATACCACAAAGAGTGTGGTCACTACGCCACCTAATGCCAGCCGTTCAAACGATATTTGGAGGAGCTTGCCGCGGCCGGGCATCTTAACCAGTGGATCGATACTCGGAAGAATCCGCTTCCCCCTCCACCACCAGTCATCGAAAACATTGTCAGTGTAATCTAAGGCTTAGTATCCGAGGGCAAAGAGGCCAAACTTCGTTCTGAAATCGATAGAGCCATCGCTGCTTTGTCTATTTGCAACGTTGCGTGTTTTACCGAAGCGAAAGTGGGTGGATCCGGACCTCAACTGCGTTATCACCTTCACCTCCGAAGATTTTAACGATATCCAAACTCCGCACACGAATGCACTTGTCATCTCCATCACTGTTGACAGATCTATCATTCAATGAGTGTTGGTCGATCAAGTTTGGCAGAAGTGATGTTTTACTCTACTTACAAAAACTTGGGGCTTTCGTCAGATTAGCTTTGCACAGCTACAACTCCGCTTGTCAGCTTCATCGGCGCCCCTGTTTGGCCGCTTGGCTTGATTACCCTTCTCGTGCGAGCCGAATCCCGAGTGATGAATGTTGAATTTGTGGTGGTTAATTCTCCTAGCCCCTACAATATCATCGGTCAAGCTTAGCTACATGGTATGAAGGCAGTCACCTCCACCCTCCACCAAGTCATGAAATTCGTTGGATGGAACGGTCGGCAAGAGAGCCTCATCGGTCAAGCCTAGCTACATAAGTACTATTGTGGGCTACCCGATCAGCGAGCCCGAAGAGTCGCCACCCGAATTTTTGAGATGGATGATCCAAGAAACTGAGAGTTTGTTTGAGAGAAAAAGGGTTTTGGTTTAGCGAAACATTGAGACTTTGGGTTCGGGAGCCACGTTACGAATTAGGAAGGTTTTGTTAAAAAGCAACCCATTCCCTCGGTCAAGACCGGTCTCTACTTAACATTTTCAAAGGGGGGAATTTTGATATCATTTGGAAGATTAAACTCTTAATAAACAAGCAAGGGAAAGGGACATGGGGTCGAATATATCACATTAACGTGCCGTGGTGCTTATTGTACAGTGGATGATAAAAGTGATGATGTACAAAAATGAAATGACAAGATAACAACAGACTGCCTTGGTCACAAGCAATACTGCACGGTATACTGGGATACCACGCATGATTTTATGGTAAACCGTGCGGTGTACCAACTCACTATCAGTGCACTACCATTGCTCAGAACCTCGTACGGTGTATTAGTTGCCTCATACGATGTTCCTGACTTATTTTCAGAATATTCTTATATTCTCATAATGAAGCCAACCATTGATCTAAGTACCTTCCTTATGGTTTTTATTGGAAATCAATTTGCAAATCCCGTTTTGATGCATTTGATCGTCATGGATGGTCATGAAAATTGTTTTAAATGAATGAAAGACATGATTTTAAGTAAAGCTACATTATGGAATACACCCATACTACACTCTGAGTCATGTTAGTATGACTAACAGTGAGAAAATGTGATCAAAACAGTCAGAAGAAATGACAATGGACATTAAAATAACGTACGGTGGACAACACTACGTTGTGCGGTGTATCATAATACCACACACGGTGTAGTGTTTCCAATACAGTCACTGGTTTTGTTTTTATTTCTAAAAACAGGTTTCTAAGCCAACACTTAACAAAAACAGGTTAAGTGTGACTGCAGGAAGTCCCCTCAGGGCCAAGACTGAGCTTGGCCCAAGGAAACTTGCTTTGTACCTTCGGTATTGAGCTTGGATGATGATGGATGAGTATGGGCTCAGAGCTTTTGAGTGATGGGGTTGGTTCCAAAGCTAATAGAGTACTAAGCCTTGGAAGATGAGAAGGATGGAATGTTTGTAAAGAGAGAAAGAATGTCAGAATAACTTTCTCAAGACTTGGAATAGAAAATGGGTGTAAGGGGCCCTTTTCATCTAAGAGGAGGGGTGTATTTATAGGCAAAAGCCAAGGAATATCAATGCAAATGGGGAGATATCTTCTAGGCTGGCTAGAAGTGTATTCCCTGCCAAGCCTTCTATGAGCTGTGGCTCAAATAAGCATGGCCGACAGCTTTCCGAGCCAGTCAGAAGTTTTCCCCGAAACACCGTGCGGTATACCCCTTAACCATGTGCGGTGTAATAAATTTTAGTACACCATTTGGTGTTGTGGTGTCCCGTGCGGTATTCTAGGTTCAATCCTGGGCTTTTGGGCTTTTCTGGGCTTTTTGGGCTATGGGAATCCACATTCAAGCTCTCAAAGGCATTGTTTCCTTTATTTCATAATCGGGGCATTTAAAGAACCTTGAGGTCCGGATTGGGGTGTTTACAACTGTGACAAACAAGCCGAGCCTCCTGGAAGTGCCGTGTGTAAAAACGGCAGATATCCCCATTCTTGAAGATGTTGGGCTACCGACTGAGCAGCGGTCGGTCGAAGGGCTTGTGAGAATGCCGATTACTGAGGATGGAGGACGATTCTTTCTCATCGGCAGTTCGCTGGACGAGGCCGAGTGCGTGGAGATGTTTAACTTTGTCAAGGAGAACATTGAAGTGTTTGCTTGGACTACACAGGAAATGCCGGGCGTAGATCCCTCGTTCGCTTCCCATTCTCTTAACGTCAATCCAAATAGGCGACTGGTGGTACAAAAAGTTCGATGTTCAGTAGTTGTGCACGTGGAAGCAGTAATGACGGCAGTGGATCAATTGCTGAAGGCTGGGGCTATTTGGGAGATCTTGTACCCAACTTGGCTTGCAAATCCCGTCATTGTACCAAAGAAGAACGATAAGTTGAGAGTTTGCATCGATTACACAAATCTCAATGATGCCTATCTGATGGATCGCTTCCCTCTCCCTCGAATTGAACAGATGGTGGATGCAACCGCGAGATACGAGCGACTGAGTTTTATGGATGCGTACCGAGCTTATCACCAAATTGCTTAGGCAAAAGACGATCAAGAGAAGACGGCATTCATCGCCCCGCGTGGGATGTTTTGTTATAATGTCGTTCCGTTCAGTTTGAAGAATGTCGGGGCTACCTTTCAAAGAGCGGTTACCAAGTTGTTCTTCAGTAAGCTTAGAAAAACAATGGAGGCATACATTGATGACATGGTTTGCAAGAGTAAACTCGGTGTGGATCACCTTCGGGACTTAGGCGAATTCTTTGAAATTCTGAAAAAACATAAACTTCGTCGGAATGCAGAAAAGTGTGCGTTCGGGTAGGCTCGGGAAAATTCCTTGGGTTCATGGTAAGCCGCCGAGGGATAGAGGCCGACCCAACGCAACTCACAGCTATGTAGAATCTCCGAGCTCCAACAACATTCAAAGAAGTGCAGCGACATACGGGAATGGTGGCCGCATTGAATCGTTCATCTGACGCTCGGGGGATCTTTGTCGACCCTTCTTCCAAGTGATCAAGACTAGTCAATGTAGGTTCGTGTGGACTAAGGAATGTGAGATGGCTTCGCAATCTTTAAAAGAATACCTTTTGCACTCTCCACTCCTCATCACGCCCGTTGTCGACGAAGATCTCTTTCTTTACCTAGCTGTCTCTGATCGTGCCACGAGTTCTGTGCTCATTCGGAAAGAAGGGATGGAGCATCAGCCCATCTTTTACTCAAGCAAGACGATGGCGGATTCTCAAAAGAGGTATCTGCCTATGGAAAAATTGGCACTGGCTCTCATTTATGCTAAAACGAGCCTTTTGCCCTACGTCAATGTCATAGGATCGTGGTCCTTACTAAGTTTCCTCTCAAGGCTGTGCTTTAGAAGACTGATTCATCGAGTAGAATCCTAAAGTTCTCTCAAGACCTTGCCAATTACAACATCCAATTTGAGCCCAAAACTTCCATGAAGGGCCAGGCTTTGGCTGATTTATTTGCCGAGCTCACTCTTGGTTTATTAGATGAGGCCAATGCCTTGGCAGTCACTACGAAGGAAGCACACCTTGCCGATGAAGAAACCCATGTCGAATGGAGCAATCCTCCCCCTGAGTCTCTTCGCGCTCGATTTACCTTGGGCAGTAAGAGGCCGAAGAAAGAATGAAAGCTCTTTTCGAGAGACGCTTGGAGGATGACAATTGATGGGGCTTCAAATGACAATGGCGCTGGGGCTAGAATTGTTCTTGTTTCTTCGAGTGGGACCGTTCACGAGAGTGTGGTCTCCATCGGTTATCCCGCAACGAACAATGAAGCTGAGTATGAAGCACTCATCGCTGGTTTGAGACTCGCCCTTCGGATGGACACCGACTCAGTCCATGTATTTTGTGACTGTCGACTAATTGTGGGCCACCGAGGGGAGAGAAATGTCCTTGCGCAGAGTGACCCGACTTGGCTCTCATTGACGAAGACGAGGTTGACGAGGATGACTCCATACTTAAAACAAACGTGCAGAGGATAAGACCGTTAGCAAATTGACGTTTGGTGCTCTAAGTCATATTGAAAATCCCGAGGGCTCCCGAGTAATGATTTGTCGAGAATCCCGAGCGTTCTCGAGTAATGATTTGTCATATAAGGAAGCCGAGCCCAGAACACTATCATGCGTCAGAATATAATCAGAATATTGTTCAGAACCCTATGTGTTGCTCGGAGGAGTCACTTGGTTAATTTTTTAAATGTCTTCCTTCGAAAGAACACAGGATGAAGATGTACCTATGCTCGGAAGAACATAGGTTGAAGATGTACATGTGCTCGGGAGAACACATGAACAACTTCACTGTTTATCTATAGTGTCCGCTGCGTATTCCAATCGAAACGAAGGGAAAAACTCTAGTTTTTGGGCCAAAACACACAAAAAACAATCAAAATACGGGGAAATGTATGGAGAATCAAGAAATACCTGGAAATTGAGAAGAAATTGGGATCAAAATGCAACAAACTCTTCAGTTCTTCTAGATTGGGAACAGTTTTTTGCAGAAAGAGGGCTAGAGAGTTTGAGACGATCGGAGATGGAAAGAGAAAAAGTGATTTCTCTCCCCTCTCACCCCCCTTAAATACCTAGGGCAGAATTCAAAGCGGCACCAGAGGATCTGACCGAAAAAACAAAGCGGGAAAGTCGTGAGCCGTTGGATGCACGACGCGTGGTGATTGATGGGATGCGCCGTACTGCAAGCCAACAATCACTTGATGTGTAGCACAATTTGAAAATGGTGGTTACAGACGCATTAAATGCGAACCTTTCACTCAGCAGGCTCGTAGCTCGATCAAATGTCTTTGTTCGGGAGCGTCTGGTGAGTCCCTCTCTTGTTTGGCCATTATATTCAACTCCTCCTTCCCTACCGAGCATGCAAAGCAAGAGTTGAAGGGCTATTGTAGTGAGCCGAAATATCCGAATGTTCAAAGAGTTCATAGGGGTGACAATGTGAACCCACCGTTCAGTTGTCTCAGTTTGTCTGTAAGTCGGATAACAACCTGGCACACCACAACACACCACACGTTTCCAGAACGATAGACGGGCCCTGGGCACCTTGCCGAGCATCAGTTATGTACCCGAACGATTGGGTTCTTGCCTTGCTCAGTAAGTATTTCTATCACTCGGTGAAGTCCTCTTGCTCGGCGGACGCTGCTTACGCTCGGTGGGACAGAAGTCATTGGGTGATATGTCCACTCGGGATGGCGTTCGAACGTGGTTGTTGAGGAACGTTCAAGAAGCTTTCGTTGATAAGCATGGTGCCCTCTCTGATAATCGATTTGATGTCTCTGCCTGATGTGATACCTCTGACATTGAGTAATGCGGCTCTGCAATCCTCTAAAGGCGGCATTCTTTTAATGACTCTGACACGTCGATTCATCCAAGCGTAGCAACGCGCGTGCAAGGCACTGCCAACTTGTTCAGCACTCCAAATCTTTGCCTATAAATAGAGAAGTATAGGGCAAGGGTATAAAAAACTCACAACTACATTCTTCTTTCTCCTAGCTTACTTTCTTACTAAACTTCTTCTCCCTCCTTCAGTTACTGACTTGTTCATTCCAACAAGGTTCAGCAACAGAATGAAAGGATCCAGAAGGTTCAAGGTTGATTTAGCCCCCCACGCAAATCAATTGAGTTTTGATGTGCCATTTTAAATCCTAAACATATATCTAATTGGTTAAAAAGGTAGAGAGACTAGATTATCCTAAATTTTCAATCCTCTTCTCCCCCTAGCTATTGTCTATTTTGTCCATCTCGCTAAATTTTATTAAAATTGATAGCTTTATACACTAGATCTCGGCTTTTTGGTTACTGTCAAGTGTAGTATCGCTAATTAAGAAAAATCAAGTGCAGTAGCTGTTTTCGACCTTTTAGCAAAGATCAAGTGTAGTATCAAAGATTAAAATAAAAAGATCAAATATAGTATGTGTTCAATCATTTGGCTACAACCAAGTGTAGTATCGAACATTAAAAAAAGATAAAGTGTAGTATTTGTTTGATTTTTTGGCTAAGATCAAGTGTTATATCGCTGATAAAAAAAACAATTGTAATACATGTTCTCATTTTTTGGCTAAGATCAAGGGTAATATCGTCGGAAAAAAAAAACAGATCAAGCGTAGTATTTGTTTTCAGCCTTTTTGCTAAGATTAAGTGTAGTAACACCGATTAAAAAAAAAAAAAAAAGATCAAGTGTAGTATCTTATTGATCATTTGGCTAAGATCAAGTATAATATCCATTCTCGGATTTATGGCTAAGATCAACTGTAGTATTTGTTCTTGGCCTTTTGGCTAAGATAAGAGTAGTACCGAAAAATTAAAAAAATATCAACTATACTATCTATTTTCGATATTTTTGGCTAAGATCAAGTGTAGTATCGCTTATCAAAAAAAAGATCAAGTGTAGTACCTCCAATGAAAAAAAAGATCAAGTGTAGTATTTGTTCTCGGCCTTTTGGCTAAGATCAAGGCTAGTATCTATTATCGGCCTTTTGGCTAAGATCCAGTATAGTATCGCCGATCAAAAAAGAGATCAAGTGCAGCAATATCTATTCTCGATCATTTAGTTAAGATCAAGGTACTATCGCCAATCAATAAAAAGATCAAGTGTCGTATCTATTCTCAGCTTTTTGGTTAAGATCAAGTGTTGTATCGCTTATCAAAAAAAAAGATCAAGTGTAGTACCTCCAATGAAAAAAAAGATCAAGTGTAGTATTTGTTCTCGGCCTTTTGGCTAAGATCAAGGCTAGTATCTATTATCGGCCTTTTGGCTAAGATCCAGTATAGTATCGCCGATCAAAAAAGAGATCAAGTGCAGTATCTATTCTCAATCATTTGGTTAAGATCAAGGTACTATCGCCAATCAATAAAAAAGATCCAAGTGTCGTATCTGTTCTCAGTCTTTTTGGTAAGATCAAGTGTAGTATTGCCGAAAAAGAAAAAAAGATCAACTGCAGTATTTGTTCTCAGCTTTTTGGCTAAGTTCTACAGTAGTATCGAAGATTATAAAAAAAAAAACTGTAGTATGTGTTCTCAATCTTTTCAATAAGATCAAGTGTAGTATCGCTAATAAAATAGAAAAGATGAAGTGTAATATTTGTTCTTTGCCGTTTGGCTAAGATCATGTGTAATGTAGCTGATAAAAAAAAGATAATTTATAGTAACACTGATAAAAAAAGATCAAGTGAAATATCGATTCTCGGCCTTTAGGCTAAAGATCAAGTGTAGTATCGACGATTTAAAAAAAAAGATCAAATGTAGTATGTGTTCGATCTTTTGGCTACGATCAAGTGTACTAGCGAACAATAAAAAAAGATAAAGTGCAGTATTTGTTCTATCTTTTGGTTAAGATAAAGTGGAGTATCACCCATTAAAAAAAAAACTATAAATATTTTTTCTCGATCTTTTGGCTAAGATCAAGTGTAGTATCGCCGACCAAAAAAAAAAAAAGATCAAGAGTACAATATGTACTCAACCTTTTGGCTAAAATGAAGTGTAGTATCTGTTCTCAAATTTTTGGCTAAGATCCAGTGTAGTATCGTCGATAAAAAAAGGATCAAGTATAGTATCTGTTCTTGGCCTTTTGGATCAGGAGTAGTATTGAAGATTAAAAAAAAAATTCAACTGCAGTAACTGTTCTCACTCTTTTCGATAAGATCTATTGCCTATAAAAAAAATAGAAAGGTACTCTATGTTCTTGGCTTTTTGGCATATCAAGTGTAGTATCACCAATCAAAAAAAAAAAAAAAAGATCGTCTGTTTTCTCGACTTTTTGACTAAGATCAGGTGTAATATCGCTGATGAAAAAAAGATCTAAAAAAAATCAAGTGCAGTATTTGTTCTCGGCTTTTTGGCTAAGATCAAGAGTAGTATCGAAGATTAAAAAAAAAAAAGATCAACTGAAATATCTGTTCTCAATCTTTTCGACAAGATTAAGTGTAGTATTTTTTATATAAAAAAAATCAAGGTATTATCTGTTCTGGGGTTTTTGGCTAATATCAAGTGGAGTATCGCCGATTAAAAAAAAAGATCAAGTCTGTTCTCGGCTTTTTGACTAAGATCAAGTTTAGTATCGCGTTAAAAAAAAAAGAGATTAAGTTTTGTTTCTATTGCTGGCCTTTTTGCTAAGACCAAGTAGAGTATTGCCGATAAAAAAAAAAGGGATCATGTCCAGTATCTATTTTCGGCTTTTTGGCTAAGATCAAGAGTAGTATTAAGGGGCAAACCCAATGCACGAGACTCCTGCCATTGCAGGGTCTGGAGAAGGGTTGATATATGCAGCCTTATCTCTGCAAGCAAAGAGGCTGCTTCCGTGACTCGAACCCATGACCTCCAAGTCATAATGGAATAACTTTACCGTCGCGCCAGGCCTACCCTTCAAGAGTAGTATTAAAGATTTTTTTTTTTTTTTTTTTAAAGATCAACCATAGTATCTATTCTCAATCTTTTTGATAAGATCAAGTGTAACATTGTTGATTAAAAAAAAGATCAAGAGTAGTATCTATTCTCAGCCTTTTAGCTAAGATCAAGTGTAAGTGTAGTATCGGCAATAAAATAAAATAAAATAAAAAGATCAAGTCTAGTATCTTCTTGATCTTTTGGCTAAGATCAAGTATAGTATCTGTTCCCGGATTTTTGGCTAAAATCCAGTGTAATATCGTATATCAAAAAAAGAACAAGTGAAGTATCTGTCTTCCGCCTATCGGTTAAGATCAAGAATACTATCAAAGACTACAAAAAAAAAAAAAATTAATTGTAGTCTTTGTTCTCCATCTTTTCAACAAGATTAAGTGTAGTATTACCGATAAAAAAAGAGAGGATAAAGTATAGTATTTGTTCTCGACGTTTTGGCTAAGATCAATTGTAGTAGTATCGCCGATTAAAAAAAATCAAGTGTAGTATCTCAAAAAAAAGAAAAAAAAAAGAAAAAGATCCGGGTAGGATTTGTTCTCAACCTTTTGGCTAAGATCAAGGGTAGTATCTATTATTTGTCTTTTGGCTAAGATCTAGTGTAGGACCGTAAATCAGAAAAGATCAAGTTTAGTATATGTTCCCGATCATTTGGATAAGATAAGTGTAGTATCTCCAATCAATAAAAAAAGATCAAGTGTCGTATCTGTTCTCGGTCTTTTGACTAATATCAAGTATAGTATTTGTTCTTGGTGATTTTTTTCGTAAGATCAAGTGTAGTATCGCCGATAAACAAAAAAGATCAACTGCAATATCTATTCTCGGCCTTTTGGTTAAGATCAAGAGTAGTATCGAAGATTGGAAAAAAAAAGATCAACTGTAGTATCGGTTGTAAATCTTTTCGATAAGATCAAGTATAGTATCGTTGATAAAAAAAGAAGATGAAGTGTAGTATCTATTCTAGGCCTTTTGCTAAGATCAAGTGTAGTATCGAAGATTAAAAAAAAGGATCAAATACGTGTTCGATCTTTTGGCTACGATCAAGTGTAATATCGCCTTTTAAATTCAACAGTAATATCTGTTCTCGATTTTTGGCTAAAATTAAGTGTAGTATCGCCGACCAAAAAAAGATCAAGAGTAGTATCTGTTCTCAATCTTTTGGCTAAGATCAAGTGTAGTTGGGGGTGATTCGGTCTTGTTTTGGAGGGTCTTCTGGGACCGAACTGGACCGGATATCTGATTTGGGAAAAGTGTAAATCGAAACCGATCAAAACACTTCCAGTCCGGTTTCAATTGGTTTTGCCAGTTTCGGCCGGTTTTTCGGTTTATTCTGTTTCAAGACAAATAGAGAAAGAGTGAGGGAGAGAACGCACCATCCGTCGGCATCAACAGTACACGTTGGCATCATCTTCCATCTCCGACCAGATCTGAATTTGGAGGTTTCAAACAAAACAAAAACAAAAACAAAATCAAAACCAAAAATCAAAGAAGAGATGGAAGGAAAAAGGAGAGAGAGAGAGAGAGAGGGAGAGAGAGAGACTTACGATATAAAATACCAACAGTCGCCGGACTTGCCAATCGCCTCCACTTCGTCATTGCAGTTACCATCGTCGAAGAAGAAGGGGAGAGCAAGAGAGATTCATCCAGAGAGAGAGAAGGGTCTACGTGGATCTGGAAAAAAGAAAACGAGAGAAGAGAATTGTGGAGCAAGTTTTAGTTTCCTTGAGAGGGAAAATTTCTGGTTTGAGGATAAAAAGGGCAAATAGCAATATTGTGTCATGGGCTCGTGGCACTAATGTTGTGTTTGGTTTAGTTTTTAAAATTTTTTTTGAAAAATAGTAAGGGTAATAAATGGAGAGAGATAAAGAGAGAAATGTTGGAAGTAAGGGAAATCTAGGAAGAATTTTTTGAAAAATTCTTTTTGAAAACTAAAGAGAACAAGGCATTATAAAGGATCGTGTCGTGGCATTAGGGCCTTCTTAGTTATTGTACCTTATTAATACAAATGGAATGATAGCCTAGCGGTAAGCTGCGGCAAATCCCTTGGGTCTCAAGCTCGAGCCCTATCCCTTGCAATTTTTATATAAATTTATATAAATGTAGAAAACCAATTTGGTTCAATTCATTTGTCCTCAAAACCGAAAACCTTTTGAATTGCATCAAATCGAACCAAACTGATTCTAGCTTAAAACGGAAAAAAATAATCCGGTTCGGTCCAATTTTTCGGTTTCGGCCGATTTTCTGGTTTGTTAAAACACCCTAAGTGTAGTATTGCCAATTAAAAAAAAGAAAAGAAAAAAGAACAAGTGTAGTATATTCTTGATCTTTTGGCTAAGATCAAGTATAGTATATGTTCTCAGATTTTTGGCTAAGAATCCAGTGTAGTATCGTCGATCAAAAAATTGATCAAGTATAGTTTCTATTCTTGGCCTTTTGGATAAGATCAATAGTATCGATGATTAAAAAAAAAAAAAAAAGATCAACTGTATTATTTGTTCTCGATCTTTTCTATAAGATTTTGCCGATAAAAAAAAAGATCAAGTGTTGTATCTGTTCTCGACTTTTTGGCTTATTGTCGATTAAAAAAAAAGGATCAAGTGTCATGTATGTTCTCGGCTTTTTCACTAAGATCAAGTGTAGTATCGCCGATAAAGGAAAAAAAAAATCAAGTGCAGTATTTGTTCTCGACCATTTGGCTAAGATCAACTTTTGTATCGCCGATAAAAAAAAGATCAAGTGTAGTATCTATTGTCGGCCTTTTGGCTAAGATCAACTGTCGTATTACCAATCAAAAAAAATATCAAGTGCAGTATCTCAAATGAAAAAAAATCAAGGGTAGTATCTATTGGCCTTTTGGTTAATGTCAAGTGTAGTATCTACTTGATCTTTTAGCTAAGATCAAGTATAGTATCTATTCTTGGATTTTTGGCTAAGATCCAGTGTAATATCGTCGATCAAAAAAAAAAAAGATCAAGTGTAGTATCTATTCTCTATCTTTTTGCCACAAGTGTTGTGTCATCGATAAAAAAAGAAGGATCTAGTGTAGTACCTCTGATTAAAAAAAAAGAAGCAAGTGTAGAATCTCTTATAATAATAATAATAATAATAAAAGAGATGAAATGTGGTATCTCTAATAATAATAAAAAGATCAATATAGTATAGTATCAGCCTTATGGCTAAGGGCCTATTTGGAAGCAGTAGTATGAAGGGGGATTAGGATATCCCCCTCCTAATACGTGGGGCCAAGGCTGTGGCGTGGTTTGACAAGTCCAAAACGAGGGTGTATATCTTTACACGATCCATGCTTAATCCCCCCTAATACCCCCTAAGGGGGAATTACACATGGCTAGGGTGGGAGCCGGCTATGTGTAATCCTCCCTTATAATACCCTCTCCCTCTTCCATTCAACTACAAAACAACCTTATCCCTCCATTTTATACCTCATCCAAATCAAGTATTATTTAATCCCCTCGTCACATCAATATGGACCCACCCTTCTTACATAATACCCCTTACTATCCAATCCCCCCTTCTTACATAATACTTCCAAACCTAATCCCTCATCCAAGCGAGCCCTAAGATCAAGTGTTGTATCACCGATAAAAAGAGTTTTTTTTTTCTTTTATTCCTTAAACTATGCAACTTTTTTCTACTTCATTGTTAAATTATCAATTTGGCGATTTCATCCCCTCCACTTCTACTCCGTTACCTATGTGATCCAATACATAACAAAACTCGGCATTTGGACGGAAAAGTTGCTCACGTGATAGTCACGTGCAACCCCAACCCATGAGCTAGGGGCAAAATAGACAATCTTTTGTTAACCAAAGCACGTCCATTGTGATTCAGAATCCTTTTCAGTGAACAGGGAGAATTCAAGTCATTGGATTTCATCACCATAACCTATTTTTTCTTCCAGAAGTTCCTTTTCCTACGAACTTTTGTTTATAATCAATTTTTCCATCAGTGCTTACTCTTCCCATCTGTGCAGTTTTTTTTTGAAGAGAAAAGAAGTTAAGCATAAGTAGAGGCATGATGTACAGTGGTCTGTGCTCTACACTAACCCAACAAGCACAGACCTTGCTAAAAAGACGGAAAACCAACAAAAAATTAACTGCAAAAGATTTAGATGGGAACTGAATTACGAGAAATTGGGAATGAACTGAACCAAAATGCCTGATTTGATCGGAGAAAAAGAGGAGAGACAGAGAGAGAATAGTGTCATCGTCGAAGTATGTGGAGAGAGAGAGAAAGAGAAAAGGGCCTTACAAAGGGGACACGAAGGCTCTGCTATCCATGGGAGGCAACAGCCCCTACCCAGCCCTTGAACGACAGCGTTTTGGGAGGAAATGTAGAGACCCGTATTTTCGGAAAATTTATTTAGGTTTTATTAATGTTGGAATTTTGAATAAATGAGGAATTTATTAGATTTAGTTGATTTGGGGTCAATGTGGTAGAATTGAAAATGGAGGGAGCGTAAGTGTGATTCATGTTTGCGCTAGTATAAAGAGGTGTGTGTGAGTGTAGGGGATTAAAATCCCAAATCCTCTCTCTCTACTCTCTCGGTCTCTCCCTCTCTCTCTCTCGGCTCCTCTCCCTCTCTCTTGTTCCTCCACCAAAACCCATACGCATTAACCTCCAATCCATCAACTAAGCGTGTTTTGGAGCTCGTGCTTCATTGGCTAGGGCTCGATGGAGATGTATTGCTCTTAGTGCCGATTTTGGAAGCTAGGGCTCGATCTCTCTTTGGGTTTTGTTCTTCGACTTCGAGGTAGGAATTTCTTAAACTTGTTATATGTTTATTTGTTTATTTTGCACCTTGATCGTGCTTTAGATTGTTGGTTGTTGTTGTATTTGAATCCTGGAAAATCTGCAGAAAATATGTTCGTAACGTCGTTGTATCGATACGGGATTTTTGCCGTATCTATACTATTTCAAAACCGTAGCTTCACTTTATAATTTGATTACTGTATCGATACGGCCATTTTGGCTGTATTGATACCAAGATCTTATCGACAGTTTTTGCTGCTTTGTTCCAAACTTCATCGTTTTGACCCCTGATCACTTCTAGCACCTCTTAAACGTCTTTAGACCATTTCTAAACTCAATTGTTCGATCTCTATTGACTCCTTGATGGTCCCATTCCCGAGACGCTCTTAAAACGTAACTTTAGTATCATTATAAACAGAGGATGTATCGTCTAGTGATCCGAAAAGTAAGACCGAAATCCGTGTCCTCATGATCTGTCTTGTTATCTTCTTTTAAATCCTTTGGTGCTTATTCCATGAGGTTTAGGTGCCGATATTAGCGAGAGGTATGCCGTAGGGTGGTGATGGGTGACATGTATAAATTTATTAGTCGGAGTCATGATATGGTTGACAGTTTGGAACGTTTTGAAATGTAATCAATGGGGTGGATTGTTAGATCGTTTAGGATGTTTGAAATGTAATCGATGTTGTGATAGAACTATTTGGGATGATTGAATTGTGACTGATTGATCGACATGTACTGATATAACGAGATATGACGCTATGGGCATCATTATATGTGATGTGTCCCGGAGATTATAATGGGCATCACTTATATGTGATGTGTCGCGGAGCTTATAAATGGGCATCACTTATATGTGATGCGTTCCGGAATATATAAATGGGTATCACTTATATGTGATATGTTCCGGGGTACGTGTGATATATGCGAAAATCTTGATTGATGAGATATGAGATATTGAGAAAAAGAAAGAAAGATTGATTCTTACTAAATCGGATTGTTTAAAAGGAAAAAGGATTTTGATAAAAAAATCCTCCGGCATTCTTGAACAAATCTACGGTTTTCAGTATTCGTGCACAGAATCAACAGACTCCGGCTATTCAAGTTTGAATCAACGGAAGTTGACCATTATAGGTCACATATTTCTCCATATTACACCTATTTGAAAATAAAAGAGATTGATTCATGGGAAAGAGGATGTTGATGACTAACGATGAGAAAAGGAGAGTGATTATGAGAATGAGAATGAGAATGATTGTGAAATCATATGTGATGTGATGAATCTGCTGGGAAACCAAGTATTAGTAAATTGGGATTGATGTGGGGATGTTAGTGGCACTGGTATGGCATGTGAGATGATAGGTATTGCATATAGGATTGTATAGAATCATTTGGCCTTAGTGAGTTGCATGTTGATAACCATATAAACTATAGGCATATCTTTTTATACTCATTCACTCTAGATGCTTAACTCGACATATTTTTCAATAACTTGTGTATAGATTTCTCTACTAGACTAGTGTAGTTCAATCTATCATTTTCAGGTACATCGCAGGTCATTGTCATAGAGTGCTTGGAGTGCATGCTAATTTCGTTGTTTAAAGCTATCTTTGTAAATTAAACTGCATTGTATTGTATTTTCTATAGTGGAACTCTGTAAGTTTGGGCAGGATTGTGGATTTGGGGACTGAACTATCTTTTGGGTTATTGATTGTAACTCCGGTGAGAATTTTAAGTATCAAATGTTATTATTATTTATGCTGAAAATCAAAGGGCGTGACAGGGAAAAAAACCCATGTCATCCTTATTTGCAATCATATGGAGCAGAAACTTAATTACGAGAGTCCTAGAAATAATATTTAATTATGTCTCTTTAGAATAATATGATCAAAATAATAAGATATTTGCATCGGTTCAAACATATTCAAAGCTGAAGCACTTAATTTT
This sequence comes from Rhododendron molle, assembly GCA_025413875.1. Taxonomy (NCBI): domain Eukaryota; kingdom Viridiplantae; phylum Streptophyta; class Magnoliopsida; order Ericales; family Ericaceae; genus Rhododendron; species Rhododendron molle. Next base: position 20,882,265 of record CM046389.1, on the reverse strand, counting down.
TTAATATATAAACAATCTAAAAAAATTAAGTGCTCAAATTTTCAATCCGTTTTAACCGATGCAAAGATCTTATTATTCTGGTCATATTATTCTAAATAGTCATAATTAATTTGTCTCTAGGTCTCTCATAATTAAGTATCTGCTTTTTTATTTAGGACCCTGTGGAGCAGATACGTGATTATGAGAGCCCTAAAGACAAAAGTTAATTATGACCTTTTAAAATAATATGATCAGAATAATAAGATTTTTGCACTGGTTCAAACGGATTGAAAATTGGAGCACTTAATTTTTTTAGACTTTTTATATATTAAAAAATATGATTAAAAAATTAAGTACTCAAATTTTGAATCTGCCTGAACCGGTGCGAAAATTTAATTATTATGATCATATTATTCTAAAGAAACATAATTACATTTTGTCTCTAAGACTCATAATCACGTTTCTGTGTCATAAGATTGCAAAATAAAGAAAGTACTTTTCCCCCAAAACGCTGCCGTTTTGAAGGGTGAGTAGGGGCTGCTGCCTTCCATGGACAGCAGAGCCCCGCGACCTTACAAAGGTGGGTCAATGGATTGTGAGACTTGGATGGTCTATTTTGCCCGTCTTATGGGTCACACGTGATTAGCACATGAGTTTCTTTTCCGTCCATATGCTGAGTTCTGTTATGTATTGGATCACATAGGTAACGGAGTGGAAGTTGAGGGGATGAAATTGCCAAATTGAAAGTTTAGGAACAAAGTAAAGAAAAGTTGCATAGTTTAGGGGATAAAAGAAAAAAAAACTCTAAAAAAATAGATCAAGTGTAGTATTTCTTGATCTTTTGGCTAAGATCAAGTGTAGTATCTGTTCTTGAATTTTTTGCTAAGATCAAGTGTAGTAGTATCTGCTCTTAAATTTTTGGCTAAGATCCAGTGTAGTATTGTCAATCAAAAAAAGATCAAGTGTAGTATTGCCAATAAAAAAAGATCAATATAGTATCTGTTCTCAATCTTTTGGCTAAAATCTAGTATTTGTTCTTGATCTTTTGGCTAAGATCAAATGTAGTATATGTTCTCGGATTTTTGGCTAAGATCCAGTGTAGTATTGTGGATCCCAAAAAAAAAAATTCAAGTGTAGTATCATCAAATATGCCCTATCCATGAATGTTTCGAGAACCTGGCAAGAGAATTTTCCAAGCTGGGATTGTATGGAAGCCATGCTAGATATTTCTTTGATGCAGTGACTAATAAAAATCTCGTTATGGATTGGCAAAAAAATAATAATAATAACATTGCATAGTGTTCAAGTTTTTGCCACATTGCCCTTCTTTAGGTTATAGCCTCCTTGTAGTGTAAGAAAATATGCTATTCATTACTTCGAAGAAATAGATCTATGATGCACGGACACAGACACATGAGAATTCTAAGAAAATGGGGACACGGACACGGCGGGGGACACAACATGTGTATATTTATTTATTTATATTTGTTTAATTTTTTTCCAAATTTAAATGGCAAAATGTAGACAAAACAAAAAATTCATAGTTCCAATATCATTCAAACAAAACAAGACATCCATAAGTTCAATACAATCTAATTGAAAAATTCCAATTTGACCCCTGGAAATTTAAAAAAATTACAGTTTGACCCGCAAATTTTTTTAAATTGCAATTTAACCCCCCCCATTTTTAAAAATAATTACACTTTGACCCTCGCCGTGTCGCCCGCAAAAATTTATTTAAATTAAATTATAAGACATATGTGTCCCCGTGTCCAACACTGTAATACGTTGACCTTTAAATGTGTCGGTGCTTCATAGAAGTAGATAATTAAAATTTTGCAGGTCTACCACCCAGCTTCAATTCTTGATTGGATATGTGGAGAAAAAAAATATGTCAACTTATGAGATATTTCATTATATCCCCCACCGTGTGTTCATTGCTACCTTTATACACTTCGAAAGTACCCTTAAATATATGGCATTGCTTGTCGAGTTTCTAGGATGTCAATGGTTGCAGTTACTTTTTTACATTTGTCAGGAATTTTGAGTTGAAAGTTGGAACTTTCTTTCAAACCTGGCATATTATATTGTCTTTGTTTCTTGTCTTCCGGTGGTGGAACCAGGATTTTGAGTTAGAGGTGGCACCCAAAACAAAGACCTAATTAAATCTAAATAATCCACACTCGTTAAAAGGCCCATTGCATCACACTTTCTCCCTTGACAAGCATCATAGCACAACAAATTCACATATTTAATGTCAAGGAGGGATGCAAGGGTATTCCACTTTCTCCCTTAGCGAGTATTAAAAAAAACTAACCATTAAGTAGATAATCAAGATGAAGTAATTAAAAGGGGGAGCCATTGCATCACACTTTCTCCCTTGACAAGCATCGCAATAAAACAAATTCACACATTAATGTCAATGAGGGATGCAAGGGAATCCCACTTTCTCCCTTAGCGAGTAATAAAAAATATAGTATTACCAGAGTGGCCGACGAGAATGAGCAAAGGAAAATTTTCCAAAATCTGCGCAAATCAATCTGCGAATAAAGAATAGATGAGTTAGCATTATAAACAATTACAAATTAGAACACTATTAAGTACTCCCTCCGTCCCAAATTTTTGGTCCTCTTTCCTTTTTTGGAAGTCTCAAAAGATTGGCTATATCTCTTAATTTATAATATTTTTTTATATCAAATATGGATTTTTTTTGATAGATCTCAATGAGCTCTTTTATACAAAGTTTTTAAAATCACCTAAAAGATTATAGATTGTAAAATATAATCAATTAAAAAATGGCACGCACACCCAAGGAGGACCAACAAATTGGGACGGAGGGAGTAATAAACATTACTAATTAGAACTAGGTACGGCGCGACGTGCAAGGCACATCTGTCATGCTCGTTGAGGAGAACGATGTAGAATATTTGTGGAGTTGTAAGCTGCGTAACTTTGATTAAGTGCATGAGTGTGAGTACAGGTTTATATGTATGATTGCAGGTTTATATACATGATTGTAAACAATCAGTGAGAAATTTCACTTTGTATAAGCCCACCCTTTTAGCCCATTGCCAAGCCTCAAGATTGCCATTGGTTCGACCATAGAAGCTGAAGAAGCAAAGCCAACGACACCTTTGTCCCAAATAAAGCCATTGTGAGAGAATGTGCACCAAGCGGCCACTCCTTTTCAAGTATTTGGACAAGAAGCCCCATCCACCGCAATGGCGCAATCCTAGGAGTTACAGCACTTACGTCCTCCCGAATACTTTATAACACAGCTCGGTTACACTTCGCAACAACCTTAACTCCTGGAAAACCCATAGGAATCCTCTTGGATAGATAGTGAGTCATGCCAAACAGCAGAATATACCTCTTCATTGGCATTTGAGAACTCTATTTTCCTGTCAATCCTTCTAGGCCTCGGAAGGGCTTGATCCAGAATGTCAATCTGATTTGTAACCATAAAAACCTATTAAAACGTCGTTTAGTTAGCAAAGTACATGTATGAGCCGACAAGTTTCAATCAGGCCGACAATTTGACTAACACAAACAAGGAAATAAGAGGCGAGTTCTCAATTGTTAGACAATGTAACAGGACGATACACCACCATCAGGAACAGCATGATTAAGCACTCGATTGTGCGACATATTGCACACATGGCAATTAAAAAGTTGTCAATAAAGGATATGAGACAAACCTGGCCATAATAAAAAGTTCTCTAATCATTCGAGAGCCCTCACCAATATACTTCTGAACCAAATCAGAGCCTCAAACCCTTACAAAAGTACAATAAGTACGATTAGCTACATGATTAAACACTCGATTGTGCGACATATTGAACATATGGCAATTAAAAAGTTATCAATAAAGGATATGAGACAAACCTGGCCATAATAAAAAGTTCTCTAATCATTCGAGAGCCCTCGCCAATATACTTCTGAACCAAATCAGAGCCTTAAACCCTTACAAAAGTACAATTAGTATAATTAGCTAGTGCCCTAGACAAAAGTGTTTTACCCACCTTACCCCCTTGCCAATTGATGCATTTCACAAAATTCGCTCCAGCGATACTCCATAAAATAAGAAAAGGCTAGAGCAGAAAAGCATAAGCTTATTCTTAAACTAAAAATGCTGAACACAAAATCATGGAGTAAAGAATTCTACCATTGAATCAAGAAAAACATCGTCCGATATCATAGTGTACACAGCTAAATTTCACTCTGTATAGTCTCATAAATGAACTCATTACGCCTAATGTCCATCTATGATATCCTGATTTGTCATTCCAATAAATATTTAGCGACACATTTCAGTTCAGAATATCCCAATATTCCTTCTCACGGCTTGCTCATTTCCCTCTTCTACAGCTGAACTCATACAAAATCAAAAACTTCTTAGCACCGTGCCTCGACAGACACCACCCTAGTTGAGCCTTTGAGGTATTAGTGCTCTCAGGAATTCTGAGTAGCGCACCTCCTTCAATTGAAGTTTACGGGCACTTATCGTACTACATCTCAATCAGCATCTTCAATAAGTAGGCTGAATTCCTAACCTTCTTCCCAAACAATTCAATCATGCCAATTGAGCTACAAAACACTAAACTACAGCCAGCTTATTCCAATTGTCACACAAGGAAATTCTTCTTACAAGTTCTACTCACAGAACCAGACCTTATTTGGAAGCCCTATTTCGAACATGGAAGTCATTCCCTATATGCCTCGGAATCCTAGGGGCCCATATCAATCTTCAATTCAAATTAGCAAAAGCAATCTCTCCTTGGTCTTCTTGCATAATATTGATTCCAAACATTCATGATATGCATGTGAGGAAGTCGAAGGACTTCTTATCCCTCGGTATATTAGCAAAGCATCTCTCCTAACATAAAACAACATGAAAAAAAATAAAACAACCAACAACACAGAAAGCAGCACCAACCATAAATACTACCAGAGAACAATCCCTTGCTGCATGGGTTCCCCACAAACTGTGCCCCTAAATAACAATAATTGCATTTGCTAAGATGAAATTGTGCGTCAAGATGGAAAGCTCCTCTGATTTTGCTTTTAGATTCAAGAAAAGAAACGCCAACATTTTTGTTAATATCTGCATTCACTCAACAGTACATCATCAGAAGCCCAAAAACAAGAGTATTATCTGAAAACAAACCACCTTTAGAGACGTGGAATTGGAAATCTAAGTAACAAATCACTTATGTCTATTCCCAGGACTTTCTTCATACCATACATATGGTGGAGGCCACATACTATTTCCCTAATCACTGTGTTGAGACCAGGCCATAGGGCCTCCACATGTGGCAATGCAGGCATGGACATCATCTGACTCCAAATACACCTGAATTTTTTTTGGCAAGAGTATGCGTCAATGTCAATTAAGTGACACACCATTGCACATATTACACATAAGCCAGATAAAATTGGTACCTTTTGACGGGGTTCAGCGCATCAAAAATGTGTCCCTCTTGGACTATCCTTGTGGACGACAATCTACAAATGAAGAAACCAGGAAATGAAAACCCATAATGAGATATAAACTGCAGACATCAAGAAAGACCAGCGATGTCCTATATCCTGCTAGCCCAAACCATGAGAACAATGTCCTCTTGGAGGATGAACCTTCTTGAGCAACAAATTTTTTTCTTTTGGTATCCAATAAACCTTTTTGGTTTGGTGTGCACCAAATCAAAAAATCTGTTGAAGACACTCTGAATACATGCCAAGTATGCTCAAAGCCATCCTCATATAATTGACCAAGCCAAAAGGATAAATTATTCATTAAAATATCTTTGAAAAAAAAGAAAATGATTGATCAGAATTAAAGTCATTGTCACGATCTCAGTCGTGATGCACCAAATCCGAGTCTTCAATAATCAATTCACACATCGAATTTTGAGAAAGATGTGAAACCCGGAATCTAAACAAGGTGGATGATGAAAGGGAGTACAACTAAAATTGCATGTCAAGCATGGTAAGGAACAAACCTCTTCTTTTTCTGGGAAAAATAAGCAAGAAGCAACTCCACCACACCTGCAAAAATTAGGAAAGGATAGGGTGCAACAGCATACAGCCAGGTGCGCAGAGGGGAGTAAAATAGTATCGGCATAGGGTGTCAGTCTGAGGGCAAGAATTGTAAAAAGTACAAGCATGAACTGAAAAGTAGAAAACTAACCTTTGACACTCCCTTCCCAAGGTAGTGTGCGCCTCCATCTCTTAATTCAAGGGCTTCATAAACTCTTGGACACACCTGCGAAAATTAGGAAAGGATAGGGTGCAACAGCCTACAGGTGCGCAAAGGGGAGTAAAATAGTATCAGCATATGGAATTTAGCACTCACCAAACCAACCAAGCATACCAGACATAGAAATTTCTGAAAAACTAACACAAAAGCAACAAATCAAAAGAATGGAACCCAAATGCGAACAGCCTAAGTAATGCAGGAAACACTCCCAATCATCAGGGCTGCCAGATGAAAGAAACCAAATTAATGGTTGACAAAAAATATGCAGAAATACCAATGTACCATTAATTGTAGGGGTGAACAAAAAATCGATCGAACCGAACCGAGTTTAAGAACCGAACCGGTTCATTTTTTCGGTTTTTTTCATTTTCCGGTTCGGTTCGGTTCTTGAACTCGGTTCGGTTTTGAAACCGGTTCGGTTCTCGGTTTTTGAAAATTTTCGGCGAACCGAACTGGTTTTTAATATATATATATATTAAATATTTTAAAAATATATTATATACCTCTAAATGGGCTTAAACAGCTTTAACAGCTTTAAATATTTTTTCAGTTTTTTTCGTTATCCTGTTCGGTTCGGTTCTTTGAGGTAAAAATTTTCTGAAACCGGTTCGGTTCTCAGTTTTTGAAAATTTTCGGCGAACCGAACCAAACCGGTTTTTAATATATATGTATATATTAAATATTTTTTAATATATTTTAATATATATAAAATTTTCGACGAATCGAACTGAACCGAAGTAACCGAACCGACCATCAAAACTCGGTTTCGGTTCCTTCTAGTCCCTGAACCGGTTTCATCCGGTTTTGTCAAAACCCCCCCTGAACCGAACCGAACCGAACCGGTTACACCCCTAATTAATTGTATCAGAAAGAGCAGCGTAACAATGGAATCAAGAGTCTAGATAAATGCAATACAAGAAACCCAAATCATTGATAAAAGAATGTGGACAAGATGCTGCGAGGTCACAACTCAGAGAACTGTCTAAGGAAGGATCCCATAGAGAACCCATATAATTGTAGTAGTATGTCACGCAGACCATGAAAACGTCAATGTAGTAAATGTGGGAATCTCAACTCATGTGTGAGATGATGAGCCACATGGCTATATACATTTCATCAAGGCATATGCTTGGACTAATTAGAATTGGTTTATCAAGAGCTTTTTGGGCTTTATTTAGCGGCTCTTTTGGTCTCTGGGCAATTTTATGACCCATCAACAATTTGTTTATTTGTTTTCAAGGCGTCAGACTAAAAGCCCGTTATTGATCATCCAACCTGTTTAACCCATACGCGATATACCAAATAGTTATTGGCAACTATCCCCCACAATTTAATGAGAATCCATTTGTTGAAATACACCTCTCTTAAATTATTACCCAACTGCTAGACCAATCAATAGAAGAGAAGCAGAATGTTATGCAACTTATTAACCCGCTCAATCAAGAGACTCAAAGCTAGAGAACTAAAAAAGGAAGATGCGGTAAAAGTAAAACCAAGCAAACAACCAAGAAAGAATATAGATAATGTCAGCTATACTAATCACAAAGCAACTTCTGCAAGCTTACCACAGTTCTAATACTTTCTCATAAATATCAGCAGTAGCAGTGTAATCACCTGCCCTAGCAAGAAGCCTTCCTTCCCTGTCAACTTAAAGTTAAAGAGGACAAGTTTATAAGAAGCAAACAACTTATAGAATTAAGATCTTCCATGACCATATAGTCATCACAGAATGAAGCAAATTTGAATGTTGAAAAATAATAGATCCAGCATAGCACCACTGGATAATGGTATCAACGTGCTCCACATACTTGAGTTCTCTAACATCTTTTAGCCCAAAAGAGCTTATTTTTATCACATATGGATTATGGAGGGAAATGATGTAGCATCTTCTGTACATAGACACCAGAAAGTATCTTCTGCTTGATATTCCATTGGGCATAAAAGCTTCATAGTAGACCTAGAAGTAAATGGCTGTGGAATTGAAAGCAAATAAGAATGTGAAATGGCTATACCTAATAGCTTTGAGGTAATCTACAGAATAGAATGTCGTTTTAGTCATGTCCCCATATGCACGTAAGGGCGGAGCAGAGCAATCATGTAAACCAAAACCCTTCTAGAAACCCATTCAGGTTTCAACTTTTCTCCTATAACAGAACCCACCCTAATAACGAACTTCTCGAATCGATATTGATATAGTGAGAGTAGGGGCAGTAGAAGTGACTGATGTTTATTTAGGTACACTGCCATTTGAAATACCCCTATTTCTTTCTGAGAAAATTTGTTAATCCAAAACTAAACCAAAAATACGACTTCATAAATGAATTACGAGACAGGCTAGGACGTGTATCTGTGTATACTATGGAAAAACACATGATGGTGAATTAAAGGAAAAACACGAGAGGTAGGAGGAGTTCAAAGTGTAGAGCAACAAAAAACTTCTGACATAATACATTAACACCAAAAAATTGCTCTCAGGAGATTAAATAATAGAACAGAACAATTCCGAGTAAAACTCTACTAATAAAGAATTTAACTAAACTCTAATCTCACGTCCCTTAAAATCGGATGGTTCCCCCAGCATTTGTGAACATTGTACCACTATCATACTTGTCCATCAACTTTGACCTAAGACATAATGCCAAACAGGAAGTATAATGGAATGAAGGAGAATATGACAGAAACCACACATCTTGTTTGAATTTAATTCGGCACATAAAGATGGGATCAGGGGCAGACCCAAGATTTTGGGCCAAAGGGGGCCGACCTAAAAGACATGGGATCAGGGGCAGACCCAAGATTTTGGGCCAAAGGGGGCCGACCTAAAAGACATGTTTTCAACGGAACTGAAATTACTTGGACGCAATGCAGCAACCATTATATGAAATATAGTGCCTTGTTCTTTAGTCCACTAAAACACCTATTTACTCAATTTTTGTCCATGATAGAATCAGAGAAATTTGAAAGACAATGTAAAATAATTTATAGCTTTTACTAGATCAGGCAAACCATTATCTATTAGATTATAAGGGACTACTCCCTCCATCCCAAATTTTTTACCTTTGGAATTCTATATCATCACTTCTCTTTAAGAACATATAAATTTCCAAAATTGTCCTCATTTTTTTAAATGCAATGATTACCTTTTGGACTCCAATGGACTTTTTTTCCCTCCACTTTCATTGTTTGCATTTCAATATGGGAGAAAAAGCAAAAAAGAAAATGGTTCAATTTTTTCCCCTTGACAAGTCAAAAATAGTCAAGATTGAGTGGGACATTAAAAAAAGGAAAGATGGACTAAAATTTTGGCATGGAGGGAGTGATATAGGTAGTGTTTGGTTGGGAGTTTAGTTTAGTTTAGTTTAGTTTTGATAGTGGGTGGATAGAGAAATAGGGTAATGATTGGAGAGAGATAGAGAGAGACGAGAAAGTAATAATTGGAGAAATAGGGTAATGATTAGAAAAAGAAGTAGGGTAATGATTGAAACTAAACTAAAACTAAAATTGTTAACCGAACAAAGCCATAGTAATTATGTCGACAATATAAAAACCTGTATATATTATGAACTGACCATTTCAATGTTGGGTGGGGCTGCCAGCCATGTTGTTCCGCCGTTGGACGCTATAAATATCGATGCCACAAAGCAACCACTGTGGTAGTTAGTGTCCCTAAGGGAGCCATCACTTGAATGTCATGGCCCCAAAACACTAAAAAGATATAGGAGAGTTGTAGAAGAAACCATTCCCAAATTCAATACCAAAATTAACGAATAGAATCATGTAAATACTACCTGTGCATAATCTTCATTTTTCTGGATTGGATTAGCTGAAGAGGGAGGCTGGCCTTGGAAAGCTACTGCAAGGCCCTCCATCATGCACTGAAGAAACAGAAAACAGATTCAAGGCATGCCAATGATAACAACCTTAAGGCCATGTTTGTTTGGCCGGATTAAAGCATCATATTAGACTCCAAATCCAACGGGATCACATATCCCATGTTTGGTTGGAACTTTTGCAACTGGGATTAAATATCCTTGTATACTTCTTGGAATTGCTGAAATTGTTCGAGAGAGAGAGAGAGATGTAAAGAGGGTTTGAAATTTGAAAGGAGATCTGGAGGATGACGTTGGGAGAAGAGAGAGGCGAGATGGCAAAAGGAAAGTAGGAGTGAGAAAGGGATAGTTGATGCTGTGGCTACCATTGGAGTTGCTCTCAGTCCATCAAAAATATGAAGATCTAATGGCTGAAAATGTAGGGATTTGAAAAGGCTGAGCTGCATTGTTATATAGAAAAAAAGTAAAACATATTCCATTTGCATTTGCTTACCCAGGCAACCCTTTGGCCAGCAATCCTATAGTTTTGCTTGGTTCATGATAACCTGAAAGAAAAGGATACCCAAGGTCTTCAATGAAGATGATGGGACCAAACACTAAAGCCGAAATAACTATTTTACACAACCAAACTAAAGTGTGATAAAAACTTCAATTTTTACACAACTTCTTAGTTCTTAGTTCTTAGTTCTTAGTTTCAAATTAGAACCAAACACTAAAGCCGAAATAACTATTTTCCTTCCAACAACCTGAAGCCAAAATAAAAATCCAATTGACTGACCATAAAAATAGCTCCAATGAGGCTCTCGTCTTCAACTCACTGAACCAGGGAAATTACAACTGCAAAATCACAAACAACAAATGAAATTTGTCATTTTATCATTCCTATGGTCAGTTTGATCATGTTTCAAATCATACTCCTAGATGTAGCCTCAAATCATAAAAAAATTAGCAAAAGGGGAATCTAGTGTGCTTCGAAACATTCTCATAGATGTAACCTACGTGCGTGCCATTGGGCGTGTCCAAGTGTTCCCGTAGTGATAGAGCGATCCCCAAGAGTGTCACAATGGAAGGCTAGCATAAAAGCAAATTAGCAATCAGAAAACAAGCAAAGTTCTAATCAAATGGGAATGACTAACGAAGCACAAAATGGCACCAAATCTGGTAAATGTCCTACCTATTGCAATTTTTAAGGCTGGTTCAAAAGAATAAACAAAACTAATACACCCAAAGCCTTTACCCTTTTTGGCAATATTCATAGTCAAACGTTGAAAATGTCCGAAGAGCCATAGCCATGCATTTCCCTTGTGTTTGATTTGCTACTTATAGGAGGTTCCAAGAAAGATAGAATTAGTAAAAATAAAATAAACATATTTAGCGCCTTGGCTGAGCTAGGCAAGGCGCCTTCAATGAAGCGCAGCCATGGCGCACCTAGGCAAGAAAGGCGCAAAGGTGAGAAAAGGTGCCCCTCTTCAATTTTAATCACAACCATAGGATCAAAGCTATGTTAATTCAAAAGAATACGAAGAAGGAAACAGGTTAATTCAAAAGCCCAAAAAAGAGAGTAGGAAGATAGCAGAGTAGCCACCACCATAAAGGTGAAAACAAATATAGCTGATTAGCCATTCAACTCATAGAAGAAACTGAAAGATAATAAAGGCTTCCTTCTGCATTTAATATCAGCAGTGGCCAAGGAGAAAATCCCAAAATGCCACCCACCTCAATGGCTGAAATCATGTTTTCCATGTTCAAAAAGTGACTTAAAAATCACAGGAAGAAAGGGAAAGGAAAACACTACCTAGAGAAGATACTGATAACTCAATATTGAGCGTACGCAACATGTTACTTGCACCTAACTCAATATTGAAATCAAAATAGTTGTTGTATTTCACAGAACATTTGATGATTGCAGTAACCACAGTACCTTTGCTTTAACCCAAAATTATTTTTGTCTTCAGTCCAACACCAATTCCCTGCACAATAACACGGACTTTACCCAAGCAGATTAAACTTCTAAGCAAGTATCAATTCTGCATTACTCTTTTAAGGAGTCAAACACTTTTATACCTAAAGCAGAAATTACGTAAAGACAGTCATGGTTGCTGGCCTCTCAATTAATGCCTATCAAGAAACATGAAAATGAGCCCATCAACCCATTCAGTTTTATTTACGAAATAGGTTAGGATTTTGTATACAAAATCCAAGCCAAAAGAATAAAAAATCCAAAATAGACATAAAAGAAAGTTTCTCACCTTCAGGTTAGGGTTTTGTACTTTGTTTCAGAAAAGAGATCTGCAAAAATATCGGGGAAATGGGGGAAAAGCGGGGGAAAGGCATAGGTTAGGGTTTCCTAGGCAAAAACAGATATACACTACTTTCTCCCATTATGAAAATTAAAGAAAACCTATTTGTATACCTGAGAGCCGATTGGGGGGTTGAGAACTGGTGGAAATCGTCGAGAGTGAGAGTGCGTCTGGTCTGGTGAACTTAGAGATGTGGTGTCGTTTTTGGAGGACATGCTGCAGTATGCGGTCGACGACCGTGGCTCTGACCTCGAACGCCTCTGTAGGATTTGGGGCACTAGTTAATTCGGTTTGAGAGAGAGATGGAGAGCCGTAGAATTTCCGGGGCAAATCAATGATTAGGATTTATAGAGAGATAGAATTTCAAAAATGAGAAGGCCACACAGCAATCTGCCGGCCACATTACCAACAAATCCCCAATTCTGCACCTAAAATAGAGACATAAGTAAATAAAAATACGTGTTACTAACTCCCAAGTCCCAAGTCCCAATTCCTAAACAAAAAGAGAAGAATATGGCAGAGGGAAGAACTACAAACGAATATCCAAGTCCCAATTCCTAAACAAAAAGAGAAGAATATGGCAGAGGGAAGAACTACAAACGAATGCGAGCAGAGGAGTAACTTTTTTTTTGATAAGTAGCAGAGGAGAGGAGGAGTAACTTTACCAATGCGAGAGCCAAGAAATCGTGCAACTGCCGACCGGGTTCCATGACTGGGACTGCCGCTTGGGTATCTTTGCATCGCGGAGCTGGTCGTAGATTGGGGCCCAGAGCTGGTCGTATGTGGGGTTGAAGGTGACGAGGTGTTGGGTGGGGTCGAGGGGCATGGTTAGGGCTGGGTTGGCGGCGCCGGCGGCGGTTGTGAGGGCGAGCATGGTGTCGTCGACTTTGGGGGCGGTGATTTGAAAGGGAGGGTGCGGAGAGGAGAGTAGTCGGGGGAGGAGTGGTCATGGTATTGACTTGTCTGGTTGTTGGAGGTGGTGGTCGTCGTCGTTCATGTCGTGTTCTGCGTAGGACTGTAGTATATGTATATCCATAGTGATTGTTCGAATGTAATTTATGGTGTAAAGTGTAAACAATGGGGAGGGTGGGAGAAGAGAGAAATAGAAACCCTAGGGTTCGTAGAAGGTGAGAGAGAGAGAGAGCGCCAATGTAATTGCGTTGAGGAGAGAAAGAGAGCCGACATGACGGCATTGGGAAAGCTCTTCTTCTTCTTCTTCTTCTTCTTCTTCTTCTAGGTTCAATTCAAATTCTGACAGGAACGATGAAGATGAGGGGTTTGAGGAGATTGTGGAGACTTGAGAGAGAAGAAAAGGAGGGTTTCGACCGTTGTGGGTTTTTGATAGATCCTCAGGCGATGATTCTGTTTGTATTTAAGAGCAATTTGAAATTTGCACTGCCCTCCTTGTAATTTCTGTTACTAGTGAGTGGGCACGTGCAACAAAGGAGCTATCCTTGTTGCCAGAGATTTCTTATAAATTTGAAATTTGCACTGCCCTCCTTGTAATTTCTGTTACAGAGATTTCTTCAAATTCAAATTTATAAGAAATCTTTATTTAGCATAAAACAACAAAGATTTCTTATAAATTTGAATTTGAAGGCTTTGGTAATTCATGGAGTCGTTGGTTTAGTTTATTGGATTTTGATGTGCACACAACCTGAATTCCTGAATCAGTGGGTAATGGTTTGGCCCTTCAATTTTTACAAAATCGGATCAATATGAGCCAGGTGGAAGAATGATACTGGATAATTCTGGCCTTTTGTTCTTACAAGTGATTGTAAGATTAAAATTGAGAATTTATAGAAATCATGCCGGAGTTACGTTTCAGGTTGTGGGCCTTAAGGCCATGTGTCCATTATTTTAGTGGAATGCTACACTGCAAAATTAGTAGGCAAATTATCAATCAAAGAACGAGCATAATTCCAAAAGAAAGAGAGTCATTATACAAGTGATCCAAGGGCCATGAAACACACTGGCATTTTGGTTGGCCCATGCATTAATTGAGAGAAGAAAATTTAAGTCAGAGACATTTGTAACGACCAGAAAGAGTAAGGGTGATAACAATTGTCATTTATTTTGTCAAGCCACTGCATACATTTTTACTTCTGAATGAGTCTAAGAGTGATCTAGTTCCATCTGATTGAGTGATAAATTTGTACTTCCTTGTTCTTGTGTACCTAAACTTTTTTTTCTTCTCTTTGTCTCCCCTCTTGCCTCTAAGAAGCATATCAATTTTTGTAGATACCTCAATTACTTGTATGTGTACCTTTAGACAGTCTCAAATGTCACATTCAGCTTTGGGAGATAAATGAACGGAGCGTCTCAACCAAGAACTGCAAGATTTAAGTCAAGAGATTTTCAAAATCAAAGCATCAAATCTACAAATTTATTTGTTGGTAGCTATTCAAATGAACAATATGGCTTTGTTTGGATGAGAGTTTAGTTTAGTTTAGTTTTGGTAGTGGGTAGAGAGAGAAATAGGGTAATGATTGGAGAGAGGTGTAATGATTGGAGAGAGATAGAGAGAGAAATAAAATTAATAATTGGAGATATAGGGTAATGATTGAAGAAAGATATAGGGTAATAATTGAAAAACAAAACAAAACTAAAACTAAAATGGGTACCGAACATAGTGATTACTTTTAACTTTCCGGGAAAAGATCTTGAAACGGACTAAAGTACGGGAAAAACATGAAAGGAACTCATTACTTTGTAATCCGGCTATGATGCTCCCAAGCGGTTTTGGGAGCACCATACTCCCATTCTATTTGAACCGTTGGATCAAATTCTTTTAATCTCAACCAGAGATCTCCTCCTCTCTCTTCCTCCCAGTTACCTCCTATTACCAGTTAACGTGAAAATATTTGCAAGCCTTAAATTATTTTGGCCTCTCCCTCCTCTCCGCACTCCACAACTCCCTAACGCGAACAACGATTTCAGAGTCGGACGCCTCCCGCCTTCCTCTTCTATGCTTCTCCTCACAGTGGAAGGAAACCTCCACACCTCTACAGCCCCATGAGCAAACGATGAAAGCCCTCTCTCTTGCACTCTCCTCCAAATCTGTGAGGTATTTCTCTCTCTCTCTCTCACACACACACACACCACTGCACGCACACAGCCCACCCCTGTACACTCACACACACACAGAGCCCTAGCATTTTTAGGGTTGTGGCCAGTGGCAACGCTATATTAATTGGGGATCGTAAACATCAGAAATAGTTTTTTTTTTCCCAAGTTTTAGGTCCCTTTATTGGGTATAAATAATTGGGTGGCTTGATATATTTGGAATTTGTGTGTTTGTATTCTTTGAATAGGGGTTGATGCTATCCAGATAAGGTCTACTTAGTTGTTTATGGTCATGTTCAGAGAAATTACTTACATATATTTTCATCTGACCAAAAAAGAAACTACTAACTTACATAACTTTAGTAATAACTTTTTATCGCTAGTGACCTTGAATATTGTGCAATTTGAGGCATTTGCACTTGTGTTTGAAGAAGAATAAGCTTGTGCATAATATCTGGAGTCCTAATCAAGTCATTTTGAATTCCTTGTTTTGTACAGGTGACTATATGGGTGACTATATGGCTGTTTGGATTGGAACTTGTCGAGTAAAAGATAAAAGAAAGGTAACTCCCACTTGTGTTATTCTCTGAGTCCAATTTAGTATTCATTGTGAATAGGAAAAGCACATTCTTGTGCATAGATCAATCTTTAGCGCCAATAATTTTTTTTTAATCTTTTGATTGTAGGAGTTGGTTGTAACTAAGACATTTTCGCTGTGCGTAAATCTACTTGTATTACCTGATGAATATCTACCTTTTCCTGCCTTGTTATGGTTTTGATTCAGGAAAGTGCATATTTAGAATCTTTATAAGTTTGGATTGGAATTCATGCTAGGGAATTAATGGATAGAAATATCAACTAGTCATATTCTGCTTTACTCTCTCGGTGTTGTGGTTTAGCTGGATCATTGACGGCATATTTTAATGATTGTACTAGTGTAAGTGCGGTGATCATAATTTTGCAACTGGCTTCATTGCTCTTGGGATGTTATGCCGAAAGCTTTTTTGTGGCAATCCTCATTTTGCTACTAAACATGTAAGATTGTAGCATATAACCAGTTGCTTGAACTGTTTTTTTAGTTCCAATTGTGTCAATTTGATTCATTCTAGTTCCAAGCTAAAAAGCTCGGTATTTATTGTCACCAAATTCTATACATGCATAGACTAGCTATTGAGAAGTACTGTAGAGTGGCAGACCATATAATGAGGTGATTATGGATGAAGAGCTCAACTCAATCCAATATAATTTTTAGCTGGAGAAGCTGAATTTCCCAAGGTGAGCCAGAAGAGAAGTCCAATCATCAATGTACTATCATTTGTCGTGTATTCTTATTTGTGCTCATAATCCTTCTACATGTTTTTTCTAAATAGAACTCAAAATACTTGTATGTACAGTGCCCACAGCAGCCCATAGACATGGAAGTTGGATTAGAGATAAAAGCTGCAGAGAATGATTTGATTAGAGCTAAGAGTTGTGATCAGAGCTAGAGCTTTTCATGTCAATATAGCAGGCACCAACATGAGGCGCTTACCTATTAGCTCTTTTTTTTAATGTTTGATCTTGTGATTACCAGTTCATAGACCCGAACTTGTTTCTAAATTTTGCTTTTATTTCTTAAATGTAGCTAAAGTTCAGTTTTGAAGAAGGTGGGATCGGCTTGGTTTTTGGACTTGATCCTTTTTTAGGAGAACAAGTACATGAAAGATGTTATCTGAAAAGCTCAACAGAAATATTCAAGCACTTGAAGGAAAATCTGATGATATTGTAGCCATTTTGGTTGTACAGTTTATGGAGACAAACAACGATACATGTCTCTTTTTGTTGGATGTAAATTGCAAATCCCATCTTTTTGTGTTATGGTTCATGTAAATCATTAAACTTGACATGCTATGGTGGCCGTTTATATATTTACCATTGTTGATGAATATCATGTCTTGGTGGCTCTTTTTGTTTGATCAAATGTTGATGAATGTCATGTGTATTAGTGGATCTTATTGTTTGATGAATGGTGTGACCTTGTTAGGTATGTTTGTGAGCTTATTGGGGGTGTGCTATGAACAGGTAGTACATATCATTTCAAAGACCATACTTACCATAACTACAGGCTGTGCTAACTATTATCACAAAAAAAAAGGGAAGAATGATTGTACTTAGGATTTTAGTGGGTATGACATGAATTGGGAGTATCTACCACTTCCATGACCATACTTACCATATTGTTACATTATATGTTTGCATAGAACTTTTCCTTAGCTGATCTAAGTTTTTCCGTTGACAGGTCTATTTCTTTTAAGAGTTGAGAAATGGTTGAAGAAGACCATAAAGCTGCTGCTAAGGATCGTTGTAATGGATGGAACATTTGATGACAGTTGGGGAGACAAAATGACAGATGTCTCTTTTAGTTGGGTTTAAAGTGCAAATGTTGTCTTTTTTGATATGCGGCTCATGTTAACAATATACTTGACATGTTATGTAAACAGTAAATGGCTCATGTAAATATTAATTGGCATATGCTGCCTTTTTGTATGGTTTATGGAGACAAACAATGATAGATGGCTCTTGTTGTTCGATCAAATGTTGATGAATGTGATGTGCCTAGCTTGGTAGCTATTGTTGTTTGATCAATGCTGAACATGTTTTGATGTGCCTTTGTGGTGGTGTTATTGGGTACATCATGCCAGGTTGTACTTGTCATTTCAATTTTCATATTTACCATATAAATAGGGTGTGCTAACTAAAATGTGGGCGTATTTACCACGGAAAAAAGGGAAAAAGATTGTACATCCATTGTAATGGATAAGGCATGAACACGGAGTAACTATCATTTCCATAACCATACTTACCACAAATACATGATTCTCTTACTAAAATCTGGATATACTTACCACAAAAAGATTGTACAACTATTGTAGTGTGTAAGGCATGAACGGGGAGTACCTACCATTTTTATAACCATACTTATCACAAATAGTGGGTTCTCTTACTAAAATCTGGATATTGTAGACACCCTATTCTAGGTTGTCCGGATTAGTTTACATACGATCTTTGATTCCCCGATGATGATTAAAGGTCGAGAACATCCAAGGTTGATGGTGTGTTTGAGCTTTGAGCGTTCCGAACCTCGTTCAAACCCTTTCAAAGCCCTTTTTGAACCCTTCGAGCCAGAACCAAATGGCCTCAGCAAAACCCCGCTCCTGCACGCTGGTGATCAACTGATGCACGCTAGTTCATTGCCACGTGTTAGTCATCGAGCATGCAACCAATTTCCAGTGGCACACGCTAGTCCATCACTGGCGCACGCCAGTCAAGCCCAGTCAAATTACCTTTTTGCCACCACTTGCCCGGGACTTTTGTGCCACCCTGACGTCGTGTACAGCTCTCCTGATGATTGTTTCGTCTAGGGCTGTTCCCTGCTCTCCCACAATATCTCTCAAGGCAAGTCCCATGCATTAAATGCATAGGAGGCTTCCCTTTTCTTGCAACCCAAACAATCCTTTAGGATCAACGGATTTCAGTCACCCCTTTGGCTATAAATACCCCTCTTGCATTTATTTGCAAGGGGTTAACACCATCAAGAGCTCCCAAGCTTTCTTTCCCTTTCTCTCTCTTGTTTTCCTTGTTTTTCTTTCATCCATTGAAAGACAAAGCAAGGAAGATCAGTCATACACCCTGCATTGCCACATTCATTCTCCTTCATCCCTCCATTTCAAGTTCAAGCTCAAACCATCCATCAACCTCACTCCAAAGGTATACCACCTTTGTTTCTGTAAACTGTTCAGACCCCTGAGGGGCATTGGCTGGGTCAAGGCTCGTAATCAAAACCAGTCCTGCCCAAAGCTGGCAAAGATACAATGATCGTATTCAGTGGGATGTGGCGCACGCCAGTCATCCTGTACCATGCGCCAGTTGTGGCTGCATGGCAAGACTGGTGTGGGGATCACAGTCCACTCTTTTCTGCTTTGTCTATGTTCTGATCACCTTGTAACATGCTAAAACCAGTTTACTGCTTTTCCATATTTTAGGACTGTGTAGTTAGTTATCTGTTATAGCTGCTCAAAAAGGCCTCTGGGATCCTCCTGGTCATGTTCCAGAACCCAGATGAAGCAAAGCCAAGCACTGGATGAATGGAACAAGTGGCGCACGGTCTTCATTGATCGGCGTGCGCCACCTATTCTAAGGATCCAGTGGCTGGCCCTTATTTCTTAGCTTAGATCGGGCCTCCGCTTGATCCCCACACTGTTTATGGGGTCTTCTGTCCATTTATTTTCTGTTTGATTTGTTGCTGCACCCTGTAAACTGTACATAGCCTGTTATATCAACTGCGTGATTTGTCCTGGATGTGCACTGGTCCATTCCAGAGCCCAGAGAGTTGAGTTCAGAAGCTGTGGGCTTGGGCCTACCGGCACACGCCTGTTCTTGTGTGGCGCACGCATGTGATTCTTGTATGTAGTGGTATGGCCAGTGCATACAGGTTTTCTCCTGCATGCGCCGCTCGGGATCAGTGTGTTCCAGTTTGTCTAAAATACTCACAGGTGCTTGTTCTCAATCTATTATATTCATTTAGATCAAGCATTCATCAATTTTCCATATAAATGCAGCTTGCCTTTTTGTTAATCCCTGTTAAATTGTTCCCCCGCCCTAACTGGCTAAAAAATGATCAAAGAGAGAAAAATGCAAATGTTTTACAAAATGCCTGAGTAGAGACCGATCTTCGAATTGGGCGAGAGGGGTGCCATAAAACCCTTCCCCTCTTGTAACCTGGCTCCCGAACCTCAGATATCGAAGGTGACGACGGACCAGTCTGCAAGCCTTTTCAAATCAAACAAACGTGACCAAAAACGTTTTCAAAAACGGTTTCTTGGGTGTTTCCCGCAAAACCCGAGTGGCGACTCTCTCAAAACAGCATTTCGTTATGCTTTCCAAAGCAAAAAGGGCGCAAACCGAACTTTTCGTAAACTAAAAAAATGTGAGATTTTTTTAGGGGCATGTGCCCACAGTGGCGACTCTGCTGGGGATCATTGCATTAATTAAAATTTGGAAATTAATACATACTTGAACAATTTTCAAAAGTCTGTCAAAACAGTACGCTCCGCTCTACTGAAGAACAGAATGGTAACGTAATAGGATTCTACATTCGACCAATCCGAACTGGGGCTTTTACTATTGTTCACTTGTGTAGTTTTCTCCAAGTTTTTGATTAATAAAAGTGAGCCAAGCTTGAAAAAAGGAATTTTTCCTAAACGTTGCGTTTCTCTCTCTCAATCATTCTTTGGCGTTCTCTATTTGCATCGGTGTTACTCAGTCCCGTTGCGGTGTTTTGGGTAACCGGCACAGTTTACTGGAGCCCGGGGTCCTCGAACGCCCAACAACCTTGGACGATGATGAGTCGTAATACCGTTCGACCGTTGCTCTGCTTTACGCGTTGCAGTGGGAGGTATACCGCGGCTCTAATCAGAAGAACCCCCTTAAACCAAAACCGGCCTCTCCATGTGTATGAAGCACTAGAACCTTTCAACCTAAGACAGGAACCTACAGGGTAGGATTATTTGCATCTAACCCCTATAAACTGTCTATGTGTTACTGCTTTTCTTATCGCATGCCTGTACATACATTCATACCATTCTGCGTAGGAGCATGCTAGGGCGGCTTTTAGGTCTGTCTTTCTTGCAAGTTCATCTCGTCCCTATTAGGACGCCGTTTGGACCAATGACGAGTCGTGCATCTTCATGATGCACGTTATCAACCTTTCAAAATCCTTGAGTCAATAAGACTTCGAGAAATCGAGACTTTCTAGGTCCTTGTCTAAACCTAATCAAAGTTTCAAACAGAAATCCAGGAACAACAAGAGGAATGACGTGATGCTTACACCGCTCCAGTTACAAGTGCTAAACACTTACACCGTTCAAGGCTCCGGCACAGTGCTGCTTACGCCACTTTGGTCATGGTATCGTGACATTCGCATCAAGTTGTTCCATTCCATATGTTGAAACTTTGAAAAAGGAGTAGCCGAAGACTTAGGTTGTTTTGACATCTCTTGGTTTTAGTCGATTCAAACAAGGATTCACCATCAAAAAGAATATTCGAGGATCACAGCGTCGTCCTGAAACGTCGCGAAATGGACTTGTTTGCTAATTGTAGAGTCTAGGAGGACACTGACGACGAGCATTTCCCATTCTTTCATCTCTTAAAAATAAACTGCTGCAGGCTGTCACTGAGCTCTTCTACTTTACTGTCTAGCCCGTGCACTGTCAAAGCAAAGTTCTGAGATCAAAAGCCAAACCTACTTGGGATCGTCCGCCGGGTCTATCTGTGAGAAGATTTGGGTGGGTCTGTTGCTCAGTCAGTCACAACGGAAGCTCTAGGTTGTATACTGTCAAGAGAGGATTCGCCGCCGTCTACTCTGCACGAAGCCTCTCCATCTCCACCATCATCTCCGAAACCTGTCAAGATTGAAGCAATCGTTATGGTCGAGACTCCACCTCCGACTCTTGCCACTGTTCTGGCCGACATTCAACAAAACATGGCTGCTATGCAGCAAAGGGCTGATCAGGCTGATGCCACCATGAATAATCTCCGCGCCTTGATTGAGGAACGACTACCAGCAGCTGCAGCCGATGGTGGCGGTGAAGGGCCGAATCCTGAACTTGAAGTTGAGGAAACTCCCCGAATTGAAAACCCTGTTCAAAACCCTGAGATAGCTACTTTGATTGCCAAGATGGCGAAACTTGAGGAATCAGTCACTAAATCCGAGAGGCTGGGTGCTGGTGGTTTAGACATGGACCGTCTCTGCCCTTTCCCGAACGCTCGTCTGCCTGAGTGGTTCAAAATGCCGAACTTCGCGAAGTTCGATGGATCTGGTGAGCCCAAGACTCATCTGCTGGCTTACCACGGTGCCATGAAACTCCACAGGGTGGAGGAGGATGCCATGGCTTAACTGTTTCCTCAGACTCTTGTTGGTCCGGCATTTCAGTGGTTCTTGTCTCTGGATGTATCCAAAAGAAGGACCTGGGAAGACATCGGTTCCGCCTTCAATTCCCAATACAGCTACAATGCTCAGCTCAAGATGACCACTCGAGAGCTGGAGTCAACCAAAATGACTGCAAAGGAGTCCTTTGCGGATTTCATCAAGCGATGGAGGGCCAAGGCAGCTCTTATGACCGACCATATTAGTGAGAAAGACCAGATCCGCATCATCTCCCGCAACTTGCTGCCTGACTTTGCCAAGAACCTTGTGTTGGTTCAAGGTGCGAATTGGGAAACTTTTTTTGATTCCGGTCTCGCTATTGAAGAGGCTCTCCAAACTGCGGTTCTGACAAGAACGGAGGCGTCTTCCTCAGCTGCAGCTCCGAAAGCCAAGCCCCGTGCTTACACCGGGAACAGCACTGCCCTCTTTGGTGCAAACAACTATGCCAGCGCAGCCACTGCCGGCAACAACACCGCCACACAAGGTTCCTCCAATCACATTGTTGACATCAACCAAGTTCAAACCCCTCAAAGGACCCGAAACCGCAGCCAACCTCGTGTCTTCGCCAATTTTGAGGCTCAACTTTCCTCGGTCTTGGAGAAACTGGTCAAGTCTGGACATCTCCGACCCTTGACGCCAACCCCGCTCCCTCCAAACTTACCCCCTAGCCACAACCCCAATGTCTTCTGTGCTTACCATCAGATGCCTGGCCATCACACCGACTCCTGTTTTCGCCCTCGTCATGCGATACAAGACTTGGTTGAAAACGGTACTCTTCCAACCCCACCTGCTAAACCCAATGTCATTTCCAACTCCTTACCCCAACATAACCAACAAGTGAACCAGATATCCCTCAGCTCCACTATATCTCCCAGCTCCACCATATTTAACCCCACTGACCATATAACCCCAGAGCATAACTCCAAACCCGTTGTCTTGGCCCCTGTGGAACCCGATGTCAATATGCTCTCCGTAGGATGGGAGATGGAGGACAAAATGGCAGAATGGATAGAGCTCGGTAATGATTGGACTGAGCGTTATCATTTGGGATTTCCCGCAGCAGCGCAGGTTGATCAAGCCTGGGTCGACTGAATGGAGGCGGAATGGGAGGCATCGCGAGCAGATCCACTGGATGGTCTCTCTTTATTCATGCTTTTCTACCATCCTAAGTCTGCCAGTCGTGAGGAGGAAGAGTATGTCTGGGATCCACAGCCCACCGCGGCACGATTGGCCTGGGATCAGAACTTCCATCTCGAATAGGAGGCCGCCAACGATGATGTGGACGAGGCGTATTTGGAATTCTATGTTGATGGGGAGGTCATTCTCAATGAATGCCGCCAGCTTGGGTCCTTCAACTCTCTAGTAGACAAGCTTTCAGAAGTGGTTCGTAAGTTTCGTCATGAAAGCGACTCCACCGACAACATTGTGCCTATAGAGGAGCTACGTCCCTGCGTTGCACTGGAAGACGACTGCCTTGTCATGGCATTGGATGGGGTGCCGAATGACCATGGGACGTGGACGAGATTGTCGATCTCAATACGAACCCGTTGCCTGCCGATCTCTGGGATGTAGACAAGGTCGTAGACATACAGATGGGGAAAGAGGTGTGGACAGTGAATTCTGCTTTGGTTGATGTTGGTTTCTGGGACTCGCCGTTCGTCACCAATCCGGGGACACCGTTTGAAGAAGCTGATGCTCAGGACCCTGCATTCTGGGAAGGACTGGTATTGGACGACTTGAATTCAGCACTGAGTCAGGATTCTCCAGCAACTGTGGCGTCGCTGGACAAGGGAAAACGTAAGATGGCGGATATCCCTACTGACTTCTGGGACTTTGATGATAATACGACCTCCTGGTGGGACATAGCAAATGCCACGAGGAGCGGCCGAGTTGTAGACACCCCAATCTGGGCTTCCAGATTGCTTTACTTATGGTATTTGATTCCTCGATGATGAAACGGATCAAGAAGCAGGCTTGAGAATGGGAAAGGTTTGAGCTTGGTGTGGATAGGAGCCCCCTCTTTTTGGACCCTTTGGACCCCTTGTTTTAAAATAAGAATCATTTCAGCTTTGGTCTGGAGTTTGACAATCGCGCGAGACACTTTCTCTCTCGCGCGAGACACATCTTGCCAGGTGTGGTCAAAGTCAAAGCTTTGACTGTTGACCCACGCGCGACAGGTGGCTACCTCGCGCGAGACACCAACTGTGCCGCGCGACACACTTTGCCTGTCCCTTTCACCTTTTGTCAGCCACTTGGTTGCTTGCCAGGGGGGTCTGCAGGGCTACTGAACCCCGTTCTTCTGCACAGGCCCGTGGGCTGTGCAGGTCTTGAACACTCCACCCTCACAACCTCTCCCTATCACCTTTCCACCATACTTAGCCCTTAAGTTTGGTCCTAAGGGGGTGTTTGCCACCACCCTTTGCCCTTACCTCCCCTATAAATACCCCCTCACTCTTTCAAGCAAAGGGTAATGAATTTTCAAAAGGGGTTTTAAACACAAGGCCAAGAAGAACATCAAGCACACTAAGGCCCTCACCCCTAGCATATTTGATCAGTTCATAACACACTCCATTTTCCATCACAAGCTTCAATCCATTCACGAAACCTTTCAAGCAAAGGTATAATTCCTTGTTCTGCTTACTGTTTTGATCCGGGCTGTCAGAGCCAAGGTTGGTAATCAATACCAATCCTGGTCCTAAAGTCAGCAGAGTTACAAGAAACCTTGCAAATCATACCCTCGCGCGATGGTCTATCTATCTCGCGCGACACACTAGTGTCCCACGCGATGGACCTCGTGGGGTTTGGGGATGATTGGTTTTTGTTGTATTTACTTATTGTCATGTATTTTGAGCTTTGTTAGGATTTTAGCTCACTATCAAGCAAGTTAAAATACATAGTTTAGCTTTTCTTGCTTATTGAATTTGTTGGAATGCTTCTGGGTTGCATCTGGATTTGTGCCAGAGCTCAGAACATGCAAAGCAATTCCTGGAAGTCCAGTCAGGACCATCGCGCGGTATAGTTACTGTCTCGCGCGACAGTCTTGTTGATCCCAGAAGTTGCCCTTGCATGATCAACTTGGTCCTTGGCCTTTGTTTTCATACCCCCTCTGTTTAGGGGTTGTATTTCAATTTATTTCAGTTCCTGTTTGTAATAATTAGGATTAATTATTTACTTCCAGTCCATATAAACTGCTTGGTTTGCCCCCTGGGTGTGCACTGGTCCTTCCAGAGCCCAGAAGGGGATAAAATTTAATCTGTGTTGGAACATGGTCCCGCGCGCGACAGAGTAAGTGTATCGCGCGATACACATCTTTGCATGCACGTAGATCCATGCATGCAAAGGTGGTAGTCAAGTGGTACACTCACTCTTTGAGCTGTTTTGGTCCAGGTTTGACCAGAGATTAAATCTTATCCCATTTTACTTATTTCATTATTCATCCATGCCATATTTAATCACATCTTGCAAACTTGTTACAGTTTTAATCCCCGATTAACTGTTCCCCCGCCCTAATTGGCTTAAAATTGGTTAAAGAAGAAAACGAATCACAAATACTTTCACAAAATGCCTAAGTAGAGACCAATCTCGGATTGGGCGAGAGAGTGCCTTAAAACCTTCCTCTCGTAACCTGGCTCCCGAACCCAGATATGGTTATGACGGATTGTTCCTTCACTTTTTCAAATCAAAGCGCGCATGTGCTTCAAAATACGGTTCCTTGGGTGACGGACCTTCAAACCTGCTTCGTTTTGTCCTTGAGAGTGGCTTGCCTCTTCTCCGCTCGCGCTTCCTCGATCTATCGGGCCCTTGCTTCGGGAAACGAAATTCCTGAAGGCCTTTGAATCCGGAAATTCCAGGGCATGCTGCCCCCAATGGCGACTCTGTTGGGGATAATCGAACCAATATTAATCCATGCTTAGAGTTTAATACGCTTGTGAACAATCCCTTAAAAGTCTCTCAAAACGGTGAGTTCATACGCCAAGGTTGGAATGGTGATTTAACAGAACCTCGTGTCGACCAATCTAATCTAGGACTTTTTCGATTGTTCACTTGCGTAGTTTACTCTAAAGATGGACAAAATAAAGTGAGCCGAGCTTGAAAAGGCATTTTGCGATTTTGTGATTCTTCTTCTTCTTAATCAATTTCTAGCATCTCATTTGCATCGATGTGGGATAAGCCTCGTTGGATCGTTTTGGCAATCCGGCACGGTTTACCGGAGCCCGGGGACCCCGAATGACCAACAACCTTCGACGATGATGGGTCATGCTGCCATTTGACTGTTGCTCAGCGATATCGCGGGCAACGGGAGGTATATCTGTGGCCCTAGTCCGAGGAACTCGTTACGTAACCAAAACCGGCCTTTGCATATATAGCACAAAGCATTAGAACTCTCCAAACTAGGACAGTTACTCTACAGGGTAGGATCTACTTGCATCTAACCCCATATACCGTCTACGTGTTATCGCTTTCCCTATCGCATGCAATGTACATCACATCTGCTTTTGCATAGGAGCATGCTTAAGGCGCTTCTTTCTTTCGAGTTTGTCTTACTGTCTAAAACGTTGTTGGACCCGATGAGGAGTCGTTCATTCCGTTGAATGTTCGTTATCAATTTCAAAGTCCTTAGTTCAATGAGACTTTGAGAAATCAAAATTTATTAAATCCTCGTCTCATGCCTGTTTGAGGATTCAACAGATAATGAGGAACCACAAAGTGTTGATGTCGTGATATTGATATCATTTTGGTCATCGTGCTAAGCATGTACACCGCCCCGGCTAAAGCACTAAGTTGCCCACGCCACCCCAGTAAAGGTGTCACGCCATCAATACCGAGTTGTTCCAAGTTCAAAGTTGAACCTTCAAATGGGACTAGTCGAAGATTTAGTCTATTTTGACATCTTTTAGGATCTGTCGATCTACACGAGGACACATCACTGAAAAGAATTCTGAGGATTCCGGCAACATCTGAAACTTGTGAGGCAAACTTGTCTCTAGAACTGTAGATACATATATGCATGTTGTTTTGCGTGAGAGCATGTTTCGGGCGGCTTCTAGGTTGTCACTCACTTTTGAGTCTGTCTTATGCTTATTAGGACGCTGCTAGACCCGATGAGGAATCGTGCATCTCGATGGTGCATGTTGATTAATTTTCAAAATCCTTAGATCAACGAGACTTCGGGAAATCAAGATTTTCTAAGTCCTTGTCTAATGCCTGATTGGGGTTTCAAACAGAAGACAAGGAACAACGAAGAGAATGCCGTGATACTTGTACCGCCCTGGTTATCATGCTACGCATGTACACCATTTAAGCTAAAGCACTAAGTGCTCACGCCACCCCGGTTAAGGTATCACGTCATCTGCACCGAGTTGTTCCGACTCCAAAAGTTGAAACTTCGAGAACGGAGTAGTCAAAGGCTTAGACTATTTTGAAATCTCCTAGTGTTAGTTGATTTAAATAAGGATACACCCTCGACAAGAAATCTGAGGATTTTAGCAGCATCCGAACATCGTAAGACAGATTTGTCTCTATTTTCTAGAGTCTAGGGCTGACACTGACAACGATGACCTGTGCATTTTCATTCTTTCAATTCTTTCAATAAACTGCTGAAAGGACATCACTGAGCTTTCATTACTTTACCGTCCGAAGCTTTGGGTCATTGCATCGTCGGATGATACCGAAGATAAGAGCCAAACCTATTTAGGAGAGTCTGTTGGGGCTGTTACACTTTCGCTTCCAAGGTTATATCGCTTACCTTGTTCAGTAATTCAGAATGGCAGCACAAATGGAGCTGGCTGAGCTCAGGAAAGCTGTAGAGGAATTGGGTCACAAGATGGACAAACAGATGATTATGGTCCAGGGACTCGTTGGTCTCTCTACCTCTACAACCCGACAACCAGATATCGGACAAGTCAAAGAACTCTCTCAAGCCTGCCACGCTTCTGCGGTTGGGATCAAGTTGTGCCCAAAGGACATGTTCAAAGACCTGGCTGAGTTTCATGAGGCCAGGACCTTCCCAAAGGAGGATGCTGGGTCCTTATTCACAACCATTGCCGAAAGGGAAGACATGCTTAGTGATGATTTCAACCCCGAAGGCGAAAGAATGCATCCTGTTGATGAGGCAATGTGGTGCGATTGCAAAGCAAACAGGGGTTCCACTTTGAATTCTCAATCTGTTCGCCGGAACCCACCAAGGACTTTCTCATGCTTCTCGGCACCTTTGGCCTCAGTTTATGAGAAGCTCCTTGATACTGGTGCCATCAAACCCCTCAATCCAACTCCTCTACCCAAAAATCCATCACCCAATTTCAAGCATAACCCCTATTGCACCTACCATCAAAGGCCTGGTCATTCCACCAATGCCTGCTTCCGGCTTCGACATGCCATTCAAGATCTCATCGATTGTGGCACCATCACAACCCCACCTCATACAACCGATGTCAATCAGGTTCAAAACACTCAAAGCTTCCGAGCCCGAACTCAACCCCGGAGTTTCTCTGTCTTCGAGGCATCTCTATCCACAGTAATGGAGCAGCTTTTCCAATCTGGGCATCTCAAGTCTTTGACCCCAACTTCTCCACCCAAAGTCCTTACCTGCCAACTACAACGCCAACCATTTCTGTGCCTTCCACCAAATGCCTGGCCATCTCACTGGTAACTGCTATCGTCTTAGACATGAGATTCAAGACCTAATTGACAATGGCACATTTCAAGTTTCACCGAAGCCCAACCTCACTTCTAACCCCTTGCCTCAACACGGGTCTGACCCTCTGGTTGGTCAGATAACTATCAACTCCACTCAAATCAACCCGAACTCCAAGCCGGCTACATCCATCATGTCCGAGCCTGAGGACAGGCGTCGCTGTTTGCGTTAATGTGGTTTTCACTGCTTATATCTGGATTGACAGTGATGAGGGGATTGAAAATAAAAAGATTGACTAGCTGAGGTCCATTTATCAAAGGAGAATCGAGTTGGTTTGGTCGAGAAGCCAAAGGAAGCCTAAGTGCTGTTGCTTGGGCCCCCGCTGGATCCTACCTCTTTTGTAAAACCTATGGGTAGCTTTTTAAATATTGCATTTTCAAAACCGCGTCTAGTTTGCATTGGCGATATGTCTGAGTCTGACACAGAGTCTTTTGCATTTGTCTAAAGTCTAGCACCGAGTCGGAGTTCGTGCTTCTTGGCCCTCCACGTCGTAGCTTTTGTTTCAAGTCTTGAGTCTGCTGTACTTGGCAAACCCCGAGGTTTTTATGATATGCATTGTCTTGTTTCTTAGTACTTTCGTTGGCTTTTGAATAAACCGTGTCGACTTGGCGACGGAGGGATAGATTTCGATGGGATCATCCCTAAGGAAATGTGTTCCTTGCCGAAAGGAAGATAAAAGGCATGCTTAGCCTATTAAAAGAAGAAGTAATTTTCAATAAACTTGAAAGACAAGGATAACCTCCCAATGGTTCCATTGGTTCAAAGCTATTCCCAGAGGAGCATTGCGCCCGGTCAAACAGGCTCAAGAATTCATCGACGTCTTGGCGTGGTCTCACAAAAGACGCACCTGGCGTTGATTCTGAGAAAAAGAAGTATCAAATCCTCCTGCTACCGGGTGCCAATCCAGAAAACAGAAGCTCAAGAAGGCTCCGGGCCTCGTACCATGTTCAAAAGCAACAACAGTGGGGTTCCGCCGAGTACAAATGAGATAGTGTATAAAATGGCCCAGAGTAAGGCATTTCCAACCGAAGCACTCCTGACCCTGCGTCATTAAAGCCATTTTTTCTGGGGCTACAGCCAAAGATTGTCGACCTCGACAGCAACAATTTCAAAACCTTGGTCAACCTGGATCAATTCGAAAGCTACTTTTCCCTGAGAGAAGCTCGTTGGGCTGAAAACCCCAAGGGCGGGCAGTTCCAAGCAAAAGTTAGAGCAGCCTGCTAGACCGAAAACCTTTGAAGGGGGTCTAGGCAAAAGTAATAGGCAATATTCAAAAGCTCGCTAGACCGAAGACCCGAATGGGCGGTACTAGGCAAAGTTAGAGCGCAAAAGGTGAGGTAAATACTGAGAGTGAACCTTAGCCCAAACTACGTTTTGGACCCGATTCCCTAGCTTGGGATACGTGGGCAATCTCTCTTTGAGACTCGGTCACAAATCTATCAATTGGATCCGTGGTTTGATGTTTTGGTACACATCAAAGGTTGAAGAGGATCAAGATCAAGCTGCATTGGAGGAACCGGAAGGGGAAAAACCTTTGTCTTTCAATTTTATTGCAAATTGCTATTTCTTCTATTACAGACTGAGCATAAGTCTTAAAATATTAAAGCATCAAAACAGAACGAAATGCTAGAAGCCTAATGGCTCACGGTTTATTCTAAGTTCAGTGTGCAGCTGCAGCCTCGCGTGCTAGCTTATAGTCACGCACGTTTGTTCAAAGTGATTCGATTTGGTTTCAGTCATGTACGTGCTCTTTCAATTCCAGCGGTAGTCTCCTACTGCTCTCGAATGTCGTTCCAGGGGCTTTTGCCAAGTTTTGTCATACCATGCAGGTCATATGGACTTAATGTGACTGCATGGGGGTGTCGGTTTCAGTTCGGGCCTATACGAGTCATCATTTGTGTCTTATGTCCATCTTTGTGACATTTTTCCAGTTTTTCAAACAAGTGTCATGTCGAGATGCTTTTCTCGATTCTGTTTGTACAGGTCTTTGTACCTTTTGCACTTTCGTAAGTGTCAGTTTCACCTGTCTAAGGAATGTTGTGAGTTTTGGCACGTTAATACCCAAAATTTCATTATATTCTGTGTGCCTAAGGGTTCGCATTGTATCCTGGGGCTCTTTCTCCCTTTTCCATTCAAGCTAGGCGAGTTTGTACATGTGCGCATGTCTGTGTGTCGATTCAGGTCACTTGTCAATGCAAATTAGATATTAGTGGTTAGTTTTGACATTCTCTTCAACACTTGCAAAAGAGAGTCAATAAACTTGCGAAAATGCAACTTTTACATTGCTACCCCAGCTCCTGTAATCCACAAGCTATGGAATCTCATGAACAGCAAAGGCTCGTCAGCCCAAGGCCAAGCAGAGCATCTCTGGGGCTCATCTGCCCAAGCATCGAAGAAAGGGGGCATGTAGGCCCAATCTCATTGCTAAATATCAACTGGGGCACGCTTGCCCGCTCAATGTCTATCTATCTGGGTGCACATCTCAGAAGTGTCAGATAGTACAGTAATGAAGCTCAGTGGTAGACCTTAGGCGTCGTTATCCTCTTAGGAGCCGCCCTTAGCTTGCATCTGCATTTTCAAAATTATGCATTTATTTACACATCATTGCATATTGTGTATCAAATGTTGAAAGCAGGAAAATTCTATCAAGTGTCAAAGCACGCCTGTCCAGTATCAAAGGCAGCAAGTAAACAGGATTTTGGGGATCATGCCTGTTGCCTGGTCACTTTTGTAACTACGGCCGAAACCGCTTCTTTGGGATAATGCAGCTGTGAGTGGGGTGTCACACGCCGCTTTCCTTTCTCGTTTTCCATGGCAACCATCAAGCCTGCGACCTATACTAGTGCGCGCAGGTAAATTCAGGCCTGAGGCCCAATCAGCAGTTATCACCAATTTCTCCTCACCGCAAATCCGCTTTGTCTCTATCCATGTTATTATCAAGGATAACCACCGCTTGTGCTACTTGGAGCAACACAACGACAACCGGTCCCGTCCATCTTCAACGGCTTGATCGCATTGTAGAGCGATTTGCCCGCTTCAACTCAACGATAGCCGGTCCTGTCCATCTTCAACGGCTTGATCACTTTGTATAGCGATCTGCCTGTTTCAAACTCAACGACAGCCGGTCCTGTCCATCTTCAACGGCTTGATCACTTTGCATAGAGATCTGCCCGCTTCAACTCAACGATACCGGTCCCGCCCATCTTCAACGGCTGATCACTTTGCATAGAGATTCGCCCGCTTAACTCAACGATACCGGTCCCGCCCATCTTCAACGGCTTGATCACTTTGTAGAGCGATCTGCCCATTTCAAATCAACGATAGCCGGCCTGTCCCAATTTTCAACGGCCTAATCATTGTGCACACCGATCTGCCTGTCTCAATCAACGACAGCCGTCCTGTCCAATTTTCAACGGTTCGATCATTTATACCGATGATCCTTCCACCCTGATCATTTATACGGTTTGATCATTTATACCCATCCAGTCTTTATTCCACCCTGACCGCAACGGTTTGATCATTTATACCGATGATCATTTATACCCATCCGGTACTTTCAACGGTTCGATCATTTATACCGATGATCCTTCCACCCTACCGCAACGGTTTGATCATTTATACCGATGATCATTTATACCCATCCAAGTCTTCAACGGTTCGATCATTTATATTGATGATCCTATCAAAACTTCGCAACGGTTCGATCATTTATACCGATGATCATTTATACCCATCCGATCTTCAACGGCTCGATCATTTATACGATGATCCTTCCACCCTGACTGCAGCGATCATTTATACCGATGATCATTTATACCCATCCGTCTTCAACGGTTCGATCATTTATACCGATGATCCTTCCACCCTGTCCGCAACGGCTCGATCATTTATACCGATGATCATTTATACCCATCCAGTCTTCAACGGTTCGATCATTTATACTGATGATCCTTCCATCCTGTCTGCAACGGCTCGATCATTTATACTGATGATCTTCCCATCCAGATTGCAACGGCTTGATCATTCCACACATTGATCTCCCCGTCCGCCTTTACGACAGCCGGTCCTGTCAAAATCCCTCAGTGGTTTGATCATTCAGCACTTTGATCTCTCCGTCCGCCTTCACAGCAGCCAGTCCTGTCAAATTCAATCCACAACGACGATCAAATTATCGTCCAATGGTCCGTTCATCCGCGAATCGATTGTTCCTCAGGAGAGCCCGTCTTGGCCTGTCTCGAACGACAATCACCCTCAGTCCAGCCGCTGCATCTTCCAGCAGGCTTATTGCTCTGTCTCGGATGGTCTTTGATAAGGAGATTGGCTCTGATTCCCAACAGATGGAATTTAACCTGCCTGACACGACCTACCCGTGTTTGTTGGAATACTTTGTGCTGAGGATAGCTTGATCCCCAGCAACGACGGCCTGTCCCGTCCACATCTGTAGCGACAGCCTGTCCTGTCCAAATTCGATCAACAAGCGGCGATGCAATCGTCCACTTCTACTTCCATCCCTGGCAATGGATCACACGTCCATTCCACCAATCAGGTTCTGTAAGTATGTTTATCTACTTTACTATGTTCTGCTCTGGATTACCTTGAGGGGTGTCTAGAATTCTTTGACGTTACTTGTACCAAGTCAATAGTGCTTCAAGTGCCGTCAAAGAGGGGCTACTGTAGACACCCCAATCTGGGCTTCCAGATTGCTTTACTTATGGTATTTGATTCCTCGATGATGAAACGGATCAAGAAGCAGGCTTGAGAATGGGAAAGGTTTGAGCTTGGTGTGGATAGGAGCCCCCTCTTTTTGGACCCTTTGGACCCCTTGTTTTAAAATAAGAATCATTTCAGCCTTGGTCTGGAGTTTGACAATCGCGCGAGACACTTTCTCTCTCGCGCGAGACACATCTTGCCAGGTGTGGTCAAAGTCAAAGCTTTGACTGTTGACCCACGCGCGACAGGTGGCTACCTCGCGCGAGACACCAACTGTGCCGCGCGACACACTTTGCCTGGTCCCTTTCACCTTTGTCACGCCACTTGGTTGCTTGCCGTGGGTCTGCAGGCTATTGAACCTGCTTCTTGCGACAGTTCGTGGGTCGTGTGCAGGTCTTGAACACTCCACCCTCACAACCTCTCCCTATCACCTTTCCACCATACTTAGCCCTTAAGTTTGGTCCTAAGGGGGTGTTTGCCACCACCCTTTGCCCTTACCTCCCCCTATAAATACCCCCTCACTCTTTCAAGCAAAGGGTAATGAATTTTCAAAAGGGGTTTTAAACACAAGGCCAAGAAGAACATCAAGCACACTAAGGCCCTCACCCCTAGCATATTTGATCAGTTCATAACACACTCCATTTTCCATCACAAGGTTCAATCCATTCCCGAAACCTTTCAAGCAAAGGTATAATTCCTTGTTCTGCTTACTGTTTTGATCCCTGAGGGGGCTGTCAGAGCCAAGGTTGGTAATCAATACCAATCCTGGTCCTAAAGTCAGCAGAGTTACAAGAAACCTTGCAAATCATACCCTCGCGCGATGGTCTATCTATCTCGCGCGACACACTAGTGTCCCACGCGATGGACCTCGTGGGGTTTGGGGATGATTGGTTTTTGTTGTATTTACTTATTGTCATGTATTTTGAGCTTTGTTAGGATTTTAGCTCACTATCAAGCAAGTTAAAATACATAGTTTAGCTTTTCTTGCTTATTGAATTTGTTGGAATGCTTCTGGGTTGCATCCGGATTTGTGCGAGCTCGTAACATGCAAAGCAATTCTGGAAGTCGATGAGGACCATCGCGGTATAGTTACCGCCTCGCTGACGCCTTGTTGATCGAGTTGCCCTTGCATGAGCAACTTGGTCCTTGGCCTTTGTTTTCATACCCCCCCTGCTTAGGGGTTGTATTTCAATTTATTTCAATTCTGCTTGTAATAATTAGGATTAATTATTTACTTCCAGTCCATATAAACCGCTTGGTTTGCCCTTGGGTGTGCAATGGTCCTTCCAGAGCCAAGAGGGACAAAATTTAATCTGTGTTGGAACATGGTCCCGCGCGCGACAGAGTAAGTGTATCGCGCGATACACATCTTTGCATGCACGTAGATCCATGCATGCAAAGGTGGTAGTCAAGTGGTACACTCACTCTTTGAGCTGTTTTGGTCCAGGTTTGACCAGAGATTAAATCTTATCCCATTTTACTTATTTCATTATTCATCCATGCCATATTTAATCACATCTTGCAAACTTGTTACAGTTTTAATCCCCGATTAACTGTTCCCCCGCCCTAATTGGCTTAAAATTGGTTAAAGAAGAAAACGAATCACAAATACTTTCACAAAATGCCTAAGTAGAGACCAATCTCCGGATTGGGCGAGAGGGGTGCCTTAAAAACCTTCCCCTCTCGTAACCTGGCTCCCGAACCCAGATATGGTTATGACGGACTGGTTCCTTCACTTTTTCAAATCAAAACGGCACGGCAGGTGCTTCAAAATACGGTTCCTTGGGTGACGGACCTTCAAACCCAGGTGGCGACTCTGTGTTTTGCGAGCGCTTGCTTCTTTTCCGCTCGCGCTCCCTCGATCTATCGGGCCCTTGCTTCGGGAAACGAAATTCCCGGAGGCTCGCTTTGAAATCCGGAAATTCTAGGGCATGCTGCCCACACGAGTCTTTCAACCACCCAACTTGCAGGCTGGAAGCTCGTCCAATCCTCTAGTACAAAGGCCCAATGTGCCGGCTGCGTCGAGGAATGCTCCTATAATTCCTAGTGGAGTCCCAACGGAGAATGTGATTCAGAAGCAGCTCGAAAGGATTCCTGCTGCCGTGTCTGTCTGGGGTTTGATTGCGTCATCAAAGGAGCACCGCGAGGGGTTGTCTTTAGCTCTGTCCCGTCTCACCGTACCTACCGACATTACTCCTGAGGCAATGGTCGCCCTTGTTCTACCTCTGCTTTCCAAGCACGCTGTTACTTTTATTGAGAAGGATCTGCCTGTCGAAGGGACTGCTCACAATCGCCCGTTGCACATTACTGTCAAGTGTAAGGGACTCTGGATTCCGACTGTGCTCATAGAAAATAGGTCTGCCATCAATGTCTGCCCGCTGAGGGTAGCGTATCGTCTAGGAATTGCGAAGAAGGACTTCGTGCCGTCTAACTTAGCAGTCAAAGCTTATGACAGCACTCGCCGTGTGGTGGAGGGAACCATTGTACTAAAGCTCGACGCTGAGGGCTTTGAGATGGATGTCGAGTTTCATGTGGTGGACATCCCTGCTACCTTCAACCTGCTGCTGGGCAGGCCATGGATGCATAGGCCGGACGTCATGGCGGTGCCTTCGACTCTCCACCAAAAAGTCATGCTGGGGCTTCCAACCGGAACTTTAACAATCTGTGGGGACTTTGGGATCCCCCCACTCAAAGAGGATGAGCCTGTGTTGGGGATAATGCATGGAGAGGAAGACTCAGACTTTGGAGGCTTCTCATTTGACACTTCAGGATCAGTCCTCGCCATCGCTGTAGCGGATGACTTCATCATCAGTTCTGCCACCTTCGAGATCATGAGGAGAATGGCGTATATGCCTGGTTTTGGACTCGGGATCAACCAGCAGGGGATCGCTGAGTTCCCTATCTTTCCCTTCACCGAAGGTCAGTTTGGGTTGGGATACGTTCCCCCTACCAAAAGGGCCAAGCTTGGGAAAGGCGCAGGAAAACTTCGAACACTCTATGGTAATCCTGACAGCTACTTCGTCCGCGAGGGAGGAGGTCATGCTTATGTGGGCCAAGTTGAGCCGTTTTGGGATCCCAAGACTCGTGCCTGGCTGCCTAGGTTTGAGATTTTCGCTGTTGACACTTGGTCCGACAGCGTGGAAGAAATTGCAAAGGATGAGCTGGCTAAGGAAGAGTTCAAGAAGCAGCTGGCTAAGATCAAAGAAAGGATGGACTGGTTGAAGACTTTCGAGCAGGGGAGCTTGGAGATGCTGTTCTCCTAAGTAGGTTTGGTTGGCAAAGAAGAAGAGGCTGAAGTGCTGATGCTTGGGCCCGACTCCTCAGATGCTTTCAAGGATCCAACCACCCTCATCGTCGAAGCCAAGGGCAGTATTAATAACTGCATTTTCACTCCACGCTTAACATGCATTGACAATGAGTCTGAGTCAGACACAGAGTCTGTTGAGTCTAAGTCTAGCTCAGAGTTGGAGTTTGTGCCTTTTGGCCCTCCACGTCATAGCTTCTATTTCGAGTTCGAGTCTACTGTACTTGGCAACCCGTCCGGGTTTTATGAAATGAAGATCTTGCTTCTGATTATTTTGCTGACTTTTATATAAACTGTGTCGACCCCGACGATGAAGGAACAGACTTTGACGGGAACATGCCGGCTGAGTTGCGTTCCCTCATCGAAAAGGAAGACGAAAGGCATGCTCAGCCTCTAAAGGAAGAAGTGATTTCTATAAACTTGAAAGACGAAAGTGACCCTCGTATGATGCAAATTGGTTCAACTTTGTCCCTCGAGAACCGTGCTGCGTTGATCGATCTACTCAAGGAATACTTCGAGGTCTTTGCATGGTCACACCAGGATATGCCCGGCATCGATCCTGAGATTGTGCAGCACCGGATTCCGTTGGCGCCTGGGGCTGTTCCGGTCAAGCAGAAGCTCCGCAAGATGAGGCCGGACTGGGTTGAGAAGATCAAGGAAGAGGTCACCAAGCAGATTGACGCAGGGTTTCTGAGGGTCGCTGAGTATCCGAAGTGGGTTGCCAATATTGTACCAGTTCCTAAGAAGGATGGGAGGATCCGAGTCTGCGTCGACTTTAGGGACCTGAACAAAGCAAGCCCCAAAGATAGTTTTCCCTTGCCGCACATTGATGTGCTTGTGGACAACACAGCGGGGCACGCCTTACTCTTTTTTGTCAACGGATTCTTGGGATACAATCAGATCTTTGTAGCACCGGAGGATCAGGAGAAGACGACGTTTGTCACTGAATGGGGGACGTACTGCTATGTGATGATGCCGTTTGGGCTCAAGAACGCTGGGTGTACCTTTCAGCGGGCGCAGACAACCCTGTTGCATGATTTCATCCTTTATGATAGTCGAGGTTTACGTGGACGACATGATTGTCAAGGCCAAGAACAATGAGGATTTCATTCCAGCGCTTCGGCAATTTCTGGAAAGGCTTCGAAAGTACAACGTGCGTCTCAACCCGCAGAAGTGCACATTTGGAGTCACAGCAGGCAAGATGTTGGGGTTCCTAATCACAGCAAGAGGGATTGAAGTCGATCCTTCTAAAATTAAGGCTATTCTCGAAATGGAACCGCCACGGTCAGAAAAGGGAGTGCGAAGCTTCTTGGGGAAGGTTCAGTTCATCAGCCGGTTCATTGCTAAGTTGACATTGACTTGTGAGCCGCTGTTTCGATTGCTCAAAAAGGACGTTCGCTTCGAGTGGACGGACAAGTGCCAAGCTGCTTTTGAGTCGATACAAGAGTACCTGTGATATCCGCCTGTGTTAATGCCGCCTACGCCAAGTCGACCGCTAATTCTGTACTTATCAGTCACCCCAACAACTATGGGATGTCTGCTGGCACAAGAAGAAGACAGTGGAGTCGAGAAGGCTATCTACTATTTAAGCAAGAAGATGGTGGGTAGCGAGGAGCGTTATACCTCTCTGGAAAAGACGTGTTGGGCACTAGTTTGGGCTACCAAAAGGCTTAGACACTACATGCTAGCCTATTAGTGAAGCTGATTTCTCAAATGGATCCTCTTAAGTATCTGTTTGAGAAGCCGGCACTCACTCATAAGCTAGCACACTGATTGCTTCTGCTGGCTGAGTTCGATCTCCAATATGTTACAAGGAAATCTGTGAAGGGCCGTGCTGTGGCCGAATTTCTGGCCGATCACCCGATTGATGGACCGGAAGATGCGGACTTTACTTTCCCTGACGAGGATGTACTAACCGTGGTCAAGGAAGTGTGGACGCTCTATTTTGATGGAGCAGCGAATCAGAACGGATTTGGGATCAGAGTGTTACTCATCACGCCTGCCGGTGCTCATATTCTGCTTGCTTTCAAGTTAAACTTCGATGTCACCAACAATCAAGCTGAGTATGAGGCCTGTATCATCGGAATGGAGGCTGTTATTGCTCTTGGGGTCGAAAAGTTAGAAGTAATTGGGGATTCAAACCTGGTGGTCTCTCAAGCTAATGGAGATTGGAAGGTTTGTGAGGAAAAGCTGAAGCCTTATCACCAAGAGTTGGAAGAACTGATTCCTCGTTTCAATAAGGTGACTTTCACCCACATTCCACGCCTGAGGAATCAGTTCGCCGATGCCTTGGCGACTTTGGCTTCAATGATCAAACTTCCGATAGGGGTCCGGCTACGACCGATAGTGATTGAACAGAGGGATTTGCCCGCCTATGAGTATATCAACGCCTTTGATGATGTCGACGATGGCCTGCCCTGGTACCATGACATTTGGAACTTCATCGAGCGTGGGGAGTTTCCTGCTGGGGCTACTTGGAAAGACCGAGTCGCTTTGCAACTTTTGGCTGCCCAATACATCATTTGTGGAGGGAAACTGTATCGAAGGTCCCACTGTGGAATGCATAAGTTATGTGTTAATGGAGCTGAAGCAACAAGGATCATGGAGGAGATTCACGAGGGAGTCTGCGGTCCTCACATGAGTGGTGTTATGCTTGCCAAGAAGATCCTCAGGCAGGGTTACTATTGGTCAACTATGGAGTCTCAATGCATTGACTATGTGCGACGCTGTTACAAATGTCAAATCCATGCCAATCTGCGGCACGTTCCTGCGTCTAAGTTATATGGCATGACCTCGCCCTGACCGTTCTCTGTGTGGGGCATTGACGTTATTGGCATGATCACACCGTCTGCTTCAAACAGTCATAAGTTCATACTGGTGGCAATAGATTACTTCACTAAGTGGGTCGAGGCTGAGTCCTACAAAACCTTGACAACGGTTCAAGTTGCCCAGTTCATCAGAAAGAACATCATCTACCGGTACGGCGTCCCTCAGGCTTTCGTGTCAGATGACGGAAGTCATTTCAAAGGAAGGGTTTTGGAGCTTTTTGAGGAGTTTGGAATCGAAATCCATCATTCTACCACCTACCGTCCACAGACAAATGGAGCAGTCGAGGCCGCAACCAAGAATGTCGAGACGATCATCAAGAAGACTGCTGAGTCTGCGAGGGATTGGCATGAACAACTACCATTGGCACTTTGGGCATACAGAACGTCGATCCGCACCTCCACTGGTGCAACTCCGTTTTCCTTGGTATATGGAATGGAGGCAGTACTTCCCATCGAGTTGGAGGTTCCGTCTCTAAGGGTCATGGCTGAAAGCGGTCTCGAGGAGTTTGAATGGTTGAGTGGGAGGTTTGTAGAGCTTTCGCTGTTCGACGAGAGGAGGCTCCGTGCCCTGTATCATGTTCAAGGGTATCAGCGTCGAATCGCCCGTGCGTTTGACAAGAAGGTGAAGTCCAGGGGAGTAGTCGAAGGAGATATGGTTACAAAGGAGATCCGGGCCCCAGTGTTTGATGTCCGCGGGAAGTTCCGACCAAAGCGTTCAGGGCCTTACATTATTAAGACTATCCTGTCAGGGGGCGCTGCCAAGCTCATCGACCTCGACAGCAACGAATTCAGTACCCTAGTCAACCTGGATCAACTCAAGCGCTTCTATCCCTGAGAGATGCTCGTTGGACCGAAAACCACAAGGGTGGTCGGTGCCAAGCAAAAGTTAGAGCAAGCCTGCTAGACCGAAAACCTAAGGAGGCGGTCTAGGCGAAAAAAATAAATAGGCAAAAAGTCGAAGGCTCGCTAGGCCAAAAACCTGAAAAGGCGGTTCTAGGCAAAAGTTAGAGCGTAAAAGGAGAGGTAAAATACACGAGCGAACCTTGGCCTGAACTACGTTCTAACCTGATTCCCTGAAAAGGGATACGTAGGCAGTCTCATCTTGAGACCCGGTCACATTCTATCAACTTGATCCATGGTTGAACATTTTAGAACCCACATCAAAGGTCGAACGAAAGTCGGGGACAAGTCAACATGCTATCAGAGAATCAGAAAAGGGGGAAACCCTGCATCTTTCAATTTTATTGCAAATTACTATTTCTAATACATAAACTGAGCATAAAAGCCTTGAAACAGTTAAGCATGAAAAATAGAACAGAATGCTTGAGAAGCCTAACAGCTCACAGCTTATTCTAAGTACAGCAAAATAGTACGGGTCAGTTGATGTTTTCTCTTGAATGCACATCTGCTCTCAGCCATTGTTTATAGCTGTTCCTCAACCTTGTGATGAAATCCGGTGCTTCTCCCTGGAACATTCTGAAACCCCAGCGCCTCCTATAGCCATTGAGAGTTTGAGCAGTGAAATTGGGAACACGGAAGCTGTCAGTGCTGATACTGTTGTTTCCTTGTGAGACGCCCAGCTGGCAAAGGATGCGACCGGGAATGTAGAATGTGAAGCTGGTCAGCCCCGCAATCACCACCCTGTCAAAACCGTCAGAGTGCAGAGTCATGGTAGGAAGCTCCAGCCAGGGGCACCTCCAGACTATCTCGTTAGGCTGGACATGCCGTAGGAATTCATACCATTCCTCTAGATCCATGTCTGGATATCTCATTCCCCTTTGATGGATTCGCTTTGGAAACTGATTCCAGCCATCTACAGGAGGGTGCAGCAGCCCAATTTTGTCACATAACCACAGCTGCATGAGTGAAAAGACAAGTAAGGGGCCACGCAAAAATACCTAAGCGGTAAAACAAGTGAGAAGCCCGGAAATAGCCTAAAGCCGAGAGTCGAGGTAAAAAGAGAAAGTGTGAAAAACTGGAAAAAGGTGAGCTGTGTGAGTTTTACCTGTAGCAGGAGCGGGCTTCCTCCGAAAGTTTTCGCCTGGCCTGTGTAGACTAGGTCCAAGCCTGTGAGTGTCTCCGCCAAAACCAAAGGGATCACATTCTTCCGGTCTGCCATCTGAAGAGCCACGCTCACCAGCAAGGGACTGACCCGGCCGTCAGGAGGAACAAGCAAGTAGGCAGCAAGCAAACATATCACCAGCGCGAAACGGCGCCGGGCCTGCACAGTCGAGTCCTCTAGATCACCGTCAGGACTGTATCGCTCGATCATCCGCATGACATTGAGTTGGCCACCCCCGACAAGAGTGTTCGCCAGGCCCCTAGAAATTTCGAGTGATGTCTCCAGCAAGCCGGACATGCTCACCTGGTACGGCGGAACAACGACTGTAGCGGACACGAAGGTCTGAAGATATGCCTGGAATTCTTCGACGGTCGGGCATATCTCGTCATCACCGAAATGAAAGACGTTGACATCAGGGTCCCAGAACCGGAGCGCAGCCTGAAGGAGGGCGGGGCGGAACGGCACATGACGCAGGTATCAAAACGAGGCAAAGCCGTGGTATTGGATGTTTAGCCAGTCGATGCCCAGGAATTGTGTGAGCCACGGCCTGAGCAGAGTTGGCAGGGGATTTTCCATTTGAAAGCCTACTGGATTTTTGAGTGAAAATGACGAGTAATCAGTTGTGGGAACAGCAGTGTATCGACGCCTCTCTTTATAGGCCACATTGTGCATTATTTGCCCATGCTGCATGCCAAACCAAGAGCTACCTTCCAAGACCCATGCAGGAGGGTACTCTACCTCCTAAATGTTACAGAAGCCGTGTGCAAAACGCGTGGGGTCGAAGGCAGGAGATGCCAAGAAAAGGACAGTTGGTCAGACAAGTGGGTCTGGGGCACATTTAGCTGGCGCATGCCACTCAATATATGGCGCACGCTGGTGGTCTGCACCACTGGCGCACAGAGCTAATCCACTGGCGCGCACCAGTAAAGCCTGCACCAGATACCAGTTAACAGTAGCAAGGGCCGTCGGACGTCCGTTTGCGATCCCGAGGCTTGTTTTCCTGCATGGTCGATTCGTACAAGTCATGAATGGTATTTGGGACTATGTGAAAGTAGCGGACCTCGAATGTCATGCTTAACACAGATTTCGGACCTCCAGCGGCCCGTATCTGGCCAAAATAGGGGATACGGAAGGTCAAAATCTGTATTGAGGACTCTTGCCAAGTTTTGTCACACCATGCAGCTTACACTAGCCTAATGTGACTGTATGGGGGTGTCGGTTTCAGTCTGGGACTATAATCGAGTCATCTTTTGCATTTTATACCCATCTTTTGCCCTGCCTCTCCTGTCTAGCCTTTGCAGCTTCCTTCAGAACAGCCATGACCTCTCTCACCCCAAATGGCTCCATCAAATGCTGCCTCCGGTACACGGCATAGTCCTGCCTCGGCCTCGTGAAGGTAGAGGCTGCCTGAGGCACTGTGAAGCGCTGAAGCTCAGCCAATGTGTACCTAGCTGTGTGTGAGGCATGCCTTGGAAGCGGTCCAGGAACCAGAAACTCCTCCAACTCGAGTGACTGACGTGTCACCCGATCACCCAGGTACCACTGCCACCTAAAAGCTGACTCTAGCAGCACTCGGCTCGCTGTCACGGCCCTGCTCATCGCCACGTACTCAGGCTCCGGCTCTGCGCTGGTCCACGGATCCCAATTTACCTGTGGCACAAGTTAAGACATTCGAAGTAAAGGACATCAACGACAACATTAAGACAGTTAAATGGGAAGACCATTCAAGGGATTGTTGTGATACCTGTATGCCCGACAGCTCGTCAAGATAGAGCCGGAAATCCATCAGAGTCTTCTTTGATTTCTTTGTGCTGCTACGCAAAGGCCCCCACATCCTCGCACGAGGGAACATCTTCAGGTTAGGGCACTTGTTCTCCGGCAGGAACATCCTCAGCACCTCGTATGCCCACAACTGCACGGTTAAAACAGGCAAGGCATTAGAACACGGCATGCATGATATAATCCAAAAGGAAGTGCAAGTATGAAATGCAGATTGTTTGTTACCTCCCATATCCTCCAGTAGCCAGCAGGTGCCGCTGCTTCTCGCGAAATGTAACGCCCCGAATTTTGGGTACGTTAAATAAACATTTTTATTGAATAAATTAAGGAGAGTCTAGCTCATTATTACAACATACGTCTCACAAGAGTACTTTTATTCA
This sequence comes from Rhododendron molle, assembly GCA_025413875.1. Taxonomy (NCBI): domain Eukaryota; kingdom Viridiplantae; phylum Streptophyta; class Magnoliopsida; order Ericales; family Ericaceae; genus Rhododendron; species Rhododendron molle. The sequence continues at coordinate 20,838,113 of CM046389.1, read as the reverse complement.
ACAATAGAGGGAATAATCTAAGGTTAACTATTGCTCCGCCTCTTCCTCCATCCTTGCAAGTTCCTCGGCTCCAAAGGCCTCCAAGGTGTACTGTTCTTGCTGCTCATCTATAAGATCTGACACATTATACCTGTTCTTGCTGCTCATCTATAAGATCTGACACATTATACCAGCGTCGCCCCCAGTATAATATGTTAGGGTCACCAAAAAGGTAACACCGTGAGCTACAGAAGCTCAATAGAAACCCGCTAACCCATAACTTACACATGCTCATTCAATAACATAATTAACAATGATACATCCGCATTCACTATCTTGCTTACGTTGGTGTCATGCCTTTCTTTGTTTCTCCTACGTGACTCATCGTAAACTGTGTCACCATTTCATTTCAAAAATCATTTCTCATTCAACGGGCTACCAAGTCCGGCCACGTTATAAAATCTTGCATTGGCTCCTCTCCGCGGATAACCAAGCCAAATTACCAATGAAGCTACCACGTCCGGCTCCATTAGCAATCTACACAATGGGCTACCAAGTCCGGCCTCATTGCGGTTTTCGCAAGTCCACACAAAGGGCTACCAAGTCCGGCCACCTTGCGGGTTTTCATACTACCATTGGGCTACCAAGTCCGGCCACAATGTAGCTTCAAAAATCCTTTTTATCCATATCAACCACTCCCTAAGTGTCATGTTTCTACTTTTCGGTTCTCGTGTCTCGTAATCATGCATAGACTCCGCGGCGGGACGAATCACTTTAAAGTAATCTTGAAACCAAACTAGTAAGATCATCCAACTCTATTTAGTCATGCTTGTTCATTCTGCAAGTAAAGCAATCAACATGCCATCAAGCTTATATCCTTTGAAAGGTCAAAATACCAATACTTGGTTTTGAAACAACACTTTATCCTTAAGCGAAAACGTTTAATCCTCTTTTCAAGGCAACATATGTTATTGACGAGTTCATACAAACACGTAGCAATTAGGCAATCAAACAATCAAGTAGCCGCAAGGTCAAAGTAAACTACGTACTTTTAGCAAGAAAGTTCTACAAGCTAACTAACACGACTTAACTTTATTTTTAACGAAAGTAGTTTGAAAAGCTCAACACACATCTTATCTATACTTAGGGGTAGAGAGTAAGGACACTCTACCTTGATCCGAAACTAGTCGGGGCCGAATAAGCTAGTTGGAAAGTGCTATGGGCGTCGAATGCTCACAATCTGGACCAAACTTTGGATGGCAGTAACTCGGTCAAAACTGGGCCAAATAGGATCGTTCTTGAGTCTAAAACGAAGATCTCGAAATTTTCTACAACTTCCGTGAAGGACGTTATTCCTAGAAACGACTTTCGCCCGGAGAAAAATGGGGATAAGAAAGTGGACAGTGAGCTGTCTGGAATGGAATTTCCAGATTTTTCACTGAACTTTGGAGGTCGATATCTTGGTCATCTCTTGACCGTTTGGGGTGGTTCTTGGGTCTAAACTGAAGCTCTCGAAGTGTTCTACGACTTTCGTGGAGGTCGTTGTTCCTAGAAACGACTTTCGCCCGGAGAAAAAATGGAGTTTTTCAGAGGACAGTAGGCTGCCTGGGCAAAACAGAATGGGTTTTAGAGAGAAGTTTGGAGAATGAGGTGAAGGTGTGAGTTCAAAGCACCAAGAGCTTGGTATTTATAGGCAAGGCACCCTCTCTCTCTCTCCCTAGCCGGCCTCTCTCTCTCCTATATCTCATTTTTTTATTCAAGCAAATCTTGTTTGCTTGCAAGTTTAACCCTAGAACTAGGCATGCAAGGCTATGGATGTGTCCTTTGGATTGGATTTTGGAAGATTGATCAAGGAAGGTGGATTTGATTCAAGTATTCTAATGGGGTTTGTTCAAGGAAGGACAAGATTGGATGGCATTGGTCATGCTTTCACTTGAAGTATACACAAACTAGGACAAGGATGACCAAGCAAGGTCAAACAACTTGCACATACATCACATTCTCCCTCTCTCTCTCCATCCGAATCTCTCTCTCTCTCAATCTCTCTCTCTCGGCCTCTCTCTCCTCTCTCTCTCTCTCTCTCTCCCACTTGTTTGTACTATGAAAGACTACATATATACTAATATATATATGTACTATGGGTCTTTCACAATCTTTTATTTAAAAATAAATATATATTTTTATTATAAAATTCTATATACACACATGGGTACTTTCATTATAATATATATATATATATATATCTATATATATATATACATCTATATCTATATCTATATATATATATATATATATATATACAAGTACATATATATAATATACAAGCTAGTACTTACACAATCTAGTCTAGGGTTCCATAGTCTAATAAACTAACCTAGTGCTTTCAAAGTACAATGGAAGCACAAGAAGTCAATCCAAGGTACTATCTCTCTCTCCTCCTTTCTCTCTCTCTCTCTCTCTCTCGGCCCAATCTCTCTCTCTCTCTCTCTCTCGGCTTTTCTCTCTCTCTCCTTCTCTCTCTCTCTCTCCCACTTGTATGTACTATGAAAGACTACATATATACTAATATATATATATGTACTATGGGTCTTTAATAAAATCTAAGTTTTCAAGTAAATTAGATTTTCTAAATAAAATATTTAATAACACACATGCTATATACAATATAATATATATATACAACAAGTACATACATATATATATATATATATACATGTACTACACTATATCTATACTAGATATGACCTAGGACTATTATCTAATATAGTATTCTACTACTTTCAAAGTACCATGTATAATAATACTAACCTAATGTACTAATTGTATTTTAATCAAATAACACACATGGCCAAGTCTAATATTTAAATCAAACAAGTACATGATTGTCAAGACTAACTATTATCCAATGGATAATAGTTTCTCTAATGGTTAATAACCAATGGGTAATAATGGCTAGGATTCTAGTCTATCGCCCAATGGGTAAAGAATCTCCTAATGGTTATTATCCAACGGATAATACCAAAAGTATAATACTTTGCAATTAAGCACTAAACTAATCTAATCTCGTACTTAGGAAGATTAACCAAGGTTTACCTATTGACTAATGGGTATAGATTACCCTAGCATCTATCGTCCAACGGATAAATATTACCCTAGCCTTTATCGTCCAATGGATAAAGACAAAAAGGGTAAAATGGTCCATCTAGGGTTAGGGAGAAGTGATTAGGCTAAATGGGCATTAGGCTATTCTAACTAATCGGTTAAAGACTAACGATACTTAATCTAGGCTTTCATTGCTCGAGTGGTATTTTGGTTTTATTTAGTAGGGAATTGCCTAATAACGGAATATTAAAGTCCGACGGTGCCAAACTCCAAGGCAAGGCGTGAGCGTGGCCAAGGCGGCCTGGTAGCAAAAACGGTGGCACGGCTGGGTGGCAAAGCGGTGGCAAGGCACTGGTGGCCAAACAAAGGTAGCGGTGGCCAGCAAATGGCCAAACAATTGCCAAGGCAGCCCGGTAGCAGAGCGGTAGCCAGAGTTAAGCACTGGCACAAACAATAGCGGTGGCCAGCCTATGGCCAAACAAGGCTAAGGTAGCCCGGTAGCTGCCAGAGGCCAAGGGCGCAGAGCTGCAGAGGCCAAGGCACCAAAGAACGCCAAGGCAAAAGCGAGGCGCGACCCGATGCCAAAGCAGAACCCAATAGCGGCCAAAGCGAGCAAAGCGACCCAAGCAACGCCAAGGCAAAAGCGAGGCACGACCGATGCCAAGGCAGAACCAAATGGCAGCCAAGGAGCAAGGCAGCCCAACAACGCCAAGGCAAAAGCAAGCGCGACCCGACGCCAAGGCGAACCCGATGGCAGCGGCAGAGCAACCCGACATGGACCCGACGCCAGCGAGGCAGACCCGACAATGACCCGACGCTTAGGCGAGGCAAAGCGCGACAGCGAGCCGACGCTAAGGCAAGGCAGCGCGACAATCAGCCGACGCTAAGGCAAGCAGCCGCCGAGCCGACGCCAAGGTGAGGCAGGCCCGACAGAGACCCGATGCCTGGGCGAGGCAGGCCTAACAGCGACCTGATGCCTAGGCAGCCTAGCCAAGCCATAGTAAGGCGGTCAAGCCGACGGTTAAGGCAAAGACCAAAAAATTCTACTAACCACTTCGGCATCGATGCAACACTCTAGGTTAGGGAAATGTAACTAAGCCAAACGGTAATTAGGGTTGCTAGCTAATCGGTTGCCATGTAGGATTTCCAGCCGAGAAAATAAATTCTAGGATTTTACTACAATTACCAAGTAACTATACCAATGTCTTAATAGGCATACTCGTCTTTAGAAAATGACCTTAATGCCCGGGCGATGAATTCTAATTTCCTAAGTCATAAACCTGATTATGACGGATTATTAATCGCAAAAAAATGGATTTTTAAAATAAAGAATTTTCAAATATAATAACAAAATTTTATAAGTCGATAACGACCGATTTTTGGATGTTGAAATGAAATCCAAGTATTAAAATAAAATTTAAATTTTTAGCGAAATTTTTATTGACCAAAAATCAGGGTCGTTACACGAAAACTCTCCCATGAACGCATAGCAGGTGCCCAAAGCCGCTCCTCCCCAGTCAAACCGAGAGGCCGTGCGCACGGAGAGCTGGCAGTAAGACAAGTGCACCGTGGACCGCTTGTTCGGGTACAGTGTAGCCCCAAACAAGTACAACAGATAGGCCCTCGCCGTCCGCTCCTCCTCCAACTCTGAAGTGGGTATCCTCCCCTTCACATACCTCGCAAACTGCTCGTGGGGAACCATCTCTGCACTACCAGTGGGCACCTGGCCCAGAAACCACTCCAGCGCTGTCGCATCTGCATGAATCCCGGAGTCAAAAGGGATCGGGTCTCCCCCTACCCTCAGCCCCGTGATAGCTGCAAAGTCTGTTGGAGTCACTGTCATCTCCGCAATTGGGAAGTGGAAGGAATTGGACGTGTCCCACCACCTCTCCGCCAGGGCTGTCAGTAAGGCGTGATCACTCTTTACCGCCCCCAATGTCCGTATGAACGGGCCGAACCATGCCGCATCCACCAACTCTCTCACCCTCTCGGGCTAGTCAATGTACAGCTCGTATGAGGCCGCTGGCCCGCCATGCCCTCGAGAACTGGCCACTCCTCTCTGCATACAACAAACAACCACAACAAGGGAAATACATCAATATATACAAGTTATTCTATCAGTCGAATCAAGCTACAAGTTATTCTATCAGTCGAATCAAGCTAACAAAATATTCAAGCATTCGAACCAAGCTATGTCAAGCATTCTATCAATTAAGTTAGGGGCAACTTACAGTCGATCACTATTTTCAAGCATACTACGATCAAGTCGAGTTATCAGAACATTCTTTCAGTCAATCCAATGGTCGAGGGTATTCTCAACTAAGTCGAAATTCTACAACAGTCAAATCAAGTTCTATGATGCCGACAACATGCTTTACAAGCTAATCAATTCAAGCTAAGGAATATGAAGCTGCAAATTCAAGTGCAAAAGGGAAGAAGTTTTACGAGTTGTACCTTCTCCCAACCAACGGATATGTGATGCAGTGGGTCTCTCAGGACTAGCTTGTCGTCGTAGCTGTCTTGCAGAGGCACGTAAATGTCTATGCCAGAGGGGACGAACAGGTGCGCCTCAGGAAGGACGTATGTCTTCGGTGTAAACTTTACTCTGGTGTGCCCCAATCGAGCCTTGGCCTGTACCACAGCACGCTCTGCAACCCACACCCTGTCCCCGGGTTCTCTCTCCTCCTCTACCTCCGGCTCGTGCACCAAATCCGCATGGGCTTTTGCAGCGGTCTCCTGCTCCCGTATCAACCTCTCCTGCTCATTCCAGCGAGCTATCTCCGCCAACCTATCCTCGCGGGCTTTCACTACCACCTCGACCACTTGGGGTGCCTCCCTCATAAGCTGGGCAAGCCTATCATGGCCAACAAACTCCGCCAGTGCACTACTCATAATGAGCTCGTGGCTTGACGACCCCATAGGCGGCATGAACTCCACCCGCTCTACGTAATCTGGCCTCGCTACCAGTGCACTCTCATCCTCAACTATCGGAGCCTTCCCGCTCGCTGGATCTCTTGGCGGCTGCCCCGAACCACCATCACCACCACTGTCGCTGGTGCCAACCCCGGTCGAACCTAGACCTGTCACCACTGAACCCATCACGCCGCTCCGTGGGTCCATCTGATCAACCTGCGGGCCCACTGGCCTAGGATCCATCGGCGCACGCCCCTGGTCCACTGGCGTGCGCCCGTCGCCGCTGTCACCCGCCACCGTTGCATGGCCATCACCACCGCCCTCACTGCCTGAAACCTCTGCACCTGTACCCGATGAAGGCCCAGTGGTCGTTTGATCGTCGATCAGAGCACTCTCCGCCTCGATTTCACCGGTCTTCGGCGGCTCAACGCCACTATCACAATCACTACCATTGCCGCCACTGACACCGCGGGTTTCCGCCATGGGTAAGTCGGGTTGAGTGCTTGTGGAAGAATATGGAAGGATTGAGGAGGAAATATGAGGATTTGAGGGAGTTTGAGAGCCTTTGGGAGTTTTCAAGACTGAAGTATGGCGGTTTTTGATCATCTGCAGAAGTTTATTCGACGTAGGAAGCAACTGGGCCGGGTTTGGGCTCGGATCTCACAGACGACTGGCGCACGGATCTAAATAAGTGGCGCACGCCTGTTGTATTTGGGCCTGATGCCCAAATTGCATCTCTAGATCAGAACTCCCTCAAAGTCAAGGCCCGTGGTCATTATGTTATATTATCTTTTTTGAATGGTGTTTTCCCAAGCAGAAGCCGTCCAATTTCAAATTAACGGCGATCTATCCGTCCAATTTCACATCAATGGCGGTCCATCCGTCCAATTTCAAATCAACGGCGATCTATCCGTCCAATTTCAAATTAACGACGATTTATCCGCCCAATTTCAAATCAACGGCGATCCGTTCGCCCAATTTCAAATCAACGACGATCCATACGTCCAATTTCAAATCAACGGCGATCCGTTCGGCCAATTTCAAATCAACGGTGATCCGTTCGCCCAATTTCAAATCAACGACGATCCATCCATCCAATTTCAAATTGACGACGATCTATCCGTCCAATTTCAAATCAACGGCGATCCGCTCGCCCAATTTCAAATCAACGACGATCTATCCGTCCAATTTCAAATCAACGGCGATCCGCTCACCCAATTTCAAATCAACGACGATCTATCCGTCTGATTTCAAATCAACGGCGATCCGCTCGCCCAATTTCACATCAACGACGGTTTATCCATCCAATTTCAAATCAATTAACTCCAAGCTAGAGTTATCCCCAGAAGAGTCCGCCTCTCGTTCAAATTCAACGCAACGACGGTCTATTCGTCCGATTTCAAATCAAGCAAGCGACTGCAGGTTGCTTTCAAAGGATTCTTCCCCAGGTGAATCCAAATTCAAATCAACGGCGGCCCGCCCGTCAATCTCTTATTTCCCCAGCAGATAGCTTCTCTTTATTACCAACGGTCCGCCCGTCCAATCTCAAGTTCAACAAGCGGCGATCTATCCGTCCACCCAATTCAATCAAGCAGGTTCTTTAATTTTTTTTCGTACTTTCATTGGCGTGTATGATTCTGTTTCGGATGACTTGAAGGGGGTGTCTAGAAAACCTTTGACATTACTTGTACCAAAGCAATGGTATTCCAAGTGCTGTCAAAGGGGGCTACTATAGACACCCTATTCTGGGCTGTCCGGATTGGTTTACATACGGTCTTTGATTCCCCGATGATGATTAAAGGTCGAGAACATCCAAGGTTGATGGTGTGTTTGAGCTTTGAGCGTTCCGAACCTCGTTCAAACCTCTTCAAAGCCCTTTTTGAACCCTTCGAGCCAGAACCAAATGGCCTCAGCAAAACCCCGCTCCTGCACGCTGGTTCATTGCCACGTGTTAGTCATCGAGCATGCAACCAATTTCCAGTGGCGCACGCCAGTCAAGCCTAGTCAAATTACCTTTTTGCCACCACTTGCCCGGGACTTTTGTGCCACCCTGACGTCGTGTACAGCTCTCCTGATGATTGTTTCATCCAGGGCTGTCCCCTGCTCTCCCACAATATCTCTCAAGGCAAGTCCCATGCATTAAATGCATGGGAGGCTTCCCTTTTCTTGCAACCCAAACAATCCCTTAGGATCAACTGATTTCAGTCACCCCTTTGGCTATAAATACCCCTCTTGCATTTATTTACAAGGGGTTAACACCATCAAGAGCTCCCAAGCTTTCTTTCCCTTTCTCTCTCTTATTTTCCTTGTTTTTCTTTCATCCATTGAAAGACAAAGCAAGGAAGATCAGTCATACACCCTGCATTGCCACCTTCATTCTCCTTCATCCCTCCATTTCAAGCGCAAGCTCAAACCATGCATCAACCTCACTCCAAAGGTATACCACCTTTGTTTCTGTAAACTGTTCAGACCCCTGAAAGGCGTTGGCTGGGTCAAGGCTGGTAATCAATACCAGTCCTGACCTAAAGCTGGCAAAGATTCAATGATCGTATTCAGTGGGATGTGGCGCACGCCAGTCATCCTGTACCGTGCGCCAGTTGTGGCTGCATGGCAAGACTGGTGTGGGGATCACAGTCCACTCTTTTCTGCTTTGTCTATGTTCTGATCACCTTGTAGCATGCTAAAACCAGTTTACTGCTTTTCCATATTTTAGGACTGTGTAGTTAGTTATCTGTTACAGCTGCTAAAAAAGGCCCCTGGGATCCTCCTGGTCATGTTCCAGAACCCAGATGAAGCAAAGCCAGCCACTGGATGAATGGAACAAGTGGCGCACGGTCTTCATTGACCGGCGTGCGCCACCTATTCTAAAGATCCAGTGGCCGGCCCTTGCTTCTTAGCTTAGATCTGGCCTCTGCTTGATCCCCACACTGTTTATGGGGTCTTCTGTCCATTTATTTTCTATTTGATTTGTTGCTGTACTCTATAAACTGTACATAGCCTGTTATATCAACTGCGTGGTTTGTCCTGGGTGTGCACTGGTCCATTCCAGAGCCCAGAGGGTTGAGTTCAGAAGCTGTGGGCTTGGGCCTACCGGCACACGCCTGTTCTTGTGTGGCGCACGCATGTGATTCTTGTATGCAGTGGTATGGCCAGTGCATACAGGTTTTCTCCTGCATGCGCCGCTCGGGGTCAGTGTGTTCTAGTTTATCTAAAACGCTCACAGGTGCTTGTTCTCAATCTATTTTATTCATTTAGATCAAGCATTCATCAATTTTCCATATAAAAGCAGCTTGCCTTTTTGTTAATCCCCGTTAAATTGTTCCTCCGCCCTAACCTGCTTAAAAATGATCAAAGAGAGAAAAATGCAAATCTTTTACAAAATGACTGAGTAGAGACCGATCTTTGGATTGGGCGAGAGGGGTGCCATAAAACCCTTCCCCTCTCGTAACCTGGCTCCCGAACCTCAGATATCGAAGGTGACGACGGACCAGTCTGCAAGCTTTTTCAAATCAAACAAACGTGACCAAAAACATTTTCAAAAACGGTTTCTTGGGTGTTTCCCGCAAAACCCGAGTGGCGACTCTCTCAAAACAGCATTTCGTCATGCTTTCCAAAGCAAAAAGGGCGCAAACCGACCTTTCGTAAACTAAAAGAATTTGAGATTTTTTTAGGGGCGTGTGCCCACAGATATGCATACCACAAAAAGATTAACACTTATTCGAGAATTTTCAACTTATGATTTTTTGGTAAGTTGGTACGAAGTAATAATCATAACTAAATTCAGTTTGTTCTTGAAAAAAACATATTTGGTGAGTTTCTTCAACTTGTTATGGAGCCTCTTTTTAAATCTTCATTTTTTTGGACAAGTGGATAGATGAATGAGAGCTAGAGGAGTTAGAAGAGATAAGTTTGCAGGGTTTAAGGTAGGTATGGAGAAACCTAGTACTATTAATACCATAATTTGTGGTAAGTAAAGAAAGCAATTGGTAAAACGTGATCAGTTTGCGTGGTAAGACTAATTTAAGCATATAATCGTTTTGCCCTTATTTCATGATAAGTATTGTCAATCATTTGGTAAGTGTTATCAACGAATATTAGTCCATCATAAAAATTCAACTTTGGTGGTATCTCTAACCTTATCTTTTGGTAAGTAAGACTTATTTTATAGTAAGTATGACATTAATGATTGGTAGGTATACATTCTTCATTAATGTCATAGTACCTACCACATTAAATTTTATTTGGATATATTTGTATTACTTTTATGATAAATTAAATAAAAGCATTTATATTAATAAAATTATTTTAAAAAAATGATCAAATAAATGAGATATTTCAATTTACTGGTTTATTAGTGGTTATTACTACATTGGCCAAGTGACCAATGTTAACCACAAAGACTGTTACTCATTAATTTTGCTATGTAATCAATGTTAACCATCAAATAATCATTTTTAAAATTTGATAATTTTGTAACTTGAAAGATTGAAATAGATAAGTCAGTGGTTAAGCAATTAAACAAATTAGTTTGCCTACTTTAGCCAATTTACTAGTTCATTAGTGGTTACTCCTACATTGGCCAAGTGATCAATATTAACCACAAAGACTGTTACTCATTCATTTGCTAAGTGACCAATGTTAACTATCAAATAATCATTTTTGAAATTTGCTAATTGTGTAACTTGAAGGATTGAAATAGATAAGTCTGTGGTTAAGCAATTGAATACATTAGTTAGCCTACTTTAGTCAATTATATTAATTTTCACTGATCACTATCAATCAACATCATTGTTAACTACTACATCTGCTAAATATGATCTTAATCGATTTAAATCATTTGATCAATTGGCTGAACATATAACCAGATCAATCAATTACAAATGAATCAATTCTCGTTGATTGATCGCTGCCAAGTATATTAGTATGGGAGAATTTTTGATAAGTCCACTATAGCATGTTTCTAATCCGCCAAGTCCACTTCTAAAATTCCTAACATCTCTAGTCCACTAATAATTTCAATTACAAAAATACCCTATATAAAAGAAACAAGGGCCTTGTTTGGCTAATACAAAAAATATATTTTTTCATTTTTTCGATCTTGTTGCAATCACATAACCATCACCATCACCATCACCACCACCACCCGTCGCCGCCACCACCACCACAATGCCGCCACCTTCACCCACCACCACCTCCACCACCACACCGCTGCTGCCGCCACCACCACCACCACAACACCGCCACCTCCACCACAATTACCACCACGACAACCACTCCAACACTACCACAACCACCACCACCACCACGCCGCCACAACCACCACCACCACAACACTGCCACCACGCTGCCACCACAACCACCACCACCATATCCACCACGCCACCACCATCACCGCCACAACAATGACCATCACTCCACCGCAACCACAACAACCACAGCCACCACAACAACCACCACCACCACCATACCGCCATAACGACCACCACCACCATAACACTGCCACCACCACCACGCCGCCACCACAACCACCACCACCATCACCCTATATAAAAGAAACAAGGGCCTTGTTTGGCTAATACAAAAAATATATTTTTTCATTTTTTTCGATCTTGTTGCAGCCACATAACCACCACCATCACCACCACCACCCGCTGCCGCCACCACCACCCCACCACCACCGCCACTACACCACCACCACCACCACGTCGCCACCGCCACCACCGCCACCACCACCACCATAACGCCGCCACCACAACAACCACCACCACCACCACACCGCGACAACGACCACCACCACCACAACACCGCCACCACAACCACCACCACCACCACCACCACGCCGCCACAACCACCACCACCATAACACCGCCGCCACCACCACGTCGCCACCATAACCGCCACCACCATGTCCACCATGCCACCACCATCACCGCCACAACAATGACCACCACCATGCCACCGCCACCACAACCACCACTCTACCATCACCAACACCACCACTCCACTCCACTCCACCATCACCAACACCGCCACTGCCGCCGCCACAACCACCACTCCACCGCCGCCACCACAACAACCACCACCACCACCACACCGCCACAACGACCACCACCACCACAACATTGCCACCACCACCACACCGCCACCACAACCACCACCACCATCACCAACATCATCACCACCACGCCACCACCATCACCGTCACCACAATGACCACCACCATGCCACCGCCACCACTACTACCGCCACCACTACTACCGCCACTCCACCATCACCAACACCACCACTCCACCATCACCAACACCGCCACCGCCACGCCGCCGCCAAGACCACCACCATTTTTAGACTGTAAATTTGCACTTTTAGACTGTAAAATTTATAAAAATACCTTTATTTGCAGTCTAAAAATATTCATTTAATAATTCACAGTCTAAATTTACAAAAGTGCCTAAATTTGCAGTCTAAATTAAAGTCTCCTTGGCGATGGTTTTCATATACAAAAGTGCCTTTATTTGCAGTCTAAAAGTGCCAATTTGTAGTCTAAATTTTCTTTGGCGTCGGTGATCATTTAACAAATTTGCAGTCTAAAAGTGACAATTTGCAGTCTAAAAGGGACAATTTGCACTCTAAAAATGTAAATTTGTAGTCTAAATTCTCATTGACATTAGCATTCATTTAATAATTTGCAGTCTAAATTTGTATGTACACTGCAAATTTGCACTTTTAGACTGCAAAGTTTACAAAAATGCCTTTATTTGCAGTCTAAAAATATAAATTTGCAGTCTAAATTTTTTCTGGCATTAGTGTTCATTTAACAAATTTACAGTCTAAAAGTGCAAATTTACAATCTAAATTTTTGTTGACGTTAGTGTTCATTTAATAAATTACAATCTAAATTTATGTGTAGACTGCAAATTTGCACTTTTAGATTGCAAAGTTTACAAAAGTGCCTTTATTTGCAGTATAAAAGTGCAAATTTGCAGTCTAAAAATATAAATTTGCAGTCTACACATAAATGCAGGTTAGGAACAATGCAACAACCAGTACCAATGCAAGCCCAAGCCCAAGCTCTGCACCAATGGTTATCTAATTTTTCTTACAACTTAATTTATTTTCTAACTGCAAATTCAAATTTTCTTTTTCAACTTTATTTGATCACTGGGAGTTGTTTATAACTATTGCAGACTAAATTCTCATTTGCGTTAGTGTTAATTTAATAATTTGCAGTCTAAATTTGTGTGTAGACTGCAAATTTGCTATTTTAGACTGCAAAATTTAAAAAATCGGCCTCATTTACAGTCTAAAAGTGTAAATTTACAGTCTAAATTTTCTCTGACGTTGGTGCTCATTTAACAAATTTGCAGTCTAAATTCTCATTGGCGTTAGTGTTTATTTAATAATTTACAGTCTAAATTTATGTGTAGACTGCAAATTTACACTTTTCGACTGCAAAATTTACAAAAGTGCCTTTATTTGCAGTCTTAAAATACAAATTTGGAGTCTAAATTGTCATCGGCATTATTGTTCATTTAAGAATTTGCAGTCTAAATTTGTGTGTAGACTGTAAAATTTACAAAAGTGCATTGATTTGCAGTCTAAAAGTACGAATTTGCAGTCTAAATTTTCTCTGGCGTTGATGTTCATTTAACAAATTTGCATTCTAAAAATGCAAATTTGCAGACTAAATTCTCATTGGCGTTAGTGTTAATTTAATAATTTGCAGTCTAAATTTGTATGTAGACTGCAAATTTGTTGTTTTAGACTGCAAAATTTAAAAAAAGCCCTTATTTGCAGTCTAAAAGTGCAAATTTGCAGTCTAAATTCTTATTGGCGATAGTGTTCATTTAATAATTTGCAGGCTAAATTTATGTATAGACTGCAAATTTATACTTTTAGACTGCAAAGTTTACAAAAGTGTCTTTATTTGCAGTCTAAAAGTGTAAATTTGCAGCCTAAATTCTCATTGGCATTATTGTTAATTAAATAATTTGCAGTCAAAATTTGTGTGTAAACTGCAAATTTGCACTTTAAGACTACAAAGTTTACGAAGTGTCTTTATTTGCAGTCTAAAAGTGCAAATTTGCAGTTTAACTTTTCTCTTGCGGTGGTGTTCATTTAACAAATTTGCAGTTTAGAAGTACAAATTTACATTCTAAAAATATAAATTTGCAGTCTAAATTCTCATTGGTATTAGTGTTCATTTAATAATTTGCAATCTAAATTTGTGTGTAGACTATAAATTTGTTCTTTTAGACTGCAAAATTTACAAAAGCGCCTTTATTTGAGTCCAAAAATGCAAATTTACAGTCTAAATTTTCTCTTACGTTGGTGTTCATTTTACAAATTTACAGTCTAAATTCTCATTTGCGTTAGCGTTCATGTAATAATTTAGCGCCTAAATTTGTGTTTAGACTATAAATTTATACTTTTAGACTGCAAAGTTTACAAAACTGCATTTATTTGCAGTTTAAAAATATAAATTTGCTGTCTAAATTCTCATTAGCATTAATGTTCATTTAATAATATGCAGTTTAAATTTGTGTGTAGACTGCAAATTTATAATTTTGAATTACAAAGTTTACAAAAGTGGCTTTATTTGCAGTCTAAAAGTGGGTAAGACTGTCTCTGCTCTGATCCTCCCTGATTCCGTTCCCCTCTCCGTCCGCACTCCGCTCCGCTCCGTCCCCGAAAAATCCGAGATATATATAAATATAATTATATAAATTTTACCTGTTACCTTTAAGAAATTTAAGATTTTCCCGGGGTATATAATTATATATATGTATATATAGGAGTATATATTTGATCTTTTATCTTTAAGGTTTCTTACTGAGGTCGGCAACCAACTCCGACTAGCGACATCCACCTCTGGCCGGTGCCCCCCAAAGTTAGTGAGAACTCACTGGAACGAAAAACTACAAAAATCAGCAACGGCCCACTACATTGACCCAGAAAGTTGTGAAATCTCACTAATCATCATAAAACATATAAGTACATGTCATCACAAAATTATTTAATCAGACTTTCGAACCAGTGAAATATAGTGAATCTTCACTAATCATCATACCCTTCTTCTCATTAAAAATGTCCACTAGATCTGAAGTTGTCTTCAACGTCTGTGCTGGGCGTCAACGTCGATAATCCTTCTCTGTCTATAAAACTTCCCCAACCCTAAGAACCCTTCCTCACCTGGGCCCAGTCCATTGACAGAATCGAAACCCATCGGAAATATATTTATCGTTCAATTTTGTTGTAATAATCAACTTGTAGTGTTATTTTATAATATATATTAACTAAATTTGTAAGCTATCAAAATATTGGTAAATATCTTATTTTTTTCATAATATTTAAAACTAAGTTACTTAAATATATCTATAATAAATGATTATTTGAAAATTAATTAAATTTATAATGTCATTTGGAAATTATGAAAAATATTTTCCAAATTTTTATATTTTCATAACAAATTAAAATTTTAAACTAGATTTATAAATGAACACCATTTTTTAGATAATTCTTTTAATATATCAATCCCTAAAATCTACAAATTTTTCTGCCAAAAAATCGGGTTCTCTATTCTTTTAATTTATTTATTTATTTAATGGTAACTTGTTACCTAACCAACCGGTTGTAGCAAGTGTTGTCTGTTTGTGTGGTAAGTGTTACCTTTTAGAATGGTAAATGTTGCCTTAGTGAATGGTATGTGTTACCTGTTCTGTGGTAAGTAATCCTCCGTTTTTTTGTTCAAAACCACATCGTTTTTAACAAAACTACTCTACTTTTGATTTCTGATTTTGATCCAAGGGCTATAATTTACCGATTTTCAATCCAATGGTCCATATTCATTGGGAGTATGATGCTCCCATACCACTTGGGAGCATCATAGAAGTTTTGCTTCGGAAGGTCAAGTACCCAGTCCAAATTGTCTTGAATTTCCATTTCTGTTACTTTTTCTCTTCACCAGTTTTTTTGTGGCTGGTTATTTGAAGTCTGTACACCTGCATTTTGCCCAAAAGGAGATTTACCAGAGAGAGAGAGAGAGAGAATGCAAGTACGGACAAGTGTGGGTGATAATACTGGAGCATGTATGTTTTAGCTAGATTATGGTAAGTCTTGGCCCATTCTTCGCCGCCTGAGCTGCAAACTTCGAAGAGACGAAAGGTTGGCCAACTACTCGGGTAGAGCTTCAAGCCCTTTCAATGAGCAAATTTTGAACTCGCTCAAGGTAGTGAAGTGCTGAAGTTGGTTTGGAAGATAACTGAGGTTTCCCCAGCACCATAAACTCAGAGGCTTCAAGAAGATCAAGGGGAATTCTTAATGAAAATGCATCTAACAGCTGACCAATTCATAATAGTTACAAATATATCAGCATCAATATGTAAGTCTAAATTGTAATAGTTACCTTCCCTGGGTTGAACATGAGCTGCTCCTTTTCTCTGTCTTTGATGTATTGTCCATGGAAATCCAAAGGCAGGTTGCGAACAAGCCATGGTAGTATAAGAAAGCTGTAAAAGATACATCCAAAATACTAAAAAACTACATTTTTGGTATGGGAACGTTCCTTTTTTTCATCAACGCCTCCTTTGAGCAAGACTTTTGTAATTGCCACCAACATAAGGGATTGTTTGCCCTTGTGCCTTATTAATCGTCATGGCAAAACATAGTCAAATTGGAAATTGTGTGCGCTTGAACTTGAAGGGTATTGCTTCATTCTCAACTGGTTGGAGTGGAATTCTTGGAAGCAGAACAGGTTTCCCTGCAAATTGGCCCACTGTAATTTCTGCATATATGACATCTTTGTCAAAACCTCTACAAACCATTCTCGTCCCATTGCATAGCCCATCAGATGGGTCTATATTTCTCATTAACATAATGGGGCTATATTTTTGTTTAAGCACCAATTTATGTGGAGGAAGCCCATTTGGCGTAAGAGTATTCAAAAACTCTTCTGGTTAGTAATTATGTGTATTGTCAATAGCCTCATCATAGCTCCAAAAGATCCGAGCCTCACCAGGGAAAAGTGTTCTAAGCTTCTCATTAAGCATGTCAACTATCTCATTCTTCGGGGCAAGGATTGCACGTTTCGTGATGTATTCAGCAGAGCCTGAATTTTGTTGAATTGAAGGATAAACAGCAGATATCAAGGCATTTTCTGGATGATCATTCTCTTCTACTTTTATAAGCATTTCAGATGGAATTTCAACCATTTCCTCACCCGAGGTTTGTTCTTCACCATTACCAATACGTAAGAGGAAGTTGTTGAATGCTAAGTTGGATGCAGCGCACATATTTTTGGTCAATTTCAGTTTCTTCAACTGTGGCCATACATACGATTGCACCAAGGTTGAGTTAACAGTCTCAGTTCTAGTAGTTCGCGGTACAGCTGGAAGAACTTGACAGAAATCTCCACCAAACACAATCGATTTGCCACCGAATATGATATCGTTACTCATAACATCTCTCAAATTTCTGTCAATAGCTTCAATTTCCCATCGCTTTGCCATAGGTGCCTCATCCCATATAATCAATTTTGCTCTCTTTAATAGCTCTGCAGTGCCACTCTGTTTAGGAATGTTACATGTACAAGATTCGTTACCATTAATTGGCATTTGAAATCTGGAATGTGTTGTTCTACAGCCTGGTAAGAGTGAAGTTGCTACTCCGGAGGTTGCTGTTGCTATAGCAATAAGATGTTTTAATCTGATGGTAGCAAGAAAAGCACGGTATAAATAAGTCTTACCAGTTCCCCCAGGACCATCAATTAAGAAAATGCCACTTTGGTCAAAATTTACACAATCCATTATGATATTATAAGCCGCCAATTGTTCTACATTCAAAGTAGTTGCCGCTGAATAATCTTCTGGAGGGACTGTAACAGCTAATTCATCAAGGATTTCTCTTTTTTCAGCCAACCTGCTTTCTGCCATAGTTAAATCTACAATCGGCAAATCAAAGTCTTTAACACTTCTCCCCATGCTTTCTAAGAAAAAATCCAAGCTTCTTACTATTTTCAATGCCCTCTCCTCCAACACAATGGCTTTGCCGTGGACAAAATCCTCAAACATTGCTTCGAAATAGGTATTCCATAATCTCATAACATCAACGGGCTCACAAAAAATCACTACAATTACAAATAGCTAGCGTAATACATTGGGCATGTGGAAGTTTGCAGCCTCACGTAGACATTCTGAAATATAATCATCTGATTTGAGCAAACCTCTCTTGGGCAGCCTCTTTAAAAGATGAGTATTGAACACTATTGTTTAGAAATAGAGAGAATAAGTGTATACAGTGTTAATTAACTCTAACACACACAAACTTTATTTATATTATGAGATACTCATTATAATGACTCAATTAGTCAATGTGGGACTAACATAAGCCTGACAATATTCTAACAATCCCCCTCAAGTTGAAGAGTAAATATCACAAAACCCTAGCTTGTTACATAAGAATTCTAAACGAGGTTTAAACAGTGATTTGGTAAAAATATCTGCGATCTGAGCTCTTGTGGACACAAAGGGCGTAACCAACACACCATTGTCAACCTTCTCTCGAGCAATGTGACAATCTACCTCAATATGTTTGATTCTCTCATGAAACACCGGGTTCGAGGAAAAATATGTATCGCTGCCTGATTGTCACAATACATAGGAATGGGTAACTGCACCTAAAATCCTAGCTCCTTAAGAAAGGATCTCAGCCAAACAATCTCACATGTGGTATGAGCCATAGCACGGTACTCTACCTCTGCACTAGACCTTGCACAATAGTTTGCTTCTTACTCTTTCAAGTAACTAGGTTGCCACAAACAAACGTACAGTAACCAACTGTTGAACGTCTGTCAGAAGGTGACCCTGCCCAATCTGCATTTGTAAATGCCTCAACACGAAAATGACCATTAGAACGGTAAAACAATCCGCGTCCAGGATGAGTCTTAAGGCATTTAACAATGCGAATACAAGCTTCCCAATATGGAAGACGAGGAGCAGACATAAATTGACTCACCACACTAACAGCAAATGAGATATCAGGATGTGTATTGGTAAGATAATTCAACTTACCAACCAATTGACGATACTGATCTGGATGAGGAAATTCCCCCCCTAATCAATGCAGAGTTTCACATTAGGATCCATTTGGAGTCTCCACAGGTCTAGCTCCTAATATACCTGTCTCCTCTAGAATATCCAACACATATTTCCTCTGGGACAAACTGATCCCATCCTTGGACCTAACTACCTCAATGCCCAAGAAATATCGCAGCTTACCCAAGTCTTTAGGTGGAACTGACTATGTAAGAACTGTTTCAACTCATCGATCCCTTTTTGATCATCTCTAGTAATAATAATGTCATCTACATAAACAATGAGCAATACTTTCCCTCGAGCCGACATAAGGGAGAATATAGAGTGGTCTGACAGACTTCGACACATGCCAAATCTCATAACCGCATCACTAAACTTGCTAAACCATACTCTAGAAGATTGCTTAAGTCCATAGAGTGTTTTACGAAGACGACATACCTTATGATGCTTCCCCTGAGCAACGTACCCAGGTGGTTGCTCCATGTAGACTTCCTCCCGGAGATCAGCATGGAGAAAGGAATTTTTGACGTCGAACTGGAACAATGGCCAACCAATATTGGCAGAAAGAAAAATAAGAATTTGCACAAAACTAAGCTTGGCAACGGGAGAGAACGTTTTTGAATAATCAACACCAGTAGTCTGGGTGTACCCTTTGGCAACAAGACGAGCTTTGTGGCGCTCAACAGTGCCATTAGGAAGGTACTTAACAGTATAGACCCAACGACAGTCAACAGTAGTTTGACCAGTAGGAAGAGTAACCAACTCCCATGTGCCATTATTATGAAGAGGAGACATTTTATCTTCCATAGCTTTCCACCACTCAGATTGTGATAATGCCTCCTGAACAGTGTTAGGAACAAAAACAGAGGAGACAGTAGTAGTGAAAGTACGAAGAGATGGAGAGAGATGATCATATGAGACAACCCGAGAAAGATGATGAGAAATGCGAGAACAATTAGAAAAACCATATTTTACCGGCTGGTGGCGATTCTCCCGAGTCAGATAGCGAAGAGCAGGCGGATCTAGCGACGAGGGGGGGGGGGGGGGGAGGTGCTGGCAAAGATGGTTCGGCAGGCTGGGAGGGTTCTGTAGGTGGAGGCTGGGGTGGTGGCGGTGCGTGGGAACATCGAACATAAACCTGCAAAACGTTTGGTAGAACAATGCTAGTTGGAACAGCCATAGGTAACACAGACTCTAGGGTAAGGAGATCATTGGTAGTAACAGGATCCTGTAGACACCTCCCAGGAGCAGGGCATCACCATACAGATTGATCGTTTGTTCGCTCGTTTGGTTGCTTACTTCATAAACCAAGATCTTGGATATTCCCATGGCTAGATATATCGCCACACGATAGCGATTATCATCAAAACATAGTTGCCACCTAGTTTATTAAAACTAGGAAAATAGATAGAGATTCTGGGTACGGGAGCCAAAGGTACAGTAAGGGGAAGGTATTAGGCACCTCTCTCTGCCTAGCCGTGAGGCTAGCCCATAATCATTCAACACAAAACATATAAATGCTTCATTTAATCCTAAACAAGTAGTCTGTTTTCATGCCTTTAAACAGTAAATAAGGTGAGCTGAGACGATAAGTAAATCATGCATCAGAAAACAATAAAATAAAGCTATCCCAGGAAATCGATTACTCGGCTAGTGAATGGATGTCACGGCCGAGTAATCCCACTAGTTTGATGTATCGACCGAGCGATCGAAGCCCTGGCTGATGTTCTTCCTCACACCAGACAGAAAAGTTAGCAGATAATCAGACGCTATGATTAGGCATAAAAAACTGTAAATAAATTGAACCGGAGGCCCTAGGGCCTCACCACGTTGATCCCTCGTAGCTTGATTCCTTCGAATTTGATCGGGATTGACTGATTACTTCATGAAAAACCCTAAGTTTAGGGTTTAAGACTTTGGTTTGATCGTCAGATTAATGGCTACCTTCGGGAGGTTAGGGCTTTTGTAGAGAAGGTTTGAGAGTATGATTCTGCAGAGTATTGTGGAAAGAGAGGGTGTATAATGATATGAATTTCGTGTGTGTATTTTCAGAGTCCAAAGGCCCCCTTTATATAGGCAATTGGTGATTCACTCCGTCTAATCAAAACGCACGATTGCAATTGAAAATGCAATGCAATACAAACTCTTCGTTGTGATCTCTGAACATGGCCCGAACGCATCGGAGAGGTAGTGTAGTTGGATCAAACAATCGATAGAACGTTCTAGAGTCTAGAAAATAAATGATCTGGCAGCCGTAGAAAGGATCTGGTGGCCGAGGAAAGGATGTTGCTGCCGAAGGATGGATCTTGCGATCGTGGGATTGATCTCTCAGGGAGATTTTCAAGCAACAGGTTGCTCGGGTGAGGAAATGATGTTAAGGCCGTGAGATCAATGTTACGACCGGCAGATGGATTCTCCTAGGATTCTGTATTTCTGTCTGAAAGGCTATATGGCTCTGGATTGGGTCCTCTAAGTGGCTCAAAGTTCTTACCGAAAGTCCTAAGGTTCTCAAGAAGTCAATCAGCAGTCACTGTATCCATTTCATCATCGGGATAGTCCCCAAGGTGGGACCTGAAATAATCGTTAGGCCAAATTGGGGTGTCTACAGATGCCCCTTTTTGACTGAGCTCAAACGGATTGCGAGACGAGTTTGAGTAAGAGTCAAAGTTATAAAAGCAACTCAATTTGGTCCAACCACTATTCCAAGGGTTTTCGAAAAAGGTTTTTGTTATGGTCGGGCCGGGTGGCTGCCTACGTATTCCACAGGGGAAATTCAGACCAACCGTAGTTCGGGGGCAATAAAAAAAATAAAAAGTTTGGACGGTTAGAAACAGAAGACGTACCTTTGGGCTTTAAAAAGCCGTAGTGTGACGTACCTAAGCGGAGCCAGGATTTTGGCGAAGAGTAGTTGAAGGAGCGCGGGGCTGCCAGGGATATTTTTGCGGAGAGCGTTCTTAGTATTTTGGGGTAGATCAGTACTCGGCAGGTGTGTTTGCTTTTCTTGATCATTCTGACTTTAACTGAGGGGAACTCGGTAGAGTAGCCTATCCTTGCGAATGAGCTGGAAGGAATTGATGTAATTGGGGTGGAATCCAAGCCATCTGTTGGGGATGAATTGGACGCCGATTTTGAGATATGGGGTGGAACCCAAGCCATCTTCCGGAGACGAGTTGGATGCCGTTTCTTGAGATATAGAAGGCACATGGTCAGTAACTGGAGCATGGAGCATTAGAATGAAGGAACCGAGGCGCGGAGCCAATTTTAGTCGAAGGTGAGAGCTTGAGGAGTTGGAGCTTTTGAGCTTGATAGAACCGAAGCGCGGAGCTGGCATTGATCACAAGGTGAGAGCCTGGAAAGATAGAACCGAAGCGTTGAGCTAGTTGTAGTCATAAGGCAAGAATCTGAGGAGTCAGAGCTTATAGCTTTGAGGTGATTAAATCGAGGCGTAGAGCCGGTTGCATTCTGATGTTCTGTGCGTGGAGCTTTCCCATCCTAAATTTTAACATAGAGCCAAAGGATCGAGGTTCTAGACCGATCAATAAAAACCGAGGCATGGAGCTGGTTTGATTGCAAGATTGACCTGTTTCATAAGTAAGATAGATATGTACAGTGTGTATATGATGATAATGGTCAGATATGAGCAGATATGATGATGCAGACTCGATGATAACAATATTGATGCTAATGTGCACGGGCCCGTGCATGTGTGTTTAATTTAAGCATAAAGATTCTTTCAAGTTCCGGACTTGAGCATTCGGAGCGTAAAGTCCAAGCATTCAAAGTACAGGCTTTGAGCATCCAGTACACAGTGGTTGGGCATCCAAACGTAGAGCTTGGGCATTCGGAGGGTAAAGTCCGAGCAATCAAAGTACATGCTTTGAGCATCCAGTACACAGTGGTTAGGCATTCAAACGTAGAGCTTGAGCATTCAAGTGTAGAACTTGAGCATCCAGTACACAGTGGTTGCGCATTCGAAGGGCTTCGAGCATTCAAAATGTTAGATTTTGAGCATTCAAAGTACAGGCTTTTGAGAATAGATGATATCTTGTTGTTTAGGGTGGCGTGGAGCTAGTTAAAGATTGTTGTTACGGCATGGAGCTAGTTGAAGTGATTACGGCGTAGAGCCATTTTGAGTTGACGGGCGTAGAGCCAGTTGAAATAATGGGCATGGAGCCACTGAGTGATAACGAGCTTGGAGCTGCAGAGTTGATTGGCGAGGAGCCTGTTTGATAGGCGTGGAGCCGCTGAGTTGATTGATAAGGACATAGAGCCGTTGGGTGATAGTGAGTTTGAGCTCGGAGCTGCTGAGTGGTAGTAAGCTATTGGAGGAGTTGCTGAGATAGCTGATGCGGAATAAAGCCACTGGGTAGCTTGATGGCGGTGAGTAAGCATAGAGCTATTTAAGCGGCTTTAATCATGGAATTTGGCTGGTGCTATTGAGATAGTGAGCTCAGGGCTTGGAGCAATAGAGCCTGCAAAGTTGCTTTTGATGGTCAGTGAGTATGGTGAATGCAGAGCTATTGAGAAGTGAAGCTGTGGTGTTGCTAGAAAGTGGATAAAACTGCTAAGATGACGAGCTCGGAGCTACTGGGTGATAGTGAACATGGGCGTAGAGCCATTGAGGTTGCGGGTGCAAAGACAGTGAGTAAATATAGGGCTGCTGAGATATGGATACAGGCGCAGGGCCGTTTGAGGTAATGAGCACATGTATGGAGCGGCTGAATGGGTGGTGAGCATGGGCATAGAGCCGCTAGATAAGTTTTAGCAATCAACTTGCTATTGCGGGGAGTAAGTTTGTTCGTGCTCGGGTGTGCCCCCCAAGGCTAGTTTTGATCACATCGTTTTTGCTCGGGGTTGCCCCAAGGCTATTCTGTTGGTCAAGAACCCAGAATTCATAATGGCTTGAGTGCACTGAGCAAGATAGGTTAGGAGGCCAGGATATTGATCCAACAACCGAATAATGGATATCTCGGCCGAGTTATCGACATCTCGGTCGTGTCATCGCTTTATTTCTAGGGGCCTCTAAAAGGCCACGGCCTCGGCCGTTTCTTCTCATTTCTCTTACTTCCTTCTGCCCGAGAGTTCTACCGAAGATCTCTCTCTCCTTTTCGCCTTGTCCTTGCCGGGCCTGGGCCATGGGTGACGTGCGGCCAGTGATCGCGGAAGGAGACCGCGACGTTCTTGGTCCTGTCTTGCTGCTTGATTAGGGACCCTTGCATGGGTGGTTTGCTTCCGTGATACGGAACTCTTGGGGTGGCGTCTGTACGCGGTATGGTGATTTTTCTGGGCTGCGTGATGTCTCTCCTGCACCGCAGTGCTTCTTTGGTACACGTCGCCCCAGGGGTGTTTTTTCTTCTTTTTTGCAGCTAGTCTTTGGTGTTCGAATTGCCAGAGAATTTGGCATCCTCTTCTCCTTCTTTTCTTCTTCTCTTTTTGCTTTCTTGCATAGGTTAGTCTGACAGGAAATCGATGTATAGTTTGTTTAGAAAATGTGGGATGATTCACCTTGTGATGTAAAAAGCATTTGATTATATGAAATAAATCATTTGCTCTGATATGTGATTGTGTATGCTATTCGTGTAGGATAAAATTGTCAATACGTTGAAAAATTAGAACCGTGGAAGTGTTCTGGAAAACAGTCGTTGCGGCGGCCGAGCCATTGATTTGGCGGCCGAGGGATCGATCTATCTTCCTTGGTTGACTTTGAGTCAGCCTTGATTTTTATGGGCCGGAGAATCGATCTGACGGCCGTTATATCGATATGGCGACCGAGGCACCGACTATGTTAATGACGGGTTAGAATCTGATTCTGATTTTGATTCAAACTAGGACTCATCCTAGCCTATAACTATACGTTCTACGAACTCGATGGCATTTGTTAGCAACGATTCCATGGCACAACCAGTCCTTTATCAGTGGTTGAATTCCTTTAACGGCCTCGACCATTTGCACTTCAAGTCCTTTGGTATGGACTTCATCTTCTCCCTTTGCCAAATTCCTGTGAATTTTGCTTTCCTTCGGGCAGCCACTAGCCTATGGGACCCTGTTTTTCATGTCTTTCGATTTAGAAGAGAGAAATTGTGTCCTACTATCGAGGAATTCGCAGCTATCATGGGTCATTAGGATAGAGAAGGTCTCATTATTCCTAACCCTTTGTTTAATTGGGGTAATCTCTTAAAGGATTTGCTCCAAGTTCAGAAACATGAGCCTAGGTTTTTCATGGTGAATGGAAAGTTGGAAACCTTACAGCTTATTCAGCGTTTTTGTATGGCTGAAGGTCATCGTCAAATTCCTCAACAGAAGGCATTCTTTCATGCGTTGTGCGTTTGTCTTCTCCATTACTACTTGCTTGGACCTCCCTCTGGCCATGCTGGTTCTATGCTGCTTGACTTTGCTCAACAGATGGGAAACCGTGTAGGTTTTGCTGGTTTAGTGTTGGCAGAGACCTTGATAGGCCTTGATATGGTAAAGGGTAATCCTACAGCCCGGTTTTCAGGCAGCCCTTTGTTACTTCAGGTTCGCTCTTTACCTTTTTTTTTTTTTTGCCAAGTTTATCTTTCGATTTAGAAGAGATGAATTGTGTCCTACTATCGAGGAATTCGCAGCTATCATGGGTCATTCGGATAGAGAAGGTCTCATTATTCCTAACTCTTTGTTTAATTGGGGTAATCTCTTAAAGGATTTGCTCCAAGTTCAGAAACATGTACCTAGGTTTTTCATGGTGAATGAAAAGTTGGAAACCTTACAGCTTATCCAGCATTTTGGTATGGCGGAAGCTCATCGTCAAATTCCTCAACAGAAGGCGTGCTTTTCATGCGTTGTGCGTTTGTCTTCTCCATTATTACTTGCTTGGACCTCCCTTTGCCTATGCGGATTCTATGCTGCTTGACTTTGCTCAACAGATGGGAAACCGTGTAGGTTTTGCTGGTTTAGTGTTGGCAGAGACCTTGATAGGCCTTGATATGGTAAAGGGTAATCCTACAGCCCAGTTTTCAGGTAGCCCTTTGTTACTGCAGGTTCGCTCTTTACCTTTTTTTTTTTTTTGCCAAGTTTATCTTTCCGCTCATCACTCTTTTGTTTTGACTCACGTGTTCTCACAACTCGCAATTTTCCCTTGTTTTCTTTAGGTATGGCTTTATGAGAAGTTGAGGGTGTGGATTGTGCCAGAGCGGTTACCCTATAGTTCAGATCACTGCATGGAGCGTCGTGTAATTAGACAGTTTCCCACTTAAGCTACTTGGAAAGCATGGATGGAGACTCGTAAGGGTGATCAGATCCAATGGGTTTGCCCCTGGTATGGTGTCGAAAGCATGACTGCAAGTACCATGAACCATTTTGGTGTAGCAGTGATTGGTATCAATCAAGTTACCTTTTATTTTCCTGCTCGCTTCCAGAGGCAATTTGGGGCTGAACAGGTCAAAGTTTTGGGTGACCCTGAGTATGCTGTTTCTAAGGTTCATGATGTCAATCTTCGTCGTAATGTGCTTCGCTTATGGCCAAATCGAATAATGCAATAGGTTGCTGAGAACTTTGCTGACAAACTATCGGGTTCGTATAAGCGTTGGTCAAAGAAAAATCTTTTGAAAGATAAGAGTGCAAAGAGAAGGAGGACTTAGAGATCGACACTTTGCTTATGTTTTTCGAAAGATTTGATTCTAGTTTTTATGGACTGAGAATTGTTTGAGCTTGCTTTTTCCTTTTTTTCATGGAAAAAATAAAACAACGGTTGATTTACTTGAAAATGTTGTTGCCATGGCTTGATGGTGAACATGCTTTAGGATAGGCCTAGAAATTTGGAAGTGATAATGATAGTAGTGGTCGAATCTCAATTCAGAGATTGCCTACGTATCCCATGGAGGGAATCGGGCCATAATCGTAGTTCCAACAAAGTTTGTTTGTTTTAGTTAGGGTTCACTCGGGTATTTTCCTCTCCTTTTGTGCTCTTGATTTTGCCTAAACCGCCCTTGCGGGTTTTCAGTCTAGCGAGCGCTTTTATTTATGCCTTAGTTTTTGCCTAAGTCGCCCTTGTGGGTTTTCGACCCAGCAGGCTTGCTCTAATTTTTGCTTGGGTTCGCCCACCCTTATGGTTTTCGACCCAACGAGCATCTCTCAGGGGTAATACTTCCTCAGCTTATCGATGTTGACTGGCATTACGAATTCCATCCCATCTAGGTCTGCAATGTAGGCTGCTCCTCCAGACAGTATGCGCTTGATAAAGTAGGTCCTCCCAGTTTGGTCTAAACTTGCCTCTCAGATCTGAAACGTGGCGACGGATTGCTTTGAGCACCATATCCCCCACCTTGAAGTCTCGTGGCTTCACCTTTTTGTTAAATGCTCGTGCGATGCGGCGTTGGTACCCTTGCACATGGTATAACGCTCTTAGTCTCCTTTCATCTATCAATGCTAACTCGTCGTAGCAATTTTGAATCCAATCCTCTTCGATCATATCAGTCTCAGCCAGAACCCTTAGTGAGGGTAGTTCTAGTTCGATAGATAAGACAGCTTCCATCCCATAGACCAGGGAGTAAGGAGTGGCCCCAGTTGAAGTTCTTTCAGTTGTTCGATAACCCCATAGTGCTAGGGGTAGCATTTCTAGCCAGTCTGTGTAAGTGTCGATAGTCTTCCGTAGAATCCTCTTGATGTTCTTGTTTGCAGCCTCAACTGCTCCATTAGTTTGAGGTCGATAAGTAGATGACCGATGATTCTGTATCCCAAATTCGGCAAAAAGCTTCTTCGTTGCCCCTTTGAAGTGTGATCCATTGTCGCAGATGAACTCGTGAGGTACTCCATACCGATAGATGATATTGGCGCGAATAAACTTAGCCACATGAGTAGCCTTAAGGGTGGCATAGGAGGCTGCTTCTACCCATTTGGTGAAATAGTCGATGGCTACTAAAATGAACTGATGCTTGTATTTTCTCTTTGGATTTATACTCCCAATGACGTCTATTCCCTAGGTGGAGAATGGCTAAGGAGATGTCATGCTGTATAATTCCGTAGGTGGAATACGAATGCGATCAGTGTGAGTCTGGCATTTGTAACATCGGCGAACATAGTCAGCACAATCAGCTTCCATTGTAGTCCAGTAGTATCCTTGACGCAGGATTTTCTTTGCCATTGTTGCCCCATTCATGTGCGGCCCACAGATTCCTTCATGTATTTCTTTCATTATCTTACGACTTTCCTCTGTCGTGACACAAAGCTGATGGGACCTAGATACGTTCTTCGATATAATGCTCCTTCGCAGGTTACAAATCGAGTGGCGAACTTTCGTAGAGCCATCTTGTCTTTGGAGGTGGCTTCAGAGGGGTATTCCCTTTCTTCCAAGAATTTCTTTACATCCTCATACCATGGTTTACCATCATTTTCAGTCTCTTCAGTGAAAGTGCATGCACATGCTGGTTTGACTTTTTGTTGGATCATAAGAGGTCGCATTGTGAACCCCAGGGGTATTTCGACCATGGAGGCTAGTGTTGCCAATGCATCTGTAAATCTATTGCTTTCTTGAGGAGTGCGCGTGAAGATGACTAAGTCGAATTGTGGAATTAGTTCCTCTAGTACGGAGTGATATAGTTTCAGCGTATCTTCTTTGACCTTCCAGTCTCTTCTTGCTTGGGACACTACTAGGTTTGAATCTCCAGTGACTTCTACCCTTCTTGCCCCTAGTTCCAAGGCTGCTTCCATTCCAGCGATGCAAGCTTCATACTCAGCTTGGTTGTTGGTGACTTCAAACCTTAGTTTGTACGACAAAGGGATATGAGAGTTGTTTGGGGAAACCAGCAATACCCCTATGCCGTATCCACTTTGGTTTGATGCTCTATCGAAGTATAGTTGCCAGGTGTCGTCTAGGAGACATAAGATGCCCTCGTCAGGGAACATGAAGTCCTCGGCTTCGGCTTCTGTTACAGGGTGATCTGCCAAGAATTCTGCCACAGGCCTTCCCTCTCACTGATTTCCTTGTCATGAATTTGAGGTCGAATTCTGCTAGAAGCAATAGCCACCTAGCTAGCTTTCCAATAAGTGCTGGCTTCTCGAAAAGATATTTGATTGGGTCTAAACGAGAAACTAACACTACCGGATGTGCTAATAGGTAGTGCCTCAGTTTCTTCGTGGCCTAAACTAGCCCCCAACAAGTCTTCTCCAGGAGAGTATACCTTGTTTCATAGTCCATCATCTTCTTGCTGAGGTAGTATATGGTGCACTCTACTTTGGTGTCGTTTTCTTGCGCTAGCATGCATCCCATGGATGTGTTTGTTACTGAAAGATATAGAATCAATGGCTTCCTAGGGATGGGTGGTGACAACACTTGTGGATTCTGAAGATATTCTTTGATTGCCTTGAACGATTGCTGACAGCCTTGGCTCTATTCAAAATCAGTACATTTCTTCAGAAGCTTGAAGAGAGGTTCGCAGGTGGCTGTGAGCTTAGAAATGAACCTGCTGATGAATTGCACTTTCCCTAGAAAGCTCCTTACCTCCTTTTCCCTCTTCGGTGGTAACATCGCCATGATAGCTTGTATTTTGGAAGGGTCTACCTCGATTCCTCTTTGAGTGATGAGAAATCCTAGCATTTTGCCAGCCGTCACCCTAAAAGTGCATTTTTGAGGATTGAGACGTAGCTTGTATTGCCTAATCCTTTCAAAGAACTTTTGAAGTGCTTTGTAGTGCCCCTCCCTTTCCTTTGATTTGACTATCATATCATCGACATACACTTCTACTTCCTTGTGCATCATGTCGTGTAGTAGTGTGGTTGCCATTCTTTGGTAAGTGGCTCCAGCATTTTTCAACCTGAATGGCATTACTCGGTAGCAGCAGGTTCCCCACGGTATAGTGAAGGTGGTCTTCTCTCTGTCTTCGGGAGACATCAAAATCTGATTATACCCAGAAAACCCATCCATGAAAGATAGCAATGCATGTCCTGCGGTGTTGTCCACGAGCTCGTCTATGTGTGGTAATGGAAAATCATCTTTTGGGCTGGTTTTGTTGAGATTTCGAAAATCTACACAGACCCTGATTCCTTCAGTTTTCTTTGGTACTGGGACGATGTTGGCTACCCACTGTAGATACTCAGTGACTATGAGAAAACCGGCGTTGATTTGCTTAGTGACATCCTCTTTTATTTTTGGGACCCAATCAGGGCGCATACGTCTTAACTTTTGTTTAACAAGTTTTGCATCAGAACGGAGATGAATTTTATGCTGGACAATTTCAGGGTCTATCACAGGCATGTCTTTGTAAGACCAAGCAAAAATATCTTTGTATTCTTTTAGCAAAAGGATTAATATTTCACTTTCTTGAGAAGATAGTGTTGCACCAATTTTAACGAATTTGGACTCGTTTTCAGAGTCTATGTTTGCTGTAATTATTTCCTCAGAAAAAAGGTTTAGCATGCCTTTCTTCTTCTCTTTCGATAAATTCTAGAATTTCTTTGGGAATTTCTTCCTCAAAATTTGGATTGTCGGAATCCGCACAGTTGATTATAGGCAAAGTGAAATACTTTAAAGTTTCCTTCTCATTGCTAACATTGTCAAAAGACATTTCAGAGTCAAACTCAAAATAGATGTTATTCTTCAGCACTTTGACCAGGTTTTCCTCACTAGATTCAATAGTTTGGA
Organism: Rhododendron molle; assembly: GCA_025413875.1. Taxonomy (NCBI): domain Eukaryota; kingdom Viridiplantae; phylum Streptophyta; class Magnoliopsida; order Ericales; family Ericaceae; genus Rhododendron; species Rhododendron molle. The sequence goes on along the minus strand of CM046389.1, from coordinate 20,807,417 downwards.
AAGACGAAGAGCTAGACTCGGATTGAGTTGATTCGGAGTCGGAATCAGAACTAAGATCAATATTGGCATTTTGGTATTTTAGAGTGTGTTCCACGGTCCAGTTGGGGTAAGCCCCTTTTTCAGCATCCACAATCAGCTTAGAGCAGTCTTTTTCATCACCAAGGTTGATCATCAGCACTTCGTTGTCACTTTGATTCGCACTTTCATCATTGTCACCCTGCAAGTCTTGGAGGGCCATTTGATTTGCCATTGCCGTCATTTCCTCTAGTTGAGCTTCGATTTCTGCTTCGTTGCTGTTGTCGACTGTTTGTGTGCCAACAAATCCCCACCAATTACCAAATATATCTTGATGGGACGGATCACCCTTATTTCATTGTTGGTGACCCTCTCATCAAAGAGTAGATTTAATGATATTTCGTCTAGTGGATCGTTGTCAACAGATTCCTCTTTCCTTACTTCTTCAGCTTCAGAGTTGTCGACCTCATCGATTGGCCAATAGTCATCAGTGGGTGCATAAAGGTCATAGAAGTAGATTGGTGTAGAGACTCGCGAATTATTATGTTTTTCTTTAATCGTTTAAATACGTGGAATATTGTATTTTGAGGTTGTATTGATGTTTGGAAGTGTTGATAGCAAGTGGGGTTTGATTCGGTGACCGTTGCAAAAATTTATTTTCTGCCCTGCTTGTACCGGTACAGCCTTTTCCCAGTACCGGTAAATGGTGTTCAGAAGTTGTGTTTTTTGACATTTTGAAGGTTCATGTACCGGTACAACCTTTTCCCAGTACCGGTATATACTGTGTTTTTCTACAATTTTCAGCATGCTCTTTGAACCTCTATAAATATCTCCCTTTACCATTTTTCACACCCAAATACCACGAAAACAGATCTAGAAACCCCCTTTCACCTACCCAACTCCAATCTCACTCAAATCTCTCAATTTCTACCTCAAATCATCAAGATTCAAAGGATTCCTACCTCAAATTCACATGATTCTTGCATTTGGGGAACAATGGGTACGCCTTGTGTTCTTGCTCACACTTTTCGACTCTCAATCACGTTTTTCTCTCTCTCCTCTCAACCACTTGTTGATCCTTGCTTGTTTATCTTGTTTTGGGGTTATATTTACCCTAGATCTTGTAGCAAAACTTGGGAGGAGCTTGTTCTTGGAAGATTAGGGCTTAATTCACTTGGTGGACTTAGGGTTTTGCTCAAAACCCATTGTGGTAGGGATTTCTTACTCTTGTTATGCGTTTATGTGATGTCTATGTACCTAGATCGTGCTTTGTTTCGTGCTTGAGGTTGGGTTTTGCGTTTCGGTCGACTCTGGAAATTTCAGCCCGTTTTTAGGTTTCAGCCCAACTTCAAACGGCCATAACTTCTTCGTTCGATGTCCGTTTCTTGCAAATTTTATGTCGATTCGAAGGTCTTGAAGTCAGCTGTCATTTGACACCGGAATCACCTTACAACTCTTAGCACACTGAAAGTTATGACCATTTGAGTAGAGATGTGTCAGTCCGCTAATGTCTATCGGCTATTCCCAAGTTGTTTTTTTTTGTTCCATGCTATGACTCCCTATATGATTAGAACATATTTAAGTCACTCTCAAGTACGATTGCTTGTGACCTAATGGCTCATTGTTCGATCGTGTCTCTTAGCATTCGTTAGTGTATAATATTAACGTCGTTGGTTGGAGAACATACCGTGAGGTTGATAGGAATAACGTGGACTTGAGCTAGGTATCGATGTACGATGGAGTGTGTTTAGAATTTTGTAATCCCTTGAGTGTTGATAAATGAAAGAATGTGAGATTGGGGAATGTTGTCTTTTGAATATGGATTGGTAAAGCATGTGTGTATGTGTGAGTTGATAATTTTGAATTTAGGGTCCTGCAACGCAAGGTGTGGAATTCCGGAGACTCTAGAGGGCCCGTTACGCAAGGTGTGGTAAGACGGAAACCCGGGTAGAAAGAGAGTTCGCTGACGCAAGGGATGGTAAGGCAGTTGAACGTCTCATGAAATGATGAATGTTGTAGTTGACGTCCAAAGTATATGTTGTTACTTGAACTGGTGACTATTGAAAAAGGGGATAGACGATTGATTTTATCGAAGTTTTGAAAATAAAGGAAATTGATTTTTTTTTTTTGAAAGAGGATTTTTATGAAAAATCCTCCGGTTATTCTTAAGAGAATCAACGGATCCGGTATTGGGGCACAAATCAACGGACTCCGGTATTCAAGCTCGAATCAACGGAGCTTGACCTATGATGGTCTTGAGTTTTCTCTAAATTGTTTTGGAAATCTAAAAGGAAAGTTTTAACCAATGAGGCTCCATGGTGGATGGTATGACAAGGGGAAGTGGTTTGAGGAATTGATTTGAAACGTTGTTAAATAGTTGAACTATTGTTGTTGTTTGTTTGATTGATATGGGTCTTAATGCTACTTCCAGTGACGTGTGGATGGTTAGGGTTATCTCTAAGATGTCCGGAATGCCAAAGTCTAAATTTGGCTGTTCAATTTGGTAACCCCTCTTGCATCTCATGTTCGCTTGTTGAGTCTCATTCTCGTTGGGTGCATATTTCATTGCATTTTCATATAACTTGAGTATAGATTTTCTCTACTGGGCTAGTGTAGCTCAACAAAATCCTTCTTTTCAGGTTCAAGTGCTGGGCAGTAGCTTGCATTGCATCGTGTGCTCAATGTGGAAGATATTTTCTTTGGAAGCTAGCTTCATTCTTTACCTAATCGTCTTGTAATGATCACCCTTTTATTAAAGATGGTTTTGTAAAAAAAAAAAAAACGTTCGAATTCCTTTTGACTAAACCGTTGTAAATTCAAGGAAAACTTGTTCGTACTTGTACGTAAGTTAATTTGGGCCGTGGTGCCATGGATGTAATTTTCTAAACTTGGGGACTTTGTTTGTAAATTAAGCAGGTGGAAAACTCTTTTGGGTATTATCTATGATATGCGAGAGGCTTTTATTAAAAATGATTTATTTATTTATGTTGAAAATCGAGGGCGTGACAAATTGGTATCATAGCGTTAGGTTTGAATACTTTAAGACTGTGGGGAGATTTTTAGTCTCATGGGTTCAAACGTCATTGCATATTTTAACAAAAAACATGTGTTTGCTTGCATGACCGACGTTTGTTCATAGATGTGGCTTTGCATTTATGTTTACTTTGTTAGGTGAATGCTAGTGACCCGTGTTGAGAAGAATGGGAGTTTGACTTGTATGTAGGGGGTGTAGCAGGGTTTGTTGTTATTGTTGTGGTTTTCGTTGGTAGACTTGCTATTGGATTCTATGTGATAAGATGCCTTTTAGTTGAGCTGGAAAGTTGTGAAGAATTGTGGTCGTTATGCGTAGTGGCAAGGTCGACACATGAGAGATGATATCCGTTAGTATGTAATAGAAGTGTTAGACAGTTAGTAAGAATTGTGAACTAAGTACTTGGTGTTTTATTTGGATTGTGCAGATTATTTGGTAAATTTTAAATACTTTAAGTAATATTTATGTGAAGTGAGGTGTGATAGAAACATAGTTTGTCTAGAAAGTGAGTGAAATGTATCATAGCCAGAGGATTGAACTAGTGAGCGATTTGGATGTGTTTGAAGGGATGATATTTTGTCATGGTAAAGATTGTGGTTTGTTGTCGTTATGGTATTCATTGAGGTGATGATTTTAAGTATAGGTAAGATGAGCTTAGTCTTTGTAGAGAGTTGTAAGTATCGGAGGTTGACTTAGAAAGAGGAGATTTATAGGTAGGGTGTCTAGATAAAGTATGTGTCTTCTGGACACCCAGGCGACTACCGATGAGATCCAGTTGGAAGAGGCGCTTGATTACCGCCCCTTCTAGATGGAAGTCTCGAAAAGTCAATTGGACACTAGGATTGTGTATAGGGGGCTAGATCTCTAGGCTTGAAAATAGAAATAGATGGCGATATATAAGAATCTTGTAAGAGGGACAACAAAACTTGAGGTGACCTATATCGATGTGACTTGAGCCGAGTGATTGGTGTAAGTGAATGGTGAGAGACTTATCTGAAGTAAGGGTGATACGAATGTGAATTGATGGGGCTGACAATGAGGCGAGGGGTAAATGGTGTCCTGAGTGGGAATGGTAGGAACCTTGAACGCTTATGTATGTGGAGGAATAGTATGTTGTAAATTGAAGGATTGGAGTGTAGAGATCATGTGTGGAGTGTAATCAAGTATGTAAGCTAGATTAATGACAGTATAGGACATGTCCAGGTGTGCCATTGAGATGATGAGTTTGTTTAAGAAAGATTAAGAGATAATAGTGATAGCAGAGATGGTGGTGGTAATGGAAGTCGTTGTTCTTGAGGTTGAGTATAGAAGTGGCGAATACCTATGAGGGATATTGAGATTGACATGATTACTTGGTTGAGGAAAAATCGAGAGCTATGAGGTGTGTGGTGAGCGGAACCGTTAGAGATCATTGGTGCGAGTGAGATTAATCCTTAAGTAACGAAGTAGTCGGAGTCTTAGAATATAACGAGAAGTATGGATATGTTGTTAAGTTGTAATGTTGTTGGAATAGAGGAATAATTAGAATTGATAATACGTGTATCGGTGATGTGCTGTTTGAGATTATAAATTTGGAAATTTTGTGATTTGCTTTGACTAAATGAATGGAAATGCTTGAGATCGGTAAAGTGAATAGACGTTGTGTGAGGCATCACGTGATTGGAAAGAATGAGATGACTGTTGGGCTTTTTAAAACCATGAATTGTGAAGTGTTGGATACTTGGTGAGTCCGTTGGACACTCTGTGGGTCCGTTGGATATGGGGTGAGTCTATTAATGCGTGAATATGATTGGTGTCGTGTAAGCTATTAAATGGTATGGTTGGTTTGTTGGGATATTTCGTGTATGAAATTCGTTGCTAATTAGCTTAAACCTACATGTTTGACTTGTTATGTAGCCCCAATGTGTGAAGTTTGCTTGTAGTATACAATGTAGAGTAAACAATGAAGCGTACATGGGTATTTGCAATGAGAATTTATTTTTGTGCAGTTGGAATCTGATGTATGTCTTTTCTTGAGTAGCGACAGTATTATGCGGGAAATTAAGTTTAAAAAAAAAGTGGTGGATTTGAGAGTTATGGGAATGGTTCTGATATTGAGTCGCGTTGAGTAGGTAGGAGGGACACATTATCATAGGAGTGAATTTGGATTTCTTGAACACGAGTTAGTAGTGATTCTAAGTGGGATGAGAGATGTGGAAAAGCATTAGAATTTTTGCTGTATTTGAATGTTAGATGGACGAAAAGATGTTTGAGGTCTGTATAGAGTTCATAGGGGAGAGTTATGTGGGTAGATGGAGGGGTGAGTTGGAAATCGTGATTAGCGGTTTGCCTTATGTGTGTTTGGTGTCGGTGTCTATCCATAGTATTATCAACAGAGTTGGATCGATTGTGGGACGTGTTGCTTTTGGAGTTGAAAGGGATATCAATAGCTTTAAGACGTAAGAAGTTCAATTGTAGAGAATTAGTGTTAAAAAAAAAAAACTGAGCAGAGGGTGATGGCCACTATGAGGTCTAATCATTGGATTTTGGGTTTCTTGATTTTATTACCGTAGAGATTGTTCAAGGTTTTCTAGATTGACAGTTGACATTGATTAGGAAAAAGAGAACGTGGAATTCAAAGTTTTGGGAAACGAGGGGATATCAGTCGTTGGATCTTGGAGCGAGTATTAGAATTTGAGTGTCTGTGAAGGTTGAGATTTCAAGAGAGCGATTAAAGGTTGGTGTGGTTCTTGGGGAGAAACTGAAGTGCATCCTAGGTATACGAGATTGATTGTTGAGTGGTAGGAGTATACTGTTAGATTGTAGAAATGTGGCATAGTGTTATGTATTATGATGGATGAACTTAGTTGGCTTGAGTTATAAATTTCGAGACGAAATTTTCTTAAGGAGGATAGAATGTAGAGACTCGCGAATTATTATGTTTTTCTTTAATCGTTTAAATACGTGGAATATTGTATTTTGAGGTTGTATTGATATTTGGAAGTGTTGGTAGCAAGTGGGGTTTGATCCGGTGACCGTTGCAAAAATTCATTTTCTGCCCTGCTTGTACTGGTACAGCCTTTTCCCAGTACCGGTACATGGTGTTCAGAAGTTGTGTTTTTTGACATTTTGAAGGTTCATGTACCGGTACAGCCTTTTCCCAGTACCGGTACATACTGTGTTTTTCTGCAATTTTCAGCATGTTTTTTGGACCTCTATAAATATCTCCCTTTACCATTTTTCACACCCAAATACCACGAAAATAGATCTAGAAACCCCATTTCACCTACCCAACTCCAATCTCACTCAAATCTCTCAATTTCTACCTCAAATCATCAAGATTCAAAGGATTCCTACCTCAAATTCACATGATTCTTGCATTTGGTGAGCAATGGGTAAGTCTTGTGTTCTTGCTCACACTCTCGACTCTCAATCACATTTTTCTCTCTCTCCTCTCAATCACTTGTTGGTCCTTGCTTGTTTATCTTGTTTTTGGGTTATATTACCCTAGATCTTGTAGCAAAACTTGGGAGGAGCTTGTTCTTGGAAGATTAGGGCTTAATCCACTTGGTGGACTTAGGGTTTTGGTCAAAACCCATTGTGGTAGGGATTTCTTACTCTTGTTATGCGTTTATGTGATATCTATGTACCTAGATCGTGCTTTGTTTCGTGCTTGAGGTTGGGTTTTGCGTTTCGGTCGAATCTGGAAATTTCAGCCCGTTTTTGGGTTTCAACTCAACTTCGAACGGCCATAACTTCTTCGTTCGATGTCCGTTTCTTGCAAATTTTATGTCGATTCGAAGGTCTTGAAGTCAGCAGTCATTTGACACTGGAATCACCTTAGAACTCTTAGTACACTGAAAGTTATGACCATTTGAGTAGAGATGTGTCAGTCCGCTAATGTCTGTTGGCTATTCCCAAGTTGTTTTTTTTTTTTTGTTCCATGCTATGACTCCCTATATGATTAGAACATATTTAAGTCACTCTCGAGTACGATTGCTTGTGACCTAATGGCTCGTTGTTCGATTGTGTCTCTTAGCATTCGTTAGTGTATATTATTAACGTCGTTGGTTGGAGAACATATCGTGAGGTTGATAGGAATAGCGTGGACTTGAGCTAGGTATCGATGTACGATGGAGTGTGTTTAGAAATTTGTAATCCCTTGAGTGTTGATAAATGAAAGAATGTGAGATGGGGGAATGTTGTCTTTTAAATATGGATTGATAATGCATGTGTGTATGTGTGAGTTGATAATTTTGAATTTAGGGTCCTGCAACGCAAGGTGTGGAAATGCGGAGATTCTAGAGAGCTCGTTACGCAAGGTGTGGTAAGACGGAAACCCGGGTAGAAAGAGAGTTCGCTGACGCAAGAGGTGGTAAGGCAGTTGAACGTCTCATGAAATGATGAATGTTGTAGTTGACGTCCAAAGTGTATGTTATTACTTGAAATGGTGACTATTGAAAAAGGGGATAGACGATTGATTTTATCGAAGTTTTGAAAATAAAGGAAATTGATTTTTTTTTTTGAAAAAGGATTTTTATGAAAAATCCTCCGGCTATTCTTAAGAGAATCTACGGATCCGGTATTTGGGCACAAATAACCGGACTCCGGTATTCAAGCTCGAATCAACGGAGCTTGACCTATGATGGTCTTGAGTTTTCTCTAAATTGTTTTGGAAATCTAGAAGGAAAGTTTTATGAAATGAGGCTCCATGGTGGATGGTATGACAAGGGGAAGTGGTTTGTGGATTTCATTTGAAACGTTGTTATGGTTGAACTATTGTTGTTGTTTGTTCGATTGATATGGGTCTTAATGCTACTTCCAGTTGACGTGTGGATGGTTAGGGTTATCTCTAAGATGTCCGGAATCCCGAAGTCTAAATTTGGCTGTTCAATTTGGTAACCCCTCTTGCATCTCATGTTCGTTTGTTGAGTCTCATTTCCGGTAGGTGCATATTTCATTGCATTTTCATATAACTTGAGTATAGATTTTCTCTACTGGGCTAGTGTAGCTCAACAAAATCCTTCTTTTCAGGTTCAAGTACTGGGTAGTAGCTTGCATTGCATCGTGTGCTCAATGTGGAAGATATTTTCTTTGGAAGCTAGCTTCATTCTTTACCTAATCGTCTTGTAATGATCACCCTTTTATTAAAGACGGTTTTGTAAAAAAAAAAAAAAAGTTTGAATTCCTTTTGACTAAACCGTTGTAAATTCAAGGAAAACTTGTTCGTACTTGTACGTAAGTTAATTTGGGCCGTGGTGCCATGGATGTAATTATCTAAACTTGGGGACTTTGTTTGTAAATTAAACAGGTGGAAGACTCTTTTGGGTATTATCTATGATATACGAGAGACTTTTATTAAAAATAATTTATTTATTTATGTTAAAAATCGAGGGCGTGACAATTGGGACCCTATCAAATTCTTCTATCTCTTCTTCATAGACTGTTCTTGCGAACATGACATGGTTGTCTTCAATGATAGTTACCACAAGCCTTAGTTGTTCTATCGGAGTGATGTATTTGGCGGGATCGAAATTCTTGACTGCAGAGTGGGGCGGACCAGACCGCTTGGTGACAATTTGAAAGTGCGAATTGAACATGAACAGCGATGCGACCATTTTTCCTGAAAAGTTTTTGCTTTAGTTAGATTAGTTAATAAGCTTACCCACTTCCATTTGGTTTAAAAAGGCCCCTAAGACTTTAACCTACAAAAGAAGATTTTACAACATACATATGTACAATGGGTGTGAGGAAGAACTTGGAAACAAAATGCAGGAAATTTCCTTAACCTGCGGGTTCCTGTCTTAGTTTGATAGGTTCTATGGCTTTCTAACACATGTAAGGTTTTGGTAGTCTCAGGGTGCTCCATTGTCAAAGGGCACCAGTCCATTATAGGTGGTGATTGGATGATTTCCTTTTTGATATACCAATAGGTGCAAGTGACTGTGGAGTTTGCTGGAACCCCTAACATAGCCCGTGTCATGCCGGGGTATTAGGCGAATTCAACAAGGCTTGCCAGTTCGATGCATATGATAAATGAATTAAATAAGGCATGTATTAGTTTTATGTTGAATTTTCTGGTTATGGCTCTCATGTCCCCAGCAGAGTCGCCAGAAAACTGTAGACACCTCCTAGGAGCGAGGCATCACCATACAGATTGATCGTTTGTTCGCTTGTTTGGTTGCTTGCTTCATAAACCAAGATCGTGGATATTCCCATGGCTAGAAATATCGCCACACGATAGCGGTTATCATCAAAACAGAGTCGCTACTCAGTTTATTAAAACTAGGAAAATAGATAGAGATTCTGGGTACGAGAGCCAAAGGTACAATAAGGGGAAGGTATTAGGCATCCCTATCTGCCTAGCCGTGAGGCTAGCCCATAATCATTCAACATAAGACATATAAATGCTTCATTTAATCCTAAACAAGTTGTCTATTTTCATGCCTTTAAACAGTAAATAAGGTGAGGCAAGACGATAAGTAAATCATGCATCAGAAAATAATAAAATAAAGCTGTCCCAGGAAATCGATTACTCGGCCGGTGAATGGATGTCACGGCCGAGTAATCCCACTGGTTTGATGTATCGACCGAGGGATCGAAGCCCTGGCTGATGTTCTTCCTCACACCAGACAGAAAAGTTAGCAGATAATCAGACGCTACGATTAGGCGTAAAAAACAGTACATAAATTGAACCGGAGGCCCCAGGGCCTCACCACGTTGATCCCTCAGTAGCTTGATTGCTTCGGATTTGATCGGGATTGACTGATTGCTTCTTGAAAAACCCTAAGTTTAGGGTTTGAGACTTCGGGGTTTGATCGTCGGATTGATGGCTGCCTTCGGGAGGTTAGAGCTTTTGTAGAGAGGGTTTGAGAGTATGATTCTGCAGAGTATCGTGGCAAGAGAGGGTGTATAATGATATGAATTTTGTGTGTATATTTTCGGAGTCCAAAGGCCCCTTTATATAGGCAATTGGTGACTCACTCCGTCTAATTAAAACGCACGATTGCAATTGCAAATGCAATGCAATACAAACTTTTCATTGTGATCTCTGAACGTGGCCCGAACGCATCGGAGAGGTAGTGTAATTGGATCAAACAATCGACAAAACGTTCCAGAGTCTGGAAAATAGATGATCTGACGGCCGTTGAAAGGATCTAGCGGCCGAGGAAAGGATGTTGCGGCCGAAGGATGGATCTTGCGGCTGTGGGATTGATCTCTCAGGGAGATTTTCAAGCAACAGGTTGCTCGGGTGAGGAAATGATGTTAAGGCTGTGAGATCAATGTTACGGCCGACAGATGGATTCTCCTAGGATTCTGTATTTCTGTCTGAAAGGCTATATGGCTCTGGATTGGGTCCTCTAAGTGGTTCAAAGTTCTTACCAAAAGTCCTAAGGTTCTTAAGAAGTTAATTTGCAATCACTGTATCCATTTCATCATCGGGATAGTCCCCAAGGTGGGACCTGAAATAATCGTTAAACCAAATTAGGGTGTCTACAGATCCGAGTAATATGGCAAGGACTCATTGAACGTGACATCAGCACAGACAAAATGACGACGTAAAGTAGGAGTGTAACATCGATACCCTTTCTGGGTGTGAAAGTATCCCAGAAAATACACTGAAAAGACTGAGGATCAAGTTTACTTCTATCAGGGTCAAGAGCATGGACATAACAGGTACACCCAAAAACTCGAGGGGCTAATGAATAGAGAGGTCGATCGGGAAATAAGATCGTATGGAGAACCTGACCACCTAGAACCGTAGAGGGCATGCGATTGACTAAGTAACATGCAATGAGGACAACATCACTCCAATATGACTTAGGAACTTGCATTTGAAATAATAAGGCACGCATAACCTCAGAAAAGTGCCAAATCTTGCGCTCAGCAACTCCATTTTGTTGTGGAGTCCGAGAACATGATGATTGGTGAATAATGCCATGATCAGCAAAAAATTGAGACAGTGTACTATGAAAATATTCACGGGTATTATCTGAACGAAATATCTTAATGTAGGTATCAAACTAATTCTTAATCTCCATGTTAAAGGATTTAAAAACAGATTTCAATTCAAATCGCTCTTTCATTAGATAAAGATATGTGATACGAGAAAAATCATCCACAAAGATTACATAATACTAAAAACCAAAAATACTGGGCACATGAATAGGCCCCCAAATGTCTGAATGAACTAACTGAAAAGGATGTGATGCACGACGCTCAACCCTAGGATAAAAACTGACTCGACGATGTTTACTAAACTCACAGACTTCACAAACCAACTTATAAATGGAACAACACAAGGGCATAAGATGCTTCAAACTCTGAAGAGAGGGATGACCAAGATGACAGTGTTGTTGATATGGAGACTCTGATGTCCAAAGCGCAACGGGTTGAGACACTGTCAACTAATATAGGCCACCTCACTCAATGCCCCCATTAATCTTCCTCCCCGTCGTGAGATCCTGAAAAATACAGCCATGAGGAAGAAATATAATGGAACAATTTAAAGATTTTGTAAGACGGCTCACAGACATAAGATTAAATGGGAAACGAGGAACATGTAATACAAATGTTAATGTAAGAGAGGAAGAGATATGAACTGAACCCAAACCAATAACAACAGTGGTAGGTCCATCAGCTAAGGTAACATGAGATGCTCTATTAACTGGCTTTCGATCACAAAGGAAAGCAGGTGTACCAGTCATATGATTTGTGGCTCCTGAGTCAATAACCCAAGGAGAGAAAGAAGAGCACAAGCAATAGATGGACCGGTCTGGGCAAGCGTAGCAGTGGAAGATCCTGTTGTAGTCTGAAATGACAATAAGCGCTGGTACTCATCAGCTGAAACAACCACACTATCAGCAGAAGCCTCAAAGACAGGCCTGATAGTGGCCTGATGAGCCTGAGGGAAGCCATACAACTCATAACATGTGTCCACCCAATGATTGGTCCCCCCACAGTAAGTACACAACCGAGCACCACGGCCACGACCGCGGCTTCTCCCTGTCATGCGGCTTGTCACGCCCTCGATTTTAAACATAAATATACATATCATTTCGATATAAGATCCTTGCATAAAATAGATGATACCCAAAATGAGTTTCCCACCTGCTTAATTACAAACGAATTTCTAAAGTCTACATCAATTACATGTTTGGCACCATGGCCCAAATTAAGCTAACTACAACTACAAGGGAGTTTTGAATATTACAAACTTTAGTCAAAAGATCAAACGAATTAAATTAGTTACAATACCATCTCTATCAAAAAGAAAATAGACTAATACAAAGATGGTTGAGTAACTAGATCTTGTTAGCTTCCAAAAATCCTCGTTCCAAATACACCATGTCACACAACCTATTGCCCTGCGTTCGAACCTGAAAAGAAGGATTTTGTTGAGCTACTAGAGCCCAGTAGGAAATTCTCTACAAAATCTACATGCAATGAGACGATAAACATGGATACGGCGAATCAATTTAGGTAACAAATTCAAACGATGCACATCAACGCCCTTGGCAAGTATCATAGCAATACACACATATAGCCACACACATACTCACAGCTCCTCCAACCAATTTCCACCCCTTGCGATTTAGTGTTACCACCCCTTGCGTCACAATATACTCCACCCTTTGCGATTTTGTGTTACCACCCCTTGCGTCACAATAAACTCCACTTTTCACTTCATACCGACAATCACACTATCGTCACAATCAACACCATAATCTCATTCTACACACATCGACACAATCTACCACATCTCAAATGGCCAAAGGACCATAGCATTCAAGACTACGAATTCCATATTCGAGAAATACACGATCCACAAGTCACAAAGCATTCCATTCGACCATTTACGACAAATAAACACTCGTATTCATGCATAATCACCACAAGACATGTAAAAGAAGAGAGAAATCCCTACCAAGATGGGTTTTGAGCAAAACCCTAAGTCTAACAAGTGGATTGAACTTGAATCCTCCAAAAAACAAGCCTCACCCGAGCTTGGATGCAAGATCTAGAGTAAATAAAGTCCAAAAACATGAATAATGAGCCAAGATCAACCAATAATCGAGAGGAGAGAGAGAAAAAACGTGGGTAGGCCTCCAAGTGTGAGGACAAGAACATAAAACTCACCCTTGGGTCACCAAATGCAAGAATCTTGTGAATTTGAGGAAGAAAACCTTTGGATCTTGGAGATTCGAGCTTGAAATCGAGAGTTTTGGATGAGATTGGAGTGGGGTGGGTGAGAGAAGGTTTTGAGATCTGGTTTCGTGGCCTTTGGGTGTGAGAAATGACATAAAATGGTATTTATAGTGTCCCAAAAAGCGTGCTGAAAAAAGTGCAGAAAACACAACATGAACCGGTACGGGGAAAAAGCTGTACCGGTACATGAACCTTCAAAATGCCAAAACACAACTTCTGAACACCATTTACCGGTACTGGGAAAAGGCTGTACCGGTACAAGTTGGGCAGAAAATAAATTTTTTTGCAACGGTCACCGAATCAAACTCCACTTGCTACCAACATTACCAAACATCATTACAACCTCAAACTAACATTTTACCATCCTCCGAGAGTCCAATACACACCAAAATACGTATCTCCGTACACCCCACAACATATGAGCGACTTTACTAACAATACAACTACTTTACGAAATAAACGATTTCCGAAATTTAATAAATTCACAAGTCTTCACATTCTATCCTCCTTAAAGAAATTTCGTCCCGAAATTTCCAATTCAAGTCAAACATACTCATGCATCAAGTAATCATGCTTATACCGCAACACATGTCATGAAACAATCAAATTAACATTCACAAAATCGGGATTCGAAACTTACATTGATTCAACTTGAAAATAGATGTGGATACTGCTCTCTAACCTCGTCCTCCCTTCCCCACGTCGACTCTTCCTTTCCGAGGAGACTCCAAAGAACTCGCACTAACGGAATGGTCTTTCCCCTCAACACTTGGTCACGCGAATCTAGGATACGTATCGGCTCCTCCCCATAGGACGCATCGGCCTCCAACTCTAATTCGGACCACTCTAAGACATGCGACGGATTAGGCTCGTACTTTCGTAACATCGATACGTGAAATACGTCATGAACTCCCGATAACCTCGGTGGTAAGGCCAATCGATACGCGACTTCCCCAATCTTCTCGATAATGTCAAACGGTCCAATGAAACGTGGCGAAAGCTTCCCCTTTTGACCAAAACGAGACAATCCCCGACGCGGTGACACCTTAAGGAAGACATGGTCCCCCACTTCAAATGATAACGGTCGGCGACGACGATCGGCGTAACTCTTTTGCCTACTTTGCGCGGTTAACAATCGTTGACGAATCACTTTGACTTGCTCGGTGGTTCTCCTTTGCGCTTCAAGAAGACGTTGGTGAATCGTTCTCATGCTCTCGGAGGTTTCTTTGATCAAATCCGGCCCTACTAACGTAGCCTCGCCCAACTCGGTCCAACAAACAGGTGATCGACACGGTCTCCCATACAAAGCTTCATATGGTGCCATTTCGATACTAGATTGGTAACTATTGTTGTACGCAAACTCGACCAACGGTAGGTGATCCTCCCAATTCCCCCGGAAATCCATAACGCAAGCCCAAAGCATATCTTCTAAAATTTGGATCGTTCTCTCGGATTGCCCGTCCGTTTGAGGATGATACGCTGTGCTAAATAATAAGTTGGTGCCAAGAGCGGCCTGCAAACTTTGCCAAAAACGCGCGGTAAATCTCGGATCTCGATCGGACACGATCGAAACAGGAATCCCATGAAGACGGATAATTTCACGGATATATAAACGACTAAGCGTATCAATCGAATCTGAAATCTGAATAGGTAAGAAATGCGCTGACTTGGTCAATCGATCAACTATCACCCAAATGGCATCATGCCCCCTCGGCGATCTCGGTAACCCGGTAACGAAATCCATAGTCACGTTCTCCCACTTCCACTCGGCCACTGGTAATGGTTGTAACTCCCCCGCGGGTCGTTGATGCTCGGTTTTGACTTGTTGACACGTAAGACATTTGGATACAAAAACGACGACGTCTCTCTTCATTCCCGGCCACCAAAACTGTCTACGCAAGTCATGATACATTTTCGTTCCTCCCGGATGCACGGCTAACGGTGAATGGTGAAATTCTCTCAAAATTTCCTCCCGACACGAAATGGGTACGAACAATTTTCCTTGGTATCGCAAGCCTTGATCGGTATGCATCATCCACCCCTCTCGAGCATTTCCGCTAAGGAACTTAGAGCGAAATTCTCCCGCTTCTTCATCTTGCTGTTGGGCCTCAACTACTCGAGTCGACAATGTTGATTGAACGGTTAGGTTGCATAAAGTGACTCCCTCTCGAACTTCCTCGAAATGCAATGCGTACGAACCCAAGTCATTCATCGTTTTCCAATCGTGGATAGCTAAATCGCGAGGTGCGTCGATTTTCTACTCAAAGCGTCCGCTACAACGTTCGCCTTTCCCGGGTGGTATTGCAACTCAAAATCGTAGTCTTCTAGGTGTTCCATCCAACGGCGTTGACGTAGATTAAGTTCTTTTTGAGAAAATAGGTACTTAAGACTCTTATGATCGGAAAATACTTCGAATCTCTCACCGTATAAATAATGACGCCAACTCTTCAAAGCAAAAACAACGGCCGCAAGCTCTAAGTCATGGGTAGGGTAATTCCGCTCATGAGTTTTTTAGTTGCCGTGATCCATACGCCACTACTCGTCCCAATTGCATCAACACGCACCCTAACCCCTCTTTTGAAGCATCACAATATACCGAATAGCCAACTCCCCGCTCGGGCACGACCAAAACCGGCGCGGTTGTCAACCTTTTCTTCAATTCCTCAAAAGCCTTCTCACACGCATCATTCCAAACAAAACGGGTTCCTTTACGGGTTAATTTAGTCATTGGAGCTGCTAAACGAGAGAAGTCAAGGACAAAACGACGGTAGTATCTAGCCAAGCCCAAGAAACTACGAATCTCGAATACACTCTTCGGTTGTTGCCAATTCATTATGGACTCTATCTTCCCCGGATCAACGGACACCCCATCCTTCGATACAACGTGACCCAAAAACTTGACTTCGGACAACCAAAATTCACACTTACTCAATTTGGCATACAAGCGGTGCTCTCTCAAGAGTTCCAGTACGATAGAAAGGTGAGTTTGGTGCCCGTCCTCCGAAGGTGAGTAGATAAGGATATCGTCCACAAAAACGACCACAAAGCGATCAAGATAGGCACGAAAGATATGGTTCATTAGAACCATGAAAGTTGCCGGTGCGTTCGTCAATCCAAAAGGCATAACAATAAACTCGTAGTGACCATAACGAGTACGAAAAGCGGTTTTAGGAATGTCTTCCCTCCGAACTCTCAACTGGTGGTAACCGGACCTCAAGTCAATCTTAGAAAACACGTTGCACCTCGAAGTTGGTCAAATAAATTGTCGATTCTAGGCATAGGGTACTTATTCTTAATGGTGACACGATTCAACTTACGATAATCGATACACAAGCGGAGCGACCCATTTTCTTCTGAGCCAAAAAGGCCGGTGCTCCCCACGGTGACGTACTCAGACGGATAAACCCCAAACCCTCCAATTCTTGCAATTGCGTCTTCAATTCTCTCAACTCGGCGGGCGTGAAACGATAAGGAGGTACGGAAATGGAGGCGGTACCGGGAAGTAAATCGATAGTGAATTCGATTTCTCTCTCGGGTGGTAAACCGGGTAACTCCTGTGGGAACACGTCCGGAAAATCACAAACGACAAGGGGTAACTCCCCACGTGCGGACACATCCTCATCTAAGGCCAAACTTGCTAACAAGGCATACATCGACTCTTGCTCCCGAGACCCACACAAACACGGCTCTAACGGTTCTCGACGCTCCCCAAAGAACTCAAAACAAGGACCCTCAGGCGGACAGATACGGACCCGACGCTTGAAACAATCAATGGTTGCGTGAAACGTAGACAACCAATCCATTCCCAATATGAGATCGAAACTCAACATATTCAGCACAATGAAGTCAAAGGTAAAACGACGATCTCGAATGATAAGTTCACAATCCCGGCATATACGATCTAACGACGACCTACCTCCTATAGGTGTCTCAACGAACAACGGAGGACTAATTTTCTCAATTTCCAATTCCAATGCACAAGCAAGAGATGCAGCAATGAAAGAATGCGATGCTCCAGAATCAAATAACACTCTAACAAAAGAGTTAAACAATAGAAATGTACCCCTCACAACCGAAGTCTCTGGGGTCTGAGAAGTAACAGGAGGTGGTGGCGGAATAGCAGAAGTGATAGCAAAGGCTCTACCCTGAGTCATCTGACCCTGAACATGTCCACCCCGCTGACCAGAACCCTGAGTAGGTGTCGAAGAACTCGCTCCTCTCTCAGCCTGAGATCCCTGAGCTGATGTGGTCTGGCGGAAGTGAGACTGCTGCTGCCTCTGAGTACCCCGGAATGATTGCCGACCAGAATTTTGACCACCCCTCGGTTGCTGTACCGAACCAGACTCACTTCGAGTCCCTTCCCCAAGCGGACAATTCCGAGCAAAGTGACCGGTCTTCCCACAAGTAAAGCACGTGCCCAAAAGCCGTGGGCACTGAGCCCGAATGTGTCCCGCTTGACCACACTCGTGACACACAACCAGAGGCCTATTAGAAACTCCCCGAGTCCCAAATGACGAAGAAGATGGAGGTCTAAAGTTTGACGGACCCTGCGACGCCGAAAATTGATCTCGTTGCCTCTTCCTCCCCTGACTACCAAAACTCCCCGAAGAAGAGCTCAAACCCCCAACCGGTTGCCTTGGTTCCCAAGCCTTAGGATTTCTCGGTGCCTCCCTAGGAGACTCAATACTCCTCGCACATTCTACAACCTCGGAAAACTTCCCCTTGCGTTGTGCCATTACGTATTTCTTCACGGTGTCGTGCAAACCCCTTTCAAACCGCCTACTTTTCCTTTCTTCCGTTGCCACTAATTCCGGCGCAAAACGAGATAGAGATTGGAACTTCAAAGCGTATTCCGACACGGTCATATTCCCTTGTTCTAACCTTTCGAACTCATCCCTCAATTGATCACGGCTAGTCTCCGGAAAGTATTGCTCCTCGAAGAGCACTTCAAACTCGGCCCACGTTAAGTTCTCCACATCTGGCTCATTTACTTGAGCCGCGGTCCTCGCCGCCCTCCTCGCATCCTTTCTTGATTCTAGGACCGACTCCCACCACTCATTAGCTTCCCCGGTAAGTTGGACGGCCACAATGTTGACTCGCAAGTCATCCTCCGTAATCCCAAGAGCCCTAAATAGCTTTCGAATCTGAGCTAGCCAATGATCGGCTACAAGAGGGTCACTGCTCGACCCATCGAATGTCGGTGGATTTCTACGGCTGAATTCCCTCATAGCCGACAAAGCACGGCTTTCAACACCTTCCCTTGGCGCGGGGTTTAAAAGGTTAGCGGCCGCAAGAGCCGCAACGAAGTCCCTAGCAAAAGGATTTTGAATAACCGGTGCCTCCTCTCCCCAACCATGACCGGCTCCCTCTCTTGAATTCCCACTCGGATTTTCCCCATGCTGACTAACCTCATCCTCAATTGGTACCCTTCGGCCATGACCACGGCCGCGACCACGACCACGGCCACGACCACCCCGACTCTCAGCCTCACCTGCTCTAGCACGCGTTCTCGGAGGCATCTAGCTACAAGTTATAAGAGAGAGAAACTTATCAACGATAACATTATTTAATGAGGTCTTAAGCCCCTAATCATCCCAACACGAGCCAAAGCAACTCAACACCACCATATCATATTAAAATGTAAGGCCACGTAAGCCAAGTGACGGTCAAAGCCTATAAGCACACATATGTCATGCAAATGGCGTGACTTTTGAACCCATGAGACTAAAAGTCTCCCCACGGTCTCAAAGTATTCAAACCTAGTTGCTCTGATACCAATTTGTCACGCCCTCGATTTTAAACATAAATATACATATCATTTCGATATAAGATCCTCGCATAAAATAGATGATACCCAAAATGAGTTTCCCACCTGCTTAATTACAAACGAATTTCTAAAGTCTACATCAATTACATGTTTGGCACCACGGCCCAAATTAAGCTAACTACAACTACAAGGGAGTTTTGAATATTACAAACTTTAGTCAAAAGATCAAACGAATTAAATTAGTTACAATACCATCTCTATCAAAAAGAAAATAGACTAATACAAAGATGGTTGAGTAACTAGATCTTGTTAGCTTCCAAAAATCCTCGTTCCAAATACACCATGTCACACAACCTATTGCCCTGCGTTCGAACCTGAAAAGAAGGATTTTGTTGAGCTACTAGAGCCCAGTAGGAAATTCTCTACAAAATCTACATGCAATGAGACGATAAACATGGATACGGCGAATCAATTTAGGTAACAAATTCAAACGATGCACATCAACGCCCTTGGCAAGTATCATAGCAATACACACATATAGCCACACACATACTCACAGCTCCTCCAACCAATTTCCACCCCTTGCGATTTAGTGTTACCACCCCTTGCGTCACAATATACTCCACCCTTTGCGATTTTGTGTTACCACCCCTTGCGTCACAATAAACTCCACTTTTCACTTCATACCGACAATCACACTATCGTCACAATCAACACCATAATCTCATTCTACACACATCGACACAATCTACCACATCTCAAATGGCCAAAGGACCATAGCATTCAAGACTACGAATTCCATATTCGAGAAATACACGATCCACAAGTCACAAAGCATTCCATTCGACCATTTACGACAAATAAACACTCGTATTCATGCATAATCACCACAAGACATGTAAAAGAAGAGAGAAATCCCTACCAAGATGGGTTTTGAGCAAAACCCTAAGTCTAACAAGTGGATTGAACTTGAATCCTCCAAAAAACAAGCCTCACCCGAGCTTGGATGCAAGATCTAGAGTAAATAAAGTCCAAAAACGTGAATAATGAGCCAAGATCAACCAATAATCGAGAGGAGAGAGAGAAAAAACGTGGGTAGGCCTCCAAGTGTGAGGACAAGAACATAAAACTCACCCTTGGGTCACCAAATGCAAGAATCTTGTGAATTTGAGGAAGAAAACCTTTGGATCTTGGAGATTCGAGCTTGAAATCGAGAGTTTTGGATGAGATTGGAGTGGGGTGGGTGAGAGAAGGTTTTGAGATCTGGTTTCGTGGCCTTTGGGTGTGAGAAATGACATAAAAGGGTATTTATAGTGTCCCAAAAAGCGTGCTGAAAAAGTGCAGAAAACACAACATGAACCGGTACGGGGAAAAAGCTGTACCGGTACATAAACCTTCAAAATGCCAAAACACAACTTCTGAACACCATTTACCGGTACGGGGAAAAAGCTGTACCGGTTCAAGTTGGGCAGAAAATAAATTTTTTTGCAACGGTCACCGAATCAAACCCCACTTGCTACCAACATTACCAAACATCATTACAACCTCAAACTAACATTTTACCATCCTCCGAGAGTCCAATACACACCAGAATACGTATCTCCGTACACCCCACAACATATGAGCGACTTTACTAACAATACAACTACTTTACGAAATAAACGATTTCCGAAATTTAATAAATTCACAAGTCTTCACACGGCCACCACGACTAAATGTATGATCACCTCGACCTCCAATAACTGTGTCTGTACGGCCACTAGAACCACGACCATTCATCCCAAAATCACGACCATGACCTCGAAACCCAGAATCACGGCCGTGACCACGACCACGGTTGACTGAGAACACAAAGCTATCAGAAACAGCGGAAGTCAAAGCAGAACGGTTAAGAGCCGATGTACCAGAAATAAACGATGACTGCCAGAGAAGACTGAATACCTCACTGAGAGGAGGTAAGTCACGATCCCCTAAAATCTGATTATCCATAGGTTTGAAAGTGGATGATGCACCAGATAAGAAACGAGTAACCCTCATGCGCTCATGCTGGCGCTGTATAACCTGAATATCAGCAGAAAGTGGCTCACAGATATCCAACTCATTACAAATACGCCGGAACTTAGCATAATAATCCTCAAAAGAATCATCACCCTGAGATATATTAAAGAAAGACTGATGAAGATCATACCTACGACGAAGATTGTCGACACCTAAATACAACTCTTTTGCCTATGTGCACACCTCTCTAGCTGTATCACAAAACATTAGCGTACTAGTAACCTATTCCGTCATACTATTCCATAACTCTAAACGAATATGAGCATCAACAAGTTTCCAGGCCCCATATGTGGGTGCATCTGCAGCAGGGGGCTCATCAATCAAATAAGAGTCCTTGGATTGACCCATATAATAAACCTCAATAGCTTTAGCGCAAAGAACATTATTGCCCCCATTTAATGGTGTGGAGGTAATAGAGTGCCTCTCGCGAGACCGAGAGCCACTAAAAAGACTACCAACACTAGTAGAACTAGAACCAGAAGTAGTACCAACAATAGTAGAGAGATGGCCCGATTGAGTACTAGAACCTATTTTCTCCTCGGACATTTTCAAAAACACATAAGGAGTAGAAACCAATAATCACCAACTAATCAACGATGATTAATTACCAACCACCAACATCAACAAAATTCATAAACCAACTGATGAAACTTCTTCCACCGACTACAATAACTACCAATAGCCATAAATCTTTGGCAACCAAAAAACTGTCATACCAGAACTAGCGACAAATTGAGAGCACCGACCAAAACAGTAAAAGCCACTACAGAAAATAGTAGGTAAAGCAAATCCAGGCAATACATACATGCAGCAGAAGCTACGTCGAGCAGCAGGCAACCTAGTAGACCGATAAAATCACAAACCTAGGTACAAAGAATGACAATCAACAACCAACGAACATAGTGCAGACTATTCTAATTAAAATTGAGTGATGTAGAGTAATTTCGAAAAGGTTTTGAACAGTGGAAGTGAGTTTCGAAGGTAGGGATTAGAGTTTCGAGTTTTTTTTAAAGGTCAAAAGGAACTGGGTGAGTGATTTTGAGTGCGTATGGGGGACGAAAGTAACTGGGTAATGGGTTTAATGAACAGTAACTCGATATATGAACAGTATCGCGGTGAACAGTACTCGCGTGAATAGTAACAATATGTGGTGATGATGGGGGGTGGGGCGTGGGTTACCATTATGATTAGGGTTAAGGTTGGATTAAGGGTGGCTCTGATACCATGTTGTTTAGAAAGAGAGAGAATAAGTGTATAGGGTGTTAATTAACCCTAACACACACAGACTTTATTTATATTATGAGATACTCATTACAATGACTCAATTAGTCAATGTGGGACTAACATAAGCCTAACAATATTCTAACAAACACCGTTATAGCTTAAAAGGTAAGCAAAAAAAGTAGGACCGCTAACATTTTTAAGAAGAAGTCTCAAATAATATCTCTTGTCTTCCGATGAGAGATTATGTTGGATTTGGCCTTGTGCACGGAATGTATAAACACCTTGTTGTGAGGTTGCCAATTGCTTATCCAATCTCACCGCGAATGAAGTAAAAGAGAAGATACTATTATATGCTCGGATGTTTTTGCAGAATTTTTTTCCTTACATTGTGATGTGTATAATTTTGCTTATAGCTCTGGAACGCAAGGACTTGCAATGACTACTTTACCGCCATAGCAACAAAGTTGGGGGTTTTATACTGAGATTTCTTTCAGTGGCGGAGCCAGGAATTGTAGTGGGAGGGGGCACCCAAATACGCTAATACATTCGATATCAAAAATAAGTACATGAGTCTTACGATTAACCATTACATAATACCCAAAAAAGACACACGTCTTAACATGTTAATGATTTGGAGTTTGAAGTTCTATCAAAACGGAACTCGACGATTATGTAAAGCACGAAAATCTATTACGATTGATTCTAAACCCAATTTTAGAGAGATTTCCTTTTCAATGTAGATAAGGGAACTATCCGAGAGGAATTCATTTTCCATTTTGTTCTGAAGCCTAGTTTTGATAATCTTCATGGCTGAAAATGTTCGTTCCGTCGTTGCCGTTGAAACAGGAAGAGTGAGCACGAGTTTGATCAGTCGGATACTAAGTCGTAGGTTGTCGATCTCAATCAACTGGTATAGCTCCCTTTAAATGATGGGATGCCACCCAATGGGCAACCCCATTACAATTTCTAGGGACCCAAGAGAAAGAACAGTGAATTAACGAAGCAAGGTTCCTATTCTCCTCAATAGAAACTGATACGTAGTTCCCCCAATTTATCATTGTCGTCAGAAGCTTTTGACCATAGTAGCTAGCTTTGTTGGAATGGAATTCTTTTTTTTGTTTTTTCGATCCGCTGCTGGAATGAAATTCAAAACTTGGATTTACCTGGTAGCAAGATGATGTCTGTTCAAGCCCTAAAAGTTCAAACTCTATGTAGCAAGCGATGGTGTCTGTTCAAACCCTAAAGTTGCAGTAGTAAACAGTAAAATATACTAGTAATAAAATTGGGGGAGCTCAAATAAAGAACAAGTAGTGGATAAAATATTTCTTTAATTATTACCTGATTAAAGAATATAGCAATAGATTTGTTGGGGATTGCCAAGGGAAAACCCAAGTCAAGCTCTGTGCAGCCTCTCTCTGTTCAAGTTTTGATGGGTTTAGAGGTAGGAGAATAAAAAAGAACGATTAAATAATCCTTTGGAATTTGAAGAGGCACTTTTACTAAACGAGAATTTGACACTGGTCGGAGGTTTCAGAAACTACACTTCTCTCCCTTGAGTTTCAGAAACTACAATTCCAAAAGGACCAAAACTCTTATGTGCATGACCCCTCCCCCCAATCCCCAATTTAAAAAAAAAAAAATTTTTTTTTTTTAATTTTTGAAAACCGGGGGGGTGCATGTGCCCCCTCCCCCCCCTATTCCCCTTCGCCCCTGATTTCTTTGCACCGCAAAAAGAGCAAGGTGTACTGTGTCGTACTTCAAATTCAGAGTGTCCAAGATATGGGGGCGGGGAACCAAAAAAAAGAACATAAGTATTGGCAAGTAATGTAAAATGTAAAATTTGTGAAAGGATACGCTTGGTAGCATGTTTTCTACAATAACATGTACCTGGAACTGAAAAAGGTGGTGTGCAACATTGTCCATTACTACCTACGCATGTTATTCTGTTTAGGCTGGTGGATTGCAATGCTCTTTTATCAGAGACTTTTTAATTATTATATATATTTCCTTTTTTCTTCAGCAGTCAATCGAGCATACCGGTCTCTCCTGTTCTTTAACGGGACAGGGGTTCATCTGTACATAAATCAAACAAGTAACGTTAGTAAGGTAATATCGGATTGAAAATCATTAGATTTTGGCTGGGTTGTATCATTGTTTGAGTTGGCAACACTTTTAAGCTTCTTGGGTCTGCCCATTTTTCTTTTGTTATCGTGGAATCAATGGACCTTTCTCCTATCAAAGAATTAACTGTTAATCATCATTAGGCATTAGGTTTATGATAAGTCAGTATATTGATCAAAGCTTAAATGTTTCTTAATTGGTTTTTTTCTCGCAGCCATTTTATCAAATACCTTGTCTGCGGTATTTATAATGATACCAGCCATTGCTACACCAAGAAACCACCTTGTTGGGTCAACGAAACTGAATGTATTTTGGTCTAAGAAAGGACGAATGACACAGTATTTGGAAACAAAGAACCATTTGGAATTACATTTGTGTAAGTTGTAGTGGTTGTCTTTACAACAATATGGGAACCCGGGGCACATCAAATGATTTTTCCTTGTATAATTGTATTGTACATTTGGTGTGCATTATGCTGACATCCATCAGGAAGCATAGGAATACAACAATAATAAGCCCATTTGTTATCCTATCATATCAAAGGACCGGTCAAAAACATGGCAAACCACAAAACAGAGTCTAGAGTAAATTATTCAGAGCTTGGAAGATTATATTCACCTGGGAAAACTATCCCAAACCATTCTCACTGTCATAGTCATACCAGAAAATTAATTCTTTCCAGCAGCTGAATTTCAGGCGGTATGGAGGTATAGTGGGGGTTTTAATTGGCTGTAACTTTGGCTATGCAACCATTTGTGACCATATAGACATACCGAACACGGATGAGAGAAAGAGAATGGTCTAAGTTCCCATAGGACAAAACTTATCTGAATTCACACATGTAAATACAACAATTTACTTTTTTAGGTACTAAGGAGGGCAGGAAGTTTTTTTAATCCAACTCCAGTTGAAGTTGTGTAATTCTGTCGAATAGTTGGTGTGCGTTGTGCATTGATTCATTAGAAAGCACTGTTAAATGCAAATGTGTGTATGTATGTAGTTAAAGTTGTACTTACTGGGTATTTATTTCCGCCGGCCTAATCTCAAGCACTATGGACAAATAGTGGGGGTTTGAATTGCCAAGAACTTTGGCTGGTTAATGTTGTACGGTGGCCATCCAGTGGCCGAAACTCTGGAGGTCTAGGGAAGGACGGTGGAATTTTGGTGGTTGAAGATGCGGGTGGAAGTGTGGGCGGACTGAGGTCGGGGTGGGTTTCCATTTCGAGGGCTGTTGGGATTTGAGGTGTGTTGTTTGGGAGAATGGGGAGGGAGTAGTCGCGTCTGTTCTAGAGGGAGAAGAGTTAGAGCATCCGAAATCGGGTTTGGTATATTTGTGTTAAAATATTTGTTAAAATGTGTATTAGTTTTAAAATGGGTCCCACAAATGTGTATTAGACATTGTTAACGTAGGAGTGTGTTAGAACATCCACGATGAGTTAGATAAATTTGTGTGTTAGGATAAAAAAATGGGTCTCACAAGTGTATTTTGAGTAATAGACATTTATATTTTATGGTTGGAGTTTGATTATAGAGGTGGGACCCACTTATTGTTTGCTAGCATAGTTGTCAAACTTGGCACACATGCTAGCAGACTACAAGATTCAATACACTCTAGCACGCAAACTAACGCAAGCATTGTGGCACCAAAAATACATTTTTGTTTTCCTAAGTCTTAACACTCACAATTAAACACACTAATTAGTACATCCATTGTGGATGCTCTTAGGAGGGGTGCGTCTGTTTTGGGGGAGGGAAGTTAGGAGGGGTAATTTGGAAAAGTGTAAAGTCGACAAACTGTCGGCTCTTTTATAAAAGAAGTATATGTCACGTCCTCTATTTTCAACATAAATTATAAAGGGGTTTCTCAAACAAATACCTCACAATAATCCGTACGATACCCAGAAGATCATTAGTTTACCCATGGTCAAGCTCCAAGTCCAAAGAGTTTCAAATATTACATCTTAGGCACAAAGGCCCCAAATCAAAGTAAACATCAAATATCAAAAGAGTTTAAAGTTTACAAAATAACCCGTAGTCAAAAGATCATGACATAAGTTACAAATACATCTTCAAAAGGAATTTACAAAGATGCCTAAGTAACTCTACAGTGTTAGCTCTCAAACGATGTGTCCAAAGTCCAAGCAATCCAGCCATGCACGCTATTGTCCTGAGTTAATACCTGGAATGAAATAAGGCTTGAGCTACACAAGCCCAGTAGAAATTCTACGCAAGCAATGTATGCAAGAGAAATGCAAGAATGATGATACGATGAGAACAAAAGGTAGCCCAAGCAATAGACAATAGCTATGGTTCGACAATTCAACAAAACTTGATATGGGATTTATGGTACACCTCAACCTTTAACCAATTCCACCTCTCGTGTGTCCAAACCGTGTCGCGTCATGTGTCATGAGCCGAAGCTCCTGCCGGGCCAATTAAGGGATCCCGATACCCCCTGCCAAGCACCATACCCATCGGTAGGCCCTGAAAGTAACCAATATGAGCCGAAGCTCCTGCCGGGCCAATTAAGGGATCCCGATACCCCCTGCCAGGCACCATACCCATCGGTAGGCCCTGAAAGTAACCAATATGAGCCGAAGCTCCTGCCGGGCCAATTAAGGGATCCCGATACCCCCTGCCAGGCACCCACCCGTCGATGGGTCCTGAATGTTCATCGTTGTGTCAACAAAGTCTTACATGTCTCGTATTCTCTTGATGTATCGTTTCAATCTTATCGGATTCATGTAATAGTCAACGTCCAATTTATCGAGTGAGGGCAATGGAATGCCAAGAATACACAATGAACTCAACAAATAGGATCAACAATGTTATGGGATGGTTTGGTGATGTTTGGAACAAGTTAGAAGTGATCGGGGGTCAAAACAATGGAGTTCGGAGCAAAACAGCAAAAATCTGTCATAAGCTCCCCGTATCGATACGACCAAAAATCCGTATCGATACGGGTAAGCTTCGAGGCCGAACAGAGAGTTCCGTATCGATACGGATTAAGGGCCGTATCGATACGGGAAGCTTTCGAGCAGCTTTTCTGCAGAATTTCTGGGTTTCAAGATCACCACCACCAACAACAACAACAACAACAATACACTATGGATTCAAGGACAAGAGCATGTCTATTACATATATTGAGAGGTAGAATCCCTACCTCGAGGTCGGAGCACAAAACCCAAGAAGATACGAGCCCTAGCTTTCCAAAAACCTTGATCCAACCGAGATACGACTTCCCCGAGCTTAAACCAACGGGGTACGGACCACAATGCGCGTAGAGGTTGAAAGATTGAAGGTTATTTTGGTGGGTTTTGAGTGATTTTTGATGAAAGAGCAAGAGAGAGAGTGAGAGGCGTGAGAGAGAGAGAAAGAGCCGGTGTGGGTGTTGAGAGGAGAATGATCCTCTACACCCTCACCCCCTATTTATACCCACAAACATACTAATCACACATTACATCCTCCAACAATCAATTCTATCATTTTGGCCTCAAATCACATGATTTCATGTATTTCGTTTTCCTTTTCTATTATTATGCATTTATAAAAAAAAAATTATAAACTTTTGATAAAATAAATGCGGGTCTCTACATTCTACCCTCCTTAAAGAAATTTCGTCCTCGAAATTTTTCATGCTAAAACTAGCTACAAATGCACCATGTATGCATGCAACAACCGTAACTTTCACCATTACGCATCGATTCGATTATCAAGATACTCAAAACTTAAACACTCACATTAGCTCATTCCGGAAATAGGTGCGGGTATTTCTCCCTAACTTCGTCCTCTCTTTCCCACGTCGACTCCTCGCTACCTTGACTTCTCCATAAGACTCGCACTAATGGTATCGTCTTACCCCTCAAAACTTGATCACGCGAATCTAGGATACGAATTGGTTCTTCCCCATAAGAGGCATCGGCCTCCAACTCGAGTTCGGACCATTCTAGCACGTGCGAAGGATCCGGTTCGTACTTTCTCAACATAGACATATGGAACACGTCATGGACACCCGATAGCTTCGGTGGCAAGGCCAAGCGATACGCAACCTCCCCAATTTTCTCGATGATATCAAACGGCCCGATGTAACGCGGCGACAGCTTCCCTTTCTTCCCAAAGCGCAATAACCCCCTACGAGGCGATACTTTAAAGAATACGTGATCCCCTTCTTCGACGGCGACGATCGGCATAGCTCTTTTGTCTACTTTGCGCGGTCAATAATCTTTGGCGAATCACTTTTACTTGTTCGGTCGTTTTCTCTTGAGTTTCTTTAAGGCGTTGGCGAATAGCTCTTATACTCTCGGAGGTCTCTGCGATCACATCCGGCCCCACTAACGTAGCCTCTCCCAATTCGGTCCAACATACCGGCGATCGACATGGTCTTCCATATAAGGCTTCATAAGGTGCCATTTCGATACTCGATTGATAGCTATTATTGTACGCGAATTCAACTAACGGCAAGTGGTCCTCCCAACTACCCCGGAAATCCATTACGCAAGCCCGAAGCATATCTTCCAAAATCTGGATCGTTCTTTCGGATTGTCCATCGGTTTAAGGATGATAGGCGGTGCTGAACAAAAGGTTGGTGCCCAAAGCGGCCTGCAAGCGTTGCCAAAAACGTGCGGTAAACCTCGGATCTCGATCAGACACAATGGATACGGGAATCCCATGAAGACGACTGATCTCTCGGATATACAAGTGACTGAGCGTTTCCACAGAATCGGTAACACGAATAGGCAAGAAGTGAGCGGTTTTGGTCAAGCGATCCACAATCACCCAAATAGCGTCGTGTCCCTTCGGTGACTTCGGTAAACCCGTAAGGAAATCCATAGTCACGTTCTCCCATTTCCACTCAGCCACAGGCAAAGGTTGTAACTCCCCCGCGGGTCGTTGATGTTCGGCTTTCACTTGTTGGCACGTGAGACACTTGGACACAAAGATCACAACATCCCTTTTCATTCCGGACCACCAAAATTGTCTACGTAGGTCATGGTACATTTTCGTCCCTCCCGGGTGAACGGCCAAAGGTGAATGATGGAACTCTCGCAAGATTTCTTCCCGACACGAAACGGGTACGAACAACTTCCCTTGATAACGCAGGCTTCTATCGGCGTATATCATCCACCCCTCTTGAGCATTTCCACTAAGGAATCTAGCACGAAGTTCCTCCGTTTCTCCATCGTGTTGTTGAGCTTCAATTACTCGAGCCGATAGTGTTGATTGTACAGTCAAATTGCATAACGTGACCCCTTCCCGAACATCCTCGAAATGTGATGCACAAAAACCCAAATCGTTCACCATTTTCCACTCACGGATAGCTAGACTCGCAAGATGTGTCGGTTTTCTACTTAATGCATCCGCCACAACGTTCGCCTTTCCCGGGTGGTATTGCAACTCGAAGTTGTAATCCTCCAAATGCTCCATCCAACGGCGTTGTCGAAGGTTAAGCTCTTTCTGAGAAAATAAGTACTTCAAACTCTTGTGGTCGGAAAAGACTTCAAATTTCTCACCGTACAAATAATGGCGCCAGCTCTTCAAAGCGAAAACGACGGCCGCAAGCTCCAAATCATGTGTCGGGTAATTTCGTTCATGAGTTTTCAATTGCCGCGATCCTATGCTACCACTCGTCCCCTTTGCATCAAAACGCACCCCAATCCTTCTCTAGACGCGTCACAATACACGGAGTAACCAACTCCACGCTCGGGCACGGTCAAAACTGGTGCGGTAGTCAACCTCTTCTTTAATTCCTCAAAAGCAGTCTCACACGAGTCACTCCAGGCAAAACGAGTCCCCTTACGCGTTAATCTAGTCATCGGTGTCGCTAAACGAGAGAAATCGAGAACAAAACGACGGTAGTATCCGGCCAAGCCCAAGAAACTACGAATTTCAAACACGTTCTTCGGTCGCTGCCAATTCATGATCGACTCTATCTTTCCCGGATCAACGGACACGCCACCTTTCGAGACCACGTGACCCAAAAATTTAACTTCGGACAACCAAAACTCACACTTGCTAAGTTTGGCGTACAACTGGTGCTCTCTCAAGAGTTCAAGAACAATGGTGAGATGAGATTGGTGTTCTTCCTCTGTAGGCGAATAGATAAGGATATCACCCACAAAGACAACAACGAAACGATCAAGATAGGCGCGAAAAATCCGATTCATCAAATCCATAAAAATTGCTGGGGCATTTGTCAATCCGAAAGGCATAACAACGAACTCATAATGGCCATATCGAGTACGAAACGCGATTTTAGGAATATCTTCCTTCCGAACTCTCAACTGATGATAACCGGACCTTAAGTCGATTTTGGAAACGCAAGTTGCTCCTCGAAGTTGATCGAACAAGTCATCGATTCTAGGCATAGGGTATTTGTTCTTAATGGTGACTCGGTTTAGCTTACGGTAATCGATACACAAACGGAGTGAACCATCCTTCTTTTGCACGAAAAGAGCCGGTGCTCCCCACGGAGACGTACTCGGACGAATGAAACCTAAACTCTCCAATTTTTGCAACTGGGTTTTCAACTCTCTCAATTCGGCCGGCGCGAAACGATACAGAGGTACGGAGATAGGAGCGGTACCAGGAAGTAAGTCGATAGTGAACTCAATCTCTCTCTCGGGAGGTAAACCAGGTAACTCTTCCGGAAACACATCTGGAAAATCGCGAACCACTAAAGGTAACTCCCCACGCACAGAGGCATCCTCATCTAACGTCAAACTCGCCAATAGAGAATAAACAGACTCGCGCTCTCGAGGCCCACACAGATACGGTTCCAACGGTTCCCGACGCTCCCCAAAGAATTCGAAACAAGGACCCTCAGGTGGACAAATACGAACTCTACGCTTGAAACAGTCGATAGTAGCATGAAAAGTAGATAACCAATCCATCCCCAGAATGAGATCAAACCCCGACATTCCCAGAACGATGAAATCAAACACAAAACGACGGTCGCGAATAATCAACTCACAGTCTCGACAGATACGGTCAAGAGGTGTCCTACCCCCTAAAGGTGTCTCAACAAATAAAGGAGGACAAATAGTTTCCATTTCCAATTCCAAAGCACACACAAATGATGCAGCAATGAATGAATGCGATGCTCCGGAATCAAAGAGAACTCTAGCAAAGGAGTTGAATAGAAGAAATGTACCCCTCACAATGGGAGTCTCTGGAGCCTGAGGAGTGGCAGACTGAATGGCAGAAGTAATATTGTAAACATGCCCCTGGGTACCCTGACCCTGCGCGAAACCTCCCCTAGAACCAGAACTCTGAGCAGGCGCTGAAGAACTCGCCCCCTTATCAACTCCGGAAAAGTAGCCTGATGGATGTGAGGCTGCTGCTGCCTCTGGGTGCCCCTAAACTGCTGGCCCATGTTGCGTCCCGTTCCCGGCTGCTGCACGGAACCCGACTCACTGCGCATTCCCGCAGCCTGAGGACAATTCCTCGCGAGATGATCCATTTTCCCACAAACATAACAAGCCTTCTCGAGGTGTGGACATTGAGTACGAACGTGCCCAGGTTGGTTGCACTTATAACACACAAGTGGAGGTCTAGACAATGCACCCCGAGTCCCTGAAGATGAAAGCGGCCTAAAGCTCGATGAACTACCCCGTGGTGGTTGAGATGGTTCCATCTGCCTCTTCCGTCCTTGATTCCCATAACTTCCCGACGACGTACTCACACCCACATTTGATTGCCTCGGTTCCCAAACTCCCCTATTTTGCTGAGCCTCTTTCGGCGTCTCGATACTCCTTGCGCATTCCACAACCTCAGAAAACTTCGTCCTACGTTGGACTGTCACCATTCTCCTTAAGGTATTATTCAGCCCCTTCTCAAATCATTGACACTTCCTCTCCTCCATCGCTACCAACTCCGGAGCGAAACGAGACAAGGATTGGAATTTCAACACATACTCTGAGACAGTCATATTGCCCTGCTCTAACTTCTCGAATTGATCTCTCATAGCGTCACGTGAGGTTTCTGGAAAATACTGCTCCTCAAAGAGCGCTTCAAACTCGGTCCACGTCAAATTTTCAACATCCGGCTCATCCACTTGAGCCGCGGCCCTCGCCGCTCTCCTCGCGTCCTTCCTACTTTCCAATACTGCTTCCCACCATTCGCCGGCTTCCCCGACTAGCTGAACGGCCACAATGCCCACTCGGATGTTGTCCTCGGTGATATTAAGGGCTCTAAAGAGTTTACGAATTTGTGTTAGCCAATGGTCAGCTACCAAAGGGTCACTACTAGTTCTGTCAAACACTGGAGGGTTCCTACGGCTGAACTCCCGCATTGCCACCATGGCTCGATCCTCGACATTCTCTCTCGGAGCTTGGTTCAAAAGATTTGCAGCTGTAAGTGCCGCAACGATGTCCCTAGCGAATTGAGTCTGAGCTTCCCCAACCCCCGGATTCCCACCAGGGTTCTCCCCATGCTGACTCACCTCATCCTCAGGAGGTACCCCACGGCCACGACCACGGCCTCGACCACCCCGATTCCCAACTCCACCCCGTCTAACACGCGTCCTCGGAGGCATACTACATGATATAAGAAAGGAAAACCATTAACCACAACAGTATGACTATGAGGTCAAAGCCCGAACTCCCCAACGCGGGTCAATAACAACTCTACGCCACTCTACAATATCGAAAATGCAATGTCAAGTAATCACATGAATGTTAGACACACAAGCATGCACAAATTATGTTAGAGGGCGCGACATTTTGAACCCATGAGGCGAAACACCTCCCCACGGTCACTAGGTGTTCTAAACCTATGCTCTGATACCAAGTTGTCACGTCCTCCATTTTCAACATAAATTATAAAGGGGTTTCTCAAACAAATACCTCACAATAATCCGTACGATACCCAGAAGATCATTAGTTTACCCATGGTCAAGCTCCAAGTCCAAAGAGTTTCAAATATTACATCTTAGGCACAAAGGCCCCAAATCAAAGTAAACATCAAATATCAAAAGAGTTTAAAGTTTACGAAATAACCCGTAGTCAAAAGATCATGACATAAGTTACAAATACATCTTCAAAAGGAATTTACAAAGATACCTAAGTAACTCTACAGTGTTAGCTCTCAAACGATGTGTCCAAAGTCCAAGCAATCCAGCCATGCACGCTATTGTCCTGAGTTAATACCTGAAATGAAATAAGGCTTGAGCTACACAAGCCCAGTAGAAATTCTACGCAAGCAATGTATGCAAGAGAAATGCAAGAATGATGATACGATGAGAACAAAAGGTAGCCCAAGCAATAGACAATAGCTATGGTTCGACAATTCAACAAAACTTGATATGGGATTTATGGTACACCTCAACCTTTAACCAATTCCACCTCTCGTGTGTCCAAACCGTGTCGCGTCATGTGTCATGAGCCGAAGCTCCTGCCGGGCCAATTAAGGGATCCCGATACCCCCTGCCAGGCACCATACCCATCGGTAGGCCCTGAAAGTAACCAATATGAGCCGAAGCTCCTGCCGGGCCAATTAAGGGATCTCGATACCCCCTGCCAGGCACCATACCCATCGGTAGGCCCTGAAAGTAACCAATATGAGCCGAAGCTCCTGCCGGGCCAATTAAGGGATCCCGATACCCCCTGCCAGGCACCCACCCGTTGATAGGTCCTGAATGTTCATCGTTGTGTCAACAAAGTCTTACATGTCTCGTATTCTCTTGATGTATCGTTTCAATCTTATCGGATTCATGCAATAGTCAACGTCCAATTTATCGAGTGAGGGCAATGGAATGCCAAGAATACACAATGAACTCAACAAATAGGATCAACAATGTTATGGGATGGTTTGGTGATGTTTGGAACAAGTTAGAAGTGATTGGGGGTCAAAACAATGGAGTTCGGAGCAAAACAGCAAAAATCTGTCATAAGCTCCCCGTATCGATACGGCCAAAAATCCGTATCGATATGGGTAAGCTTCGAGGCCGAACAGAGAGTTCCGTATCGATACGGATTAAGGGCCGTATCGATACGGGAAGCTTTCGAGCAGCTTTTATGCAGAATTTCTGGGTTTCAAGATCACCACCAATAACAACAACAACAACAACAATACACTATGGATTCAAGGACAAGAGCATGTCTATTACATATATTGAGAGGTAGAATCCCTACCTCGAGGTCGGAGCACAAAACCCAAGAAGATACTAGCCCTAGCTTTCCAAAAACCTTGATCCAACCGAGATACGACTTCCCCGAGCTCAAACCAACGGGGTACGGACCACAATGCGCGTAGAGGTTGAAAGATTGAAGGTTATTTTGGTGGGTTTTGAGTGATTTTTGATGAGAGAGCAAGAGAGAGAGTGAGAGGCGTGAGAGAGAGAGAAAGAGCCGGTGTGGGTGTTGAGAGGAGAATGATCCTCTACACCCTCACCCCCCTATTTATACCCACAAACATACTAATCACACATTACATCCTCCAACAATCAATTCTATCATTTTGGCCTCAAATCACATGATTTCATTTATTTCGTTTTCCTTTTCTATTATTATGCATTTATAAAAAAAAAATTATAAACTTTTGATAAAATAAATGCGGGTCTCTACAGTATAGATAGATAGATAGATAACACGCGAGGAACTCTCTATACCAAGTTAATTCTAGATTTAAATGAAATGATATAGAGAGTATAATACCATATCCATTATGTTTGATTTCTTCTAGAGCTGCAAAAGCTCCACTCCGCTCAACTAGGGCTCGTTCAAGTTTGGCTCAAACAATAAACGAGCAAGCTTGAGTCTCAACCATAAATGAGCAAGCTTGAGCCATATTTCTCATTTATATTTCTCATCTCGTTTGGAAAACGAGCCAAGCTAGAGCCACTAAGAGCTCGGCGTGATTGAGCTCGCGAGCCAAGCCATGACTACTGTAACGACCCTGATTTTTGGTCAATAAAAATTTCGCTAAAAATTTGAATTTTATTTTAATACTTGGATTTCATTTTAACATCCAAAAATCGGTCGTTATCGACTTATAAAATTTTGTTATTTTATTTGGAAATTCTTTATTATTTTATAAATCCCTTTTTGCGATTAATAAACCGTCATAATTAGGTTTATGACTTAGGAGATTGGAATTCATCGCCCGGGCATTAAGGTCATTTTCTAAAGACGGGTATGCCTATTAAGACCTGGGTATAGTAACTTGGTAATTGTAGTAAAATCCTAGAATTATATTTCTCGACTGGAAATCCTACATGGCAACCGATTAGCTAGCAACCCTAACTACCGTTTGGCTTAGTTACATTTCCCCTAACCTAGAGCGTTGCATCGATGCCAAAATGGTTAATGTTTAGTCCTTGCCTTGACCGTTAACTTGACTGCCTTGCTTTGGCTTGGCTAGGCTGCCTAGGCGTCGGGTCGCTGTCGGGTCTGCCTCGCCTTGGCGTCGGGTCGCGCCTTGCTTTTACCTTGGCGTTGCTGGGCTGCCTTGCTCTGCCTTGGCTGCCATTGGGTTCTGCCTTGGCATCGAGTCACGCCTTGCTTTTGCCTTGGCCACCGCCTTGCTTGTGGGCTGCCTTGGCCATGCTCACGCCGCTTGGTGCCGCTTGCTTGCAGGCCGCTTTGCCATCAGCCTAATATCGGTCATGCGCCGCAGCTGGCCAGCTATCGGTGACTTGGCTGCCACCGCTTGCTTGTGGTGCCTTGGCCATGCTCACGCCGCCCGTCGTCGCTTGCTTGCAGGCAGCCGCTTGACAACTAATTTGCTTTGGCCACCGCCTTTGTTTGGCCACCAGTGCTGTGGCCCCGCTGTGCCACGGTCGCTTAGCCTGTTAGGCCGTCGCTTTTGGCGCCGCACCCGCTTGCCAGCTTTGGCCATCGTTGGCCAGTGCGCCGGCAGCCAATGTTTGGCCACCGTGCTTTTGCGCTGGCAGCCTGGCTAGCCAGGTCGCTGGCGTCGCAGCCACCGCTTGCCACCAGTGCCATCGCCTCTGAAAAACTCCATTTTTTCTCCGGGCGAAAGTCGTTTCTAGGAACAACAACCTCCACGAAAGTCGTAGAACACTTCGAGAGCTTCAGTTTAGACCCAAGAACCACCCCAAACGGTCAAGAGATGACCAAAATATCGACCTCCAAAGTTCAGTGAAAAATCTGGAAATTCCATTCCAGACAGCTCACTGTCCACTTTCTTATCCCCATTTTTCTCCGGGCGAAAGTCATTTTTAGGAATAACGTCCTTCACGAAAGTCGTAGAGAACTTCGAGATCTTCGTTCTAGACTCAAGAACGATCCTATTCGGCCAAGTATTGACCGAGTTACTGCCATCCAAAGTTTGGTCCAGATTGTGAGCATTCGACGCCCGTAGCACTTTCCAACTAGCTTATTCGGCCCCGACTAGTTTCGGATTAAGGTAGAATACTCCGACCCCGCTATCTCTAAGTATATGTGGTACTTGAATAGTTATATGCATGTTTGACTTGAATTTAGCTTGTAGAACCTTCTTATACCTCTAACTCTACGTAGTATACCTATACCCCTACCCTACGTATATCGTATGATATGAGCGTGATTAAAAATATGTAGTACTTGGCTAGTTGATCGCATGATGTTGTTTGACGTAGAATTCTTTGAGGTACATGAGCATGATAATGTAGTTGTGATATTTAGCTTGTAGAACTTTCTTGCTTAAAAGAACGTGGTTTACTTTGATCTTATGACTACTTGATTGCTTGATCGCCTAGTTACCACGTGATTGTATGAATTCGTCAATAAACATGTGTTGCTTTATTGAACCTCTCGAAGGAAATGCATTTTAAAGATAAAGTATCGTTTGAAACGAAGTATTTGTATTTTGACCTTTTAACGAGCATGATATCGCATGAGTTATGTGAATAGTCCCACCGCGGAGTCGATGCATGTTACGAGACACATGGAATTGGAAAAGTAGAGATATGACACCTAAGATGTGGTTGATACGGATAAAAAGTGTTTTGGAAATGCATAATGGCCGGACTTGGTAGCCATTATGGCCACGAGTCAGATTTGGTAGCCTTTGTGGCAATGAGCCGGACTTGGTAGCTCATTGTTATGCGACACAAGGTGCCGGTCTTGGATGCTCATGGTTGTGCGTGTGTGTGACACAATGTGCCAGACTTGGTAGCCATTGTGGCCGTGCGTTGGTAACCTTGTGGCAATGAGCCGGACTTGGTAGCTCATTGTTGTGCGACACAAGGTACTTGTAACCCATGGTTGTGTGCGTGCGTGTTTTCGGAATTGATGATAAAAGATGAGACACAAGACGATGAGTAGCGTAGGGGAGACACACGGAAAACATGACACCAACGCTCGTTAGTGAATGCGCATGTGTAATTGTATGAGTTGTTTGAAAGCATGTTAAAATCATATACTATCTTTGATGTGTATGTTAAGGGTTAGTGGGTTTGGATTACTCTATTGAGCTTTCAAGCTCACGGTGTTGTTGTATGTGACCCTGACATATTATACTGGTGGCGACGCTGGTATAATGTGTCAGACTTGTTAGATGAACAAGGAGAGCTGTACACCTTGGAGGCTTTTGGAGCTGAGGAACTTGCTAGGATGGAAGAAGAGAAGGAGCTGTAGATAACCTCAGATATCCATCCCTTTTGTGTAATAAACGAACCCTTTGGGAGTTTATGATGTAATAAAGAGCCAGACTCTCTTTTGTTGTTCAATACAATGTTTATTTAACGTACCCAAAATTCGGGGCGTTACAACTACTATATTTAATTTAATGTGCCAAGTGCAGCTAGCATAAGTTAGATGCTGGTGCAAGCCCAATCAAGGCACAAGAGAGGGTAGTGACAGCATTTATAGCGCAAGGAATGCCTGATGGTTGGTGGGACTTTGGGTTTTCTATGTAGGACAAGCAAAAATAAAGGCAAAATGAAAAGTTCCTCAATCGAATTAGTCCCACATCAGAAGTTTTAACCTAGTACACAGAGAATCCTCTATAATTTCAGCACCAAGCCTCTGCTTCTTTAAGCCATTTCCCACACGAGAGCTCAAGCTGAGATATAAAATCTCGAGCCGAGCTCAAGCCAGCATGTAGTAACTAGTTTCGAGCTCAAGTCGACCTCTTTTCTAACGAGCCGAGCTTGAGCAACCTAAAACTCGACTTGGCTACCCTACCTACAATATGGTCCCTTTTCT
Organism: Rhododendron molle; assembly: GCA_025413875.1. Taxonomy (NCBI): domain Eukaryota; kingdom Viridiplantae; phylum Streptophyta; class Magnoliopsida; order Ericales; family Ericaceae; genus Rhododendron; species Rhododendron molle. The sequence continues at coordinate 20,768,866 of CM046389.1, read as the reverse complement.
ACGCATGCTTTCGAAACTCTCATTTAAAGGAGCAACAGTAAGGGTCGAATGGTTTTAGAACTTCTAAAGGAGTGAACTTGTCTTCTTACCCAATTAGCCATTGACCAAACCTATTTGAATTGGACCATTAGGCTCTAAAAAAAATTCCTGACCCAATTACCTAACCCGTTTCCAGACCTAGAACTTATAGATTCGTTTTGGGCCTCTTCTAAATGAAAAATGCAACAAAACACAACAATCCGAAAACTCATCCATCCCATAATGACTAATCAGTAACAATGAGGGGTTAAGTGATTCGAGTTTCAGCACTAGGAGGGGTATAATATTCTCCAAAGCTCTCTCGATGCATTTGCTTTTTCTATTGTACTGTTTTCATATTGGCATCTTTATGATTATTGGAAATTGCTTTGTTGTTCAAAAAAAGAGTAACAATGAGGGGAGGAAGGGAGTTAAGTTCAAGCTTAATTCTACAAAATTTTCCAAAATTTGCATTAGTGTGATAGTTTTGAAACTTAATTCATAAATTTAACCTCTTTAAAAGCGTAATATTGTCATAGATATTGTTCAGAAATTAATAAAATTGTCCCAAAGCATTTCATTAAAACAAAAGAAAACTATTTTTAGTATGTACTATTTGAAGAACTTGACGCCCAATTAAATGGCGATAAACAGATAATGAATAGATTGTTCAGTCTCCAAGAAACAATACATAGTTCATTCTTAAATGTATGAATTTTACAATATGAAAAGTCATCAAAGATGCTTACGAAATAAATCTCTGGATAAGTGATCTAGGTCCGATGGATGCAACATAGTTTTGAAGGAAGAGTTTTGTCTTCTATAAAAGAAGTTCGAATAATTTAGAAAATAGTTTGAATTTTAAGAAATGAGGGGTGTTACTAACTAGACTAGAGGAAGTAGAAAATACATATCTTGTAGTATCTTGCACCAATCATGTAGGTACGGTTCCGGTGAGATTATCATCCCTAATATTCATCCACTTTCCTAAAAAGGATTCCAAAAAAAACAACCAAGGCCAAGCGCACACAGAATTTCAAGATAACAAATACACTAAACCATATACAACAAAAGAATTCACCTATATAGAAAAAATATCAAATCTCACCGGCCAAATTCATGAAGGATCCCTCTGCGACATGATGTTGGGCTTCCCTTCTTGTCCTACCAATTCCTTCACCAATTTTCTCTGCCGCAAACAAGACCATAAAAACCAAACAGACGGCAATGCCTCCTAACGATATGTCGCCGCCCTTAAACAAGATGCACATGATAGATAGACTAACCCTGGAAAAAAACAAAACAAAAGCAAATAAAGAGAAAATACATATCTTGTAGTATCTTGCACCAATAAGATAGGTACGGTTTCGGTGAGATTGTCATCCCTAATATTCATGTACTTTGCTAAAAAGGATTCCAAAGAAAACGACCAAGGTCAAGCGCACCCAAAATTTCAAGATAGAAAAAACACTAAACCAAATACAGCAAGTGAATCCATCTATACAGACAAAATACCAAATCTCACCGGCACAATTCATGAGGGATCGCTCTCCGACCTGATGATGGGCTTCGCTTCTTGTCCTACCAATTCTTGCACCAATTTTCTCTGCTGCAAACAAGACCTAAAAAAACCCAACTGATGGCATGACCTCTTAATGATATGTCCCGCCTTTAAACAACATGCACATGATGGATAGAATCACCCTGGAAAAAACAAAACGAAAGCAAATAAAAAGAAAATACATAGCTTGTAATAGACTATAGGAAGTAGAAAATACATATCTTGTAGTTTCTTGCACAATTAGGTACGGTTTCAGAGAGATATTCATCCATAATATTGATGCACTTTCTTCAAAGGATTCTAAAGAAAACGACCAAGGCCAAGCGCACACATAATTTCAAGACAGCAAAACACTAAACCATATAGAGTAAATGAATCCACTTACACGAACAAAATACCAAATCTAACCGCAAAATTCATGAAGGATCCCTCTGCGGCATGATGCTGGGCTTCAATTCTTGTCCAACCAATTCCTTCACCAATTTTCTCTCCCGCAAACAAGACCTATAACAATCGAACAGATGGCTTGACCTCCTAATGCTATGTCTCGAACTTAAACAAGATGCACATGATGGATAGACTCACCTTGAAAAAAACAAAACAAAAGCAAATAAAGAGAAAATACATAACTTGTAGTAGCAAGACTAGAGGAAGTATACATATCCGGTAGTATCTTGCACCTATCAAATGGGTACGGTTTCGGAAAGATTATCATCCCTAATATTCATCCACTTACCTAAAATGGATTCCAAAGAAAACGACCAAGGCCAATCGCACATAGAATTTCAAAATAGCAAAAATACTATGCCAAATACGGTAAATAAATCCACCTCTACAGACAAAATACCAAATATCACGGGCAAAATTCATGAGGGATCCCTCTGCGGCATGATGCTGGGCTTCCCTTCTTGTCCTACCAATCCTTCAGCTATTTTCTCTCCCGCAAACAAGACCAATAAAAACCCAACCGATGGCATGACCTCCTATTGCTATGTCCCACCCTTAAACAAGATGGATAGACACACCCTGAAAAAAAAACAAAACAAAAGCAAATAAAGAGAAAAAATACATATCTTGTAGTAACTAGACTAGAGGAAGTAAAAAATACATATCTTTTAGTATCTCGCACCAATCAGATAGGTACGGTTCTCGTGAGATTATCATCCCTAATATTTGTTCACTTTCTTAAAAAGGATTCAAAAAATAACAACCATGGCCAAGCGCGCACAAAATTTCAAGATAACAAATACACTAAACCATATATAATAAATGAATACACCTATGCATACAAAATACCAAATCTCACCGCCAAATTCATGTGGAATCCCTCGGCGGTATGATGCTGGGCTTGCCTTCTTATCCTACCAATTCCCTCACCAATTTTCTCTCCCGCGAACAAGACCCATAAAAACCAAACAGATGGCATGACCTTCTAACAATATGTCCCGCCCTTAAACAAGATGCACATGATGGATAGAATCACCCTGGAATAAAAAACAAAACAAAAGCAAATAAGAGATAATATATATCTTGTAGTATCTTGCACTAATAAGATACGTACGATTTCGGTGAGATTGCCATCCCTAATATTCATGTACTTTCCTAAAAAAAGATTCCAAAGAAAACGACCAAGGTCAAGCGTACCAAAAATTTCAAGATAGAAAAAACACTAAACCAAAGATAGTAAATGAATCCACCAATACAAACAAAATAAGAAATCTCACCGGCCAAATTCATGAGTGATCACTTTGCGACCTGATGCTAGGCTTCCCTTCTTCTGCTACCAATTCCTTCACCAACTTTCTTTCCCGCGAACAAGACCTATAAAAACCAATTGATTGCATGACCACCTAATGATATGTCCAGCCTTTAAACAACATGTACTTGATAGACAGAATCACCCTTTAAAAAAACAAAACAAAAGCAAATAAAGATAAATTACATATCTTGTAATAACTAAACTATAGGAAGTAAAAAATACATATCTTGTAGTATCTTGCACCTATAAGATAGGTAGGGTTTCGGAGAGATTGTCATCCCTAATATTAATGCAATTTCTTAAAAAGGATTTCAAAGAAAACGACAAAGGCCAAGCGCACATATAATTTCAAGATAGCTGAAACACCAATCCATATAAAGTAAATGAATCCACTTCCACAGACAAAATACCAAATCTCACCAGCCAAATTAATGAGGGATCCCTCTGCGGCATGATGCTGGGCTTCACATCTTATCCTACCAAATCCTTCGCCAATTTTCTCTCCCACAAACAAGACCTATAAAAACCGAACATTTGGCTTGACCTCTTAATGCTTTGTCCCGCCCTTAAACAAGATGCACATGATGGATACCCTGAAAAGAACAAAACAAAAGCAAATAAAGAGAAAATACATAACTTGTAGTAACTACTCTAGAGAATGAAGAAAATACATATCTTGTAGTATCTTGCACCAATCAGATAGGTACGATTTCGGTGAGATTGTTATCCCTAATATTCATGTACTTTCCCAAAAAAGATTCCAAAGAAAACGACCAAGTCAAGCTCACCAAAAATTTCAAGATAGAAAAAACACAAAACCAAATACATTAAATGAATCCACCTATACAGACAAAATACGAAATCTCGCTGGCTAACTTCATGAGGGATCACTCTGCGGCCAGATGCTGGGCTTCCTTTCTTGTGCTACCAATTTCTTCACCAATTTCTCTCAGCAAACAAGATGCACATGTTGGATAGAATCATCCTTGAAAAAAACAAAACGACAGCAAATAAAGAGAAAATACATTTCTTGTAAAAACTAGACTATAGGAAGTAGAAAATACATATCTTGTAGTATCTTGCACCTGTAAGATAGGAACAATTTCGGAGAGATTGTCATCCCTAATATTGATGCACTTTCTTAAAAAGGATTCCAAAGAAAACGACCAAGGCCAAGCGCACACATATTTTAAAGATAGCAAAACACTAAACCATATACAGTAAATGATTCCACTTCCACTGACAAAATACAAAATCTCACCGATCAAATTCATGAGGGATCCCTCTGCGGCATGATGATGGGCTTCACATATTGTCCTACCAATTCTTTCACCAATTTTCTCTCCCGCAAACAAGAACTATAAAAACCGAACAGATGGCTTGACCTCCTAAAGCTATGTCTCGCCCTTAAACAAGATCCATATGATGGATAGATTGACCCAGAAGAAAACAAAACAAAAGAAAACAAAGAGAAAATACATAACTTGATATAACAAGACTAGAGGAAGTAGAAAATACATATCTTGTAGTATCTTGCACCAATAAGATAGGAACGGTTTTGAAGAGGTTATCATCACTAATATTCATCTACTTTCCTAAAAAGGATTCCAAAAAAAAACAACCATGGCGAAGGGCGCACAGAATTTGAAGATAACAAAAACACAAAACCATATACAGTAAATGAATCCATCTATACATACAAAATACCAAATCTCGCCGGCCAAATTCATTAGGGATCCCTCTACGGTATGATGCTGGGCTTCCCTTCTTGTCTTACCAATTCCTTCACCAATTTTCTATCTTACAAACAAGACCCATAAAAACCAAATGGATGGCATGACCACCTAACGATATGTCCCGCCTTTAAACAAGATGCACATGAGGTATAGACTCACCCTGGAAAAAAACAAAACAAAAACAAATAAAGAGAAAATACATATCTTGTAGTAACTAGACTAGAGGAAGTGGAAAATACATATCTTGTAATATCTTGCACTAATAAGATAGGTACAGTTTCGGTGAGATTATCATCCCTAATATTCATGGACTTTCCTAAAAAGGATTCCAAACAAAACGACCAAGGTCAAGCGCACCAAAAATTTCAAGATAGAAAAAATAACAAAACAAAATGCAGCAAATGAATCCACCCGTACAGACAAAATACCAAATCTCACTGGCCAAATTCATGTGGGATCAATCTGCGGCCTGATGCTGGGCTTCCCTTCTTGTGCTACCAATTCCTTCACCAACTTTCTCTCCCGTAAACATGACCTATAAAAACCCAACATATTTCATGAGCTCCTAATGATATGTCCCGCCTTTAAACAACATGCACATGATGGATAGAATCACCCAGGAAAAAAACAAAACAAAAGCAAATAAAGAGAAAATACATATCTTGTAATAACTAGACTCTAAGAAGTAGAAAATACATATCTTGTAGTATCTTTCACCTATCAGATAGGTACGGTTTCGGAGAGATTGTCATCCCTAAATTGATGTTCTTCTTAATAAGGATTCCAAAGAAAACGACCAAGGCCAAGTGCACACATAATTTGAAGATAACAAAAATACTAAACCATATAATGTAAATGAATCCACTTCCACGGAAAAAATTCCAAATCTCACCGGCCAAATACAAGAGAGATCCCTCTACGGCCTGATGCTGGGCTTCCCTTCTTGTCCTTCCATTTCTTTCACCTATTTTCTCTCCCGAAAAAAAAAAAAGTATAAAAACCGAACTGATGGCTTGACCTTCTAATGCTATGTCCAGCTCTTAAACAAGATTCGCATGATGGATAGACTCACCTTGAAAAAGCCTAAACAAATGCAAATAAAGACAAAATACATATCTTGTATTAACTAGACTAGAGGAAGTAGAAAATACATATCTTATTGTATCTTGCACCAATCAAATAGGCACGGTTCCGGTGAGATTATCTTCCCTAATATTCATTCACTTTCCTAAAAAGTATTCCAACGAAAACGACGAAGGCCAAGCGCGCACAAAATTTCAAGAGAGCAAAAATACTAAACCATATACAGTAAATGAATCCACCTCTACAGACAAAATACCCAATCTCAACGGCAAAAAACATGAGGGAGCCCTCTGCGGCATGATGATGGGCTTCACATCTTGTCCTACCAATTCTTTCACCAATTTTCTCTCCCGCAAACAAGAACTATAAAAACCAAATAGATGGCTCGACCTCTTAATGCTATGTCTCGCCCTTAAAAAACATGCACATTACGGATAGACTCACCCTGGAAAAAAACAAAACAAAAACAAATAAAGAGAAAATACATATATTGTAGTAATTAGACTAGAGGAAGTAGAAAATACATATATTGTAGTATCTTGCACTAATCAGATAGGTTCGGTTTCGGTGAGATTGTCATCCTTAATATTAATGTACTTTTCTAAAAAGGATTCCAAATAAAACGACCAAGGTCAAGCGCACCCAAAACTTAGCGATAGGATAAACAACCAAACCAAATACATCAAATGAATTCACCTATACAGACAAAAAAAAAAAAAATCTCACCGGCCAAATTCATGTGGGATCACTCTGCGGCCTGATGCTGGGCTTCCCTTCTTGTGCTACCAATTCCTTCACCAATTTTCTCTGCCGTAAACTAGACCTATAAAAACCCAACATATAGCATGACCTCCTAATGATATGTCCCCCCTTTAAACAACATGCACATGATGGATAGAATCACCCAGGGAAAAAACAAAACAAAAGCAAATGAAGAGAAATACATATCTTGTAGTAACTAGACTAGAGGAAGTAGAAAATTCATATCTTGTAGTATCTTGCAATAACCAGATAAGTACGGTTTTGGTGAGATTATAATCCCTAATATTCATGTACTTTCCTAAAAAGGATTCCAAATGAAATGACCAAGGTCAAGCGCACCAAAAATTTCAAGATAGATAAAATAACAAAACAAAAAACAGCAGATGAATCCACCGGTACAGACAAACTACCAAATCTCATTGGCCAAATTCATGTGGGATCACTCTGCAGGCTGATACTGGGCTTCCCTTCTTGTTTTTCCAATTCTTTCACCTATTTTGTCTCCCGCAAACAAGACCTTTAAAATCCGAACAGATAGCTTGATCTCGTAATGCTATGTCCCGCCCTTAAACAAGATGCGCATGATGGATAGACTCACCTTGAAAAAAACAAAACAAATGCAAATAAAGAGAAAATACATTTCTTGTAGAAACTAGACTAGAGGATGTAGAAAATACATATCTTGTAGTATCTTGCACCAACCAGATATGTCCGGTTCCGGTGAGAATGTCATCCCTAATATTCATTTACTTTCTTAAAAAGGATTCCAAACAAAACGACAAAGGTCAAGCGCACCAAAAATTTCAATATAGAAAAAATAACAAAACAAAGTACAGCAAATGAATCAACCTGTACAGACAAAACACCAAATCTCACCGGCCAAATTCATGTGGGATCACTCTGCGGCCTGATGCTGGGCGTCCCTTCTTGTCTTTCCAATTCCTTCACCTATTTTCTCTCCCGCAAAGAAGACCTATAAAATCCGAACAGATAGCTTGACCTCCTAATGCTATGTCCCGCACTTAAACAAGATACGCATGATGGATAGACTCACCATGAAAAAAACAAAACAAATGCAAATAAAGAGATAATTCATATCTTGTAGAAACTAGACTAGAGGAAGTAGAAAATACTTATCTTGTAGTATCTTGCACTAATCAGATAGGCACGGTTCCATTGAGATTATCTTCCCTAATATTCATTCATTTTTCTAAAAAGGATTCCAACGAAAACGACCAAGGCCAAGCGCGCACAGAATTTCAAGATAGCAAAAGTACTAAACCATACCCAATGAATGAATCCACCTCTATAGACAAAATACCAAATCTCAACGACGAAGATCATGAGGGATCGCTCTACGGCATGATGCTGGGCTTCCCTTCTTGTCCTACAAATTCTTTCACCAATTTTCTCTAACGCTAACAAGACCTATAAAAACCCAACAGATGGCTTGACCTCCTAATTCTATGTCTTGCCCTTGAACAAGATGCACATGATGGATAGGCTCACCCTGAAAAAAAAAAACAAAAGCAAAAAAGATAAAGTACAGATCTTGTAGTAACTAAACTAAAGGAAGTAGAAAATACATATCTTGTAGTATCTTACACCAATCAAATAGGTACGATTTCAGAGGGATTGTCATCCCTAATATTTATGAACTTTCCTAAAAAGGATTCAAAAGAAAACGACCAAAGCCAAGCGCTCATAGAATTTCACGATAACAAATACACTAAACCATATACAGCAAATGAATCCACCTGTACAGACAAAATACCAAATCTCACCGGCAAAATTCATGTGGAATCCCTTTGAGGCATGATGCTGGGCTTCCCTTCTTGTCCTACCAATTCCTTCAGCAATTTTCTCTCCTGCAAACTAGACAAATAAAAACCTAACAGATGGCATGACCTCCTAATGCTATTTCCCGCCATAAAACAGATGGATAGACTCACCCCGAAAAAAAAACAAAACAAGAGTAAATATAGATAAAATACATATCTTGTAGTAACTAGACTATAGGAAGTTGATAATACATATCTTGTATTATCTTGCACCAATCAGATAGGTACGGTTTCGGAGAGATTATCATCGCCAATATTCAACTACTTTCCTAAAAAGGATTCCAAAGAAAACGACCAAGGCCAAGCGCGCATAGAATTTCAAAATAGCAAAAATACTAAACCATATACAGTAATTGAATACACCTCAACAGACAAAATACCAAATCTCACCGGCAAAATTCATATGGGATCCCTCTGCGGCATGATGCTGGGATCCCTCTGCGGCATGATGCTGGGCTTTACTTCTTTTCCCACCAATTCTTTCAGCAATTTTCTCTCTCACAAACAAGACCAATAAAAACCCAACAGATGGCAAGACCTCCTAATGCTATGTCCCGCTCTAAAATAAGATGGATAGACGCACCCTGAAGAAAAAACAAAACAAAAGCAAATAAAAAGAAAATACATATCTTGTAGTAACTGGATTCGAGAAAGCAGAAAATACATATCTTGTATCTCGCGCTAATAAGATAGGTATGGTTTCAATGAGATTGTCATCCCTAATATTCATGTACTTTCCTAAAAAGGATTCCAAACAAAAAAAACAAGGTCAAGCGCACCCAAATTTTCAAGATAGAAAAAAGAACAAAACAAAATACAGCAAATGAATCCACCTGTACAGACAAAATACCAAATCTCACCGGCCAAATTCGTGTGGGATCACTTTGCGGCCTGATGCTGGGCTTCCCTTTTTGTGCTACCAATTCCTTCTACAATTTTCTCTCCCGCAAACAAGATCTATTAAAACGAAACCGATGGCATGACCCCTTAATGATATGTCCCGCCCTTAAACCAGATGCACGTGATGGATAGACTCACCCTTTGAATAAAACCAACCGAAAGCAAGTAAAGAGAAAATACATAACTTGTAGTAATTAAGTTTCGATGAGATTGTCATCCTTAATATTCATGTAATTTCCTAAAAAGGATTCCAAACAAAACGACCAAGGTCTAGCGCACCCAAAATTTACAGATAGAAAAAACTACCAAACCAAATACAGCAAATGAATCCACCTACACAGACAAAATAAAAAATCTCACCGGCCAAATTCACGTGGGATCACACTGCGGCCTAATGCTGGCCTTCTCTTCTTGTGTTACCAATTCCTTCACCAATTTTCTCTTCCGTAAACAAGACCTATAATATCCCAACATATGGCATGAGCTCCTAATGATATGTCCTGCCTTTAAACAACATGCACATGATGGATAGCATCACCCAGGAAAAAAACAAAACTAAAGCAAATAAAGAGAAAATACATATCTTGAAATAACTAGAATATAAGAAGTAGAAAATACATATCTTGTAGTATCTTGCACCTATCAGATAGGTACGGTTTAGGAGAGATTTTCATCCCAAATATTGATGCTCTTCTTTAAAAGGATTCCAAAGAAAACGACCAAGGCCAAGCGCACACATAATTTGAAGATAACAGAAACACTAAACCACATACTATAAATGAATCCACTTCCACGGACAAAATACCAAATCTCACTGGCTAAATTCATGAGGGATCCCTCTACGGCCTGATAAAGGGCTTCCCTTCTTGTCCTTCCAAATCCTTCACCTATTTTCTCTCCCGCAAAATAGACCTATAAAAACCGAACAGATGGCTTGACCTCCAAATGCTTTGTCCCGCCCTTAAACGAGATGCGCATGATGGATAGACTCACCTTGAAAAAGAAAGACAAATGCAAATAAATAGAAAATACATATCTTGTAGTAACTAGACTAGAGGAAGTAGAATTACATATCTTGTGGTATCTTGCACCAAACAGATAGGCACGGTTCCGGTGAGATTATCATCCCTAATATTCATTCACTTTTCTAAAAAGGATTCGAAAGAAAACGACCAAGGCTAAGCGCGCACAAAATTTCATGACAGCAAAAATACTAAACCATATACAGTAAATGAATCAACCTCTACATACAATATACCAAATCTCAACGGCAAAATTTATGAGGGATCCCTCTGCGGCATGATGCTGGGCTTCCTTTCTCCTACGAATTCTTTAACCAAATTTCTCTCCCGCAAACAAGACCTATAAAAACCCAACAGATGGCATGACATTCTAATTCTATGTCCCGTCCTTAAACAAGATGCACATGATGGATAGACTCACCCTGAAAAAAAACAAAACGAAAGCAAATAAAGAGAAAATATATATCTTGTAGTAACTAAACTAGCGGAAGTAGAAAATACATATCTTGTGGTATCTTACACTTATCAAATAGGTACGATTTCGGAGAGATTGTCATCTCTAATATTCATGCACTTTCCTTAAAAGGATTCCAAAGAAAACGAACAAAGCCAAGCGCGCATAGAATTTTAAGTTAACAAATACACTAAATCATATATAGTAAATGAATCAACCTATACGGACAAAATACCAAATCTCACCGGCCAAATTCATGAAGGATCACTCTACGACCTGATGCTGAGCTTCCTTTCTTTTCCTACCAATTCCTTCACCAATTTCTCTCCCGCAAACGAGACCATTAAAAACCCAACAGATGGCATGACCTCCTAATGCTGTGTCCCGCCATTAAACAATATGCACATAATGGATAGACTCACCCTGAAAAAACAAAACAAAAGCAAATAATGATAAAATACATATCTTGTAGTAACTAGACTAGAGGAAGGAGAAAATACTTATCATGTAGTATCTTACACAAATCTGATAGGTATGGTTTTGGAGAGATTGTCATCCCTAATATTCATGCACTTTCCTAAAAAGGATTCCAAACAAAATGACCAAGGCCAAATTCACACAGAATTTAATGATAACAAAAGCACTAAACGATATACAGTATATGAATCCACCTTTACAGACAAAATACCAAATCTCACCATCCATATTCATAAGGTATCCCCTCTGCGGCCTGATGCTGGGATTGCCTTCTTGTCCTACAATTTCCTTCACCACTTTTCTCTACAGGAAATAAGACACAAACCCAACAGATGGCATGACCTCCTAATGATATGTCCCGCCCTTAAACAAGATGCACTTGACAGATAGACTCACCCTTGAAAAAACAAAACAAAAGCAAATAAAAAGATATTACATTTTTCGTAGAAACTAGACTAGAGGAAGTAGAAAATACATATCTTGGAGTATCTTGTTCCAATCAGATAGGTACGGTTTCAGAGAGAATGTCATCCATAATATTCATGCACTTTCCTAAAAAGAATTCCAAATAAAACAACCAAGGCCAAACGCACACAGAATTTAATGATAACAAAAACACTAAACGATACACAGTAAATGAATCAACCTCTACAGACAAAATACCAAATTTCACCGTCCATATTCATAAGGTATCCACTCTGCGACCTGAAGCTAGGCTTCCTTTTTTGTCCTACCAATTCCTTCACCAATTTTATCTCCCGCAAACAAGAGCTATAAAAGCCAAACTGATGGCATGACCTCCTAATGATATGTCCCGCCCTTAAACAAGATGCACAAGATGGATATACTCACCCTGGAAGAAAACAAAACAAAAGCAAATGAAAATAAAATACATATCTTGTTGTTATTAGACTAGAGGAAGTCGGAAATACATATCTTGTCGTATCTTGCACCAATCAGATAGGTACGATTTCTGTGAGATTGTCATCCCTAATATTCATGCACTTTCCTAAAAAGGATTTTGAAGAAAATGACCAAGGCCAAGCGCACCCAAAATTTCAAGATAGAAAAAACACTATACCAAATATAGTAAATGAATCCACCTATACAGAAAAAATACCAAATCTCACCGGCCTAATTCATGAGGGATCACACTGCGGCCACATGCTGGGCTTCCCTTCTTGTCCTACCAATTCCTTCACAAATATTCTCTCCCGCTAACAGGACCTATAAAAACCTAACAGATGGCGTGACCTCCTAATTATATGTCCCGCCATTAAACAAGATGCACATAATGGAAAGAAACACCGGAAAAAAACAAAATAAAAGCAAATAAAAAGAAAATACATATCTTGTAGTACCTAGACTATAGGAAGTAGAAATACATATCTTGTACTATCTTGCACCTATCAGATTGGTATGACTTCGAAGAGATTGTGATCCCTAATATTGATGCACTTTCTTAAAAAGGATTTCAAAACGACCAAGGCCAAGCGCACACATAATTTCAAGATAGCAAAAATACTAAACCATACACAATAAATAAATGCACCTCCATAGACAAATACGAAATCTCACCGACAAAATTCCTAAGGGATCTCTCTGCGGCATGATGCTGGGCTTCCCTTCTTGGCCTACCAATTCCTTCACAAATTTTCTCTCCCGCAAACTAGACCAATAAAAACCCAACCGATGGCATGACCTCCAAATGCTACGTCCCGCCCTTAAACAACATGCACAAGATGGATAAACACACCCTGAAAAAAGACAAAACAAAAGCAAATAAGTGGAAAATACATATCTTGTAGTATCTTACACCAATCAGATAGGTACGGTTTCAAAGAGATTGTCATCCCAAATATTCATGCACTTCCCTAAAAAGAGTTCCAAAGAAAACGACCAAAGCCAAGCGCACACAGAATTTCAAGATAACAAATATACTAAACCATATAACGAAATTGAATACACCTATACGGACAAAATACCAAATCCCACTGGCCAAATTCATGAGGGATCACTCTATGCATGATGCTTGGCTTCCCTTCTAGTCCTACCAATCCCATCACCAACTTTCTCTCCCGCAAACAAGACCTATAAAAACCCAACAGAAGCACATGATGGATAGACTCACCCTAGAAAAAACAAAACAAAAGCAAAAAAAAAAAGAAAATACATATCTGGTAATAACTTGACTAGAGGAAGCATAAAATACATATCTTGTAGTTTCTTGCACCAATATTCATCCCTAGTTTTGATTAAATTTTCATCCCTAACACTCATCCACTTTCCTAAAAAGGATTCCAAAGAAAACGACCAAGGCCCAGCGCGTACAGAATTTCATGGTAGCAAAAACACTAAATCATATGCAGTAAATGAATCCATCTGTAAATACAAAATACCAAATCTCACTGGCAAAATTCATAAGGGATCCCTCTGCGGCATGATGTAGGGCTTCCTTTCTTTTCCAACCAATTCCTTCACCAATTTTCTCTGCCGCAAACAAGACCTGTAAAAACCAAATAGATGGCATGGCCTCCTAACGATATGTCCCGCCTTTAAACAAGATGCACATGATGTATAGACTCACCCTGGCCAAAACAAAACAAAAGAAAATAAAGAGAAAATACATATCTTGTAATAACTTGACTATAGGAAGTAGAAAATACATATCTTGTAGAATCTTGCACCAATCAAATAGGTACGATAAGATAATCATCCCTAATATTCATCCACTTTCCTAAAAGGATTCCAAGAAAAACAACCAAGGCCAAGGGAAGACTGAATTTAAAGATAACAAACACTAAACCATATAAAATAAATTAATTCACCAATACATACAAAATACAAAATCTCACAGGCCAAATTCATGAGGGATCCCTCTGCGGCATGATGTTGGGCTTCCTTTCTTGTCCTACCAATTCCTTCACCAATTTTCTCTCCCGCAAACAAGACCCATAAAAACCAAACAGATGGCATGACCTCCTAACGTTATGTCCCTCCCTAAAACAAGATGCACATCATGGATAGACTCACCCTGGAAAAAAATAACGCAAAAGCAAATAAATAGAAAATGCATATCTTGTAGTAACTAGACTAGAGGAAGTAGAAAATACATATCTTGTAGTATCTTACACTAATCAGATAGGTTGGTTTCGATGAGATTGTCATCCCAAATATTCAAGTAAATTCCTAAAAAGGATTCCAAAGAAAACGACCAAGGTCAAGCGCACCCAAAATTTCAAGATAGCAAAAAACACTAAACCAAATACAGTAAATGAATCCAACTATACAGACAAAATACCAAATCACACCAGCCAAATTCATGAGGCAACACTCTGCGATCTGATGCTGGGCTTCCCTTTTTATCCTACCAATTCCTTCCCCAATTTTCTCTCCCGCAAACCAGACCTAAAAAAACCCAACAAATGGCATGACCTACTAAGGATATGTCCCGCCTTTAAACAACATGCACAAGATAGATAGAATCACCCAGTAAAAAAATAAAACAGAAGCAAATAAAGTGAAAATACTTACATTGTAATAACTAGACTATAGGAAGTAGAAAATACATATCTTGTAGTTTCTTGCACCTATCTGAGAGGAACGATTTCGGAGAGATTGTCATCCATAATATTGACGCAATATTTAAAAAGGATTCAAAAGAAAACGACCAAGGCCAAGAGCACACATAATTTCAAGATAGCAAAAACACTAAACCATATAGAGTAAATGAATCCACTTCAAGGGACAAAATACCAAGTCTAACCGCCAAATTCATGAGGGATCCCTCTGCGGAATGATACTGGGCTTCACTTCTTGTCCTACCAATTCCTTCACCAACTTTTTCTCCCGCAAACAGGACCAATAAAAACCGAACAGATGGCTTGACCTCCTAATGCAATGTCCAGCCCTTAAACAATATGCACATGATGGATAAACTCACTCTGGAAAAAAAAAAAAAACAAAAGCAAATAAAGAGAAAATACATAACTTGTAGTAACTAGACTAGAGTAAGTAGAAAAAACATATCTCGTAGTATCTTGCGCCAATCAGATAGGTACGGTTTCGGAGAGATCTTCTTCCCTAATATTCATCCACTTTCCTAAAAAGGATTCCAAACAAAACGACCAAGGCCGAGCGCGCATAGAATTTCAAGATTGGCAAAATACTAAACAATATACAACAAATGAATCCACCTCTACAAACAAAATTCATGTGGGATCCATCTGCGGCATGATGCTGGGCTTCCCTTCATGTCCTACCAATTCCTTCAGCAATTTTCCCTCCCGTAAACAAGACCAATAAAAACCCAACAGATGGCATGACCTCCTAATGCTTTGTCCCGCCTTAAAGAAGATGGATAGACACACCCTAAAAAAACAAAACAAAAGCAAATAAAGAGAAAATACATATCTTGTATTATCTTGCACCAATCAGATAGGTACTGTTCCAGAGAGATTATCATCCCTTATATTCATTCACTTTCCTAAAAAGGATTCCAAAAATAACAACCATGGCCAAGCGCACAGAATTTCAAGATAACAAATACACTAAACCATATACAATAAATGAATACACCTACAAATAAAAAATACCAAATCTCGCCGGCCAAATTCAATGGGTATCCCTCTGCGGTATGGTGTTGGGCTTCCCTTCTTGTCCTACTTGACAAATTTTCTCTCCCGCAAACAGGACCCATAAAAACCAAATAGATGGCGTGACCTCCTAACGATATATCCAGCCCTTAAACAAGATGCACATGATGGATAGTCTTACCCTCGAAAAAAATAAATCAAAAGCAAATAAAGAGAAATCATATATCTTGTAATAACTAGACTATAGGAAGTAGATAATACATATCTTGTAGTATCTTGCACCTATCAAATAGGTACGATTTCGGAGAGATTGTCATCTCTAATATTGATGTACTCTCTTAAAAAGGATTCCAAAGAAAACGACCAAGGCCAAGAGCACACATAATTCAAGATATAAAAAAATACTAAACCATATACAGTAAACGAATCCACTTCCATGAACAAAATACCAAATCTCACCCGCCCAATTCATGAGGAATCCCTCTGCGGCATTATGCTGGGCTTCACTTCTTGTCCTACCAATTCATTCACCAATTTTCTCTACCGCAAACAAGACCAATAAAAATTGGACAGATGGCTTGACCTCCTAATGCTATGTCCCGCCCTTAAACAAGATGCACAAGATGGATAGACTCACCCTGAAAAAAATAAAGCAAAAGCGAATAAAGAGAAAAGACATAACTTGTAGTAACTAGACTAAAGGAAATAGAAAATACATATCTTGTAGTATCTTGCACCAATCGGATAGGTACAATTTCAAAGAGATTATCATCCCTAATATTCTTCCACTTTCCTAAAAAAGATTCCAAAGAAAACGAACAAGGCAAAACGCTCATGGAATTTCAAGATAGCAAAAATACTAAACCATATACAGTAAATGAATCCAAGATAGCAAAAATACTAAACCATGTATAGTAAATGAATCCACCTCTACAGAAAAAATACCAAATCTCACCGGCAAAATTCATAAGGAATCCCTCTGCGGCATGATGCTGGGCTTCTCTTCCTGTCTTACCAATTCCTTCAGCAATTTTCTCTCCCGCAAACAAGACCAATAAAAACCCAACAGATGGCATGACCTCCTAATGCTATGTCTAGCCCTTAAACAAGATGGATACACTCACCCTGAAAAAAAATAAAACAAAAGCAAATAAAGAGAAAACACATATCTTGTAGTAACTAAACTAGAGGAAGTAGAAAATACATATCTTGTAGTATCTTGCACCAATCGGATAGGTACAGTAAGATTATCATCCCTAATATTCATCCACTTTCCAAAAAAGGATTCCAAAAAAAACAACCAAGGCCAAGCGCAGATAGAATTTCAAGATAACAAATACACAAAACCATATACAATAAATGAATCCACCTATACATACAATATAACAAATCTCACCGGCCAAATTCACGAGGGATCTTTTTGCGACATGATGCTGGGCTTCCCTTCTTGTCCAACCAATTTTCTATCACACAAACAAGACCCGTAAAAACCAAACAGATGGCATGACCTCCTAACGATATGTCCCGCCCTTAAACAAGGTGCACATGATGGATAGACTCACCCTCGAAAAAAATAAAACAAAAGCAAATAATTAGAAAATACATATCTTTTTGTAACTAGACTAGAGGAAGTAGAAAATACTTATCTTGTAGTATCTTGCACTAATCAGATAGGTACGGTTTCGGTGAGATTGTCATCCCAAACATTCATGTACTTTTCTAAAAAAGATTCCTAAGGAAACGACCAAGGTCAAGCGCACCCAAAATTTCAAGATAGAAAAAACACGAAATCAAATACAGTAAATGAATCCATCTATACAGACAAAATATCAAATCTCACCGGCCAAATTCATGAGGGATCACTCTGCGGCCGAATGCTGGGCTTCCCTTCTTGTCCTACCAATTTCTTCACCAATTTTTTCTCCTGCAAACATGACCTATAGAAACCCAACAGATAGCATGACCTCCTAATGATATGTCCCGCCATTAAACAACATGCACATGATGGATAGAATAACCCTGGAAAAGAAAAAAACAAAAGCAAATAAAGAGAAAATACATATCTTGTAATAACTAGACCAAAGGAAATAGAAAATACATATTTTGTAGTTTCTTGCACCTATCAGATAGTTACGGTTTCGGCGAGATTTTCATCCATAATATTCATGCACATTCTGAAAAAGGATTCTAAAGAAAACGACCAAGGCCAAGCGCACACATAATTTCAAGATAGCACAAACACCAAACCATACAGTGTAAATGAATCGATTTCCACGGACAAAATACTACATCTAATGGCCAAATCCATGAGGGATCCTTCTGCGGCATGATGCTTGGCTTCACTTCTTGTCCTACCAATTCCTTCACCAATTTTCTCTCCCATAAAAAAAACCTATATAAACCGAATAGATGGTTCGACCTCCGAATGCTATGTCCCACCGTAAAACAAAACGCACATGATGGTTAGACTCCCCCTGAATAAAACAAAACAAAAGCAAATAAAGAGAAAAAACATATTTCTGTAGTAACTAGACTAGAGGAAATAGAAAATACATATCTTGTAGTATGTTGCACTAATCAGATAGGTACGGTTTCGGTGTGATTCTCAACCCTAATATTCATGTACTTCCCGAAAAAAGATTCCAAAGAAAACGACCAAGGTCAAGCGCACCCAAAATTTAAATATAGAAAAAACAATAAACCAAATACAGTAAACGAATCCACCTATACAGAAAAAATACAAAATCTCACCTGCCAAATTAATGAGGGATCACTCTGCGCCCTGATGCTAGGCTTCCCTTCTTGTGCTACCACTTCATTCACCAATTTTCTCTCCCGCAAACAAGACCTATAAAAACCAAACAGATGACATGACCTCCTAATCATATGTCCCACCTTTAAATGACATGCACATGATGGACAGAATCACCCTTGAAAAAAACAAAACAAAAGCAAATAAAGAAAGAAAATACATATCTAGTAATAACTAAACTATAGGAAGTAGAAAATGCATATCTTGTAGTATCTTGCACCTATCAAATAGGTACGGTTTCGGAGAGATTGTCAACCCTAATATTGATGCACTTTCTAAAAAAGGATTCCAAAGAAAATGACCAAGGCCAAGCGCACAAATAATTTCAAGTTATAAAAAACACTAAACCATGTACAGTAAATGAATCCACTACGACGGACAAAATACCAAATCTCACAGGCCAAATTCATGAGGGATCCCACTGCGGCATGATGCTGGGCTTCACTTCTTGTCCAACCAATTCCTTCACCAATTTTCTCTCCCGCAAACAAGACCCATAAAAACCAAACAGATGCCATGACCTCCTAACGATACGTCCTGCCCTTAAAATAGATGCACATGACAGATAGACTCACCCTCGAAAATAATAAAACAATGGCAAATAAATAGAAAATACATATCTTGTTGTAATTAGACTAGAGGAAGTAGAAAATACAAATCTTGTAGTATCTTGCACTAATCAGATAGGTACGGTTCGGGGAGATGGTCATCCCAAATATTCATGTACTTTCCTAAAAAGGATTCCAAAGAAAATGACCAAGGTCAAGCGCACCCAAAATTTCAAGATAGTAAAAACACTAAATCAAATACAGTAAATTAATCCATCTATACAGAAAAAATACCAACTCTCACCAGCCAAATTCTTGAGGGATCGCTCTGCGGCCTGATGCTGGGCTTCCCTTCTTTTCTTACCAATTTCTTCACCAATTTTTTCTCTCGAAAACAAGACCTATAAAAACCCAACAGATAGCATGACGTCCTAATGATATGTCCCCGCCTTTAAAAAACATGCACATGATGGATAAAATCACCCTGGAAAAAAACAAAACAAAAGCTAATAAAGAGAAAATACATATCTTGTAATAACTAGACAAGAGGAAGTCGAAAATACATATCTTGTAATTTCTTGCACCTATCAGATAGCTACGGTTTTGGAGAGATTTTCATCCATAATATTGATGCACATTCTTAAAAAGGATTCTAAATAAAACGAACGAGGCGAAGCGCACACATAATTTCAAGATAGCACAAACACATAACCATATAGAATAAATGAATTGACTTCCACGGACAAAATACCAAATCTAACCGCCAAATTCATGAGGGATCCCTCTGCGTCATGATGCTGGGCTTCACTTCTTGTCCTACCAATTCCTTCACCAAATTTCTCTCCCACAAACAAGATCTACAAAAACCAAACAGATTGCTTGACCTCTTAATGCTATGTCCCGCCTTAAAACAAGATGAACATGATGGATAGCCTCACCCTAAAAAAAACAAAAAAAAAAAGCAAATAAATAGAAAATACATAACTTTTAAGATATTCATGCTCCAAAAAAGGATTCCAAAGAAAACGATCAAGGCCAAGCGCACACAGAATTTTAAGATATCAAAAACACTAAACCAAATAAAGTAAATGAATCAACCTCTATGAAAAAAAAACCAAATCTCACCGATCAAATTCATGAGGGATCCCTTTGCGGCCTGATGCCGAGATTCCTTTCTTGTCCTACCAATTCTTTCACCAATTTTCTCTCCCGCAATAAGGCCAGAAACAACCAAACAGATGGCATGACCTCCCAATACTATGACCCGCTCTCAAACAAGATGCACATGATGGATACTCACCCTAAAAAAAAAATCAAATGAAGAGAAAATACATATCTTGTAGTAACTAGACTTGAGGAAGTAGAAAATACATATCTTCTAGTATCTTGCACCAATAAAATATGTACGGTATCGACGAGATTGTCATCCCCAACATTCATCCACTTTCCTAAAAATGATTCCAAAGAAAACGACCAATGCCAAGCGCACATAGAATTTTAAGATAGAAAAAACACTAAACCAAATAAGGTATATGAATTCACTTGTACAGACAAAATACCAAATCTCACCGGCCAAATTCATGGGGGATCCCTCTGCGGCATGATATTGGGCTTCCCTTCATGTCCAACCAATTCCTTCACCAATTTTCTCTCCCGCAAACAAGACCTATAAAAACCCAACAGAAGGCATGACCTCCTAATGCAATGTTGGGCTTCCCTTTTTGTCCAATCGATTCCTTCACCAATTTTCTCTCGCAAAAACAAGACCAATAAAAACAAAACAGATGGCATAACCTCCTAATGATATGTCCCGCCCTTAAACAAAATGCACATGATGGATAGACTTACCCTGTAAAAACACAAAACAAAAAATAAAGAGAAAATACAAATCTTGTAGTAACTAGCCTAGAGGAAGCAGAAAATACGTACCTTGAAGTATCATGCGCCAATCAGATAGGTACGGTTTCAGAGAGATTATCATCCATAATATTCATCCACTTTCCTAAGAAGGATTCAAAAGAAAACGACCAAGGCCAAGCGCGCACAAAATTTCAAGATAACAAAAACATTATACCAAATACAGTAAATGAATCCACCAATACAGACAAAATACTAAATCTCACCAGCCAATTAATGAGGGATCGCTCTACGGCCTCATGTTGGGCTTCCATTCTTGTCCTACCAATTCCTTCACCAATTTTCTCTCCCGCAAACAAGACCTTTAAAAACCCAACAGAAGGCATGACTTCCTAATGATATGTCCCGCCTTTAAACATGATGCACATGATGCATAAACTCACCCAAAAAACAAAACAAAAGAAAATAAAGAGAAATTAGATATCTTGTAGTAACTAGACTAGAGGAAGTAAAAAAAACATATCTTGTAGTATCTTGCACCAATCAGATACGTACGGTTTCGGTGAGATTGTCATCCATAATATTCATGCACTTTCCCAAAAAGAATTCCAAATAAAACCATCAAGGCCAAGCGCGCACAGAATTGCAAGATTGCAAAAACACTAAGCCATACAAAGTAAGTTAATCCACCTATACAGACAAAATACCAAATCTCTCCGGTAAAATTCATGAAGGATCCCTCTACGGCCCCATGCTAGGCTTCCCTACTTCTCCTACCAATTCCTTCACCAATTTTCCCTCCCGCAAAGAAAACCTATAAAAACCAAACTGATGGCATGACCTCCTAATGATATGTCCCGCCCTTAAACAAGATGCACATGCTGGATAGACTCATCCTGGAAAAAAAAAAGGGAAATAAAGAGAAAATAAATATCTTGTAATAACTAGACGAGAGGAAGTAGAAAATACACATCTTATAGTATCTTGCCCCAATCAGATAGGTACGGTTTCGAAGATATTGTAGTCCCTAATAGTCATGCACTTTCCTAAAAAGGATTCCAAAGAAAACGACCAAGGCCAAGCACTCACAGAATTTCAAGATAGCTAAAAAGTTAAATCACATATAGTAAATGAATCCACCTCTATGGAAAAAATACCAAATCTCACCGGCTAAATTCATAAGGGATCCCTCTGCAGCCTGATGCTCAGCTTCCCTTCTTGTCCTACCAATTCCCTCACCAATTTTCTCTCCCACATATAAGACCCATAAAACCAAACAGATTGCATGGCCTCCTAATGATATGTCACGCACTTAAAACAAGATGCACATGATTGATAGACTCACCCTAAAAAAAACAAGATAAAAGCAAACCAAGAGAAAATACATATCTTGTAGTAACTAGACTTGAGGAAGTAGAAAACACATATCTTGTAATATGTTACACAAATTAGATAAGTACGGTTTCGATGAGATTGTCATCCCTATTATTCATCCACTTTCCTAAAAAGGATTCCAAACCAAACCGTCATGGCCAAGCGCGCACAGAATTTAAAGGTAGAAAAAACACTAAACCATATACAGTAAATGAATCCACCTATACAGACAAAATATCAAATCTCACAGGCAAAATTCATGAGGGATCCCTCGGCGGCCTAATGCTAGGCTTTTCTTCACTTCATACCAAGTTCTTCCCACAAACGAGACCAATAAAAACCCAACAGATGGCATGAGCTTCTAATAATGTGTCTCGCCCTTAAACAAAATGCACAAGATGGAAAGACTCACCCTGGAAAAAAAAAAACAAACAAAAAAGAGAGAAAATACATATTTTGTAGTAACTAGACTAAAGGAAGCAGAAAATACATATCTTGTAATATCTTGCACCAATCAGATAGGTACGATTTCTAAGATAATGTCATCCCTAATATTCATGCAGTTTCCTGAAAAGGATTCACAAGAAAACGACCAAGGCCAAGCGAGCAAACAATTTCAAGATAGCAAAAACACTAAACCATATCCAGTAAATGAATCCACCTATACTGACAAAATACCAATTCTCACCAGCCAAATTCAATAGGGATCCCCTTGCGGCCTCATGTTAGGCTTCCTTTCTTATCCTACCAATTCCTTCACCAATTTTCTCTCCCGCAAACAAGACCTATAAAAACCCAACAGAAGGCATGACCTCCTTATGATATGTCCCGCCTTTGAACATAATGAACATGATGCACATGATGGATAGACTCACCCCAAAGAAAAAAGAAACAAAAGAAAATAAAGAGAAAAATACATATCTTGAAGTAACTAGACTAGAGAAAGTAGAAAATACATATCTTGTAGTATCTTGCACCAATCAGATAGATACGGTTTCGTAGAGATTGTCATCCCTAATATTAATGCACTTTCCTAAAAAGGATTCCAAATAAAACCATCAAGGCCAAGCGAGCAAAGAATTTCAAGGTAGCAAAAACAAAAAACCATATACAGTAAATGAATCCACCTATACAGATAAAATACCAAATCTCACTTGCAAAATTCATGAGGGATCCCACTGCGAGCAAAGAATTTCAAGATAGCAAAAATACTAAACCCTTTACAAGAAATGAATCCACTTATATAGACAAAATACCAAATCTCACCCGCCAAATTCATGAGGGATCCCCCTCTGCAGCCTCTTGCTGGGCTTCCCTTCTTGTCCTACCAATTCCTTCACCAATTTTATCTCCCGCAAAGAAGACCTATAAAAGCAAAACTAATGGCACGACCTCCTAATGATATGTCCTGCCCTTAAAAAAATGCACATGATGGATAGACTTGCCCTGGAAAAAACAAAACAAAATAAAATAAAAAGAAAATAAATATCTTGTAATAACTAGACCAGAGGAAGTAGAAAATACACATCTTGTAGTATCTTACACCAATCAAATAGGTACAGTTTCGAAGAGATTGTCATCCTTAATAGTCATGCACTTTCCTAAAAAGGATTCAAAAGAAAACGACCAAGGCCAAGCGCTCACAGAATTTCAAGATAGCAAAAAAGTTAAACCACAAATAGAAAAGGAATCCACCTCTACGGACAAAATACCAAATCTCACTAGCAAAATTCATAAGGGATCCCTCTGCGGCCTGATGCTCGGCTTCCCTTCTTGTCCTACCAAAAACTCAACTGATCGCATGACCTTCAAATGATATGTCTAGCCCTTAAATAAGATGCTTTTGATGGATAGACTCACCCTCGAAAAAAACACAGAAAAAAAAAACAGAGAGAGAAAATACATATCTTGCAGTAACTAGATTAAGGGAAGCAAAAAATACATATCTTGTAGTATCTTGCACCAATCAGATAGGTACGGTTTCGAAGAGAACGTCATCTCAAATATTCATGCAGTTTCCTAAAAAGGATTCACAAGAAAACAACCAAGGCCGAGCGAGCAAAGAATTTCAAGATAGCAAAAACAAAAAACCATATCCCGTAAATGAATCCACTTGTACAAACAAAATACCAAATCTCAACAGCCAAATTCATTTGGGATCCCTCTGCGGCCTCGAGTTGGGCTTCCCTTCTTATCCTACCGATTCCTTCACCAATTTGCTCTCCTGCAAAAAAGACCGATAAAAACCCAACAGAAGGCATGACCTCCTAATAATATGTCCCGCCTTTATACATGATGCACGTGATGCATTGACTCACCCGAAAAAAAATAAAGAAAATAAAGAGAAAAATACATATCTTGAAGTAACTAGACTAGAGACAGCAGAAAATACATGTCTTGTAGTATCTTGCAACAATCAGATAGGTACGGTTTTGGTAAGATTGTCATCCCTAATATTCATGCACTTTCCTAAAAAGGATTCCAAATAAAACCATCAAGGTCAAGCGAGCAAAGAATTTCAAGATAGCAAAAAAACAAAACCATATACGTTAAATAAATCCACCTATACAGATAAAATACCAAATCTCACTTGCCAAATTAATGAGGGTTCCCACTGCGAGCAAAGAATTTCTAGATAGCAAAAATACTAAATCATTTACAGTAAATCAATCCACCAATACAGCCAAAATACCAAATCTCACCGGCCAAATTCATGAGGGATCCCCCTCTACGGCCTTATGCCAGGCTTCTCTTCTTGTCCTACTAATTCCTTCACCAATTTTCTCTCCCACAAAGAAGACCTATTAAAACCAAAATGATGGAATGAGCTCCTAATGATATGTCCCGCCCTTAAAAAAAATGCTCATGATGGATAGACTCGCCCTGGGAAAAACAAAACAAAAGCAAATAAAGAGAAAATAAATATCTTGTAATAACTAGACCAGAGGAAGTAGAAAATACACATCTTGTAGTATCTTGCACCAATCAGATAGGTACGGTTTCGAAGAGATTGTCATCCCTAAAAGTCATGCACTTTCCTAAAAAGGATTCCAAAGAAAGGACCAAGGCGAAACGCTCGCAGAATTTCAAGATAGCAAAAAAGTTAAACCACATATAGTAAATGAATCCCTCTAAGGACAAAATACCAAATCTCACCGGCTAAATTCATAAGGGATCCCTCTGCGGCCTGATGCTCGGCTTCCCTTCTTGTCTTACCAAAAACCCAACAGATCGCTTGACCTTTTAATGATATGTCGAGCCCTTAAACAAGATGCTTATGATGGATAGACTCGCCCTGGAAAAAAACAAACAAAAACCAAAGAAAGAAAATACATATCATGTAGTAACAAGACTAGGGGAAGCAGAAAATACATCTCTTGTAGTATCTTACACCAATCAGATAGGTACGGTTTTGAAGAGAATGTCATCCCAAATATTCATGCAGTTTCCCAAAAAGGATTCACAAGAAAACGACCAAGGCTAAGCGAGCAAAGAATTTCAAGATTGAAAAAACACAAATCCATATGCAGTAAATGAATCCACTTATACAGACCAAATACCAAATCTCACCGGCCAAATTCCTTAGGGATCCCTCTCCGGCCTCAAGTTGGGGTTCCCTTCTTATCATATTGATTCCTTCACCAATTTTCCCTCTCACAAACAAGACCTATAAAAACCCAACATAAGGCATGACCTCCTAATGAGATGTCCCGCCTTTAAACATGATGCACAGGATGGATAGACTCACCATAAAGAAAATAAGGAGAAAAATAGATATCTTGAAGTAACTACTCTAGAGAAAGTAGAAAATACATATCTTGTAGTATCTTGCACCAATCAGATTGGTACGGTTTCGGTGAGATTGTCATCCCTAATATTCATGCAATTTCCTAAAAAGGATTCCAAATGAAACCATCAAGGCCTAGCGAGCAAAGAATTTCAAGATAACAAAAACACAAAACCATATACAGCAAATGAATCCACCTATACAGATAAAATACCAAATCTCACTTGCCAAATTCATGGGGGATACCACTGCGACCAAAGAATTTCAAGATAGCAAAAATACTAAACCCTTCACAGTAAATGAATCCACCTATACAGTCAAAATACTAAATCTTACAGGCAAAATTCATGAGGGATCCCCCTCTGCGGCCTCATGCTGGGCTTACTTTCTTGTCCTACCAATTCCTTCTCAAATTTTCTCTCCCGCAAAGAAGATCTATAAAAACCAAACTAATGGCATGACCTCCTAATAATATGTCCCGCCCTTAAAAAAAATGCACATGATGGATAGACTCGCCCTGGAATAAACAAAACAAAAGCAAATAAAGAGAAAATAAATATCTTGTAATAACTCGACCAGTGGAAGTAGAAAATACACATCTTGTAGTATCTTGCACCAATCAGATAGGAACGGTTTCGAAGAGATTGTCATCCCTAATAGTCATGCACTTTCCTAAAAAGGATTCCAAAGAAAACGGCCAAGGCAAAGCGCTCACAGAATTTCAAGATAGCAAAAAAGTTAAACCACATATAGTAAATGAATCCACCTCTACGGACAAAATACCAAATCTCACCGGCTAAATTCATAAGGGATCCCTCTGCGGCCTAATGCTCAGCTTCCCTTCTTGTCCCACCAAAAACCGAGCAGATCGCATGACCTTCTGATGACATGTCCCGCCCTTAAACAAGATGCTTATGATGGATAGACTCACCCTCAGAAAAAAACAAAAAAAAAAGCAGAGAGAGAAAATACATATCTTGTAGTAACGAGACTAGGGGAAGCAGAAAATACATATCTTGTAGTATCTTGCACCAATCAGATAGGTACGGTTTCGAAGTGAATGCCATCCCAAATATTCATGCCGATTCCTAAAAGGATTCACAAGAAAACGACCCAGGCTAAGCGAGTAAAGAATTTCAAGATAGCAAAAACACAAAACAATATGTAGTAAATGAATCCACATCTACAGACATAATATCAAATCTCAACAACCAAATTCATTAGGGATCCCTCTGCGACATCATGCTGGGCTTCCCTACTTATCCTACCGATTCCTTCACCAATTTTCTCTCCCACAAAAAAAGACCTATAAAAACCCAACAGAAGGCATGACCACCTATTGATATGTCCCGCCTTTAAACATGATGCACATGATGGATAGACGCACCCAAAAAAAAATAAAGAAAATAAAGTGAAAAATAGGTATCTTGTAGTAACTAGACTAGAAAAAGTAGAAAATACATATCTTGTAGTATCTTACACCAGTTAGATAGGTACGGTTTTGGTGAGATTTTCATCCCTAATATTAAGGCACTTCCCTAAAAAGGTTTCCAAATAAAACCATCAAGGCCAAGCGAGTAAAGAATTTCAAGATAGCAAAAACACAAAACCATATGCAGTAAATGAAACCACTTATACAGACAAAATACCAAATCTCACCAGCCAAATTCATTAGGGATCCCTCTGCGGCATCATCTTGGGCTGCCCTTCTTATCCTACCGATTCCTTCACCAATTTTCTCTCCCGCAAAAAAGACCTATAAAAGTCCATCATAAGGCATGACCTCCTAATGATATGTCCCGCCTTTCAACATGATGCACATGATGGATAGACTCACCCAAAAAAAAATATAGAAAATAAAGAGAAAAATAGATATTGAAGTAACAAGACTAGAGAAAGTAGAAAATACATATCCTGTAGTCTCTTGCACCAATTAGATAGGTACGGTTTCGGTGAGATTGTCATCCCTAATATTAATGCACTTTCCTAACAAGGTTTCCAAATAAAACCATCAAGGCCAAGCGAGTAAAGAATTTCAAGATAGCAAAAACAAAAAACCATATGCAGTAAATGAAACGACTTATACAGAAAAAATACCAAATCTCACCAGCCAAATTCATTAGGGATCCCTCTGCGACCTCATGTTGGGCTGCCCTTCTTATCCTACCGATTCCTTCACCAATTTTCTCTCCCGCAAACAAGACCTATAAAAGTCCAACATAAGGCATGACCTCCTAATGATATGTCCCGCCTTTGAACATGATGGATAGACTCACCCAAAAAAAATAAAGAAAATAAAGAGAAAAATATATATTTTGAAGAAACAAGACTAGAGAAAGTAGAAAATACATATCTTGTAGTCTCTCGCACCAATTAGATAGGTACGGTTTCGGTGAGATTGTCAGCCCTAATATTCATTCACTTTCCTAAAAAGGTTTCCAAATAAAACCATCAAGGGCGAGCGAGCAAAGAATTTCAAGGCCAAGCTTGCAAAGAATTTCAAGATAGGCAAAACACAAAACCATATACAGTAAATAAATCTACCTATACGGATAAAATACCAAATCTCACCTGCCAAATTAATGAGGGATCCCACTGCGAGCAAAGAATTTCAAGATAGCAAAAATAATAAACCGTTTACTGTAAATGAATCTACCTATACTGACAAAATACCAAATCTCAACGGCCAAATTCATGAGGGATCCCCCTTCTGCGGCCTCATGCTGGGCTTCCCTTCTTGTTCTACCAATTCCTTCACCAATTTTCTCTCCCGCAAAGAAGACCTATAAAAACGAAACTGATGGCATGACCTCCCAATGATATCTCCCTCCCTTAAAAGAATGCACATGACGGATGGACTCGCCCTGGAAAAAACAAAACAAAAGCAAATAATGAGAAAATAAATATATTGTAATAACTAGACCAGAGGAAGTAAAAAATACACATCTTGTATTATCTCACAGAATTTAAAGATAGCAAAAAAGTTAAACAACATATAGCAAATGAATCCACCTCTACGGACAAATACCAAATGTCACCGGCTAAATTCATAATGGATCCCTCTGTGGCCAGATGCTCGGATTCCCTTCTTGTCCTACCAAAAACCCAACAGATCGCATGACCTTCTAATTATATGTCTCGCCCTTAAACAAGATGCTTATGATGGATAGACTCGCCCTGGAAAAAAACTAAAAAACAAAAACAAAGAGAGAAAGTACATATCTTGTAGTAACTAGACTAGGGGAATCAGAAAAAACATATCTTGTAGTATCTTGCACAAATCAGATAGGTAAGGTTTCGAAGAGAATGTCATCCCAAATATTCATGCAATTTCCTAAAAAGGATTCACAAGAAAAGGACCATGGCCAAGCGAGCAAAGAATTTCAAGATTTCAAAAACACAAAACTATATGCAGTAAATGAATCCACTCATACGGACAAAATACCAAATCTCACCAGCCAAATTCATTAGGGATCCCTCTCCGGCCTCATGTTGGGGTTCCCTTCTTATACTACCGATTCCTTCACCAATTTTCTCTCCCGCAAACAAGACCTATATAAACCAAACAGAAGGAAAGACCTCCTAATGATATTTCCCGCCTTTAAACATGATGCACATGATGGATAGACTCACACACAAAAAAATAAAGAAAATAACGAGAAAAATAGATATCTTGAAGTAACTAGACTAGAGAAAGTAGAAAATACATATCTTGTAGTATCTTGCACCAATAAGATAGGTACGGTTTTGGTGAGATTGTCATCCCTATTATTCCTGCACTATCCTAAAAAGGATTCCAAATAAAACCATCAAGGCCAAGCAAGCAAAGAATTCCAAGATAGTAAAAACACAAAACCTTATACAGTAAATGAAGCCACCTATACAGATAAAATACAAAATCTCACTTGCCAAATTCATGAGGGACCCCACTGCGAGCAAATAATTTCAAAATAGCAAAAATACTACACCATTTATGGTAAATGAATCCACCTATACAGACAAAATACCAAATCTCACCGGCCAAATTCAAGAGGGATCCCCCTCTGCGGCCTCATGCTTAGTTTCCCTTCTTGTCCTTCCAATTCCTTCACCAATTTTCTCTCCCGCAAAGAAGACCTATAAAAACCAAACTGATGGCATGATCTTCTAATGATATGTCCTGCCCTTAAAAAAAATGCACATGATGGATAGACTCGCCCTGAAAAAAATGAAACAAAAGAAAATAAAGTGAAAATAAATATTTGGTAATAACTATACCAGAGGAAGTAGAAAATAAACATCTTGTAGTATCTTGCACCAATCAGATAGGTACGGTTTCGAAGAGATTGTCATCCCAAATAGTCATGCACTTTTCTAAGAAGGATTCCAAAGAAAACGACCAAGGCCAAGCGCTCACAGTATTTCAAAATTACAAAAAAGTTAAACCAAATATAGTAAATAAATCCACCTCTACGGATAAAATACCAAATCTCACTGGTTAAATTCATTTGGGATCCCTCTGCGGCCTGATGCTCGGCTTCCCTTTTTGTCCTACCGAAAACCCAACAGATTGCATGACCTTCTTATGATATGTCTCGCCCTTAAACAAGATGCTTATGATGGATAGACTCGCCCTGGAAAAAAAAACAGAGAGAGAAAATGCATATCTTGTAGTAACTAGACTAGGGGAAGCAGGAAATACATGTCTTGTAGCATCTTGCACCAATCAGATAAGTACAGTTTCGAAGAGAATGTCATCCCAAATATTAATGCAGTTTCCTAAAAAGGATTCACAAGAAAACGACCAAGGCCAAGCTAGCAAAG
This sequence comes from Rhododendron molle, assembly GCA_025413875.1. NCBI lineage: Eukaryota > Viridiplantae > Streptophyta > Magnoliopsida > Ericales > Ericaceae > Rhododendron > Rhododendron molle. Next base: position 20,737,477 of record CM046389.1, on the reverse strand, counting down.
AATTTCAAGATAGCAAAAACACAAAACCATACGCAGTAAATGAATCCACTTATACGGACTAAATACGAAATCTCACCAGCCAAATTCATTACGGATCCCTCTGTGGCCTCATGTTGGGCTTCCCTTTTTCTCCTACCGATTCCTTCACCAATTTTCTCTCCCGCAAACAAGACCTATAAAAACCCAACAAAAGGCATGACCTCATAATGATATGTCCCGCCTTTAAACATGATGCACATGATGGATAGACTCTCCCAAAAAAAATATCAAAGAAAATAACGACAAAAATAGATAACTTGAAGTAACTAGACTAGAGAAAGTTGAAAATACATGTCTTGTAGTATCCTACACCAATCAGATAGGTACGGTTTCGGTGAGATTGTCATCCCTAATATTCATGCACTTTCCTAAAAAGGATTCAAAATAAATACATCAAGGCCAATCGAGCAAAGAATTTCAAGATAGAAAAAACACAAAACTATATACAGTAAATGAATCCACCTATACAGATAAAATACCAAATCTCACTTGCAAAATTCATGACGGATCCCACTGCGAGCTAAGAATTTCTAGATAGCAAAAATACAAACCCATTTACAAAAAATGAATCGGCCTATACAGAATAATTCCAAATCTCAACGGCCAAATTCATGAGGGATCCCCCTCTGCGGCCTCATGCTGGGCTTCCCTTCTTGTCCTACCAATTCCTTCACCAATTTTCTCTCCCGCAAAGAAGACCTATAAAAACCAAACTGACGGCATGACCTCCTAATGACATGTCCCGCCCTTAAAAAAAATGCAGATGATGGATAGACTCGCCCTAGAAAAAAAAAACAAAAGCAAATAAAGAGAAAATAAATATCTTGTAATAACTAGACCAGAGGAAGTAGAAAATACACATATTGTTTTATCTTGCATCAGTCAGATGGGTACGATTTCGAAGAGATGTCATCTCTAATAGTCATGTACTTTCCAAAAAAGGATTCCAAAGAAAATGACCAAGGCTATGCGCTCACGGAATTTCAAGATAGCAAAAAAGTTAAACAACATATAGTAAATGAATCCACCTCTACGGACAAAATACCAAATCTCACCAGCTAAATTCATAAGGGATCCCTCTGCAGCCTGATGCTCGGCTTCCCATCTTGTGCTCCCAAAAACACAACAGATCACAAGACCTTCTAATGATATGTCTCGCCCTTAAAATAGATGCTTATGATGGATTGACTCACCCAGGAAAAAAAATAGAGAGAAAACACATATCTTGTAGTAACTAGACTAGGGGAAGCAGAAAATACATGTTTGGTCGTATCTTGCACCAATCATATAGGTACGCTTTCAAAGACAATGTCATCCCAAATATTCATGTAGTTTCCAAAAAAGGATTCACAAGAAAACGACCGAGGCCAAGCGAACAAACAATTTCAAGATAGCAAAAACATAAAACCATATGCAGTAAATAAATCCACTTATACCGACAAAATACCAAATCTCACCAGCCAATTTCATTAGGGATCCCTCTGCGGCCTCATATTGGGGTTTCCTTCTTATCCTACCGATTCCTTCTCCCATTTTATCTCCCGCAAACAAGACCTATAAAAACCCAACAGAAGGCATGACCTCGTAATGATATGTCCCGCCTTTAAACATGATGCACATGATGGATAGACTCACCCAAAAAAAATAAAGAAAATAACGAAAAAAATAGATATCTTGAAGTAACTAGACTACAGAAAGTAGAAAATACATATCTTGTAGTATCTTGCACCAATAAGATAGGTACGCTTTCGGTGAGATTCTCATCCCTAATATTCATGCACTTTCCTAAAAAGGATTCCAAATAAAACCATCAAGGCCAAGCGAGCAAAGAATTTCATGATAGCAAAAACACAAAACCATATACAGTAAATGAGTCCACCTATACCGATAAAATGCCAAATCTCACTTGCCAAATTCATGAGGGATCCCACTACGAGCAAAGAATTTCAAGATAGCAAAAATACTAAACGATTTACAATAAATGAATCCACCTATACAGACAAAATACCAAATCCGCAAAGAGGACCCATAAAAACCAAACTAATGGCATGACCTCCTACTGACATGTCCCACCCTTAAAAAAATGCACATGATGGATAGACTCGCCCTAGAAAAAACAAAATAAAAGCAAAAGAAGAGAATAAATATCTGGTAATTACTAGACTAGAGGAAGTAGAAAATACACATCTTGTATTATCTTGCACCAATCAGATAGATACGATTTCGAAGAGATTGTCATCCCCAATAGTCATGCACTTTCCTAAAAAGGATTCCAAAGAAAACGACCAAGGCCAAGCGCTCACAGAATTTCAAGATAGCAAAAAAGTTAAACCACGTATAGTAAATGAATCCACCTATACGGAATAAATACCAAACCTCGCCGGCTAAATTCATAAGGGATCCCTCTGCGGCCTAATGCTCGGCTTCCCTTCTTGTCCTACCAAAAACCCAACAGATCGCATGACCTTCTAATGATATGTCTCGCCCTTCAACAAGATGCTTATGATGGATAGACTCACCCTGGAAAAAAGAAAAAAAAACAGATAGGGAAAATACTTATCTTGTAGTAACTAGACTAGGGGAAGCAGAAAATACATATCTTGTAGTATCTTGCACCAATCAGATAAGTACGGTTTCGATATTCATGCAGTTTCCTAAAATGTATTCACAAGAAAAAGACCAAGGCCAAGCGAGCAAACAATTTCAAGATAGCAAAAATAATAAACCATATACAGTAAATGAATCCACTTATACAGACAAAAATAACAAATCTCACCTGCCAAATTTATTAAGGATCCCTCTACGGCCTCATGTTGGGTTTCCCTTTTTATCCGACCGATTCCTTCACCAATTTTCTCCCCCGTAAACAAGACCTATAAAAACCCAACAGAAGGCATGACCTCCTAATGCAATGTCCCGCCTTAAAACATGATGCACATGATGGATAGACTCACCCAAAAAAAAAAAAGTAAAATGAAGAGAAAAATACATTTCTTGAAATAACTTGACAAGAGAAAGTAGAAAATACGTATCATGTAGTATCTTGCACCAATTAGATAGGTACAGTTTCGATGAGATTGTCATCCCTAATATTCATGCATTTTCTTAAAAAGGATTCCAAATAAAACCATCAAGGCCAAACGAGCAAAGAATTTCAAGAAAACAAAACACAAAACCATATACAGTAAATGAATCCACCCATACAGATAAAATACCAAATCTCACTTGCCAAATTCTTGAGGGATCTCACTGCGAGCAGAGATTTCCAAGATAGCAAAAACACAACACCATATACAGTAAATGAATCCACCTATACAGATAAAATACCAAATCTCACTTGCCAAATTCATTAGGGATCCCACTGCGAGCAAAGAATTTCAAGATAGCAAAAACACAAAACCATATACAGTAAATGAATCCACCTATACAGACAAAAAACCATATCTCACTGGCCAAATCATGAGGGATCCCCCTCTGCGGCCTCATGCTGGGCTTCCCATCTTGTCTTACCAATTTCTTCACCAATTTTCTCTCCTGCAAAAAAGACCTATAAAAACCAAACTGATGACATGACCTCCTAATGATATGTCCCGCCCTTAAAAAAAATGCACATGATGGATAGACTCGCCTTGGAAAAAACAAACCAAAAGCAAATAAAGAGAAAATAAATATCTTGTAATAACTAGACCAGAGGAAGTAGAAAATACACTTCTTTTAGTATCTTGCATCAATCAGATAGGTACGGTTTCGAAGAGATTGTCATCCCTAATAGTGATGCACTTTCCTAAAAAGGATTCCAAAAAAAAAGACTAAAGCCAAGCGCTCATAAAATTTCAAGATAGCTAAAAAGCTAAACCACATATACTAAATGAATCCACCTCTACGGACAAAATACCAAATCTCACCGGGTAAATTCAGAAGGGATCCCTCTGCGGCCTGATGCTCGGCTTCCCTTCTTGTCCTACCAAAAACCCAACAAACCGCATGACCTTCTAATGATATGTCTCACCCTTCAACAAGATGCTTATGATGGATAGACTCACCGTCGAAAAAAACAAAAAAAAAACAGAGAGAGAAAATACATAGCTTGTAGTAACTAGACCAGGGGAAGCAGAAAATAAATCTTGTAGTATCTTGCACCAATCAGATAGGTACGCTTTCGAAGAGACTGTCATCCCAAATATTAATGAAGTTTCCTAAAAAGAATTCACAAGAAAACGACCAAGGCCAAGCGAGCAAAGAACTTCAAGATAGCAAAAACACAAAACCATATGCAGTAAATGAATCCACTTATACGGACAAATTACCAAATCTTACAAGCCAAATTCATTAGGGATCCCTCTGCGGCCTCATGTTGGGCTTCCCTTCTTATCCTACCAATTCCTTCACCAATTTTCTCTCCCGCAAACATGACCTATAAAAACCCAATAGAAGGCATGACCTCTTAATGATATGTCCCGCCTTTATACATTATGCACATGATGGATAGACTCACCCAAAAAAAATAAAGAAATTAAAGAAAAAAATTAATAGCTTGAAGTAACTAGACTAGACAAAGTAGTAAATACATATCTTGTAGTATCTTGCACCAATCAGATAGGTACGGTTTCGGTGAGATTGTCATCCCCAATATTCATGCAGCTTCCTAAAAAGGATTCCAAATAAAATCATTAAGTCCAATCGAGCAAATAATTTCAAGATAGCAAAAACACAAAACCATATACAGTAAATGAATCCACCTATACAGATAAAATTCCAAATCTCACTTGCCAAATTCTTGAGGGATCCCACTGCGTGCAAAGAATTTCAAGATAGCAAAAATACTAGACCCTTTACAGTAAATGAATCCACCTACACAGACAAAATACCAAATCTCACCGGCCAAATTCATGAGGGATCCCCCTCTGCGGCCTCATGTTTGGCTTCCCTTCTTGTCCTACCAATTCCTTCACCGATTTTATATCCCGCAAAGAAGATCTGTTAAAACCAAACTTTTGGCATGACCTCCTAATGACATGTCCCGCCCCTTAAAAAAATGCACATGATTGATAGACTCGCCCTAGAAAAAGCAAAACAAAAGCAAATAAAGAGAAAATAACTATCTTGTAATAACAAGACCAGAGAAAGTAGAAAATACACATCTTGTTGTATCTTGCACCAATCAGATAGGTTCGGTTTCGAAGAGATTGTCATCCGAAATAGTCATGCACTTTCCAAAAAAGGATTCCAAAGAAAACGACTAAGGCCGAGCGCTCACAAAATTTCAAGATAGCAAAAAAGATAAACCACATATAATAAATGAATCCACCGAATACCAAATCTCACCGGCTAAATTCATAAGGGATCCCTCTGCGGCCTGATGCTCGGCTTCCCTTCTTGTCCAACCAAAAACCCAACAGATCGCATGACCTTCTAATGATATGTCTCACCCTTCAACAAGATGCTTATGACGGATAGACTCAACCTCGAAAAAAACAAAAAAAAACAGAGAGAAAATACATATCTTGTAGTAACTAGACTAGGGGAAGCAGAAAATATATATCTTGTATTATCTTGCACCAATCAGATAGGTACGCTTTCGAAGAGAATCTCATCCCATATATTAATGAAGTTTCCTAAATAGGATTCACAAGAAAACGACCAAGGCCAAGCGAGCAAAGAATTTTAAGATAGCAAAAACACAAAACCATATGCAGTAAATGAATCCACTTATACAGACAAAATACCAAATCTCACAAGCCAAATTCATTAGGGATCCCTCTGCGGCCTCATGTTGGGCTTTCCTTCTTATATTACTAATTCCTTCACCAATTTTCTCTCCCGCAAACAACACATATAAAAACCCAACAGAAGACATGACCTACTAATGATATGTCCCTCATTTAAACATTATGCACATGATGGATAGACTCACCCAAAAAAATTAAAGAAATTAAAGAAAAAAATTAATATCTTGAAGTAACTAGGCTAGAGAAAGTAGAAAATACAAGTAGTATCTCTCACCAATCAGATAGGTACGGTTCGGTGAGATTATCATCCCTAATATTCATGCAGTTTCCTAAAAAGGATTCGAAATAAAACCATTAAGTCCAATCGAGCATATAATTTCAAGATAGCAAAAACACAAAACCAAATACAATAAATGAATCCACCTATACAGATAAAATTCCAAATATCACTTGCCAAATTCATGAGGGATCCCACTGCGAGCAAAGAATTTCAAGATAGCAAAAATACTAGACCCTTTACAGTAAATTAATCCACCTATAAAGATAAAATACCAAATCTCACCAGCCAAATTCATGAGGGATCCCCCTCAGCAGCCTCATGCTGGGCTTCCCTTCTTGTCCTACCAATTCCTTCACCGATTTTATCTCCCGCAAAGAAGATCTATTAAAACCAAACTTTTGGCATGACCTCCCAATGATATGTCCCGCCCCTAAAAAAAATGCACATGATGAATAGACTCGCCCTAGAAAAAACAAAACAAAAGAAAATAAAGAGAAAATAACTATCTTGTAATAACTAGACCAGAGAAAGTAGAAAATACACATCTTGTTGTAACTTGCACCAATCAGATAGGTATGGTTTCGAAGAGATTTTCATCCCAAATAGTCATGCACTTTTCAAAAAAGGATTCCAAAGAAAACGACCAAGGCCAAGCGCTCACAAAATTTCAAGATAGCAAAAAAGTTAAACCAAATATAGTAAATGAATCCACCTCTACGGACAAAATACCAAATGTCACTGACTAAATTCATAAGGGATCCTTCTGCAGCCTGATGCTCGGCTTCCCTTCTTGTCCTTCCAAAAACCCCACAGATCACTTGACCTTCTTATGATACGTCTCGCCCTTAAACAAGATGCTTTTGATGGATAGACTCGCCCTGGAAAAAAACAAAAAAAACAACAGAAAGAGAAAATACATATCTTGTTGTAACTAGACTAGGGGAAGCAGAAAATACATATCTTCTAGTATCTTGCACCAATCAGATAAGTACGGTTTCGGTGAGATTCTCATCCCCAATATTCATGCACTTTCCTAAAAAGGATTCCAAATAAATCCATCAAGGCCAAGCGAGCAAAAACACAAAATCATATGCAGTAAATGAATCCACTTATACAAAAAAAATACCAAATCTCACCAGCCAAATTCAATAGGGATCCCTCTGCGGCCTCATGTTGGGCTTCCCTTCTTATCCTACCAATTCATTCACCAATTTTCTCTTCCGGAAACAAGACCTATAAAAACCCAACAGAAGGCATGACCTCCTAATGATATGTGCCGCCTTTAAACATGATGCACATGATGGATAAAACTCACCCAAAAAAAATAAAGAAAATAACGAGAAAAATAGATATCTTAAAGTAACTAGACTAGAGAAAGTAGAAAATACATATCTTGTAGTATCTTGCACCAATCAGATAGGTACGGTTTCGGTGAGATTCTCATCCCTAATATTCATACACTTTCCTAAAAAGGATTCCAAATAAAACCATCACGCCCAAGCGAGCAAAGAATTTCATGATAGCAAAAACACAAAATCATATACAGTAAATGAATCCACCAATACAGATAAAATGCCAAATCTCACTTGCCAAATTCATGATGGATCCCACTGCGAGCAAAGAATTTCAAGATAGCAAAAATACTAAACCATTTATAGTAAATGAATCCACCTATACAGATAAAATATCAAATCCGCAAAGAGGACCCATAAAAACCAAACTGATGGCTTGAACTTCTAATGACATGTTCCGCCCTTAAAAAAAATACACATGACGGATAGACTCGCCCTGGAGAAAAAAAAAAAGCAAAAAAAGAGAAAATAAATATCTCGTAATAACTAGACGAGAGGAAGTAGAAAATACACATCTTGTATTATCTTGCTCCAATCAGATAGGTACGATTTCGAAGAGATTGTCATCCCTAATAGTCATGCACTTTCCTAGAAAGGATTCCAAAGAAAACGACCGAGGCCAAGCGCTCACAGAATTTCAAGATAGCAAAAAAGTTAAACCACATATAGCAAATAAATCCACCTCTACGGACAAAACACCAAACCTCACCGGCTAAATTCACAAGGGATCCCTCTTCGGCCTGATGCTCGGCTTACCTTCTTGTCCTACCAAAAACTCAACAGATTGCATGACCTTCTAATGATATGTCTCGCCCTTAAACAAGATGCTTATGATGGATAGACTCACCCTGTAAAAAAACAAAAAGGAAAAAAACAGATAGGGAAAATACTTATCTTGTAGTAACTACACTAGGGGAAGCAGAAAATACATATTTTATAGTATCTTGCACCAATCAGATAAGTACGGTTTTGAAAAGAATGTCATCCCTAATATTCATGCAGTTACCTAAAAAGTATTCACAAGCAAACGACCAAGGCCAAGCGAGCAAACAATTTAAAGATAGCAAAAACAATAAACCATATCCAGTAAATGAATCCACTTATACGACAAAATAACAAATCTCACAAGCCAAATTCATTAAGGATTCCTCTGCGGCCTCATGTTGAACTTCCCTTTTTATACTACCTATTCCTTCACCAATTTTCTCTCCCGTAAACAGCACCTATAAAAACCCAATAGAAGACATGACCTCCTAATGCAATGTCCCGCCTTTAAACATGATGCACATGGTGGATAGACTCACCCAAAAAAAAAAAAAAAAGAAAACAAAGAGAAAAATACATATCTTGAAGTTACTTGACTAGAGGAAGAAGAAAATACATATCTTATAGTATCTTGCACCAATCAGATAGGTACAGTTTCGGTGAGATTGTCATCCCTAAAATTCAAGCCCTTTCCTAAAAAGGATTTCAAATAAAACCATCAAGGCCAAGCGAGAAAAGAATTTCATGATAGCAAAAACACAAAACCATATACAATAAATGAATCTGTTGGTTTAGTATATTGTGTTATCCCACATTGCTTAGTTACACTGTGTAACGTGTTATCTCTTTATATAAATAAATGAATATGTGTGAAGGTTAATTAACACCTTACACACCTTTCCCCTCTCTAAACAACATGGTATCAGAGCGGGTTCTTAAACCGCCCTTGAAACCCTAAACCCTAACTTGACAGCCACCCCCAACCACCCAACCATAGTCGTCAGCCCCCCCTCCACCTTCCACAGCCCCTTCCAGCCCTTCTCCAGTTCCGACGACCCCACTCAGTTCCCGACGACCCAGCCCCCCTCCAGTTCCGCCGCCGACGACCCCTACCCAGCCCTCACCAGACCCCGACGACACCTACCCAGACCCCGACGACACCCACTCAGCCCTCGCCCCCTCCACCCAGACCCCGACGACCCCTGGCGCCACCTCCCCAGCCCTCGCCGACGTCAGCCCATCACCGCCAACTGCTCGCCTACATCCGGCGACCCACGCCGTCCGTTGCCCAGCCTCCGGCGACCTCTCCGGTACCCTCTGGCTGCCGATCTGCTGTTGATATTCGTCTGACCTTCATCTGGCTCTAGCTACCATCGCAGGAGGTTCTCTTGTGCCTGCCGTGCCTCCTATCGTCCTCGTTGGAGCTTCTGATGTCTTCTTCAGTCAGCTCCAGGTCTTTCTTGCATTATGAGGGCCCGGTCTTTTGTGACCAATAGGCCTTTTATTCTACAGTCCACCACCGTATCTGATTCTTGCCCACTGTCTCTGATTTTTTATTATTTCTTGGCAACTTTGGTATGTGACTGCTGTCTGGCTACTTCGGATTCATGATTTCTTCTTGCTCTTACTCTTTTACTGCTGTTGTTCGCTGGTAATCGTGACTTGTTGATGTTCGTATCTGCCTCTCTGTTATTGGCTTAAATTCTGGTTGTTTGGTATATTTGCGATGGGATCTGGCACCGAATCTGTTATTAGTTCTACATCTACAGGTAGTACTGTGACTTCCGCTGTTAGTCGTTCTTCTCGATCTCGTGAGAGGTTGTCCATTACCTCCACCTTGTTGAATGGTCGAAATTATACTGTGTGGGCTAAGGCTGTTGAAGTTTATTATTTGGGGGAGTCAGAATATCATTATCTTACTGATGATCCTCCCGCGGCAACTGCCGCATCATATGGTGCTTGGGTTCCTGCGGATGCTAGGATTCGGGTTGAGTTATGGAATAGTATGGAGGATAATATTAAAAACACTCTGGTTTTCTTACCTACAGCAAAGAGGGTGTGGATGAAGGTTAGGGAGATGTTTTCTGGGGCTGATAATCTCCGTCGCACATATGATCTTCATCAACAATTCTTTTCTCTTGACCTTGGTAGCTTATCCTTGGAGGAGTATTATGCCAAGTTCTGTGGTGTTTGTGAGGAGCTCAACACTTGTGAGCCCCTTTCTTCTGATATTCAGGTTATGGAGCGCCAACGTGAGCGCTTGCAGGTGGCTCGATTTCTGTTTGGGTTACCTTCTCCAGCATATGATTCTATCCGATCTAATCTTTTGGGTGATAAAGATTTACCTTCCCTCAGTGTGGTGTTCAGTCGCGTTCGCCAGGCCTCTGTTTCTGACACCAGTGTTGATTTGCCACCTGCTGCCCGCTCGGCTTTGGTTACCACGGTCTCTCGTGGTGGTGCTTCTTCTCGTGGTTTTGACCGTGGTGGTCGAGAGATAGGGGGAGGTAGTCGTGGTACTTTTGGCCGTGGCTTTGGTCATGATTCCAGTAGCGGTGGTCGGGTGTCGCCTGTTGGGGGTCGTGATTCTGGTGGTAGTAGTCGTGGTCGTGGCCGTGGTCGTGGGCCTCGTCACTGCACCTATTGTCATGGTACTAATCATACTGTTGAGTTCTGTTGGATCCTTCATGGCCGCCCATCTGCTCATCAGGCTACGGTTTCTGAGGATGATGGATCTGTGCTGTCTAGTTCTGTGCCCAGCTCAGCCCCACGTGTTGTTACTCTTCCAGAGGATGAGTACCATCGCCTGATTTCCCAACTGCCTTCCCATGTGCCTTACTCCTCCTCTGCTACGTTCGCTCAGAAAGGTTCCATTTTTGCTGGTCTGGCCTCTAATAATCCGTAGGTTATCGATTCTGGTGCAACTGATCATATGACGGGTCATTCCATCCACCTCTCCGGTTCTCGCCCTCTTGCAAAACCTTCTCGTGTCGCCTTAGCCAATGGTTCCTCTTCTGATATTGCTGGTTTAGGTTCTGTTATTTTACATTCTTCCCTTACCTTAGACTCTGTTTTACATGTTCCTCGTTTTCCCCTTAGTCTTATGTCTGTTAGTAAACTTACCCACTCCTTAAACTGTTCGGTCACATTCTTTCCTGGTTATTGTGTTTTTCAGGATCTCCAGACGGGGAAGAAGATTGGTGGCGGTGTTGAGCGTGGTGGTCTGTACTATTTTGACACTGGCGAGCCTCCTACCTCTGTTGCTCTTCAGACTTCCGTATCTCCATATGAGCATCACTGCCGTCTTGGTCACCCCTCTCTTCAGACTCTCAAACAGCTAGTTCCGTCATGTCGTCGTCTTGAGTCTTTACCATGTGAGGTCTGTGAGTTCAGTAAACATCATCGTGTTTCCTTTCCCCCTAGAGTAGAGAGTCGAGTGTCTCGTCCTTTCCATTTAGTTCATTCAGATATTTGGGGTCCTGTGCGTGTTCCATCACGTGGTGGTTTTCATTATTTCGTTATTTTTGTGGATGACTACTCTAGGATTACTTATGTTTATCTTATGAAAAATCGGTCAGACTTGTACTCCATTTTTAAATCTTTTTATATGGAAATAAAGACACAGTTTGATGTTTCTCTTCGTATCTTTCGTTCTGATAATGTTGGTGAATATTTCTATAATGTTTTGTCTGCCTTTTTTGATGAGCATGGTATTCTACATCAATCTTCATGTTCTCGCACTCCCCAACAGAATGGGGTTGCCGAACGCAAAATACGTCATTTGACAGAAGTTGCCCGAGCCCTTTTAATCCGCATTGCGGTTCCCAAATCCTTTTGGAGCGATGCCATTCTTACTGCCGGATATCTTGTGAATCGTATGCCCTCTCGTGTTCTTGGGGGCCAGATTCCCTATAGTATTTTGCACCCTAGTTATCCTTTATATTCTTTACCTCTTAAAATTTTTGGGTGTACGTGTTATGTTCATGTTCTTGATCCTGGCCGTGATAAGCTTGATCCCCGCTCTACCAAGTGTGTGTTCCTGGGGTACTCTCGGACTCAAAAAGGTTATAAGTGTTACTCTCCCACTCTGCATCGCGAGTTTGTTTATGCTGATGTTACGTTTAATGAGTCGTTATCTTATTTTCCGACACCCTCCCAAGGGGATCAGTCTGAGTACATGCATATTTTGGTTCCTTCCGGACAGCCTCAAAAGCTGTCCACCCCACTGCAGGTATACGTTCGTCGTGCCAAAGCTGCACCACCACCACCCCCGCCTGCCGCTGAGTCTTCTCCTCCGTTGCGAGATCCAAGTCCACCGCCTTTGGCCCCTGCTGCTCCACCTTCTCCTCCCATTGCTCTTCGTAAAGGTATTCAAACTTGTACTATCTCTCATCCTATTGCTCAATTTGTGTCTTATGATCACCTGTCCCCCACTCTTCGTGCTTTTACTGCCTCTGTTTCCTCTATCTTTGTTCCTAAAACTGTCCAGGAGGCCTTGTCCATTTCTGAGTGGCGGTCAGCTATGGAGGAGGAGATTTCTGCGCTCCATGATAATGGGACTTGGGAGTTGGTTCCTCTACCCTTTGGAAAGTCAACTGTGGGGTGCCGCTGGGTGTTCACTGTGAAATATCATCCTGATGGGTCCGTTGAGCGTTACAAAGCTCGCCTTGTTGCTAAAGGCTACACCCAAACTTATGGTGTTGACTATGCAGAGACCTTTTCCCCAGTTGCGAAGCTTGGTTCTGTCCGTCTTCTTATTTCTCTTGCAGCCAATCTTGGTTGGCCCTTATTCCAGTTGGATGTCAAGAATGCTTTCTTACATGGTGATCTTCTTGAGGAGGTTTATATGGAGCAACCACCCGGGTTTGTTGCTCAGGGGGAGCGTTCTCAGGTATGTCGCCTTCGTAAAGCTCTTTATGGGCTTAAACAGTCTCCCAGGGCCTGGTTTGGCAAGTTTAGTGATGCAGTTTTGAAATTTGGTATGAGCCGATGTCAGTCTGATCATTCTGTTTTCTCTCTCACGTCCACTCGAGGCAAAGTGTTACTGATTGTGTATGTTGATGATATTATTATTACGGGTGACGACCAGAAAGGTATTGATGCGTTGAAGGTCTTTTTGCAGAGCCAATTTCATACTAAAGACTTGGGTAGATTGCGATACTTTTTAGGTATCGAGGTGGCACGATCTAGAGATGGTATTAGTTTATCGCAGAGGAAATATGTGCTGGATATCTTAGATGAGACTGGTTTGTTGGAAGCTAAACCTGTCGATACCCCTATGGATCCCAATGTCAAACTGTGCATTGATCAGGGGGAAGCACTGTCTAATCCTGATCAATATCGCCGATTGGTTGGTAAACTGAATTATCTCACTATTACACGTCCTGATATTTCATTTGCAGTGAGCATTGTGAGTCAGTTTATGTCTGCTCCTCGTCTGCCACATTGGGAGGCCGTTCTTAGAATTGTCAAGTATCTCAAGTCTCATCCTGGACGCGGTCTATTTTATAGAGCTAATGGCCATTTGCGTATTGAAGCCTTCACTGATTCTGATTGGGCAGGAGGCCCATCTGACAGGAGGTCAACCACTGGATATTGTGTTTGTCTTGGTGGCAATCTTGTTAATTGGAAGAGTAAGAAGCAAACCGTGGTTGCACGGTCTAGCGCAGAGGCAGAATATAGAGCCATGGCTCACACCACATATGAGATTGTGTGGGTGCGATCTTTTCTTGAAGAGATAGGATTCAATGTGCAATTGCCTATGAATTTATATTGTGATAACCAAGCAGCAATTCACATTGCATCCAACCCCGTATTCCATGAGCGGACTAAGCATATCGAAGTTGATTGTCATCTGGTGCGAGAGAAGTTGACTGTTGGTGTTATAGCAACTCCCTTCGTATCTACAAGTGCTCAATTGGCTGACATATTCAAAAAGTCATTATTTAAGTCTAGGTTGGAGATGTTATGTGACAAGCTGGGTTTGTGTGATATCTACTTCCCAGCTTGAGGGGGAGTGTTGGTTTAGTATATTGTGTTATCCCACATTGCTTAGTTACACTGTGTAACGTGTTATCTCTTTATATAAATAAATGAATATGTGTGAAGGTTAATTAACACCTTACACACCTTTTCCCTCTCTAAACAACAGAATCCACCTATACAGATAAAATACCAAATCCCCCTTGCCAAATTCATGAGGGATCCCACTGCGAGCAAAGATTTTAAAAATAGCAAAAATACAAAACCATTTACAGTAAATGAATCCACCTATACAAACAAAATACCAAATCTCACCGGCCAAATCATGAAGGATCCCCCTCTGAGGCCTCATGTTCGGCTTCCCTTCTTGTCCAACAAATTCCTTCACCAATTTTCCCTCCTGCAAAGAAGACCTATAAAAACCAAACTGATGGCATGACCTCCTAATGATATGTCCTGCCCTTAAAAAAAATGCACATCACAGATAGACTCGCCCTTGAAAAAACAAAACATAAGCAAATAATGAGAAAATAAATATCTTGTAAAACTAGACCAGAAGAAGTAGAAAATACACTTCTTGTAGTATCATGCACCAATCAGATAGGTACGGTTTCGAAGAGATTGTCATCCCTAAGAGACATGCACTTTCCAAAGAAGGATTCCAAAGAAAATGACTAAGGCCAAGCGCTCACAGAATTTCAAAAGAGCAAAAAAGTTAAACCACATATAGTAAAAGAATCCACCTCTACGGACAAAATACCAAATGTCACTGACTAAATTCATAATGGATCCCTCTGCGGCTTGATGCTCGGCTTCCCTTCTTGCCCAACCAAAAACCCAACAGATCACATGACCTTCAAGTTATATGTCACGCCCTTAAACAAGAAGCTTATGATGAATAGACTCGCCCTGAAAAAAAACACAAAAAAAAAAAAAACAAATAGGGAAAATACATACCTTGTGGTAACTAGATTAGGGGAGGCAGAAAATACATATCTTGTAGTATCTTGCACCAGTCAAATAGGTACGGTTTCGAAAAGAATGTCATCCCAAATATTCATGAAGTTTCCTAAAAAGGATTCACAAGAAAACGACCAAGGCCAAGCGAGCAAAGAATTTCAAGATAGCAAAAACACAAAACCATATGCAGTAAATAAATCCACTTATACAGACAAAATACCAAATCTCACCAGCCAAATTCATTAGGGATCCCTCTCCAGCCTCATGTTGGGCTTCCCTTCTTATCCTACCGATTCCTTCACCAATTTTCTCTCCCGCAAACAAGACCTATAAAAACCAAACAGAAGGCATAACCTCTTAATGATATGTCCCACCTTTGAACATGATGCACATGATGGAAAGACTCACCCCCAAAAAAATAAAGAAAATAACGAGAAAAATAGATATCTTGAAGTAACTGGACTAGAGAAAGTAGAAAATACATATCTTGTAGTATCTTGCACCAATCAGATAGGTACGATTTTGGTGAGATTGTCATCCCTAACATTCATGCACTTTCCTAAAAAGAATTCCAAATAAAACAATCAAGGCCAAGCGAGCAAAGAATTTCAAGATAGCAAAAACACAAAACCATATACAGTAAATGAATCCACCTATACAGATGAAATACCAAATCTCACTTGCCAAATTCATGAGGGATCCCACACCGAGCAAAGAATTTATAGATAGCAAATATACTAAACGATTTACAGTAAATTAATCCACCTATATAGACAAAATACCAAATTTCACCGGCCGAATTCATGAGGGATCCCCCTCTGCGGCCTCATGCTAAGCTCCCCTTCTTGTCCTATCAATTCCTTCACCAATTTTCTCTCCCGCAAAGAAGGCCTATAAAAAAAACCAAACAGATGGCATGACCACCTAACGATATGTACCGCCCTTAAAAAAAATGCCCATGATGGATAGACTCACCCTGAAAAAAACGGAACAAAACCAAATAAAGAGAAAATAAATATCTTGTAATAACTAAACAAGAGGAAGTAGAAAATACACATCATGTAGTATCTTGCACCAATCAGATAGGTAAGGTTTCGAAAATATAGTCATCCCAAATAGTCATGCAATTTTCTAAGAAGGATTCACAAGAAAACGACCAAGGCCAAGCGCTCACAGAATTTAAAGATAGCAAAGAAGTTAAACTAAATATAGTAAATGAATCCACCTCTACGGATAAAATTCCAAATCTCACTGGCTAAATTCATAAGGGATCCCTCTGCGGCCTGATGCTCGGCTTCCCTTCTTGTCCTACCAAAAACCCAACAGGTCGCATGACCTTCTTATGATATGTCTCGCCCATAAACAAGATGATTATGATGGATAGACTCGCCCTGGAAAAAAACAAAAAAAAAACATAGAGAAAATACATATCTTGTAGTAACTAGACTATGGGAAGCAGAAAATACATATCTTGTACTACCTTGCACCAATCAGATAAGTACGGTTTCGAAGAGAATGTCATCCCAAATATTCATGCAATTTCCTAAAAAGGATTCACAAGAAAACGACCAAGGCCAAGCGAGGAAAGAATTTCAAGATAGCAAAAACACAAAACCATATGCAGTAAATGAATCCACTTATACAGACAAAATACCAAATCTCACTCGCCAAATTCATTAGGGATCCCTCTATGGCCTCATGTTGGGCTTCCCGTCTTATGCAACCGATTCCTTCACCAATTTTCTCTCCCGCAAACAAGACCAATAAAAACCCAACCGAAGGCATGACCTCCTAATGATATGTCCCGGCTTTTAACAAGATCCACATGATGGATAGACTCACACTAAAAAAAAATAAAGAAAATTACGAGAAAAATAGATATCTTGATGTAACTAGACTAAAGAAAGTGGAAAATACATATCTTATAGTATCTTGCACCAATCAGATAGGTACGGTTTCGGTGAGATTGTTATCCCTAATATTCATGCCCTTTCCTAAAAAGGATTCCAAATTAAACAATCAAGGCCAAGCGAGCAAAGAATTTCAAGATAGCAAAAACACAAAACCATATAAAGTAAATGAATCCACCTATATAGATAAAATACCAAATCTCACTTGCCAAATTAATGAGGGATCCCACTGCGAGTAAAGAATTTCAAGGTAGCAAAAATACTAAACCATTTACAGTAAATGAATCCACCAATACAGACAAAATATCAAATCTCACTAGCCAAATTCTTGAGGGATCCCCCTCTGCGGCCTCATGCTAAGCTTCCCTTCTTGTCCTACTAATTCCTACACCCAATTTTCTCTCCCGCAAAGAAGACCTATAAAAACCAAAATGATGGCATGACCACCTACTGATATGTCCCGCCCTTAAAAAAAATGCCTATGATGGATAGACTCGCCTTGAAAAGAACGAAACAAAAGCAAATAAAGAGAAAATAAATATCTTGTAATAACTAGACCAGAGGAAGTAGAAAATAAACATATTTTAGTATCTTGCACCAATCAGATACGTATGGTTTCGAAGAGATTGTCATCCCAAATAGTCATGCACTTTTCTGATAAGGTTTCCAAAGAAAACGACCAATGCCAAGCGCTCACAGAATTTCAAGATAGCAAAAAAGTTAAACCAAATATTGTAAATGAATCCACCTTTACGGACAAAATACCAAATCTCACCGGCTAAATTCATAAGGGATCCCTCTGCGGCCTGATGCTCGGCTTTTCATCTTGTCCTACAAAAAATCCCAACAGATCGCATGACTTTCTTATGATATGTCTCGCCCTTAAACAAGATGCATATGATGGATAGACTCAACCTGGAAAAAAACAAAAAACAAACAGAGAGAAAATACATATCTTGTCGTAACTAGACTAGGGGAAGCAGAAAATACATATCTTGTAGTATCTTGCACCAATCAGATAGGTACGCTTTCAAAGACAATGTCATCCCAAATATTCATGCAATTTCCAAAAAAGGATTCACAAGAAAACGACCGAGGTCAATAGAGAAAACAATTTCAAGATGGCAAAAACACAAAACCATATGCAGTAAATGAATCCACTTATACAGACAAAATATCAAATCTCACCAGCCAAATTCATTAGGGATCCCTCTGCGGCCTCATGTTGGGTTTCCCTTCTTATCCTACCGATTCCTTCACCCATTTTCTCTCCCGCAAACAAGACCTATAAAAACCCAACAGAAGGCATGACCTCGTAATGATATGTCCCGCCTTTAAACATGATGCACATGATGGATAGACTCGCCAAAAAAAATATATATATTGAGAAAAATAGATATCTTGAAGTAACTAGACTAGAGAAAGTAGAAAATACATATCTTGTAGTATCTTTGACCAATCAGTTAGGTACGATTTCGGTGAGATTGTCATCCCAAATATTCATGCACTTTCCTAAAAAGATTTCCAAATAAAACATTCAAGGCCAAGCGAGCAAAAAATTTCAAGATAGCAAAAACACAACCATATAAAGTAAATGAATCCACCAATACATATAAAATATCAAATCTCACTTGCCAAATTCATAAGGGATCCCACTGCGAGCAAAGAATTTCAAGATAGCAAAAATACTAAACCATTTACAGTAAATGAATCCACCTATATTGACAAAATACCTAATCTCATCTGCCAAATTCATGAGGGATCCCCCTCTGCGGCCTCATGCTAAGCTTCCCTTCTTATCCTACCAATTCCTTCACCAATTTTCTCTCCCGCAAAGAAGACCTATACAAACCAAACTGATGGCATGACCACCTAATGATATGTCCCGCCCTTAAAAAAAATGCCCATGATGGATAGGCTCGCCATGAGAAAAACGAAACAAAAGCCAATAAAGAGAAAATAAATATCCTCTAATAACTAGATCAGAGGAACTAGAAAATAAACAACTTGTAGTATCTTGCACCAATCAGATAGGTACGGTTTCGAAGTGATTCCCATCCCAAATAATCATACACTTTTCTAATAAGGATTCTAAACAAAACGACCAAGGCCAAGCGCTCACAGAATTTCGAGATAGGAAAGAAGTTAAACCAAATATAGTAAATGAATCCACCTCTACAGACAAAAGACCAAATCTCACCGGCTAAATTCATAAGGGATCCCTCTGCGGCCTGATGCTCGGCTTCCCTTCTTGTCCTGCCAAAAACCCAACAGATCGCATGACCTTCTAATGATATGTCTCGCCCTTAAACTAGATGCTTATGATGGATAGACTCGCCCTGGAAAAAAAACAATAAAAAAAAAAACAGAGAAAGAAAATACATATCTCGTAGTAAGTAGACTAGGGGAAGCAAAAAATACATATCTTGTGGTTTCTTGCACCAATCAGATCGGCACGGTTTTGAAGAGAATATCATCCCAAATATTTATGCAGTTTCCTAAAAAGGATTCACAAGAAAACAACCAAAGCCAAGCGAGCAAAGAATTTCAATATAGCAAAAACACAAAACCATATGCAGTAAATGAATCCACTTATACAGACAAAATACCAAATCTCACCCGCCAAATTCATTAGGGATCCCTCTGCAGCCTCATGTTGGGTTTCCCATCTTATCCTACCAATTCCTTCACCAATTTTCTCTCCCGCAAACAAGACCAATAAAAACCGAACAAAAGGCATGACCTCCAAATGATATGTCCCGCCTTTACACATGATGCACATGATGGATAGACGCACCCAGAAAAATAATAAAGAAAATTAGATAACTTCAAGTAACTAGATTAGAGAAAGTAGAAAATACATATCTTGAAGTATCTTGCACCTATCAGATTGGTACGGCTTCGGTGAGATTGTCATCTCTAATATTCATGCACTTTCCTAAAAAGGATTCCAAATAAAACCATCAAGGCAAAGCGAGCAAAAAATTTCAAAATAGCAAAAACACAAAATCATATACAGTAAATGAATCCACCTATACAGATAAAATACCAAATCTCACTTGCCAAATTCATGAGGGATACAGATGGCATGACCTCCTAATGATATGTCCCGCCCATAAAAAAAATGCACATGATGGATAGATTCGCCCTGGAAAAAACCAAACAAAAGCAAATAAATAGAAAATAAATATCTTGTAATAACTTGACCAAATGAAGTAGAAAATCCAACTCTTGTAGTATCTTGCACTAATCAGATAGGTACGGTTTCGAAGCGATTGTCATCCCCAATAGTCATGCAATTTCATAAGAATGATTCCAAAGAAAACGACCAAGGCCAAGCGCTAACAGAATTTCCAGATAGCAAAAAAGTTAAACCACATAGAGTAAATGAATCCACCTCAACGGACAACATCCCAAATCTCACCGGCTAAATTCATAAGGGATCCCTTTGCGGCCTGATACTCGGCTTCCCTTCTTGTCCTACCAAAAACCCAACAGATCACATGACCTTCTTATGATATGTCTCACCCTTAAACAAGATGCTTATGATAAATAGACTCGCCTTGGATAAAAAACAGAAACAAAAAAAAACATAGAGAAAATACATATCTTGTAATAACTAGACTGGAGGAAGCAGAAAACACATGACTGGTAGTATCTGTTACGAATCAGATAGGTACGGTTTCGAAGAGAATGTCATCCCAAATATTCATGCAATTTCCTAAAAAGGATTCAGAAGAAAACGACCAGGACCAAGCGAGCAAATAATTTGAAGATACCAAAAACAAAAACAAAAACAATGCGCAGTAAATGAATCCACTTATATAGACAAAATACCAAATCTCACCAGCCAAATTCATTAGGGATCCCTCTTCGGCCTCAGGTTGGGCATCCCTTCTTATCCTACAGATTCCTTCACCAATTTTCTTTTTCGCAAACAAGACCTACAAAAACCCAACAGAAGGTATGACCTGCTAATGATATGTCCCGCCTTTAAACATTATGCACATGATGGATAGACTCACCCAAAAAAAATAAATAAAGAAAATAACGAGAAAAATAGATAACTTCAACGAACTAGATTAGAGAAAGTAGAAAATACGTATCTTGAAGTATCTTGCACCGATCAGATTGGTACGGTTTCGGTGAGATTATCATCCCTAATATTCTTGCACTTTCCTAAAAAGGATTCCAAATAAAACCATCAAGGCCAAGCGAGCAAATAATTTCAAGATAACAAAAACAAAAAACCATATACAGTAAATGAATCCACCTATACAGATAAAATACCAAATCTCACTTGCCAAATTCAAGAGAGACCCCACTCCGAGCAAAGAATTTCAAGATAGCAAAAATACTAAACCATTTACAGTAAATGAATCAACCTATGCAAATAAAATACCAAATCTCACCAGCCAAATTCATGAGGGATCCCCCTCTGCGGCCTCATGCTGGGATTCCCTTCTTGTCCTACCAATACCTTCACCAATTTTCTCTCCCGCAAAGAAGACCTATAAAAACAAAACTGATTGCATGACCTCCTAATGACATGTCCCGCCCTTTAAAAAAATGCACATGACGGATAGACTCGCCCTGAAAAAACAAAACATAAGCAAATAAAGAGAAAATAAATATCTTCAAATAACTAGACCAGAGAAAGTAGAAAATACACATCTTGTATTATCATCCACCAATCAGACAGGTACGATTTCGAAGAGATTGTCATCCCTAATAGTAATACACTTTTCTAAAAAGGATTCCAAAGAAAACGACCAAGGCCAAACGCTCATAGAATTTCAAGATAGCAAAAATGTTAAACCACATATAGTAAATGAATCCACCTCTACGGACAAAATACCAAACCTCACCGGCTAAATTCATAAGGGATCCCTCTGCGGCCTGATGCTCGGCTTCCCTTCCTGTCCTACCAAAAACCCAACAGATCGCATGACATCCTAATGATATGTCTCGCCCTTAAACAAGATACTTACGATGGATAGACTCACCCTTGAAAAAAACAAAAACAAATAAAAAGAGATGAAAAATACATATCTTGTAGTATCTTGCAGCAATCAGACAAGTACGGTTTCGAAGAGAATGTCATCCCAAATATTCATGCAGTTTCTTAAAAAGGATTCACAAGAAAACGACCGAGGCCAAGCGAGTAAATAATTTCAAGATAGCAAAAACACAAAACCATATGCAGTAAATGAATCCACTTATACAGACAAAATACCAAATCTCACCCGCCAAATTCATTAGGGATCCGTTAACGGCCTCATGTTGGGCTTCCCTTCATATTCTACCAATTCCATCACCAATTTTCCCTCCCGTAAACTAGACAAATAAAAACCCAATAGAAGGCATGACCTCCTAATGATATATCCCGCCTTTACACATGATGCACATGATGGATAGACTCACCCAAAAAAAATAATAAAGAAAATAACGAGAAAAATAGATAACTTCAAGTAAGTAGATTAGAGAAAGTAGAAAATACGTATCTTGAAGTATCTTGCACCGATCAGATTGGTACGGTTTCGGTGAGATTATCATCCCTAATATTCTTGCACTTTCCTAAAAAGGATTCCAAATAAAACCATCAAGGCCAAGCGAGCAAAAAAAATCAAGATAGAAAAAACATAAAACCATATACATTAAATGAATACACCTATACAGATAAAATACTAAATCTCACTTGCCAAATTCATGAGGGATCCCACTCCGAGCTAAGAATTTCAAGATAGCAAAAATACAAAACCATTTACAGTAAATGAATCCACCTATACAGACAAAATACCAAATCTCACCGGCCAAATTCATGAGGGATCCCCCTCTGCGGCCTCATGCTGGGATTCACTTCTTGTCCTACCAATTCCTTCACCAATTTTCTCTCCCACAAAAAAGACCTTTAAAAATCAATCCGATGCCATGACCTCCTAATGACATGTCCCAGCCTTAAAAAAAATGCACATGACGGATAGACTCGCCCTGAAAAAATAAAAACAAAAGCAATTAAAGAGAAAATAAATATCTTGTAATAACTAAACCGGAGGAAGTAGAAAATACACATCTTGTATTATCTGGCACCAATCAGATAGGTACGATTTCGAAAAGATTGTCATCCCGAATAGTCATACATTTTCCTAAAAAGGATTCCAAAAAAAAAGACCAAGGCTAACCACTCACAGAATTTCAAGATAGCAAAAAAGTTAAACCACATATAGGAAATGAATCCACCTCTACGGACAAAATACCAAATCTCACCGGCTAAATTCATAAAGGATCCATCTGTGGCCTGATGCTCGGCATTCCTTCTTGTCCTACCAAAAACCCAACAGATCGCATGACCTTCTAATTATATGTCTCGACCTTCAACAAGATAATTATGATGGATACTCACCCTGGAAAAAAACAAAAACAAAAACAAAAAAGAGAGAATACATATCTTGTAGCAACTAAACAAGGGGAAGCGGAAAATACATATCTTGTAGTATCTTGCACCAATCTGATAGGTCCAGTTTCGAAGAGAAGATCAACCCAAATATTCATGCAGTTTCCTAAAAAGGATTCACAAGAAAAACGACCAAGTCCAAGCAAACAAAAAATTTAAAGATAGCAAAAACAGTAAATGAATCAACTTATACAGACAAAATACCAAATCTCACCAGCCAAATTCATTAAGGATCCCTCTGCGGCCTCATGTTGGGCTTCCCTTCTTATCCTCTCGATTCCTTCACCAATTTTCTCTCCCGCAAACAAGACCTATAAAAACCCAACAGAAGGCACGACCTCCTAATGCAATGTCCCGCCTTTAAACATGATGCATATGATGGATAGACTCACCCAAAAAAAATTAAAGAGAAAAATAGATATCTTGAAGTAACTAGACTAGAGAAAGTAGAAAATACATATCTTGTAGTATTTTGCACCAATCAGATAGGTACAGTTTCGGTGAGATTGTCATCCCTAATATTCATGCACTTTCCAATAAAGGATTCCAAATAAAACCATCAAGGCCAAGCGAGCAAAGAATTTCAAGATAGCAAAAACACAAAACCATATACAGTAAATGAATACACCTATACAGATAAAATACCAAATCTCACTTGCCAAATTCATGAGGGATCCCACTGCGAACACAGAATTTCAATATAGCAAAAATATTAAACCATTTACAGTAAATGAATCCACCTATACAAACAAAATACCAAATCCGCAAAGAAGATCCATAAAAACCAAACTGATGGCATGACCTCCTAATGACATGTCCCGCCCTTAAAAAAAATGCACATGATGGATAGACTCACCCTGGAAGAAACTAAACAAAAGCAAATAAAGAGAAAATAAATATCTTATAATAAATAGACCAGAGGAAGTAGAAAATACACAACTTGTATTATCTTGCACCAATCAGATAGGTACGATTTCGAAGCGATTGTCATCCCTAATAGTCATGCAATTTCTTAAAAAGGATTCCAAAGAAAATGACCAAGGCCAAGCGCTCACAGAATTTCAAGATAGTAAAAAAGTTAACCCACATATAAAAAATGAATCCACCTCTACGGACAAAATACCAAACCTCACCGGCTAAATTCATAAGGGATCCCTCTGCGGCCTGATGCGCGGCTTCCCTTCTTATCCTGCAAAAAACACAACAGATCGCATGACCTTCTAATGATATGTCTCGCGTTTAAACAAGATGCTTATGATGGATAGACTCACCCTGGAAAAAAACAAAAACAAAAAAAAAGAGGGAAAATACATATCTTGTAGTAACTAGGCAAGGGGAAGCAGAAAATACATATCTCGTAGTATCTTGCACCAATCAGATAAGTACGGTTTCGAAGAGAATGTCATCCAAATATTCATGCAATTTCCTAAAAAGGATTCACAAGAAAACGACGAAGGCCAAGCGAGCAAACAATTTCAAGATAGCAAAAACAATAAACCATATCCAGTAAATGAATCCACTTATACAGACAAAATACCAAATCTCGCCTGCCAAATTCATTAAGGATCCCTCTGCGGCCTCTTGTTAGGCTTCCCTTCTTATCCTACCGATTCATTCACCAATTTTATCTACCGGAAACAAGACCTATAAAAACCCAACAGAAGGCATGACCTCCTAATGCAATGTCCCGCCTTTAAACATGATGCACATGACGGATAGACTCACCACAAAAAAAAAAAAAAAAGAAAATGAAGAGAAAAATACATATCTTGAAGTAACTAGACTAGAGAGAGTAAAAAATACATATCTTGTAGTATCTTGCATCAATCAGATAGGTACAATTTCGGTGAGTTTGCCATCCTTAATATTCATGCACTTTCCTAAAAAGGATTCCAAATAAAACCTTCAAGGCCAAGCGAGCAAAGAATTTCTTGATAGCAAAAACACAAAACCATATACAGTAAATGAATCCACCTATACAGATAAAATGCCAAATCTCACTTGCCAAATTCATGAGGGATCCCACTGCGAGCAAAGATTTTTTAAGATAGCAAAAACACAAAACCATATACAGTAAATGAATCCACCTATACAGATAAAATACCAAATCTCACTTGTCAAATTCCTGAGGGATCCCACTGCGAGCAAAGAATTTCAAGATAGGAAAAATACTAAACCATTTACAGTAAATGAATCCACCTATACAGACAAAATACCAAATCTCACCGGCCAAATCATAAGCGATCCCCCTCTGCGGACTCATGCTGGACTTCCCTTCTTGTCCTACCAATTTCTTCACCAATTTTCTCCCCCGCAAAGAAGACCTAAAAAAACCAAACTGATGGCATGACCTCCTAATGATAAGCCCCACCACTAAAAAATATGCACATAATGTATAGACTCGCCCTGGAAAAAACAAAACAAAAAGAAAATAAAAAAAATACTTATCTTGTAATAACTAGACCAGAGGAAGTAGAAAATGCACATCTTGTAGTATCTTGCACCAATCAGATAAGTACAGTTTCGAAGAGATTGTCACCCCTCATATTCATTCAATTTCCTAAAAAATATTCCAAAGAAAACGATCAAGACCAAGCGCTCACAGAATTTCAAGATAGCTAAAAACTTAAACCATATATAGTAAATGAATCCACCTCTATAGACGAAATACCAAATCTCTGCGGCCTTATGCTGGGCTTCCCTTCTTGTTCTACTAATTCCTTCCCCAATTTTCTCTCCCAGAAATAAGACCCATAAAAACCCAATAGATTGCATGACCTCCTAATGATATATCCCGCCCGTAAACAAGATGCACATGATTAATAGACTCACCCTGAAAAAAAACAAAATTAAATTAAATAAAGAGAAAATACATATCTTGTAGTAATAGTAACTATACTAAAGGATGTAGAAAATACATATCTTGTAATATCTTACACCAATTAGATAGGTACGGTTTCGATGAAATTGTCATTCCTAATATATGTCCCACCCGTAAACAAAATGCACATGATTAATAGA
Source organism: Rhododendron molle (assembly GCA_025413875.1). Lineage (NCBI taxonomy): Eukaryota > Viridiplantae > Streptophyta > Magnoliopsida > Ericales > Ericaceae > Rhododendron > Rhododendron molle. The sequence goes on along the minus strand of CM046389.1, from coordinate 20,710,988 downwards.
CTCACCCTGAAAAAAAACAAAATAAAATTAAATAAAGACAAAATACATATCTTGTAATAACTATACTAAAGGATGTAGAAAATACATATCTTGTAATATCTTGCACCAATTAGATAGGTACGGTTTCGATGAGATTGTCATCCCTAATATTCATGCACTTCCCTAAAAAGGATTCCAAATAAAATCACCACGACCAAGCGCGCACAGAATTTCAAGGTAGAAAAAACACTAAACCATATACAGTAAATGAATCCACCTATACAGACAAAATACCAAATCTCACCGGCCAAATCATGAGGCATCCCTCTGCGGCCTGATGCTAGGCTTCCCTTCTTGTCTTACCAATTCCTTCACCAATTTTTTCTCCCACAAACGAGACCTATAAAACCCAACAGATGGCATGACCTTCTAATGATATGTCCCGCTCTTAAACAAGATGCACATGATGGATAGACACCCTGGAAAAAAAACAAAACAAAAAAATATAAAGAGAAAATACATATCTTTTATTAACTAGACTGGAGGAAGTAGAAAATACATATCTTGTAGTATTTTGCACCAATCAGATAGGTACGATTTCGATGAGATTGTAATCCCTAATGTCCATGCAATTTTTTTAAAAAGGATTCCAAAGAAAACGACCAAGGTCAAGCGAGCAAAGAATTTCAAGATAGTAAAAAAAACCATATACAGTAAATTAATCCACCTATACAGATAAAATACCAAATCTCACTTGCCAAATTCATGAGGGATCCATCTGCTGCCTGATGCTGGGCTTCCCTTCTTATCCTACCAATTCCATCACCAATTTTCTCTCCCGCAAACAAGACCTATAAAAACCAAATAGATGGCATGACCTCCTAATGATATGTCCCGCCCTTAAACAAGATGCACATGATGGATAGACTCACCCTAGAAAAAACAAAACAAAACAAAAAGCATATAAAAAAAATACATATCTTGTAGTAACAAGACTAGAGGAAGTAGAAAATACATATCTTGTATGATCTTGCACCAATCAGATTGGTACGATTTCGGTGAGATTGTCATCCCTAATATTCATGCACTTTCCTAAAAAAGGATTCCAAAGAAAACGACCAAAGCCAAGCCAGCAAAGAATTTCAATATAGCAAAAACACAAAACCATATACAGTAAATGAATCCACCTATACAAATCAAATACTAAATCTCACTTGCCAAATTCATGAGGGATCCCTCTGCGGCTTGATGCTGGGCTTCCCTTCTTGTCCTGCCAATTCCATCACCAATTTTCTCTTCCGCAAATAAGACCTATAAAAATCAAACAGATGGCATGACCTCCTAATGATATGTCCCGCCCTTAAACAAGATGCACATGATGGATAGACTCGCCCCGAAAAAAAAACAAAACCAAAGGCATAAAAAAAAAATACACATCTTGTAGTAACTAGACTAGAGGAAGTAGAAAATACATATCTTGTAGTATCTTGCACAATCACAATCAGATAGGTACGATTTTGGTGAGATTGTCATACCTAATATTCATGCACTGTCCTAAAAAGGATTACACAACACCATCACTGACAGATATTACTCACACTACGTTTTCTACAGTCTCCCAGTCAATAGTTTTTTTCTCGGCAAAAGAAATTTATTAATTAATCTTTCAAAAGGAAAAACAAAGATTAAACGGACCACGGGCATATCAGCAAAATGCCACATGAGATCCAAGAAATCAGGAAAGCAAGGCGCCAACCAAAAACACCAATAACCAAAATTACCGAAATGCCCACACAAAAACACGCAAAGCACAACCGAACTACAAAACCCAACCGAACAAATAATATGCCTACACCTTGATAAAAACCTAACCAAAAAACGCAACCAACATTGATGACCTACCAAAACAAAGCCAACAACCAAGCAAACAACAGGCTAAAAAAAACCCTCAACGCCCTCACTCCACCTCAGCCCAAACTAGGACATAAACCATCGAATAAGGGAAATCAAAACTCCATAGAGAGAGAGGCAACGTCCTCCAAATCTGCATAATCACCATCTTCCAAATCAGCAATTTCCTCATCCGCTATTTCAATAATTTTCTTTAAATTAAAACTCTTCCCCCCCTCCAAATTTTACCCTCAGCAAGGCATTAGAATTCATCAACTTGTTAGCATTCTTGATGAAGATGGACTTTCTGTTGTTAATGTCCAAGGAAGATAAAGAAGAAGAAGATACCTCCTCCTCTTAGTTTCTAACTTTGTTCGCCTATAGCCCGTAGTCAGAAAGAAGTTCCTTCTTTTTAATCTCCCTTTTCGATTTGTTCAACCTCCTTTCCAATTTTAATATAGCTCCATGGATTGAAGCTTTGCCTGGAAACCCTTCACTACACCTCTAACTCAATTTCGAAAGATTGCTCTTAAGACCAATCTTCTGGACATGAGAAATGGGGCTTGTAAATGATAAGCTCCCATCTGGAACTGAGTCAACTAACGGACCAACCTCCTTCAAACCCGAATCGTCACAATTACCACCACCAAGACCCACATCAACAGAGAGATTTTCCTTATTGGTCAATTCAACATCCAACAACTCTACCCCAGAATGTCCACCAATGCCTTCCTCTAGAGCTTCATAGACATCAAATCCACCGAATCATCATCCCTGGGATCACTCTCAGCCTCCTCCCCAACATGATCATTCCCCTTCTATATCTTAATCATAAACACAAGCTTTTCAATTGTTATAGCACGTGACCACCTTCATGAGCCCTAACAATTCTAGAGGCAAGTTTACTGCTCCTCTTTTTGCACTTATACTATAGCAATTATTTATCGTAGCAGCTCATGCAAAACTTTTGAGCCACTAGCAAGCCTAGAGGCAAGATTACTGCTCCTTTTTTTTTGCACTTATACTACGGCAATTATTTATCCTAGCAGCTCATGCAAAACTTTCAACTCTCATCTTCCTTACCTCCCTGAAAACAATGTCAAGTTGATTATGTATTACAGAATTGGGCTATTATCACGTGTTCAATCTGCAAATAAAAATAACCAAACAAGAGTTTTGCCAAACCATGTAGAAACTTGAGTTAATGTGTATTTGCAGTTCAATGCATCTATCAGTATCAACATTAGCGTTTTAAAGGCCCAAAACTTAGTTCTCTCTTTCCCTTTCATGGAGCAAGATAAAATTGGGCACAAATTAGCATCTTTTTAGGGTCATCAGAAATTGACAGTTCTCTTATAATATTAATTGGTGGAAAATGGATACAAAAGAATATACTATAGTGGCCTAGTAGAAGATTGTACAAGCAGAGCACACATGGGAGAGCACACATGGGACAGACAATGTTCCACAGAAAAATCAGCATGTTCAAGGGGAAGGGTGGAGGGGATTGAAGTTCAGGAACTGATGTGTCAGAGGTCAAGTTGTACGAGTGATACACGTGAGCAGTTATACTGCTATAATACAACTTAACCATATCCATAAACCTGACTACCTTGCAAACAAAATAAAGTGTTCTTCTAAGTGATCAACACTTGCACAAAACTGCATGCCCATGCAATCCACATACACACACAGACATGCACCTATCCCCAATGCTTCTATACCCAATAACATTGTACAATTTAATTATAACTTCAAACCACCATGAGGAACTTACGCTATATGTCTCAACTCCAACTATATATTCCATACTTCATGCTTTACCTGAGAAAGAATGATAGGTTGATGGTGAATGATTCATCCTCAATCGATCCTCTCTTTGAAGAGCCTACAAACATGACACATAAAAATTAGTGACGATGTAATACTCTCCCTTTAGCATAGACTGAAGGCTATACCGTGCGGCCCACTAGAAGTACCAACTATTTTTTTTTAAACGGCAACTAGAAGTACCAACTACCTCCTTTGGCAATCTCTAATTTTCTAAAACTCTATCAGATGAGATAGAGGACTCCATCCTCTAGAAAAAAAGGTGGATGATGTGGACGGAGCTTCTCCGTATGCATTGCCTCTAAATTCATAGGAAATTCCTTGGTCAGTAGTCTTGGGCTTGTCTCTTCCTCCATAGGAAACCAGTTTCCACGTGCTTGAAAGCTAGGAACAAAAACTTGTAGTGAGGTCTTCCTAGAAACTGAGGTACACCTAATGGATGATCTCTTGTGTCCTGACCATGTTGTAGAATAAGAAGCCTCCTCCTCGCATCAGGATCAAGTTCAGACTATGGTACCTCTCCCTCTTCCCTAGAAAGAGAACTTTGCGAGCTTGCTTCAGGAGGGCAGACTTGAATTAATGATTTAACAACTGGAATCACCTGTTGTAGCTGAATACTCCCAAAAGGTTAACTCCCTTGAAATGTTGAAGGTGGAACTGAGATAGATGAAGCTGCCACTGTATATGGCAGAGGAGAAAACCTAGGATCTAGGATAGCAACTGCTATTGGAAATGCTAAAATAGATTCCTGAATGACCAATTTAATACCATAAGTTTAAAAGGCAAGACTAGCTTAACATCATATGTTGAACAACCAAATCTTTGGAAAGGCTCACATAACAACATATGTCACCTTTTGTCTTCTTTCAACCTCGGCATCTGCCATTCCATCAAATGTTAGAGGAACGTCAAACTTGAACCATCATCCTGAGATCAGCATAAGTCAAAACCAAGAAACATCAACCACAAAAATAGGGAAAACTGACAAAAACCAATACAGCTACAAGACGACCCACTAACCTTTGAAACCAAATAATTGCTCACATCTGGTGGAAATGGAATATCTTTGATATCGTCTTCATACATTACTTCAGATATTCGTTGTAACATACCTTCATCAATGCTCTGTAGAAAATTAGGTCATGTTATGCAAACACATGCAGAAATTGAACCTAAGAACAAATAGAGTACCAAATTAGGCCATGTTATGCAAACACATGCAGAAATTGAACCTGAGAACAAATAGAGTACCGTAGAACTACAATGGTGACAATTAAGGTTGTTCAAGTGTGTGCATATTATCTTCCTATGGTTTTGTGTCTCCTTACTTGAAAAAACCACCTCTAACGTTGCAGGCAACTTTCTTGCAACACACAGGACACAGTATCCACCTCTTTTGCCACCCAAGAAAGAAAAACCTCAATTATTTTAATCATCATAAGAAAAAAAAAATAACCCACACCACCACTAAAGGAAAGAATGCTCTTTTACCCCAAATACAACCCATCAAACACACAACTAATGTCCTGCACTTTTCTCCTTCAACCCAAAACCCTCCCCAATGCAAGCTCCTTGCCATTGTCTTTGGAGCACTCAAGACACTCCACACCTCGCACAATGGCCTTAGCCTCTCAGATAACTACCAGAGAAATGGAAGTCTCCATAACTACATGAACATTTTTTTCTTTTTTCTTTTCCATTTTTCTCTGTCAAGGGCTATACAAATCAATTAAGTTTAATAAATTCATAAGCTCATATCCTTTATATCAACTCACACAAGCATACCCTACTTGAAAGAAAGCACCTTATAAAAGTCTAATCTCATCTGTACTTCAGTTAGCATTAAACTAGGTTTGATTATACTCATCATTTATGCATTTCGGATTCATATTTATGTGAGATTGAGTGACACTCCTCACGCAACCACAAGATCTCGAGTCAATGAGGTTTACTACTCCAAATATTGTCCAAAGTATTTAACCATGAATGGTGTCCCACAGGTTTCTCCCTTTCCAACACAAAAATCAAACTTCTTTCATGCAAACTTGCACAGGATCTTTTCCCTTGTTTCTCAGAACACCAAAGACACACCAAACCCTTGCATGGGGTCTAGCTTGTAGGATCCATTATGAAACTTCCGGGGTCCATCTTCTTATTAACACATTATACTCTAAACTTGGACTTAAGCAAAGCGATCAAGAGGAACGTTTACACTAAAATTGAATGACAAACAAAACCACTCGCCCCTGCCTATGGGACCCGGAATCCAGTAAGACCACCAGTTAACTCTCTTTCTCTCTCTCAATCATCATAAGCATTGTTACTTGAATATACCCCTTCCATGAAACTACGAAAGTATGTACGAGTTTATCCCTCTGACTTTCCATCCATTACCATGTGTGACTGACACTCCATATACCACCACAAGACACGAGTCAATAAAGTTTATCACTTCAGAGATTTTCCAAAGTTATTTAGGCTTGGCAAATGGAAGCAGAGCACGTAAGGGAATTGAAATAAGTTTACTAGAGTCTAGAGACCATTACATAGTGCAAAATAAGTCAGAATGAGACAAAAATAAACAACATAATCATGTGATATAAAGCAATCATACCGGAAAACTACAGGATAAAAATGTGCTACTCTGAGTCAAGGATTAGAAATCTTACCAGCTTAATCAAGCCATCCCACCCGCAAGTTGCCACTTTACTTTGTTCCAGCGGATGCCACTTGCAACCAATGCATACCCCTTCATGAAACTTGTAGTATCTGTTCTCGGCTTTTTGGTTAATGTCAAGGGAAGTATAACCGATTAAAAAAAGATCAAGTGCAGTATTTGTTCTCCGCCTTTTGACTAATTCCAAGTGTAATATCACCGTTCTTTAAAAAAGGAGCATCAATTCTCGAACTTTTGGATAAGATTAAGTGTAGTATCGCACTTCAGAAGAAAAAAAAATCAAGTGTAGCATTTGTTATCGGCTTTTTTGCCAAGATCAAGTGTAGTATCGCCGTTCCAAGAAAAGAGATAAAGCATAAAATATGTTCTCGGCCTTTTGGATAAGATCAACTGTAGTATCGCCGATCAAAAAAACAGAACTAAAGTATCGCGAATCCAAAAACAAAGATCAAGTGTAACATCTGTTCTCGGACTTTTGGCTAAGATGTTAGCCGATCCAAAAAAGGATCAAGTGTAGTATCTGTTCTCAATGTTTTGGCAAAGATCAAGTGTAGTATTGCCGATTACACAAAAAAAAAAAAAGATCAATTGTAGTATTAATTCTCCGCCATTAGATCAAGTGTAGTGTCTCCGATCAAAAAAAGATCAAGTGTAGTATACGTTTTGAGCCTTTTGGTTAATGTCAAGTTTAGTATCGCTGATTAAAAAAAAAAAGATCAAGTGTAGTATCAGTTCTTGACCTTTTGGCTATGATCAAATGTAGTATCCCTAATAAAAAAAGAGCAAGTGCAGTATTGCTAATAAAAAAAATCGGTGTAGTATCTATTCTCATCCTTTTGGCCAAATTCAAGTGTAGTATCATCAATTAAAAAAAAAAATCAAGTGCAGTATATGTGCCCAGCCTTTTGGCTAATATCAAGTGTAGCAACATATGTTCACAGTCTTTTGTCAATGATCAAGAGAAGTGTCACCTAAAGCATATGTTCTCGGCCTTTTGGCTAAGATCAAGTGCAGCATTGCCGATCAAAATAAAAGATGAAGTGTAGTATCAGTTCTTGACCTTTTGGCTAAGATCAAATGTAGTATCACCGATAAAAAAACAGAGCAAGTGTAGTATCACTGATAAAAAAAAGATCAAGTGTAGTATTGTTGACAAAAAAATATATCATAAAACAAAGAATATCAACCAGAGCTAAGTAAGAACAAATCAACTGAAAAGAACTAAGGATAAGAAAATAAAGTAAAAAAGAAAAAGATCATTTGAAGAAGAAGATGTAATCAACTAAAACAAGAACGACAACATATCAACTTAAAAACAAAAAGATGAGGAAATCGATAGTATAACATCAACCGAAGATCAAGAAGAAAAACAACTAAAGAAGAAAAAGAAACAAGCCAAAGAAGAAGAAAACAAACTAGAGACAAAGAAGAACAGCAGAAGAGAAAAGTCAATTGAAATAAAGAAGATGATCAACTGGAAGAAAAAAGACGGTAAAGAAATGGAAAAAAAATTACGAAGAAATCAACTACAAAGAGAGACAGAAGAAAAATCAACTTGAAATAAATATAAAAATGAAGAAATGAGAACAAAGAGAAACCCGTAGAAGAATAGATCAGCTGCAATAGAAAAAAGGAGAAATCAATTGAAAAAGAACAAGAAACCACCTGATCAAAAACCAAAAAAGATAGAATTCATAAGAAGAAGAAATTAGCTAAAGAAAAAGAAGAGGGAGAAATCAATTGAAACAGAAGAAACCAACTAATGAACAAGAAATCAACTAAAGAAGAAAAATAATACCAAAAGAAAGAAGAAAAATATCTTAAATGAAGATAAGAACTTCAGCTGAATAGGGTGAAGAATTTCATCACCGGAAAGAAAAAACATGAAGAAATCAACGAAGAAAAATATGAAGAAATTAATTTAAGAAAATCAGAAATTAACTGGAAAAAAAGAAGCAACAACTCAATACGAAAAAAAAATCAATTCAAGAAAAGAAAAAAGAAGAAGAACCGAAGTGGAAGATGATCAACTAGAAGAACCGGAGAGGAAGAAGAAATCAACTCAAAAAGAAAAAAGATAGTAAAGAAATGGAAAAAAAAACTAAGAAGAAATCAACTAAAAAGAGAGAAGAAGTTATCAACTGGAAATAAATATAAACAAGAAGAAATGAGAACAAAGAGAAACCAATAGAAGAATAGATCAACTGCAATACTAAAAGGAGAAATCAATTGAAAAAGAATAAGAAACCACCCGATCAAAAACCAAAAAAAGAAAGAAATCATAAGAAGAAATTAGCTAAAGAAAAAGAAGAGCGAGAAATCAATTGAAGAAGAAGAAACCAACTAATGAACAAGAAATCAACTAAAGAAGAAAAATAACATCAAACGAAGAAGAAGAAGAAGAAGAAGAAGAAGAAGAAGAAGAAAAACAACTTAATTGAATATAAAGAACTTCAGCTGAATATGGCGAAGAATTTTTCAATCACTGGAAAGAAAAAACATAAAGAAATCAAAAAAGAAAAATATGAAGAAATCAATTTAAGAAAAAGAAGAAATTAACTGAAAAAGAAGGAAAGCAACAACTCAATACAAAAAAGAAATCAACTCAAGAAAAAAAGAATTAACAGAAGAAAAAGAAGATAACTCGAAGAAGAGAAATCACATGAAGATAAAAAAGAAATCAGAAGAATGAATTAAAAGAACAAGAAATCAACCGAAGAAGAAGAAAAAAGAGAGGAATAACCACAAAAGTCAAAGTCATAGGCAAAAAACTAATTAGTTGATAGGCTTAAATGCCCAAAGAAGCAATAAACACCCCGCCACACCAAGACAAAAGAGAGGAAAAGACAAGATACGCATGAGCTAAAGCCTAAAAAGATCAAAGAGGCTACAAGACCGAAATATAAAACAAGAAGTCAAAGTCATAGGCAAAAAACTAAAGACAAACTATTTGGGACAAGCGTTCAGACACCATATCCATAACCACAATACCAGTTCTAGATTCCCTATACAAAGGAAGAACGATCCTTTGCAAAGAAAATTAATAGTCATGTATCCTATAACAATCAATACAGGACACTCGGCCAAAAGGATGTTTTATGTTTTTGGTGCTAAATATGTAGGTTGCTAGGTATAATCACTTTACTTAGCGCAAAGGTAGATAATACACAGCGAGATACCATAGATATGCCCAGCATTTACACTCACAATTTATTTACTTGGACACTAATTAAAATTTAAAACAATTCTTGCCATTTTTAAGCTGGAATAAAATAAAATAAAATAAAATAAACCATTATCATACACACAACTAATTAACTTCCAAACCTCTGTAAGAGCAACTCACAAATATCATTTTATGTAAGAGTTTGAACTTCACCTACATGGAAGGCACTTAGGCATACATCACAGAGAAAATTACCTCTAAGTATAGAAAAGTGACACTTAATTCCCATTAAGGAGAGATGAAATACTTAATTACCACTAAGTCCACTTTTACAAAAATACATTTACCATTAATAGAAGTGTCACCCTAGGGTTTTAGGGTATGCTAGGGTTTTATGGTACCCTAGTACCCTTGGGTACCCTAAAATCTTAGGGTACCCTAGGATTTTAAGATTTTAGGGTACCCTAGAGTTTTATGGTACCTTAAGATTTTAGATTTTAGGATACCCTAGGGTTTAAGGTACCCTAGAGTTTAGGTTTAGGTGATTTCATAGAGCCATAGGGTTTAGGTTTAGGCACTTTCATAGGAGTTTTAGGGTGCACTTTCCTATTATAGGGTTATAGCGATTTAGGCACTTTTATTGGGTACCCTAGAGTTTTAGGCACTTTCATAGGGTACCCTGAGGTTTAAGCACTTTCATAGGGTGCCCTAAGAGTTAAGCACTTTCAGTATTGGGGGTTTTAGGCACTTCCATAGGGTTTTAGTGTTTCGTTAATTAGAGGAGACTTGGTGGGAATTACTTTCTATTTTCTGGACCTAGAGGTAAATTGCCCTACATCACAAAGCAACAGGCTCCCACTGTCGGCGAAGATGATGCATAGGTCATCCTTATCCTTGGCAGGATGCTCACAACCTTTCAATAGAGAGATTGCAAATTCAATGAGAGAAACCCCAATTGAAGAGTAGCTATATTGGTAATTCGGGGAAAAAAGACAATAGTTAGAAAATGATAAATAGCCCAATTATTGAATCAAGAAGTTGCCGACAACTAAAGGTGCAAAAAGAAATGAGTTACGGTGTCTTGCGTGAGGCCCAAGCAGCATGCGTTTCAATCTATAATGGGCAAATTCAATAAATAATTAAGAATACTCCTAAACAGAACTTTCAGAGCCGAGAGTGCAATAACAAAAAAACATCCGAGTTGCAACAATGAAAAAATATTGCAGGTCCTCTTAATAACCCTCGCGCGATTTTTATTATTTTACAAAAGAGAGAATTAATTCACATGATCAAAATTACTCCTAATAGATACATTCATCATACCATTGATATGAACAACCTTCCCACGAGAATAATACACTACTTCAGTTCCATTTGGTAATCCACCATCCTCAAAAACCAAACTAATTATGCAACCCTTGATCTCAAGGGAAAGATAAAAAACATTGCAAGGCAAAGGATTACCTCGTCATATTCGACATTTTCTGAAATCCAATAATGTGAAGAACCTTTAGCTCCCACTTGAATCTTCTTTTTCTTCTCAAATCTTCAACTGCATATATACACACAAATTGGTGGTATAACTTCAATTCAATGCCAAATGAAGGAAAGATCTCACAAAATTTAGCAGCTCCCTAATCTTTTATTCCAAGAGAGATACATGATTCCCTGAAATCTACAACTACTCTTCACTCGTACATGCTAACTTAATCTGTCTTTTTTCTTTCACCTTCGACTAAGAAAAAGACCAATATATGGAGAATATGGAAAGGACAAAGGCATGACTTACATAATACTCAAGGAAGAAAACTAAAAATTGAAGTATTGGACAAGCCAACAGTTAAGCAGCAAAAGCCAATTGGATGAGATGAATATATATTTCTTGGTATACTAACGTGACTTTTGTACCTTAGCATCGGTTTTTGTGAAGGTAAAGGAGTTTGTTAAGATATGGATATTTGGAACAATAATTTCAGAGTCCTAAAGGTTGCATGATCTGCCAAATGTAGATATGAACCATCCATTTTCATAGTGACAAACTTTGCAATAACTTCAAGACCGGAGAGACTATCAACATAAGCCCCAAATTGAGTCAAGATATGAACAGCACAAATAGAACCAGCGAAAACAAACTTCTAACTATGACCTAACAGCAGTCAGCAAGGTTCTATGAAATTGTCTACTATTATGAAGCAAAATTAGCATCATACGGGCCAATACTAACAACTAGGGTTCAAAATCAAAAGGGTAAATTACTGTTTAGGGTTTTCAAAGGGAGGAGAGAGGAAAAGCTAAAATTGGAGTTCATAGTTAAAAAAAAAACAATCGATTAGAGTAATAAATAAATAAAAAAAACAGAATCGAAATCTTCTTGCTCATAACTAAGATCAAAATCTTCTTGGTCTAAATCTAAATATGGAACATCTGTGTAGATACATAATGAGTTGTACGAACTTGAATCTAAACGCACCACTCGATGCACGATGACGATAAGGGTATAAAACGGATCATATTATAAGGTAAGAGAGCAGAGGCAAAGGCGAAATTAAAGCCGTACTTGTTGAGGATACCTCCTATTTCGATCTGGTTCTGATACCACCCGCCGAGGCCCGACTTGAACATGTCGATTGGGTCTTTTCCTCGCCGGTGGAGGTAGACCTCAACCTCGGGGGCCTTGGTCTGACGCGAACTCGTTGTCGGTAGTAGAAGCGAATACTCGTTAGGTTCGGCGGTGGTGGCGTGCGGTGCTTGGGAAACAACAATGCCGCCTAGAGTCGACGGATTCACAGACAGGCTCGGTTGGCGGCGCCGGCGGCGGTTGTGAGGGCGAGCATGGTGTCGTCGACTTTGGGGGCGGCGGATTTGGAAGGGAGGGTGCGGAGTGGAGAGGAGTCGGGGGAAGCGTGGTCATGGTATTGACTTGTCTGGTTGTTGGAGGTGGTGGTCGTCGTCGTCCATGTCGTGTTCTGCGTATCACTGTAGTATATCCATAGTGATTGTGGGAGAAGAGAGAAATAGAAACCCTAGGGTTTGTCTGTGCGTAGAAGGTCAGACAGAGACAGAGACAGAGACCCAATGTATTTGCGTTTGGAAAGCTCTTGTTCTTCTTCTTCTAGGTTCAATTCAAATTCTGACAGGAACAATGGAGATGAGGGATTTGAGGAGACTGTCGAGACTTGAGAGAGAAGAAAAGGGGGATTTCGACCGTTGTGGGTTTTTGATGGATCAAAGGCCGTGATTCTGTTTGTATGTATTTAATAGCAATTTAAAATTTGCACTTCACTCCTTGTAATTTCTGTTATAGCGCACGAGGAACTCTCTGTAGAGTCTGTACGAAGTTTTTTTTTTTTTTTTCTATCGGCTCTGTAATTGTAGATTCAAGTGAAATGATATAGAGAGTATAATACGATATCCCGGCTCGTTCAAGCTCGACTCGAACTATAAATGAACAAGCTTGAGTCTCAAACTGTAAATGAGCAAGTTTGGGCCAGATATCTCAGCTCGTTTGGAAAACGAGCCGAGCTCGAATCACTATGAGCTCGGCTCGAATGAGCTCGGCAGCAAAGCCATGACAATTATATTTAATTTAATGTGCCAATTACAGCTAGCATAAGTTAGATGTTGGTGAAAACCCAATCAACGCACAAAAAAGGGAAGTGAGAGCATATTTATAGCGAAAGAAATGCCCGGTGGCTGGTGGGTCTTCGGGTTTTTGATTTAGGAGGCAAATGAAAAGTTCCTCAATCGAATTAGTCCTACATCGGAAGTTTTAACCTGGTACACAGAGAATACTCTGTAAGTTCAACACCAAGCCTCTACTTCTTTAAGCCATTTTCCACTCGAGAGCTCGAGCGGAGACATATTATCTCAAGCCGAGCTCAAGCCATCTTGTAGTAGTTCGATTCGAGCTCAAGCCAACCTCTTTTCTAGCGAGCCAAGCTCGAGCAACCTAAAGGTCGACTTGACTACCCTACCTACAATCTAGACCCTTTTCTACGCATGCTTTCAAAACCCCCATTTAAAGGAGCAACGACAAGGGTTGAATGATTGTATAACTTCTAAAAGAGTGAAATTGTCTTCTTACCCAAAACATGATTAACTTATGCACCACAATTTTTTGGTTTTATCCTCATTCACATTTTTTTTGTGTTTGTTAGTTTTACGCCAAATTTTTATGTGATATGGGTGAGTAAGGACGAAATGAATCGGAAGAGTAAAAAAATTTGACTTTTAAACAAGTATTTTGGGAAAATCACTAGCATAAACACCCTCATCCAGGATCCGTTTTTGCTCCAGTCGTAGTAGAAACACTACGTCCACCGACAGGGGGAGCTGGTGGCCGGCCACTGACCGGCGTAAGTGGGCCCTCACAAATGATCCGATCCGTTCAAAAAAAATTCGAGTGGACTTGCATTTGGATCGGCTCAATCCGATACGCGTAGATGCTTGATCCAAGCTTCCCATTCTTGAATATGATTTGTTATTCATTGAATATGATTTTGAATTGGTCCCATTATAACTCTTTGGTACTCATTGCCCATGCAAAAACGGAAATTTAGATTTTGTCACTATCCGTCAAATAAAAGAATTTAGAAAGTAACATTGACAAAATTTAGAACAATATAAATGAACTCAAAATAATCTAATTTCAATAAGACAAATTAGTCAAACTGAAGAAAGTAACTCAAAGCCAAAACAAAAAATATGAAAGTTCTTGGCATAGAGCAAGAATATAATCTAGATGCCGAGCAAAAATAAATAAATAAACGAAAAGAAAAGAAAAGAAAGAGAGAATCCAAATTTTCCTAGAAGTCTCCTCAATTTTGATCTTAACCACGACATGTGCCTTGCTTTTTTTGTTCATTTGGTAGAAGTCTCTTCAATCCTTATATATCCTCGCTTGAAGCCTTGCCTTTCTTGTTCATTTGCCTTCAAGTAAAGGGGACATTGAAATGTTCAAAAAAATAAACCAACACATATGCAATCGTTGTAACATTATCTTTATTTTTATTCACCCAATCTTTTCGAACACTAAATCCCTTTTATCCACCATGGCGATTATAAAACTGATAAGCATCATCTTCGGACTCAAATACCATACCGATTTGGGAGGTCAATATTAGCAACTTTTGGCGTTGCGCTTCGTGTTTCCTCGTTAAAATTTAGTCTGCGTGGTGTTCTAGTTCCATCCTCCGTATCCATTTATTAGAATCTGAAAAATACATCGATAACATTCAAACTCTGCCACGCAAAAAAGTTGAAGGAAAAAAACGGTATATGAAGCAATTAGGGTTCTTTTTTTGGGCACTTAACACCTATACATAAGTTTTATTTGATTATTTTTATGTGCATACATACCGCTCTGAGAATATCTGTAGGTAGAAGAAGTATCTCTCAAACTGTCCAAAAGCAGCAGAATATTAAAGAAAGATAAATGGGTGTATTAGAGCAATATCCACATCTCACTCTTTACTCACCTTTGAAAACTAAAATAAAGAGGAAAGATGTGAAAATAAGACTTCATCAGCCTCGTCTGGAAATCCGGGAAATTAGCCTTTGCTAAAGTTGCTTGCTTCTTCAAGCGAGGCATTGTTCACTCCTTTAGCAGTATTTTAATATTTTTGGCTCTGATTGAATTTTGTCTTCATCTCATACCTTGTTCCACGTCCCAATCCAAACAACAAAAAGTCTAGCTAACTTCTACCGCACGCGTGTGGGGCCAATTTCAGGTTTCACAAAAATATTAAAAAAAAGTCCATAAATTTTAATAATATTTTTATGGGATCCTGTAAAAAATTAACTCCAACGGATATCGATAAGTATTTTTTCTGCATTCGTTTGGTGAAACTACTCAATTGCTCAGTTTCGCCCCTATGAATCCAAAAAAAATACTTACCAATATCTGTTCAAGCTGATTTTTTACAGGGTCCCATAAAAAATTTATTTTAAAATTTATGGGTTTTTTTTTTAAATCCAAAGCAGGTCCTATACGTGCGATAAGAGTAGCACTGCTGATCCAAACAAACGGCAAAGAAAATACTAATAAAGAATGTACAAATAAAAAAAGAAAATATTATATTCATAGGACCTAGTTAGAATAGAGAGTCTGATACAGTAAACATTTTAAAAGTGAGTAGCTAAAATAATAAAGTGGTCTTTAAATTGTAAATTGGTTCAAAATGTAAAGAAGCTGATACGGATGAAAGAAAGTGGTCTTTTAAATTTAAGATTCTGACGTTTTGTAACCCAAACAAAGTGTTTTACATCTACGCCGTTAGAAAGAAATGTTAAATGGGGCTGGTGCATTAATTGGAAGATGACTTTTGATTGGGCCACGTCAGCGACCACTGCAACAGCAGCATTCATTGACCAAACCTATTGGAATTGGACCAGCAGGCTCTAAAATAAATTTTCCGACCCGATTACTCGTTTACGCACCCAGAACTTATGGATTCGTTTTGGGCTTCTCAATGAAAAATGCAACAAAACAACATAATCCAAAAACTCAACCGCCCCGTAATGACTAATGAGTAGCAATGAGGGGTTAAGTGATACGAGTTGCAGCACTATGAGGGTACAATATTCTTTAAAATTCTCTCGATGCATTTGCATTTCTATTGTACTGTTTCCATATTGGCATCTTTATGATTAATGGAAATTTCTTTGCCGTTCAAAACAAGAGTAACAATGAGGGGAGGGAGAGAGTTAGGTTCATGTGGAGTCACTTAATTCTACTAAATTTTCCAATATTTGTATTAGTGTGATAACTTTGAAACTTAATCCATAAATTTAACCTCTTTAAAAGAGTAATATTGTTCGGAAGTTGATAAAATTGTCCAATTAACCGGTGATAAACAAATAATGGATAAATACTTGAGTCTCCAAGAAAAAATACATAGTTCATAGCATACAAGATGATTCTTACATGTGTGACTTTTACCATATGAAAAGTCATCAAAGACACTTATGAAATAAATTTTCTTCTCCTATAAATGAATAAGCAGCATCGTAGATTACAATTCAAAAGATTTTTTTTTTACTTCTACATAAAAAATATATCATGCATAATTTTATATGAGATCTTAACCCTATTAATCATGATTTATGACTTTGTCCGAGAGATAACACAAATCACAAGAAGGGCCCCGCAGGTAAGCCATACTCACATCCATATATACACCTCAACTCAACATTTCCTCTTTCCATTAACTTAGCAACGTCTTCGTGATTTTCTAAATTCACGAACCACCCATGGTCCTAAATTTTATTTTTAGGTTCTCATACAAAACTACAATGGTAGGAGAAACAATGAACAATGGAAACAAACCGAAAAACTGGTCCATTTTTTAACATGTTCGATCAGTTTTTTTTAATGATTCGATTCGGTTTTGAATTTTTAAAAAACTTGATTGTTTGTTCGTTTCAAAGTTGGGTGAAACAGACAGAATTACACCGAATGAAACCGACTAAGTTATGATAAGCCACTTTAAATTCTAGCCCTATATCTAACGAATTTAAAAGGTAGAGAGACCTAATTATCCTGAATTTTCAATCTTCTTTTTTCTCCGGCTATTGTTTATTTTTGACAATGTCTATTTTTGATCATATCTCTACAACTTTTATATGCTATTGTCTATTTTGACCATGTCTATTTTTTATCATATCCAACTTTTATATTTTTCACAGGATGATACAATCTTCTTGATTGCTTCAAACACCAAATCTATGACCGGATGAGGCAAATTTCTCTGTTCTTCCAGTAATTTCGTAATTGAAGAGGTTGAAGAAGGGTTAGTAGTTCCTATGAAGTTTATGTTCAAATCAAATCGTTGATCATCCATCTTTGCTCTCAATGTTTCACCTTCACTAATCACTTTCCTTGCGAATTGGAGTTTTGATTTGGGGTTGAAAGGTGCAGAACTACTAGTTCAAGTCTTTAAAACCCTAAAATCGGAAACATTTTAAACCAAACTGATTGGAAAGAGGTCGAACCTAATATTCATAGTGTTAAAAACCGACACCAACTAAGTCTTTGCAAAAACCATTCAGTGTCAGTTTTTAACATTCCAAACTGAACATTTCGATTTGATGATAAAAATGGCCGAAAATCGACCGAACCAATTGCATTCTTACTCTGATGTCTTAAAAAAATGGGTATTTTAGTCATTTTGCTAGGAAGATAAACGTTGTTCGCTAGTAAGGGGTTTCAGTGACATTTTAAAAGTGGACATTGATATTTCAACAGATTATAGGGGAGGTCAGTGTAATTAATCTTTACTATAATTGAACTCCTCCTTTCCCTTCCGGGGCCGACTATTCGCAATTTCGTATTTTCTCCCTTAGCCCGTTACTTCACATAGCCCATTTTCAATATTTAAAAAAAAAAAAATTCTCCACGTAACCCATTAAATGTACCCGATCATCCCATTATACCCTTCCCCTCAAAAATTACACTTTGAACTCCCACCCACCCCATCCCAATAGAAAACCTAAGCCCGCCCCCCTCCTTACTTCTCCAACTCCAACGCCATTTCCGACCTCCACCCGTAGCCACCACCGCCAACTCGTCGGCACTTGATAATTCTCTTGGCCGTGGCTCTTATTTATCAAAATCTAGGCAATGTGGAAGGGAGAACCTATTTTCACAAGCAGAAGAAGAAAGGGTCCCCTGTTGAAGCTCCAAGTTCTCAAGAAGCTGTTTCACCCTCCCCGGTTGAAGCTCCAAGTTCTCAAGAAGCTGTTTCACCCTCCCCTGTTTATCCTCCCCTAGTTCCTTCTGACCCAAGTGGTCCTGGTGATAATTCCAGCTCTGGCTGTGTCTTTGACGTTACGTCTTATGGGGCGGTCGGAGATGGGTCCACCGACGACACTCCCGCCTTTAGAACGGCCTGGAAAGCCGCCTGTGCCGTGGAATCCGCCGTTCTTTTGGTTCCCTCCGGTTATGTTTTCACAATTACTTCCACAATTTTCTCAGGCCCATGTAATCGGGGATTAGCATTTTAGGTAAGAACTGCAGCTGAATTTTCCCATCAATATTCTTCCCAGTTAAGGGTGTTTGTTACAGCTTTTTCTTTCCTTTTGGAACATATTGTTTTGCAACTTCCGTTTCCACTTATGGGGTCAAACATTTTATACTAATTGTTTCAAAAAAGAAAGCAGATAATCCATAAAGGGTTTATTTTGATGCTTTTAGCATAGTTAATTTTCACCCAAATTTTTGCTGCAACGAACACCACTAAATACGTAGCAAATTTTTTAAAGGATGGTGGGAAATGCTATTTTTGGGTTAAATATTTTGAGTTTATGCATGTGAATAAGGTGGACGGGTGTTGATGCCGCCTAATGGACCGGATTGCTGGCCAAAAACAGATAGCAACAAGCAATGGATTGTGTTTTACCGACTGGATGACATGACATTCACCGGAACTGGTATTATTGAAGGGAATGGCGAGAAGTGGTGGGAACTCCCTTGCAAACCCCATTGGGTATTTTACTCCTTACCTTAGCCCTGCAAACACACGCACGCGAACACAAATACGCATAGAAAGTTGTCCTGGGTTTTGAACTTGTCTGAATCTCCAATATGTTGCTCTGTCCATTCTTGATCTTTTACGGTTTCCCTTTTCTACTTTAACTGGCATTTCCAATTGTCAAGCTATCTGCACTGTATAAATATTCTAAGATCAGCTTTTATCTTGTTCTAGATCCATTCTTTTTTTAAAAAAAATGCGGGTTTATTGTCAAACAATGAATGAAATGCCACGCTAACTTTAATTAAAATACGGTTTTTAGGGTCCCAACGGATCAACCTTGCCTGGACCATGTGACAGCCCTGCTGTAAGTACAAAACAAAAAAAATGCTTACCGTTTTAATCCAATGTTTGCTTCTTGTTTTAATCAATCATTTAGGTTTCTGTTACGAATGAAATAAATTTGCTTACCATTTATTCAGCTAACTCGCTTCTTCTTGAGCACGAATTTGGTGATTAGCGGGTTACGCATCCAAAACAGTCCCCAGTTCCACATGAAATTTGATGGGTGTCAAGGAGTACTGATAGACAAGTTGTCCATATCTTCCCCTAAGCTTAGCCCCAATACTGACGGCATCCACATTGAAAACACGAAATATGTTGAGTACTGATAGACAAATTTGCTTTTATCAGTTGTGTAATTTTTTTTCTTATGTGCATTAATATTCAATGTCACCCTGATTTACCAAGGGATGATTGCATTTCCATCGGAACAGGGTGCTCAAATGTTGAAATAGATGGTGTAACTTGTGGACCGAGTCATGGCATCAGGTACATCAAAACATGCTTTATTTTCTGTCGCTACTAAATCTGGTCATGCAACTAACCAATTGGCATTACTCTGGTTATTGAGACCATTCTTGTCATTACATCAAGTATCTTCACCCTTCTTCACTTATTTGAATTAGAAAACATGTCTGCACCTCACGGATCTTATCCTCCGGCTGGTAGAGCATTTTCTCAAACAAAATAAATGAATAGCTCAAAAACACTCACTGTTTTTGCGGAGTTTGAGAGACTTTAGCCTAACTCAGCCGCTGGCCCCTATTTCTATAAGCCCATGATGGGCATGGTCTGCATCCGATCAAGGATGCTAACTTCTTGAAATTGTGTTCTTTGAAAATTTTCCCATTGACAGTTTCCAAACAATTTGCAAAACAATCTTTTTGAGCTGTCATAGAACAAAAATAGAACACAAAAATGACAAAATGAAAACGATTTTGCAGGGACCAAAGACTCAGTTTCACTTGTTCTTTAAATGCATCCTAGTCAAGTCCCCAGATCAGAGACTATTTCAAAGACATTACATTGGACTCTATTTTCCCTGCAGCATTGGGAGCCTGGGGGTGCACAACTCCCAGGCATGTGTATCCAACATAACAGTTAGAAATGCAATGATAAGGGACTCGAACAATGGTCTCAGGATCAAGACATGGCAAGGCGGGGCGGGCAGTGTATCGGGCATAACATTCGACACCATTGAAATGGACAACATCCGAAACTGCATAATCATAGACCAGTTCTACTGCCTAACAAAGGCCTGTCGCAAGGAGACTTCAGCAGTTTACCTCTCTGGTGTTTCCTACAACAACATAAAGAGGACCTACGACGTGCAGAGCCCACCGATTCACTTTGCTTGTAGCGACACTGTGCCCTGCACTAACATAACAATGTCTGAAGTTGAGTTGCTTCCGTTTGAAGGGGAATTGGTGGATGACCCATTTTGTTGGAATTCATACGGATTTGTTTGTAGTGGATTCTTAGGGGTTAATTTACGCTCCATCCCTTTGGGATTTGTTTCCCTTAATGTGTGATGAGTCATGAGGGTGTGTGGTAGGGAGTTTGGGAGGGGTTTCCCTTAACTTTGTAACAGAGTGGAATTTTTTTTACATCTACGGTTTTGTAAATTGTAATTCGAAACCCCTCTCGGTCTGAGCTTTGGCAACCCCAAATAATGAAAGTCCTTACTATCCACCTTTATTGTTCTATACTGAAATCAGAAAATGCCGCAGAGTCTTGCCCAAGAGCCGGCCAGAGGGAAAATTTCAAGGGCTCAGCTGAGGGACCTAGCTAATCCTAATGGTTGATGCAGCGAAAAGAGAAGCTAATCAATCCATTTTGATTCTGGAAAATCCTACTAGCATTTTGCAAATTGCAACGTAAGAAGAGTCTAGCTCATTTTGTTGATTGCAAAGAAATATCCAATAAGTGGTATACTTTCCACCCTGTTCACATGCAAACCGCATCTTTGGCCTTCAGTTCTTTGCCATTCTCTCCGACGACTTTATGACAATTACAAACCCATTTTCCTTGCCGGTAGATGAAACTTAAGATTGAATTGCAAATGGAAAAATAACATTCGGCCATTAAGGGGCCTGAGCCAACCATTGATAGAACAGGAGAATTGGCCGTGTTCATTTCTCAATCACGCACTGAAGGTTTGCGCTAGTGATATTGAAACATGTAGTCTTATGAGGTCGGAACAAAACGATGTTTCTTAGCACGAGACAAACACCCGTGTGAACTGCCGTGCGCACTCACATTCTCAGTCATAAAACTCCCCATGTGAAATCATTTAGGGTCATTGGACCTATGTGGCTGCCGTGTGTAGAAGCATCACTCTAAAGAAAGTGTCAAAAATTTAAAAGTTCATTAAAATAAGTTTTCTACCTCTCTGGATCTGTTTCGGTAAGTGAATGTCGAAAATATGAATTCAGTATATAACTGTTGAAAATAAGTACCACTTTCGGTAAAATAATGTCGAAAATATGTACAAAATTCGGTAACCAACTGCCGAACTATGTATACGAAAATCATACATAACATTTCGGTAAATAGCTATTGAAAACAAGATTAAATTTCGGTAACTGCAAGTCGAAAATATGTTCAACCTTCGGTAAACAATTGCCGAACTACTATATACATTTAATCATAGATACATTTCGGTAAATAGATGTTCAAAAAAATATTATATTTCAGTAACTAAACGTGGAAAACATGTTCAAATTTTGGTAAACAACTGCCGAACTATATACTATATAGAAATATACATACATTTCGGTAAATAGCTGTTGAAAACAAGATTATATTTCGGGAACTAAATGTCGAAAATATGTTCAACCTTCGGTGAACAATTGCCGAACTATACTATATAGGAAAATCATACATACATTTCGGTAAATAGAAGTTGAAAACAGGATTATATTTCGGTAACTGCATGCTGAAAATGTATATTAATTCCAGTAATTAACTGTTGAGTATGGTAATATTTTACAGTGGTTAGCTATCGAAATTACTTGCTTTCTTCTATTCGAACCAGAAACATCGAAATCCCTCGAAAAACTGGGTTTTGTAAACCCAGACGCCACAACAACAAACTAGAGACATTGTAAACGGAAAAAGTAAACTCCTCATGCGGCTTCCAAGATGCAATGTCCATCACAGTATCTTTCTTCTCCTCTACCATCATATGGTTGCCAATGGAATTTAATTCAATTTCAAAATCCAAACCTACAGGTGGGTCAAAAAATAGATCAATGGAAGGACTTGAACCTTCTATTGATACAATATTTGGCCCTTGCTCCTTCTCCATTGCAAAATTTGAGAGGAGAAAAGAGAATGATGATTTTCAAAGAGAGGAGAAGAGAAGATGAACAGGAGCAGATGAAGAACAATGTTTGTCTGTGTGTTTTTTTAAAAAATAACATGAATCTGATTTTTGAAGGAGAACATAATTTAAGGGTTTTGGTCATAAGGGCATGTAGGTCATTTCATGTATAGGTATAAGGGTAAGTAGGTCATTTTACATAAGGGGGTCATGTTGTAATTAGTTGAAAATTTTTAACGGGCTAATAAGGGAGAAAATACGTGGTTGCGAATAGTTGCCCCCCTTCCCAAAACCCCGACAAAACCTCACAACACAAAAAGAAATTCATTCTTTAGGCCCTCAACATTCCCTATTTCCATTAACTTAGCAATGTCTATGTGATTCTCTAAGTTCGCAAAATATCTATGATCCTAATTTTATTTTAGGTTCTCGTACACAATAACAATGGCAGGGGGAGCAATGTTAAATACATACAAACAGAACAATCGAGAGTTGTAACCAAAAAATTGAGCCAGCTGAACCGTCTATTTTTTAACATATCCTGTCAATTTTTTAATCATTCAGTTTTGAAGCTTTAAAAAACTTGATTTTCTATTCGGTTTTAATTAATTGTGGGTAGAACAGACTACACCAAATCAAACCAATTAGATTTTGATGTGCCACTTTAAATCTTAGCCATATATCTAACTTATTAAAAAGGTAGATAGATCAGTTATCCTGAATTTTTAATCATTTTCTCCCCTTCTCTTCCCCCAGCTATTGTCTATTTTTGTCCATATCTCTAAAAAAATTAAATATATTTTCAGGATGATACAATCATCTTGATAGCTTCAAACACCAGATCTATGATTGGATGTGGCAAAATTTCTCCGTTCTTCCACAGATTTCGTGATTGAAGAGGTTACGAAAGGGCTAGCAATTCCCACAAAGTTTCTATTCAAATCAAGTTATCGTTCATCCGTCTTTGCTCTAAATGTTTCACCATCGCTAGTCACTTGTGAATTGGACTTTTTATTCAGGGTTGAAAGGTGCAAAATTATTGGTTCGAGACTTTAAAACCTCCAAATGGGTAACATCCACCGAACCA
Organism: Rhododendron molle; assembly: GCA_025413875.1. Taxonomy (NCBI): domain Eukaryota; kingdom Viridiplantae; phylum Streptophyta; class Magnoliopsida; order Ericales; family Ericaceae; genus Rhododendron; species Rhododendron molle. The sequence goes on along the minus strand of CM046389.1, from coordinate 20,687,222 downwards.
ACCGATTGAAGAGCGACCGAACCTAACGATTTTGAATGTTAAGTTCTGACACCGACAGTCATTGCAAAAATCGTTCAATGTTGGTTTTAGAACATTCCAAACCGAAAACTCCGTTTCGGTGATAAAAATGGCCGGAACCGACCAAACTGATTTCATTCTTACTTTGATGTCTTCAAACATGGGTATTTTAGTCATTTTGCTAGGAAGATGATGGCGTTTGCTGTTAAAGGGTGTCAGTGATATTTCAAAGAGTTAGAGGGTAGACAGTGATATTTCAACAGATCATAGGCGAGCTCAGTGTAATTTACCCTACTGTAACTCTTTCCCTTCCCTTTCCCCAAGGGTGGTGTTATTCGCAGTTACGTATTTTCTCCCATAGCCCGCTATATTTCGGTAGGTAGTTGTTGAAAATTATAAATAACATTTCGGTAAATAGATGTTGAAAACAAAATTATATTTCGGCAACTGCATGTCGAAAATATGTTCAACTTTCGATATGCAACTGCTAATACATACATTTCGGTAAATAGCTGTTGAAAAAAAGATTATATTTCGGTAATTGGGTGCTGAAAATGTATCTCAATTTCGGTAACTAACTGTCGAGTATAGTTTAAAATTTTTAGCGGGCTATGGAAAAAAATACAGCTGCAAATAACACCACCCTCCCCCAAAACCCCAACAAAACCCCACAAGACAAAATGGAATTCATTTTTTGGGCCCTCAATTGAATTCCGTTTCCATCACCACCGCCATGTACGCCGCCGCCTCAAGGTCAGTTCTCCGCTCCGCCGCCGCAGCCCGAAGCGCCGGGGCGAGACTAGCCGCCGGAACTAAACCGAAGGCGGCCGCGCAATCTCCCTTTTGCTTCCCGACTCGAAAACCCCTCTCCCCTCGCATTTTCCGGTTGCTCTACCACTCACTACTCTTCTTCACTTACTGGATCTTAACTTGATAATTGGAATAAGGAGAATTAATTTTTTGCGTTGAACAGGTCTCCGGTTGAGATGAGCTGCGTGAGTGTCGACTCGATGCTGCCGTTTCACACTGCCACTGCCTCGGCATTGCTGACTTCGATGCTTTCCATCGCTCCTCGCTGCTACGGTTGGACTTTTGAAGGTAAATTGTTTTTTTTCAATTGAAATGCGTGTGTATGTGTTATTGTTTGGTTACACAATGTTCAATGATTTTGCTCAAAAGTATTATATATATGTTGGTGGATCTTAATCTCATAGGGCTTGGTTGTTTGGCGCATAGTCAGACTTTGGTATTTTGTATTATTAGTACTGGCGATTAAGCGAATTAACTCCTCAAAAAATTGCCCATACGATTGTTTGGATTGGATAAAGTCTTGCATAGCAACAGACCTGGGGTTTGTTTGGAACCTATGGAAAAGAAAAGAAAGAAAGGGAAAATATAACAAAAGGAAAAAAACATAACAAAGATTAAATTTTCCTCTACACTTCCTTTTCCTTTCCTTTCTTTTCCCCAACTTCCAAATAGGCCCTTACGGTCGGAAATAGTGAAAAACAAACCTAAAGGAAACACATGAACAAAAATCGAATGTTGAACTCTACATATTTTGATATCCATGAATTTTTTTATCGCCAAAAAATAGATCTATCATTTGGGCTAGCAGTACAAAAAGAAAATTTACTTCCTAATCCTTGGACCAGAACCATACTGACCACCAACCTCGTACAAATTTCATTTCAATCAAAACGTGTCTAGAAATCGTTTCTCTGGACAAAAGAAGGGAATTTGGCGTCTCATAGAGAAAGTTAATTAGTATCTAAAAGCTTGCTTTTCTCTTGATGAACCATACAAAGAATAGAAAGATCAATTCACAATGAGAACGTATGGCTCGTTAAAAGTTTGTTGTGTTAGATTGTTGAGCTAGACAGTTGGGGTACTAGAATACAATGCATTGTAGATATTCAGATGTTTCAAGATTTCAATGAGCTTTTTTTTACAGTGAAAGGGAAATTTCATGAATTCTATGATCAAACCATGAAATGGGTACCTACGAAGAGAAATACATGAGAGCGGTTCAGAGAAAACATGAACTCTCGTGATGTTGCTACTAGCGAACTCTCAACCCACCTCGCAATCTTACAATTTTTGATAAAAGGAACTACTAATAAAACAATACGAAAGCAACTAAAAGCCAATAAAACATGTCAACAACATAAAAGAGGGTAGCTGACAACATGCCAATCACACAGTCGAACGTATGAAGCACAGCCTCAAAACCACTCTTGCTGCCAGTGCACCGAACCGCTACACTGGCACCATAGCACCGCTACTGTAGCCCCTCACTGCTAGTATAGAAGCTGCTTCCACCGTTGCCACCATGTCCGTTGATGCTGCCTCCCTTTCCACCAACATTGCTTCCATACCAGCTTGTCTCCTGTTGGCGGCCTGAAACTGCCTATGCACCGAGCTCCGCTGGATTTCTGTTCAACAATGTGACCCACTGATGCCCACCTCACTTCCTTCTTTTCAATCTGAAATGTACCAATGTGGAGCCACCTACTCTTTTCCGTCGCAGACTTCCCTGCTGCTCAGTATCGCCGCCTCCCTTTTCACCACCGCCACTGCCATAACCGCCTCTACCTTTATCGTGAGACTTTAACAACCTCAAATGCAGGATCCTTGGCCTACGGTAGATTAGGAAATCAAACTGTTGTATGCTTAGGGGTTTGTCCTTAGTGAAAAAGAGAGGAAACAAATCTAATGACAAAGATCTCATAATGGTAGACTAGGAATGAGGGACGAGGAGAAAAGAAAAGAGAAGGAAACGGAGAAGATAAGAAGATTGGGGGTGGGGCAGAGGGCAGAGTGGTCTTTCTATAAACTTTTATGTGATGGTTGCAGGAACTGTCGCTAGAATGTTAAACTTTGTTCAAGGATAACAGGATCAGTATATTTATAGCTCTTTTACAGGATTGAGCATATTGTCCACAAACACATTGAAAAAAATTAAGGAGCCCATTTACCCGAGTACAAAGATTTCATACAAAGATTTCATATCAAAGCTTCTTTTTATCCAAATTCTAGTAATATAGGTGCTTTGATTCTCACCTTGAATAGCTTAATAGAGACTTAAACTCTTGTTTTGGGGACCCATGGTTCTGATTCTTCTGAAAGTAAGGAAGGCGTTCTGTACTTGAGGACATGCAGATGTGCATTTAATACCTATGTTCAAGTCTGTATCCAATCTTTGCCTCCCATACCGTCAGTATTGGGACTAAACTGGTGTAGCTTTTAATTGAGGAATACATTTTCTTCCTATATGTTATTGTAATCAACTGAATACAACATAGCGTACTACTTCTATATGAGGCTGTTGGACTATTCTCTCTCTCTTTTTTTTTTTGTTACTGTATCTTTCACAATGTGTCTTGTCAAACCTTAGGCTTTAATGGGACCTCAACTTAGATTCAATTGACAATTTTCTTGTCCTCGGTATGCCTTCATGACTCTTTCTCTAATGCTCATGGACGCTTGTTCCTCCATTTAACTTGGTTTTTAGTTGGGGGGAAAGGTGAGAATGGTTCTTGCTTCTTATTGCATTACAAATATTGACACAGGTAAGAAGATTGATTATTTAAGGAGAATAAACTGAAGTCATGGGACACCGACCTTGGAATTGGAACAACTTTTCTTTTATATGCATTCATTAATTTATGAATCTTTTTTGTGTCGTTAGGCACAACGTGCTTACAGAACAAACAAGCAGTTCACTCTTGGGGGTGACAAGCTTTTGTCAAAACCCTTTCTGAGGACAAAAACTTCATTCATCCACAGGATTGCAAACAGTTTGTTTGGATTTTCAAATATGGAATCTAAACCAACTTGTTCAATCATGCAAGCTGACTGTCTTGTCTCTTCATTTATTCAAGAGTTTGCCAATATTGTTTCTATTTTTCACAAACAAAAGTTACCAACTGTATGATGTATAATATGTTATCATTAAATTAACTGGTGTATATTATAATCAGTTGTCAATTAAAAAAAAAATCAGTTGTATAGTAGTTCAAAATTTGAACATTTGTTTGGGTGTAATCCAATATTCTGACGTAAATGGCTTGATTTGAAACTAGAGTTTTTCTTTAAAATAACCGTGTGCGCGCGCATGTGGGTGCATCTATAATACATGTATGCATATAGTAACAGAATGCATATTCTTCTGCATTCTGTTTTCTGGTATAGGGCTAGAGTGGACTAGATGATGTTGCAAGTTTGCTACCAAAGATGGGACAGTATTAGGGTGGTTCTATTTCTTAGGCTAAGTAAGAAACTTTGTTCGCGGGAATAGATGAGAAACAAGTGATCAATCTTCAATAATTTCATAATGTTGGTCATGCACAATAATAAGAATTACATGAAATTCTTATAAAAGCTCCCAGAGGCAGTTTTTCACGTAATACTTCTGTGGCTGTTTTCCTTATTTTGAAACAAAGTTTATCTGTTGATGACATCTGTTCCTTTTTATGTCAAGCTATAGGAGAATTACATTCATATATATCATAATAATTACCAATCATGGGATGCTACATCAATCATGAGTCATATGAGAGTTCACTACCACTAAACTAAGCCCAATAGACAACCCACAACCAATAGTCTCATATGGGAAAGAAATAATCTACCAAAAAGAAAGACTCCTATAAAGGGGAAATAATAATCAATTCTTGCCTTCGGCAAGATTTGGCCCCTTGACCTCTCAATTGAGACTATACAAGAGTGGCCAACTAGGATTGCCCTAGTTGGTTGCTGGTGACATCTTTTAAGGTTCCATTCTATTAAGGGAAAATAATGCAAAATGATTGTAACTGTCTGATTTTTTCATGACTGGCTCAGTTACCTTATCTCTGTTCATCGTTATTTTCTGAATGTTGGCATCTCTGGCTGAAGCCCAAAGATTCATCCCAGTGTACTTGTGGGCCTGTGCCATTATGGTCATAATGATGATTATGTTTCATAGCAGATATTACATTCATAGAATGACGATGGATCTCTGCTTAGCAACTAATATGGTACCTTAAATTTAAACTGGAGGTAGAAGGAAAAGTTGTAATATATCCAATGATACAAGGATTATCTGCTCCGAAACCTGAGAGGACCTAGAGCACAACCTAGTAGCCATTTTACGCAGTGGATTATGATTTGTTTTGACGCTCCAAATTATTTCCTTGAGAACGGTTTGAAGTATAATTTTGCTCTCTATTATTTATGTGGCAGAACAATGAACTGCAAATAATAGGGACCAAAACTAGTAGATCCTTGACTTCTTTTCTTCAGTGTCAAAATGATATTAAATTCTGCAAGGTGTCATAATTGTTGGTACTTGTTATTTCGAGATTTTTAATTGAGGTGGATTCTGGTGGAAGTTTAAGGTCCCAGTATCGGTGGGAACTTGTCTCCTGCTTATCCTCCTTTCTTGTTCAATTGTCATAATTGTTGGTACTTGTTATTATGCCTGTGGCAGTATGTTTAACAAAATAGAATTAGAGAAAATACAATAGATGTCCACTTAAGTGACTTTCATTGTTGCATGAAACAATGGGTTTTACCTTTTCCACACTCGTGAAATTTGGTTGGTAAATGTCATAAGCAGCTTCTAGTTCAGCCCAGTCTTGAATCTTCTTTGTTGAGGATGATGAATTCCACTCTATCCAACAAGTAGCTTCCAGTTTTTTTTCCTTTTGTCTTTTTCTGACCCGGGTTTTTCTTTGTTTAGGGCTGTGATTACCATTCATTGGTTGAATTCGGGTTGGGCATGGTGTTGTCGTCTTGCTTCCATTACTTTTCCTTTGCAATTTAATAAGACAGCTAGCAGAGCTGACAATGTAGTTTGTTGTTTGTTTGTTTGTTTACCCCTCTTTCTGACTTTTTGTTGTAGCCACCGATTTTAAAGTATGCTCATTTCTAATATCATCCGTAAGTTTATTCTTCTATTCTTGTGTTGTAGATGGATGATAGTTGTTTGTTGAGATGCTGCATTTGGTCATTGTTTTCCCGGACATCAGTGGACATTGTGAGGCTCTGTTAGACTCTTTTGAGGCATTATTTGCTTGATTCTTGTGAAATCGACGGTCAACTGATTTCTGATCAACAGAAAATGGGTATCGTAATGTAAGGGATCACATTTTCTCTTGGCTTCTTTTCTGAAAATAAATTATTGGTAGTTATGCTGCATGGAACTCCTTTGTAGCTTCGCAATAATTCTGATTTTACTGCCACTCATGCTTGAAGCAGTTTTGAGTTGGTTGGTTGGATGAGAATGCAAGGAGGGTTTTAATCCTAGTTCATACTGTCTAATTGGGATGAAAGTCATTTCTGATCATCAATGAACAGGCTCGCATGGGTTAAAAAGGACACATCGATCAGCTTTCCCTGCTTATGCACTGTGTCCGCTTGTTTGTTGCAACTTAAGCCTCTTAAGCTAAAAAGGTTGATAATTCATAACGTCTTTCCTAGCTTCTGGAATCAAGTTTTTCCTTCCCAGTTCGTCAGTTTTCTGCTTATTTAAATATTTTTTCTGTTTTATACTTGGGCTTAAACGAAGAAGCACACCCTTTAAAACTAGAATAATATCGTTCACTCTCTTTTAAAGAGGGTGAACATTACCCTTCCTGTGATTGGTGGAAATTGCAAGAATCTCACCACAAACTAACTCATTATTACCAAAAGTGAAAAACCCTGGCTCCCTGCAACTTTTGCTGGCAGGGTGGCACCTTTGTCGCTTAGAAAATGGACACATACTAGCAAGATCTTTTTTGCATTTTTGTGTTGCTTGACAAATCTTCGTTCCGTTCACTACCTCTCTCCCAAAATATTTTGTTTGATTTGCAAAACAATGTAAAAATATAGTGTTGAATTTTTCCTTGAAAAAATTCTATTGATTTGAAGTTTTTGTTTTGCAAAGTGGACAAAATTTTGGCATGGTGGGAGTATATATTTGGAACATCATTTCACAGGAGCAACATCAATTGCCACTTGGACGGGCGTTCTCCAATGGTAAAAAAGAAAAAGAAAAGCAAAGGGACATCTCCAATGATATAAGCTACTACTACCATGCCACTCCTAATGTCAAATTTTAGCATGCTACCACATCTCCATAATTTGGCAAGATGAAATGTCGAATTTTTACCCACAAGGATTTCCAACTCCCAGTCCCTCCAAATTGGTTCAAATGTAAGCAAATTAAAGCCATTTGCCGAATACGGCCGTGGATGTGGCATGGATGGCTAATCATTTGGGCATGAGTTGAAGAGTCCAACAAAAATGAATGCTTGCCAATTATTTGTCAATAGCAAATGCTTTGGCCATGTGTAGAAAAATAGAGATAGGAGTCAGATGTGGCATGGATGGCTAATCATTTGGGCATGAGTTGAAGAGTCCAACAAAAATGAATGCTTGTCAATTATTTGTCAATAGCAAATGCTTTGGTCTTGTGTAGAAAAATAGAGATAGCGATGACTCCTCCGGCAGATTGAGAATTTTAGACTTGGATAGAATGGATGACAAACCATATTCGTATTATCAAATCTGTCCCTAACACAACATCAATGTCTAAACAAATCGCGATTATGTCCAAAACGGAGAGAACCACTGAACTCAAATCTTGGCTAATGTTGCAGTTAAAACCTGTGCAAAGAGCTGGGCAATATCTGCCAAAAAGGCAATGGTACATAGATGACGAAACCAGGGAAGAATCGTGGCTAGCCAGAACAAATAAATATATTCCAAACTTCCAAAAAAAACAAAGGCAGAACGAATAAAACTTAAACCATTAAACAATTCTAACTTGCTCTTGGAAAATCCAAATTTGTCGAAAAAGAAGAAAGGGAAAGATGGAAAAGCAAAGGCAAAGAACTGTATCCAAGATCAGCCCACAAAACAGTGTTATATTTATAGATCATGAACCTATGATATTGACCGAACTAGAAACCGTACAAAACCTGATCCTCCTGCAGGAATGAGAGGCCTTTACCTAATAGAACTACTTGTACTCAGCTAGTCAACATTCGTAGAATCTAGTAATCTACTGCAGCCAGAAAGTATAAGATCAATAACAAGCAACATGACACAGCGCAAAAAACCAATGAAACCTCACCTCATCATCCCTTACATGAAGCAAAACAAAACAAAACGTATTTCACAACGTAAAAAATAAAATTCAACCCATAAAATAAAACAAACCATCACCTGCAAACAATTGGAACTGCAAGCTTAAACATACATTATAAGCATGCCTAGCACATCAAAGTTCACCGACATCAAGCACAATTCTTTTTACATACTAACCAGAGAACTGACATTGGCTTCCTACTACATGTTAAGATCATGCTCGATCTAGTGCATTTGTATACTAAACCATATACCAGTAACAAAAAATGTACCCGCAGTAAAACAAATCATTAGCTTGCCAAACTTCATAAATACTTGGATACCAAAAACTTCGACTTCCAAGAAATTCCAATCATTCTTCGACGACACTGACCAATTCATACTCGACAAGAGACAGGTTGTTATCCTCTTTAACTACAAACTTTTCTGGCTCAGTGACCTCAACGCGGCCCCATTTGTCAACAGCAAGCCTCATAGACCCTTTAAACATGTCAATCTTTGCATTACGAAGAATAACAGTGGTGCCTGGTTTCATAAGGTCAACTGCAAAAAGGGAAGCTATATTTTAGTGGAAAAGAAGGTACTATCAGTACAACAAAGAAAACTAGAAATGGCAAACCACCACCCATGGAAGCTCTAACAAATTTTTCATTTTTTTTGGTAAATAGCTCTAACAAATTTTCTTGAGTAGGAAATCAATTTAGCAAAACAAGAATAAAAGAGGCCCCACAACCTGTTTGTTAAGGGTCATTGGCAGAGGGATATAAGACCACCTTGATATGGCAATCGGGGGTGCACAAATCCGGGAGTTGTTAACGCCTTTGAACCCGAATATGATATCCAGGGAATCGTTTTAACTTTTATCCCCTTGAGATTAAATTTTCACATCTTATGCACAAACCAATAATAATCCCCCTTCTATATCCGGCCTCTACTCACAGAAATGGCATTATTACTTACAAAAATGACATTATTATTACAGAAATGCCATCCACCTACTCACATCCATCCATATATCCCTCTTCCTAAAAGATACCCAACCAAATCCTGTATAACTAATCACCCGTCTACAATAATCTCCCCCCTACTATACCCCCGTCTTATTATATCCTCTCGTATCCCTCCACAACTTATCCCACTAACAAATGAGCCATTAAAGTTTTACTCAATGCTTCAAAAGAGAAAAAGGACAACTCATAATTTGGAGGATAAGAAAAACAAATGTGATGAAATACACGAAACAAGCGTGCTCAGTTGAACCGTATTAGGAAATTCCATTAAAGATTTTTGCCTGTTTGGACAACTAAAAGAGAGATACTGAAAAACTTACCACTTCATGAGATTCCAAATATATAAAAGTAAAGGCAACATAATTCAAAAACCACTTTCAGATGATCTAAGCCTCAATAAGAACCAAGAGTCTACTAATCTCAGATATAAATACCGGTAAGCTCCAATTTTGACCAGAAAGCACCTTAGATTATATATCCCCCATTTAATTCTACGAAATATTCCAACTGCAAATCCCCAACTGATATGCTATCTTGAATTCATGTTAACATGCAAAAACTTGTATTAAAAAGTTCCAAGAGTCTGACGGGGGGTCAAGCGAATTTAAAACAGGGTCAACAAATAGAATGTCACGCATACACTGAAGGTAAATTTCTGTTGTTAAAGGTAAGTTTAAGAGCACTCCAAATTGGTGACATTGTTTTTTTCCATCCATGTCATTATTGGATGGTTAAAAAGGAGGCAGTTTTTATAGATACTGTACAAGGGAAAGTAGGGTTACTACAGTTTCAAAATGCTGAGGGGGAATAGTCTGTAATTTCTAGAAACTTGAGGTCCTAACAGAAGTTACAGCATAGCATATCATTCATGCAATCCAGGTAAATATCTGATGGAATCGAGTAATGAAACCAGAAAAGCTTTACTCAAGTACTAGCCCAGTTCTTTTTTTTTTTTTTTTCTGGTAGGACCGTAGGGGCATTAACTTTCTCGTCAACGCTGCAAAACATTTAAGTAGTCATATAATCGATCAAAAGCAAATCAAATGTGATGATCAGTTGAGCTGTATTTGGATTCGCGTTTAAAGACTTGACATCTGTGTGGACACCAAACAAGGGAATACAGTACGCATGCAAAGAGCTTCAAACTCATCCGAATCTGCATCATTATTCATAAGCACTTTCTTCATAATTTCAACATGAACCCACAAAATCAACCCATATTGAACAGTCAATTGGAATCTACAAGTCTACAAACCAAACACATAAACAATTAAACCCTAAGCTCCTCTTTGGTTAAAAAAAAACAACACCATATACACACAAGTATTGCATACACAACATATTGACATCAAACCCCAACTTTGTAAGCATATATATAAATATAATGACGCACAACTGCACACTCTATGATCAAGCGAGTCAAGCGACCTTGAAATGGGATCATCAATAGTAGTATACCTGACAGCCAACACGCGTATACAGGGGCGGTCCCAAGAGGGTGCAAAGGGGGACTCAGGCCCCTGCACTACTCCCACTACTCTCGCGTACTGCACTAATTTCTAGGTTAATTAGGAAAGATACTCTCGCGTCTTCAACTTTGTATATGTGTGGGGTAAAAATCCACAAAATTTCAAGTTATGAATCATTTTTTTAGGTTGCATGTATAAAATTTATGCGGTGGCTGCGCACATACACGTGGTATCGTCTTTTCTTCAAACATCGCAGCAATATGTACTTATATAACAAAATCTTTTATTATAATATGAAAATACACGTGATTTGGGCCCCTACAAAACAAAAATCCTGCGACCGCCAATGTGCGTATACATAGATATACATCAGTTAGCTTGCTAACCACAACTCATCTAGTAGAGAAATGAGCAACTTTACCACAAAACTCAGCTCCATAAACAAGTGCAAGGATTTGTTGCTTGCCCTCATTTCTGACTAGATTATTCGCCAAATAGTAAGGGACGACTTTAACACTAAAACTTAGCAGTGTGTGTATGTGTGTATACACATACACATATGCATGCATATGGATAGAGAAAGAGAGAGGACCTTGTTCGTTACGGGCGGTGAAGAGAATGGTGCCGGTCTCGTCGCCGACGAGGCACTCGGCGATGCGAGCTTGACCACCACCGCCCTTTCCAAGTAGCTGAGAGTTGTTACGGCTCTTCTTCTGCTGTGAAACGGCGTTGGCACTAACTACTTTAACGGTGAGAGTGTGGCCGTTAGTCCCTGGCTTCAAGTGATCCACCTTCACGAACACCGGCTTCCGCTTCGGGACCGAACTGCCTCCGCCGCCGTTCGCCGTCGATGCCATGGAAAGTGCAGGTGATGAGGGTGGACGGCTGTTGTGGTTTGTGTTTTGGCTCTGGGTTTTTTTTCCCCAATGTGCAAACCTAACCCTAAAAATCTCAGCTCAGGATTTTTCGGGATTTATGGGATGGGAAAGATGGGATAGCGCACCCAGTAGGGGGAGTGTGGTTCCTGACACGACGACGTTTTGTGCCGCCAAAAAAGACAAAAATCTTTTTCATGGAATGACCACAAAACAAAACAAAAATACTGGTTTTGCTCGGTTTGTAGTTTTGTTTTTGTTTTTGGTAATGATTGTAGAGAGAAATAAGAGTAATAATTGAGATATATAGAGAGAAATAGTTAAAGTAATAATTGAAAATAGCGGTAATAACTAGGGAGAGTTAGGAGTGATGATTGAAAACAAAAATGAAAGTGAAAACTAAAAAGGAAACCGAACAAAGGCTATTAATAGGCATTTGGTCCAACTTACGGCACCCTAAACTAATTTTGGGATCATAAATTCATCATCCGTTAGCGGCGAGCCCCACTTAAAGCTAGAGTACATGCTAAACATAACAATTTTTACAACTTTTGTTTCATTGGTAATTGGTGATGTGTAATTTTAATGTAGTCGTAATGAATAGTTATGTAAGAGATAGGTTGAATTCACATAAACTTATATTAGTTCAACCCTAACCCAGTTAACCAAAGAGTGATTTATTTGTAATTCTAATAAATAAATAATGACAAAAAAAGCAATTAAACGATGGTAATTCAACCCTAACCCAGTTAACCAAAGAGTGATTTATTTGTAATCTAATAAATAAATAAATAATGACAAAAAAAGCAATTAAACGATGGTAGAAAACTAGGTGGTGGTTAAAAGTAGAGAAAAGTAATTAAGGTTTTTGGAATCCACACTCATAAATATCTATTGACTAATCTTATGCAATAATTTTTCCTAAGATTCTACACAGTAATTTAAGGGTCAATCTTAATTGTTGTGCATAATATCCCGTTTAGCCCTTTTATTTACAACACAAATATGTTCTTCTGCTTCAATGTTTAAGACCAAATCATAAATTGTATCAATAACTACAAATCACAGTACATACCTAATGCGTAAACACTAGTAACTTCGATAATAACCAAGCAACTCTATTTACAAGAAAATACCAAATCATAGCGAAAAAATGGCATTCAGATTGAATACATATCCGAGTTTCACATACATTACTTTAGTGAGTCACGATCATTAAGTTGGCAACGGGGCGGGTGGATACATGTCCCGATCCACCACCACTATCCAATTCTCATTCCCACCACAATCTCTATCGGATATGCTTTTTAGTCTCAATTTCATCCCAAACGGGAAACAGAAATTTCCACAGAGAATCGGGGATCCAAACCCAAAAAAAAATGGGGAAGATAGATTTCAATCAAGAGGATTGTGTTATTCAGCACAAAATTGGTTAAATGGATGTAAACAAACTATGGACCAAAAATTAAGACTCTTAATCCAATCTTATTCTACCAATAAATTTGTAACGCCCCTGATTTTTGGGTACGTTAAATAAACATTTTATTGAATATCAAAAGAGAGTCTGCCTCTTTATTACATCATAACTCTCACTGAAGACCAATACTTACACAAGGAAGGATCTAGGGTTCCTAACTACAGCTCCGCATGCCCCTCCATCCTAGCCAGCTTTTCAACTCCATAAGCCTTCAAGGTGTACTGTTCATCTAGATTATCTACAAAATCTGACACATTATACCAGCGTCGCCATCGATATAATATGTCAGGGTCACCAAAGGTAACACCATGAGCTACAAGAGCTCAGCAGAATAATCCTATACCCACTAACCCATAACTTACCAATATCAGAGTAAAGAGTAGCATACCAAACACTTGCACAAGCAGCGGAATACATACATGTTTAACATGACATTAACAATGACACATTCGCATTCCTTAGTCTAACTTTGGTGTCTGCATTGTATGTGTTTCTTCTACGCGACTCATCGTAGAACGTGTCTCATATTCATCAACATTTCTGAAATTCTTTTCACTTCCAAATCAACATTTTGAAAATCACCTTTAACACACCCAACCTCGATTCCGCCACGCCGGGTTCCCATTGGCACACAAAACCTTACATTGGCTCCTCTCTGCGGATAACCAAGCCACATTACCAATGAGGCTACCACGTCCGGCCACCTTGGCAATCTTCACGATGAGCTACCACGTCCGGCCACATCGAGGTTTTCACAACATTTAAATCACCTCCAATGAGACTACCACGTCCGGTCCCATTGGCAACACACACCGCACAATGGGCTACCAAGTCTGGCCACATTGCGGTTTTTAACATCTCTTTACACAATGAGCTACCACGTCCGGCCACATTGTGATTTCAAAACTTTTTCTCCTTTTCAATAACCACACCCTAGGTGTCATGTTTCTACTTTCTCGATTGTTGTGTCTCGTTATCATGCATAGACTCCGCGGTAGGACTTTCTCATCATAAACCATTTAAATCATTCATTGTAATCTAAACTAGCAAGATCATGCAAGCAATCTTATGAACAAGCTCATCACCATCCTTATACAACCACAAGTAATGCAAACAACATGTAAACAAGTTCATAACCGAATAAAGCTTTTGATTTCTCTTGTTTTGAAATCCGTTCTTTCTTTCTTTGTGGGAAGTTCAAAAAGACCACATATGTTTATTGACGTGGAAATCGTTTGTTCAACATGTTCATACTTTCAATAGCAAGAAAGGTTTATTTCCAACATTCATTCGACGTCAAGCTTCGTATTATATTTTTAAAGTTCAAGACAATCTACGTTTAGTTTAATAACATAACTAGGGAAAATGAGTTGAGATTAATCTATGTATACTTAGGATTAACAAGTAAAGGAGAATCTACCTTGATCCGAAACTAGTCGGGGCCGAATAAGCTAGTTGAAAAATTCTACGGGCGGTAAAACTTTCAAATCTGGACCAACTTTGGATGGCAGTAACTCGGTCAATACTTGGCCGAATAGGATCGTTCTTGAGTCTAAAACGAAGATCTCGAAGTTCTCTACGACTTTCGTGAAGGACGTTGTTCCTAAAAACGACTTTCGCCCAGAGAAAAATGGTGATAAAGAGGTGACAGTAAGCTGTCTGGACTGGAAATCTGAGAATTTCACTGAACTTCGGATGGCAATATCTTGGTCATTTCTTGACCGTATGGGGAGGTTCTTGGGTCTATCTTGAAGGTTTCGAAGTGCTCTACGACTTTCCCGAAGGAAGTTTGTTCTAAGAACTACTTTAAGCATGAGAAAAATGGAGATTTGTGAAGGGCAGTAGGCTGTCTGGAAATGAATATGGTTTCTAGAGAGAAGTGGGAGTAAAGGAGTGAGGTGTGAGTTAAGTGGCAAGTGTGAGAGGCTATTTATAGCAACCCTTGAGCCCTCTCCTTCCCTTATATGGCCGGCCCCCTCTCTCTATCTCATGGATTGCTCCATGTGTCCGTCTCTCATGGTCGGCCCCCCTTCCTTTCTCCTTCTTGCTCCATGCGTCGCTCTCCCTCTCTCTCCCATGGTCGGCCCCCCTTCCTCTCTCCTTCTTGCTCCATGTGTCACTCTATCATGGTTAGCCCCCCCTTAGCGGTTATTGTCCAATGGATAAAAGTTTTCCTAACTTTTATTGACCAAGGGGTAAAGATTTCCCAAGGATCTATCGTCCAATGGATAAAGATTACCCTAGCACTTATTGTCCAATGGATAAAAATTACCCTAGTACTTATTGTCCAATGGATAAAGACAAAAAGGTTCAAGTGGTCCAACTAGGGTTAGGAAGAAGTGATTAGACTAAATGGGCATTAGGCTATTCTAACTAATTGGTTTAACGATACTTAATCTAGGCTTTCATTGCTCGAGTGGTATTTTGGTTTTATTTAGTAAGAAATCGCCTAACAACGGAATATTAAAGCCTGACGGTGCCAAACGCCAAGGCAAGGCGTGAGCGTGGCCAAGGCAGCCCGCTAGCAAAGCGGTGGCCAAGGCGGCCCCCTAGCAAAGCAGTGGCCAAGGCGGCCCGCTAGCAAATCAGTGTCCAAGGCGTAGCCAAGGCAAGGCCAGAGCAAGGCAGCCCAGCAACGCTAAGGCAAAAGCAAGGCGCGCCCCGACGCCAAGGCAGAACCCGATGGCAACCAAGGCAGAGCAACCCGACAGCGACCTAACGCCTAGGCGAGGCAGGCCCGACAGCGACCCGATGCCAACGCAAGGTAGGCCCGTCAGCGACCCGACGCTAAGGCGAGGCAAGCCCGACAGCGACCCGATGCCTAGGCGAGGCAGGCCCGACAGCGACCCGACGCCAAGGCAAGGCAGGCCCGTCAGCGACCCGACGCCAAGGCGAGGCAGGCCCGTCAGCGTCCCGACGCCAAGGCAGCCTGCTAAGCCAAAGCAAGGCAGTCAAGTCAACGGTCAAGGCAAAGACCAAAAATTTTCTACTAACCACTTCGGCATCGATGCATCACTCCAGGTTAGGGAAATGTAACTAAGCCAAACGGTAGTTAGGGTTTGCTAACTAATCGGTTAAAACTAACTATACTTGCCATGTAGGATTTCCAGCCGAGAAATATAATTTAAAGATATTATTTACTTACTAGGAAAAATATACGAGTACGTTTACAAGTATACTAGTCATGGGAGAAAGACTAAATTGTCCGGAGTAAAATGATTCAATTTTACAAGTTTCAAATCTAATTATGACGGATTATTAGAATTTAAAAGAAATTTTTAAAGCAATCCAAGTATTAAATATAAAATTCAAATATTTAACGAAAATTTTATTTACCAAAAATCAGGGTCGTTACAAAATTCTCCTAGGATTCATAGATTGTGAGCTCATTGTCAATAACAGATTCACAAACTCATTAACACAAAATAGGCTAAAAGAGTAAAAAGTCTAAAAATAGTTATATACTAATAATAATATTGGTAGATATAAGACGGAGATTTGGGGCGGGTACGTGGCAAGGACAGACACATATCCACCCCTACCCATTTATCGATTTTTTTTTCAAAATTAATCTCCGAATCCTATTCGATCCCCAAAATATCCCCAAATTCCTTATCTGAATGGGTGGTAGAAAAGAAGAGAAAATAATGATAAGAAAAATGAGAGAGAACATTGAAGAGAAATTGAGAGAAAAGTAAAGTTAAAATTTAAAATCTTCCCTTTTCTTTTTTAAGAGCCAAATACAGGAAGGGGGGAATTTTAAAATCTTCTCTTCCACTCCACAAGTTCTAAATGGGGCCTACATCTTTTCACAAGTTTCTTACAGAGCCTACAGCCTTCTACATGTTCCAAACGGAATCTAAATTTTAAAAATTGACGGAAAAAAGAGAGATATAATAAAGAGAGGGATAAAGAAGTGGATGTAAGTGGAGGGGAGATTATTTTATGAGAGGAGTAAATAAGTTAATTGGTTGGTTAGTTTGTTGATAAGAGAGAGATATGATGGGTTGGATAATATCATAATATATAATGTTGTAAATTTCCTTCTTTTTTCTCCCCTTAGAGCATCTCCACTCCAGGCACTCCTTACTCAAATTTTTACTCAAAATTAAATAAAAGCTTCATTTGATAGAAGCAATTCAATGAGCAAATGTAAATCTAGGTATAATTTGAGCAAAGGTTTTATTAATGACATAGTTGTAAATTTGAGGGGGAGAAAATAGTCTTCAAAATTTGAGTAAGAATTTCGTTCAAACCAAATTTGGTGAAAATTTTGAGTAAAACTCAAATTTGGTATGAGTTTGAGTAAGAAGTGGCGTGGTGTTTTGAGTGATTTTTACTCAAATTTCAGTAAGGGGTGGAGACCGGCCTTAACCAATTTTAAGAATCAAATTCAAAATTTGGGTAGAAATCACAAAAATCCCTCTCCAATCCTTTACTCAAACCCTTCCCCATTTTAGGTTTTACCCATTTTTTCTCTCAAATCTGGGACAACTTTTGCCTTGACCCATTTTTTGCAACGGCAAGTGAGAGAGAGACCTAGCCGGAGCTTTTGTATTTTGTTGGAGCCGGTCGACCTTTGCTAGAGTTGCTGAGTTGCCGACCGTTGAAGCTGGTCTTCGCCAAATTTGTCGTCTAATCTTTGCATTGCCGGAGCTGTGTTCATCAGAGATTTGTGCCGTTGAAGTTTTGTGTTGCTTAAAGCTGGACGCCGATTGTTGCGGACAAAGAAAAAAGGCGGAGACGTGATCTATTTTGATTGGCTCTATTTACCCTGCCAATAAAAATTTTTCCAAACCGAACAAGGGCTTTAAAAAAATATATATATTCGGATAAAATTTGGGTTTGGTGATTGGAGATATCTACCTACTGGGTTTTTATTCAAAATTTGACTCAAATTTGAGGGAAAAAAATAGGTGGAGGGGGAGATGCTCTTATCGACCCACGTCTCCACTCCTAACTTCTCCCGTCCACCACCGCCGCCCTCAACCTCAAACCCACCTCTACTCTCCGCATCTCACCTGTCTCCAAATCTGAAGCATGGAAGAAGATGGCGGTGGTTTTGGAAGAAGATGACAGCAGCATCTCAATCCACGTAACAATGCTCTCTCTCTCTATTTATAGGTATCGTATAAAGATATTTCGACACATACTGTCATAGATGCAAACCCCTGTTTGGTTCTTTCGTTTTCAGCCAGTGGGTTTGATAAATAAGTGATTCTTGAACACATTCTTGAATATTTCATTTCAGAGTTACGTATTTTTTTTTCTTTCTTGTCATAATGCAAGAAAATATATTGTTGAGAAGAAAGAAAACCATCAAACAGGGCATTCATCGCAGAGTTGGAGAGGGTTTGTTTCATTTATAATCTTGAATCTTGGTGTTCATGACCCTGTTTTTTTTTTTTTTCATGGATTTTATTACTGGAGTAGACAAATATCAATTCCTTCTAGATTGAAATGCTTTAGTACAAGAGAACGATTCTTACAGCACAAATATCTGCTTTCCCCTGTTTTTCTGTTTTTCCGTTTTAATCTTCAAATGGGTATTCAAGATTCTGTTTCATGAACTATTATTATCCCATGATTCATGTCCACTGTGATTAGGAATTTTGGGTTTCGCTTTATGAAATTCTTAGTTGAACTTGTAGCATTTAGGGTTTTTGATGGGTTTTATTTGAGAAACCTAATTACGAAGCCTGGAGTGGAAGGGGTTTTTGCTTCATTTATTTCGCAATCGGTCAGGTTTTCATTGGATGTCTTTAAGGCTGTGTGTTTGGATATTGGATCTGTTCGTGGGAAAGGAAAGAAAAGGGTTTTGGAAGCTCTTTTTGCCCTTTTTCCCTTTGTTTCCCTTTTTCCTTGTGCAAATTCCTCAAATATTAGAGGGTCTGGTTCTTAAATTTGATTGCTTTCAGAACTTTAGATACTTCCTACATTTCATTTGAGTGGGTTCAAATTCCAACTTCTTGGTTTGACCAGTAGTTTGCATATATGTATACCAGGGTAGGTATCAAGACAAATGCAAAGTAATTAGGGTCCACTAGGTTATTTGAATTCCTTGTTTTGTATTGTGTGAATGATTCCTACTTAGTACTTAGAAGACTCTCTTAGAGAAAAAACTTATGTTGCATTTGATCGGAAATTTCCCTCTCTCTTTAAATAAAGCAAGGGTTCACAAAAAAAATGAGTCAAATGACGTTGATGTTGATAATTTATTTTTGTCTACTTTATAAACTGGGGGTGCTGGACGACTTGATGACTTTACCAATCCTAAACTTATTATATTTGGTTTTGTTGTTTATTCTGTCTTGAGTTGGCATAGTTAAGGTAAAAGTGATTTTAATGAATTTAGGGAGCAAATTTGAAGAAGGTAAAAGGTTGTGCTCTGACTTGATCAATTGATGTTGCGGTAGGAATGACGATCATGGATGGAGCTGAGGCTAGGAACGACGATCATGGACAGAGTTACCTTGTTGAGTTGCGTATTGGGATCGGTATGTTGCCGTCGGATCAGAGCTTTTTGTGTTCCTCAGAAGAGACGACTGTTGCTAGCTTTTAGGTACTTCATTGCATATACATACCAGAGTAGAGTATTTATTGATTATATATGTATCTATGGCTGTTTTTCATGATCTTGTTAGCTGAGGAAGATCATTCTATTTGTTTGATTTTTTGTTGCTGGTCATCTAGGGTTCACTGTGTGTTCTGTTGTAATTTTTAGAATTTTCAAAGATTTGATTTTGTGTAAAAACAAAGAATCAAGTTTGTTACTTGAGAGGTAAGAATAGTAGATTGTTTCAGTTTTTTGCAAAACAAATGAAACAAAATCCCTTCCCCGCCCCCCCCCCCCCCCTCAAATGTTGTTAAGGAAAAAGAAGAGCTCCGCACCAGGCATATCAAATCCAGTGTAATGTGATGATAAACAATTGTAATAACTGCAGTTAAGAAAATGATAAAGAGAAAATGTTGAAATGCCCCCCTTTTGAAATTTGAGGGTTAAAATGGTATTTTTTGGTGCACCATCTTTGATTTATGGGAATTTTCAGATATGACGTATGCACTAACCAGGTGTGGAGAGAGTGGGCTGTCAAATAGAATAAATTAATGATGCTCAGAATCGAGAACATTTGAACATGTGATGGAAACAGTTTGATTGCTAGGATGATATGGGTTCCTCCTAGATGTAATTCGCCACAAACTAGAGTTTTTGGGTTAGCTGCCTTAAATATATATTGGCTTTTGTTTGTGCAAGGACTATCAGCCTGAAAAAACAAACCAAAAGTTCTCCGTTGTGCTCATCGTTTGACATGATAAAACCTAGAATCAATCTGTTGGATACCAAGTAATTATATTGTTCACTTCTTCCTCACAAATTTGTTGGGGAAGATATTATCATTCATATTTTGTTGGCATGTAATTTTATAGGCTGAAATTAGAGCAAGTGTATTTTTGGGAGTTGAAGAGGAAGATAGGGCAATAGATTAGGAAGAAGGTTTACCTCATGCTCTATTCGGTAGCTGCAATGACCGAGCAAAATAACTTCACACTTCTCCTTCAGGTTCGCCTTCTTATTGTCTTCTTCCTTGTGACTTTGAATCTGTTTACGAAGTAATACTATATATCCAGTTTAATTATCATAGGCTTCCTGAAATTTGCACTGTGTATTACACCATTCCCAATAGAATATTGAAGTCTTCCTTATGAAGTGAAATCTGTTGCATTTTCTGTGTGGGCTAAACGTAAATATGATCGCTTGATGGGTATGTTGTGATTATGGATAATTGGATGATGGGTCTTGCTCAATTTTTCTCAATGTTCTAGAAATCGCTAGGTGCTAGTCGGGTAGAAAAGGAGCGCCTAGCATCTAGGAGCCAACTAGCGCCTAAGCTGGGACGAGTCAGCTGACTAATCGGCCGACTTTTAGGACACTTCTCAAATTTATGTATATCCATTTTTGAGTCTCTATATGTATATAGTATTGATTTGCAATGGGTTTTGAGTAGGTGTTCGATTGACTAGGTATTATTTTGTTAAATATTACTTAGCTGTGTCAAGTACTTCTTAATTTGTCACGTTGGGGGTGTGTGACACACATACACATAATCCATAAAATACATTCTAATTCACGAACTTCAAGTGTGTGTGCCCTTGATGGATTAAGAAAATAACCATTAGAAGAAGTAAATGGAAAAAATGGACTGATTGGGGCAAACTAGAATTTAAATCATAAACAGAAAAAGGATTAAATATTCCTAACATTTTTTAGCCGTGGAAAGAAAGATAACTCACATTGCCTAAACTCTTCGAGAGATGCACTACTGCATTGCCCATAAACCTTAGAAGATGCATGCGCTGATTACCATAGGTGTGAACAAAGGTGGGGTTTTCGTATACATCACGCAACGGAGTTTTCGTGGCAATTCTATCACTCCAATGGGGCTGTCCCTCAGCCCATGGAAGGCTTAAGCAACCCATTGCTCTGAAGCAGTCGTTTTTTTTGGTTGAAGATAAAAAATCTATATCATCACGAGCACTTTTTAGGAGGTCATTCCTCTCATTTGGTTCCCAAAGACTTGCATGATCACGAATAAGATCTTGACGACCGCTGTCATGTAAAATAACCCCAGTTAGTATAAGATAAACATCAATTTCAGCAAAAGCAACTAACTAACTAATTATGACTTTCAGCACAATCTAACAATTGGATATTAATTCCCCAACAACTATAGAATAAAAAATTAAATATTATCAACTACACCTTTCACCAATCAATTCAGGAATCCAACACTTAAAAAGAAAGTATTATCAATTCAGGACTAATATCTCTTCCCCAATTATATTTAAAGAGAACAAAATATCTTTGTCCTCAATGGTAATGTTGACATGTTTATAATTAAAGAATATTATTGCGTTGTTGGATGTTTTCTCAATTTGAGAATCTACAATAAAAATCTATAGGCACCACCATTGTGGGCATATCCAACAAATATGAGTTAGATTTTTTTAAGTTCAGGAATAGAGAACTTACCTCCATCTCCCAAATCATCCTTGAGGCGGCTTAGCTCTACAAGTATGTTAAACTGATCATATATTCTATCGATCAGTCCCAAAACCCGGATCTGTAGTCTTGATTCTTAGTGTTGCGGTTCAAATTCTGGAGCTCAATACCAATGAACTTTGGATCATCGTTAACCATGACGATATCATCTATGAGAAACCCATTCAGAGAACTGCGTGTCTCATGAAGACTCTTTACGTACTTGAGAATACCTATTCATGCATGACAAAGGAAAATATAAATCAAGCATTGTATGGTAAAAGAAAATCTATCTCATTTACCATAAGTAAAACGTTAACCTAATTAGATTTCATACGCGGGGATGAACATAAAGGCATTGACCAATATATGGAACCGTTTTTGAATTAAAATCTCTTGTTTGCCTTAGACCATCGATATACTCGTCCAAAGGCATTGAATAGTGCTCGTGCATGACGAAATTGCGTCCCTTGTCTCCACCAAACGATCTCAAGAGGTTGGGATGCGTGTTCGATAAGGAGGCTTCTATAACGGCATATAGTCCTCCATAGTTCAATGCCGTTATGGAAGCCTCCTTATCAAACACGCATCCCAACCTTTTGATATTGTTGGGTGGAGACGGTGGACGCAATTTTGTCATGTACGAGAACTGTTCAATGCCTTTGGAGGAGTATATCGATGGTCTAAGGCAAACGAGAGATTTTAATTCAAGAGCGGTTCCATATATTGGTCAATGCCTTTATGTTCATCCCCACATACAAAATCTAATTTGGTTAGCATTTTACTTATGTTAAATGAGACGATTTCCTTTTACTGGACAATGCTTGATTTATATTTTCTTTGTTATGCATGAACATGTCAATTCTCAAATCCGTAAGGAGTGTTCACGAGGTAGGCAATTCTCTGAATGGGTATATCATAGATGATATTGTCATGGTTGACGATGATCCAAAGTTCATTGGTATTGAGCTCCAGAATTTGAACTGCAACACAGAGAATCAACACTACAAATCCGTTCTGGAACGGATCGATAGAATATACGATTTGTTTAATATACATGCAGAGGTAAGCCGCCTCAAGGATGATTTGGGATGGAGATAAGTTATCCAATGGTGGTGTCTATAGATTTCGCGATGTAGATTTTTAAATTGAGAAAACATCCAACTACGCAATATAGTATTCTTTATTTAATTATAAATATGTAGGCTACCATTGAGGACAAAGATGTTTTGTTTTCTTTAACTATAATTGGGAAAGAGATATTAAATCTTATTTGATGATAATTGGTAATAATTCTTTTTACGTGTTGGATTCTTGAATTAATTAGTAAAAGGTGTAGTTGGTAATAGTTTATTTTTTATGCTATAGTTGCTAGGGAATTAATAGCATTGTACTGAAAGTCATAATTAGTTATTTGTTTTTGTTGAAGTTGATGTTCATCTTATACCAACTGGGGTTATTTTACATGACAGTGGTCGTGAAGATCTTTTTCTTGATCATGCAAGTCTTTGGGAACCAAATGAGAGGAATGACCTTCTAAAAAGTGCTTGTGATGATATAGATTTTTTTTTTATTTTCACCCGAAAAAGAAGACTTCTTCAGAGTAGTGGGTTGCTTGAGCCTTTCATGCAGGGCCGGCCCAAAGTATTTGGATGCCCTAGGCCAAATGGTGAAATTGTGCCCTACATAAATTTTCTAATTTAAAAATAATAAACGGAAATGCTTATCTATATATCATTTTCGTTCATACTATTAAACATGGTAAATATTCCGACCTTAATGGCTTGTGCGGTTGCAATAATATTCAGTGGACTCAGGTTTAAATCACAGTAGCCCCCAATTTGTGTGACATGAGATTTTTTTTTGGCAAAAAGACACTTCAAAAAAGTATCTTACCAGGATTTGAACCCAAGCATCTTATGTGAAAAAACAAACACTTTACCACTGAACCACCAAAAGAGTTTTATTATAGTTGCGCTCAGAAAATATATATACTTATCTAAGAAGGGGTGTCCCATTTTTGGCCCAAAATGTGGAGGCCCAAGGCGGCAACCTCTTGGGCCTTTCCATTGGGCCGACCCTGCTTCCATGGTTTGGGGGACAGCCCCATTGGAGCAATAGAATTGCCATTAACACTCCGTTGTGTGCTGTATACGAAGAGCTCACCTTTGTTCAAACCTATGGTAATAGGCGCATGCATCTTCTAAGGTTCATGGGCAATGCGGTAGTACATCTCTCAAAGAGTTCGGGCAATTTAAGTTATCTTTCCTTCCTTGGCTAAAAAATGTTTCGAATATTTAGTCCCTTTTTTTCGTTTATGAACTGAATTCTAGTTTGCCCCAATCAGTCCATTCGTTCCATCTACTTCTTCTAATGGTTATTTTCTTAATCACATTGGTGGGGGCGCGCACACACTTGAAGTTCATGAATAAGAATGTATTTTGTGGGTTATGCGTATGTGTGTAACCACACACCCCAACATGACAAATTAAGAAGTACTTGAGTCAACTAGTAATATTTAACAAAATAAGACCCTAGTCAATTGAACACCTACTAAAAAAACCCACTGCAAATTAGTACTATATACATATATAGACCCAAAAATGGGGCCAATATACCTCTTATATCCCCCGCCCCCTCTTACCTACTCGACTACTCATCCCTCATGCTCAATGGCAAAGAATATGGAGGCCCTTTTTTCCACTTTTCTTTTTCTTTTGCCCCTCCCTTTTTAACACTTTCACACCCAAATATATATCAGCACTGCGTGGAGAATACTCACTCAAAATGCACACCACCTCACACTTAGCCCTCACTTCCCTCTTAATTCCATGCATGCATGCACATCCAATTCCTTAGCTCACTCTTTTGTCATTTATTGTGTTTTCGTATTCTTACACAAATTCACCAAAGACCACCCCAATCACCTCCACGTGAACTGTATCCAATATTCTAAAAGTTGTTAGGCGCTAGTTAGGCGGTTAGCTACCTTCGAGCGATTAATTAATGCTTATTAATTTGTAATCGGTGATTAATCGTTAGTCGGACCTAATCGGATAGGCCCCCGCCAACGATTAATCGGCAATTAATTCCTTGTTTTAGAAGATTGACGGTACCACGGAATCCCTTTTTTTTTTTTGGTCATGCGCGTGTAGTACTAGTTTATATAAAAATAGTATCCAGAAAATTATTTTGACATGAGTATTACAATGTGACTTGTCTCTTTGGTTGATATAGATAAACTTAGGGTATGTTTGGTTTGATGGAATGGAATTGAGGTTGGAATGGAATTGGAGGAAATGAGATTGGAATATCCTTTCCATTCCCAAGTTTGGTTGTGCTTAGGAATAGTCATTCTCATCCGCAATGGAATGGTGTGGCAATAGTAGTTTTTGGAGTGGAAATTGTAATTTTTGGATTGGCAATAGTAATTTTCGGTGTGACAATAGTGAGTGGAGTGGCACTAATAATTTTGGTGTGGCAAAGAAATGGAATGACAATTCCTTTACTAAGGTGAAAAGTGATTCCATTTGGAATGATCATTCCATCATTTCATGGTGAATCAAACATGGGAATAAGTATTCCATGGAAATACCATTCCATTCCAACGTTGATTCCATCGAACCAAACATACCCTTAGTGTTAATTTGGTTTTGTTGAATATAAAGGGAAGGTTATTCGAAAAGGAAGACATAGACAAGATGTTGATGGCAGCCTTTCCATTCGTTGTGCTTGAATTGCAACGCTGTCTTCTCGGAAAACAGCTTAGTCGCTTCTGGAAAGAGTAAGAGGGGTCTCGTCTATACTTAGTCATCTCAACTTTGCCTGTGGTTACCGTGATCAGTCTCCTTGAGGGCGACTTAATGGTTTCATGAAACATGATAACAGATTATGATGGTGGATGTGGTTTGGATTCACACTGTGTGCCTCTCTTTCGTGTGTTTGCAACAGGCTTGCCTTGTGTAGAACAAAAGAACCTGGTTTTTCTTTATCTCCATCCTAGATTTAATCAGTCTGGACAACTTTGGTACATTTGCTCTGGTACTGCTCTTGTTAAATGAAGCTTATGCGTAAACTGAATTTGTTGTGTGGGGTTAGCCGAAAAAATCCTTTGTAAAATGTGCTTTTGTTGTTAGATAGAATGCTTTTGCAGGTAGAGAAATGGGAATTTGTGCCTTTGACAGGAACTTGGTTTTTTGAGTAAATTAGTGTTCTTGTTCTCTAGGCAATGAGTAATTTATCTTTTAATTTTGATTTGGTTGTGGTTGCAGATGTGCTTGCTTTTTAATACCTGTATGCATTGGGTCATTAACATTGAGCCCAACTGTTTTGTGAAGCCACATGAAGTTTGGTTTCTTGGACATTTAGATTAACACAACTTTTTTGTGCGTGAGCCTGCTTAAAAATCTAATCCATGAAAACCCTGATTCCAAGCAATTTGGAGACCCATACGAATTGCTTTGAGTTCGGCGACAAGGCTGGTTGTGTCGCCCACGTGCTGATTGTATCCAAGTATCCAACGCCCATAAGAATCCCAAGAAACCCCTCCGATACCAGCTCTACCTGCTTGAGAATTTGCGCTTCTATAACTCATATTTCCACTGAATTCTACAAGGTTCTCTGATGGTTCAACAGTCATTTTGGCCCAACTAAAACTGACCATTGGATTTGCCTCAATTGTGAAATCTTCATTGCTCTGTTTTTGTGTACAGTTTACACCAATTATCAAACCATACTTGTTCTTGAATGATGTAGAAGATTTGGCAATGCCAAACCTTATATGTTGGCAGGGGGAATTGAGTCTATTGACCATTGGAGATGTTTATAAATGAGACCAAGGCCCATATTTTGGCATTGTTATATTTTTGGCAGTTGTAACTGTAGCAGTTATGTTCTGTTCATTGGGCATGATGGCTTTTCACGTAGTCCCGAATTCTTTATGAGTTGCAATTGTGAATCTGAATTTCGGGTTCAATAGGAAACCAGATCTAGGTTTGGGTCCATGTGACGGCATATTTTGCTTACAATGGAGATCCTCTAATGGTCTTTGTAATTAATTGCTTATAGAACAGCTACCAACTGTTGCAAGTATTCTCCCCGTGTCAAACTTTGACTATCCACTGTATAAGAAGGCGAAATATTGCATTGTAGGGTTTGGTTGTGATCTCAAAACTCGAAGATACAAGGTGGTTAAAGTCATAGATATCTAGGACGGAGATACAGGTTGGTTAACTGTGATGTGCGTAAGTGTACACCTTACCTTCTGATACTTGGAGACTTCTCCCCACGGATGGTGATGTATGAGATGTAATAATTTGCGATTATGGCGTACTTATCAGCAACTTCATCAATAATAGTGGTTTTTAATTTCCTCTTGGATCACAAGAATGGAGCTCAGGTGGTTCTTTCATTTGACATGAGTAAGGAGTTCACTGCTGCTTAAAAGATACGAGGAGTTCACTATTGTACAACGTATCACATCAAGGGATGTAACCTTACGTTACTAAGGGACTCACTTGAAGTTGTTTATCTGTTCTTTCTTTGACGTATGGTAGATGAAGGAGTGGGACTATAACTGCGTGGTTGGGGTTAAGGAATCCTCCTCATCCCGGTGGTCTCGTGAATTTACTGTGAAACCCCTGCTATGTGGTTTATTGGCCTACCTCCGCTTCTCAAATAGGTGGGAGCTTCTAATCCTAAGAAACGCTCAACCTCCAGGAGAGCGATTAGGTCATCCTTTCTTGTATGACCCTCTTACCAAACAGGCAAGAGAACTACGGATTCCTGGTGTGCCGAATATTGTTTACAAAGCGAGCCCATGCTGTCGCAGTATACATCATTCGAAATCTGTTCATTGGTTTTCTTTTTCTCGGCAGAGCATGCTGGTAGCTTATATTGCAATGCTTATTAGTAATGTGTTTATTTTGTAAGTATATTCTTTAACTGCGCTTATGTACTGTTGGCCACGATAGTTTCTATCCTACTGGGCGCTTTCTGCTTTGCTGGGATCACATTGACATAGTTAATTGTGGATTGTTCTGCCTCATTCTTCTGTGTTTTTCCTAATCTAGATGGGGGAGAATTTGTTTGTGCCGGATGAAAAAAAAGTCCTGTACGATTGTCCGCCTGTTCGAGAGCACATGTTGCTATGCCCCAAGCAAGGAACACTTCCCCTCCAACTTTCCTTCATAGAACTCGACAGGGAACTGCATAGCCAACGAATGGGCTATGTTATTTCATTCGCAC
This sequence comes from Rhododendron molle, assembly GCA_025413875.1. Classification (NCBI taxonomy): domain Eukaryota; kingdom Viridiplantae; phylum Streptophyta; class Magnoliopsida; order Ericales; family Ericaceae; genus Rhododendron; species Rhododendron molle. The sequence goes on along the minus strand of CM046389.1, from coordinate 20,658,969 downwards.
TTAATGGCCGAAAAATAACAAGATGGAAAATGAGGGAGCTAATTAAACACAATCTAGAACAATTCAGTCACAATCAGAATATGGATGTCCTGTGTATAGCATGGATAACATGAGCTGCATCCCATATCCGATGATTAAGCGGAGACCAGAGCTTACACTGGCAGAAAATAGACCTTGAAGACGAACTGGTGCCACACTAATACTACCCGGATCATACCGGAACTACAATAGCTCCATCTATGTTGATTTTGATGACCCCCAAAGTCGGCACGTCCCAGTTACATGTGACATGGGCTACGGATATGAATTCTACCTTTGGCTAAAATAGCTGCGTTAACGGATGTCCTCAATTCAGTAGCCTTCTCAATTACCTTAGTCGAAGACTTGTGTTGTTTGGCAAAGTGGAACTCGAGATAATATTCGGAAGTACCAAAAAAAAAAAAAAAAGGAGGAACTCAAGGGGCGGGGTAGCACGTGCCTGCCACCCCTGGGTCCAGGGAAAAAAAAAATTCTGTATTGTAAAAACAGTGTTATTCTACTAAACACGGGTATTATTTTGGATATTAACTGTATCGTAAAATCAACGTTATTCGGATTCTAGAAAGTGCTACTTTTTATCCTGAAATTATACATCTTATCGCAAGGGATAATCTTTGTAGGATAGAGGGCATACATTGATTTTGGGTGCCGCATCCGGAGTAAAATCCTAGTTCTGCCACTTGAACTCGTTGTGCGCCTTCTTCCACAAAATCCAGCATATAGTCGCCACCAAAGATGGTGTTGTCTCTAGAGGATGCACAGCTTTCCTAAAATATGGGAAACCTCCAACCACCAGTCGTGAAAAGACATGTCAGTCGAATTAAGCCTAACATACGATAGTTACAGCAAAGCAACTCCATACCTCCATAGAATTAGGTGGAAAAAAGAAGAAGAAAAAGAATAGTACCGTAGTAGGTATTCATCGAATTCATAATCTTTGCTGCATTGCGAACAGAGAAGGACCACATCAAATGTGCTTCTGTTGAAGATTGCCGAGGACATCCATGAGAAAATGCAAATAAAATGGCGCCGTATCTTGTTGGGAACCGGAAAGCTCCAAAATTCTTTCCATCCGGCTATGAAGGGATTAGCCGAACATGAGTTTGGGCTGCTCCTTTTCTTAGTATCAGAGTAGCGCAATGTCTTTTTGGGTTCGCAAGTCCTCACTACTCTCAACCATTCAGAGGTTTTAGGCGGGCAAAATCTGAGTGCTTATATGAATCTTGACCCTAGATTCAAGCCATAATCAACCTTAGCTGTTGAAGGCCATCAGGGAAGTTAATCACAGTCATTGATTTAGATCCAATGGTTGAAAATATGGGGAATTCAAAAAAATCTGAGCCCTTTTATAACAGGAAAATGATTTCCACACTCCTATTTTAATAGCTATGGTAATCCATTCAGTAAATAGATACGGGAGTAAATTACCTTTTCTCATACGACACTCCTATTTTAGAAAAAAGTCACTAGTTGCATTCATTACCTATCTTCTAGAGTAAGAAAAGAATAACTAAAATCGCCATATAAGTTGTAGTTTTGAAAGTATTTAGCTGTGTAATACTTCTTGTACGTAGGGCTAGTTTTCTACTCCATTCCCGATTGTTTCCTTTGCCTATAGGGATAGTGTTTGCTACTTAATCTTATGCATTTTTGGTCTGCAAATTTGTTTATACATAACTCCCGTGTAGCAGGAAGGAACAATATGGGGATAGTTCTTATAGCAAACTTTCGTACTTGTGGTCTGGTCTGCCAGCGCTGTGAATTATGCTGCAGGAGGGAACAATATGGGGAGCCACCTGCGCCTTTCGATTTAAGACAAGAGAAACAAGTTTGCTCCATTATATGTCATATTAGAATTAGAACACACACAGTGTCATCAACATGCTTATATATGTTTCTTATGTTATCTTGTAAGTTTCAGATGTGTAATTGCTGGATTTTCTCTTGTTCGTTCCAATGCCCTAACCATTTATTTTGTCAGCTATGGATCTTGTTTTCTGTGTTTCTTCTATAAATGCATGTTCACCATTTTTGACTTGGTTACAATGTTTATGCCTAAACAGTGCAAACATTCTAGCATTTTTTTTTTTTTTTTTTTTGGGGGGGGTTCGGGACCATCACTTTCTGATTGCGTCCATTGCCCTCTGATGATGAAATGACTAATTAAGCCTGTCTATTAATGTGAAGTGGGGCTCTATAATATGCAATTACTGTCAAGGGTCCAATTCTTATCGGGTTCATAGTTCTCTGTTTTCCCCTTGTCGTGGTGTTAAAAGCTACAATCTCTGTTTTTATCACGATGAATTAATTGTTTGTGTTGTAGGTTATTCCAAGCAGAAGATGACGAGGGATCGAGGCGAGTCTAGAGAGTCTCGGGCAACTCAACATTTGATTGCTGGTGAGTCAAAACGGAAGGTGCAGGGGCGGATTGTTGATGGCTCCAAAAGAAATTTATCAAGTATAGGGCCAAGCTCGTCGTCCGATAGGTTTAATGGGTTTGGGTTTGGATAACAACTCTTGTCCAAGGAGGAATTGGCCTGTGTGTTTCCTGGCTTCTAAACCTAGGAAGGTTAGTATATCAGGACACATATAGAACTAGACTTCGATGGGGTACAATTGTTCACCTCACCTGCCCTATGTTAGGTATTTAGTCACCTACGTTTATGTTTATTGCTTTTTCAGTTTGATCAAATCCACATGTCGAAAGGGATTAGTCGAGGTGTGTTTACTGAGATGGGATGGAGCGCGGAGGCTTCAGAAAGAGTGGCGTGGGATAGTTTCTTCCCATTTTTTTTTTTATAAAATCTCTAGGTTGGTCATGGGATAGTTTCTTCCTCTAGAAAGATATTCGTGCTTTTTTTTTTTTGCTTTCCCTCCTGTGCAACAAGTTGTAGCCAAGAGTTGGATATCAGTCAATCAATACATACTCTATACAAATTTGTTCGTGCTTCTCAAGTCTCCATACCTCCCTTCCTGAATTTCTGACGTGGGGGAGAGATATTTTTGAGGAGTGGGAAATTGTGTATTTTTATAAAAATCACACATTTTAGTTTTGGTTTTTTTTTTTTTTGTGATCATATTTTTCTCACAATTGCGAATTAGTTTATTACTAGCGTTGTGCCCCGTTTAATGTGCGGGACAATAAGAAAAAAGTTCACTTCAAAAGTGTTTTGCCTTCAAAAGTATCCAAATCCTCAATCCCAATTTTTAAAATTTTCATTTTTTTGGTTTAGAGAGAAAGAGAGAAATGTGGGGAAGTGAGAGAGATACTTGGGTAGGGGGTGCGCTCCTTGGAGACAAAACTCCCATAGATCTTGCTCTAAATTCAACCGCCCAAAAAACTGCCAATGGATTGCAACCCTCACTGCCTCCACCGCTGCTGCCACAAGGGCTCCGGCGATAGATTACATGCAGACAAAATACTCCGGTGACGGCGGAGTCCGCCAAACAGAGAGGGTCAAATCTGAGGGAGGATAAAACGAAAAAAAAAAAAAAAAGAAACATAGGGAAGAGGGGGAATAAAGAGGAGAGCGGAGAAGGGAGAGCGGATGGAGGAGGAGGAGGAGCCCGGGGGAAAGAGGGAGAGGGGCGCCTCCTCCCCGGGAGAAAAGTTAAGCGGCTGTGACTTCTCAAAATCGGCTAAGAGCTCTCAAAACCCTATACTATGATTTTTTCTCTTCCACTTTACTAATTCATGGTTCTTAAAGCATCCGCAATGGAATAAGCAAAAGTATGTAATGGAAGCTCACCCATGCACTTTTGGGTTCTGTAAGAACGATTAGGAATCAAATAAGCTTAGCCCAGAAAGGGGTCTCTGATAGACTTCTAAAGTTTGGCTTAACTAGCAAAGACACAAATCCTAACTACCCCATCTAGAGGCGCGCCACCGATTGCATTGAGAAGCATTAAGAAAATACTCTGTATAACGAAAAATGTATATTCTAAAGCCCAGAAGGATGTTGATTTTGGCACTCCAATTTTGGAGCACCGGCAGTAAATTTTGGAGTGCCAAAATTAAAATCTTGAAAGAAATACAAGTCGGAGTGGGAAAACTCTTTATATATTGTGTCCCACCACATAATCTCACTACAAGTAATCATTAGGAATTCATTTTGGCACTCCAATTTTGGAGTGCCGACACTAAATTTTGGATGCCAAAATCAAAAACCTGAAAAGAAACACAAGTCGGAGTTAAAAAAAAAAACTGTTATCTTGTCCCACCACAGAAACTCGCCTACAAGTAATTATAGTCATGAATTGTTCATCAATCATTAACAGGAAGCAAATAGACCGATAACAATAAATAAATTATACAAGATCATTCTCTAACTCTAATGATATGACAAATACATTATACAAACACACTTTCCAATTACTGATACGCAAAATCACAGGCAATTGCAACTTATTTTCTCATTCTCAATTCCAAAGTTTGTCATGAGCTGATCACATTCTTAAGCTAGTACTCTAGTACATAAACGATTACTACTTCTATTCTCAAAATGTGTGTTTTGAATTCTAACGTTAATTCCATCAAACCAAACATACCCTTAGAGTAATTGTATGAGTGAAATTCAACCTCAGTGCAGCAAGTTGTGTTTTCCATCGATCATTGAGAGAGCGAGGCCAAAATAAACAACGAGATAATGCACAGTGTAGTAGAAAACAAAAAGACTAGAAAATGGGCTTTTGCAAGAGGAAGGAAGTAGCAAAGACAGTTAGACAGATTCCTCCTCAAAGTATTTGGACTCAACCTTAAACAGGGAGCAACGAAGGTCTGCTGCAGCTAGCACGGACATCTCTCCAACAATCCTATTGTGGTCCGGAGGACGAGCACCTTTTTCCAGTGCTGGGAACTTGTCATGAGACGGAAAAGGATACACTTCATAAGCGGGGACCTTGTCCTTGTGATTTTCCACAAGGCAGAACACAGAAGCAAGAAGCGATGGCTTCCCTCCAACATACGGTTGAGCATGGCAGCCGGATTTCAAAAGACAAAACCATTTGTTTTTCGGGTCAAGCGCATGGAGGTGCATAGCATAGGAAAGGCTTGGGTGACAGTTAAAATTATGGTGAGACCTTCCGGCTTCCACTTCCTTGCCGACGAATCCTTGTTCTGGTATGAGAGCATGAGCAATTAAAGGATAACCTGTTGGAAGGGGAGGTTATCTAGTATATATTTGGACAAGATTTTGAAGGGGAAGACCTCTTGTATGTTACTTGGAACTTGAACTTTTTTTTGACATTGTATAAAATGACTAGAACCTCTCCATATTTATAGTACCCAATGGAAGGTTTTAGATATCTTCGTACAAGATAATATCTAGGAATTTTCTAGATTTACACATGTGACATTTTACTTACAACAAATATCTAAATATTTTCTAGAGATATTCTAAAACTCTTCTAGAAACTAGGTCTAACAAATATCTAGATATATATTTTCCAGGGATATTCTAGAATTCTTCTAGAAATTAAGTCTTCTAGAAACAAGGGCCTTGTTCGTTTCCCATCTTTATTTTGTTTTAATTTTGTTTTTCAATCATTACTCTATATCTTTCTCCAATCATTACCCTATTTCTCCAATTATTAATTTCATTTCTCCCTCTATCTCTCTCCACTCATTACCTCTCTCTCCAATCATTACCCTATTTCTCTCTCTACCCACTACCAAAACTAAAATACCCAAAACTCTTAAACGAACAAAGCCAAGATATTTATACTTCGCCAAAAATATCTTTTATTTGGGCTTCTTTATTGGGCTCGTCTTGGACTTATTTTTTTTGGGCCAAAATACCAAATCAAGTTTATGCTCCAACATAACCAACAGTAGACCACATACCGTAGTCAGGTATCGGAATGGGTGCTTCCCACCTGAAGGGAAAATCATGCCATTTATATGCGAACAAAGTCTCCCATTTGCAGGAGTCTGTGTTGAAAGCATACAAGCAATCTTTGTGAGTGGTATAGAGAAAGATCATGGAGCGAACCACAGTATTGGACTTGACCACTTCGGGGCTACCACGATAAGATACTCCCCATATTCGTAAAAAGGAGGGTTCGGCAAAGCAGACCACATTTCAGCATCTGGCTCAAAAGACTCGAACAACGGTGTCTTGTTAGTGAAGTGGGTAGAATGAGTCGGGTGAGCAGAGAGCAGGTAGAACTTGCCATTGACACGGGAAACAAAAGGGCAACGCTTGCCACCGTTCATGCGACGCGCTGGTATAACGGATAGTGGTGGTGGGGATGCGATATCACAGACATAGGCAGAGCGTTCAAGGTGTGTATTTTTCTCACTCATTGTGTGGGGAGAAGCAGTTACTCTTTCACCACCAACCATATAAACCCTAGAGCCCACATTGAAAAAGCGCATGGACTCCGGATATTTGCCGCTGGGCAATTCGATGGCAGGAGTTACATTTTGTATCTCTTGTTGAGTCCAATCATTATCAACTTCGCTCGTGCTGCTACTGCTTGTACTACCAGAATTACAACTAATATCCCCAACATCTATTAAGTAAATCTCATGGGCAATGGATCCGGAGACGAATCAGCAGCAGCTATTGAAGAAAAGGCCCCGTGCAGATTCCCTCTCCCGCTTATTAGAAGTCATTTCTTGTGAAAGTGGTTCCACCATTTCCCAATCGCCACCCAAAAGAACTGAGAGAGAGAGAGAGAGAGAGAGGGGGATGCGTGGGGGAATGAAGTTGGTAGATGATTTGGCCTCAGACTATTCTGCTAATCTGTTAGTCTGAGACAATTGTGGGAAAATTAGGGCTTCGGCCGTTTTTTTATGAAAGTAATCCTTTTTTTTAAATAATTGGTCAAAATATTTTGATTTTGAAATTATTTTTAAAACAAGTCGGTTGCGCCACTTCAAGTGCCGCTACCCAACTAGCGCTAATCCAATTGGCGCTATATGCCATGTGGCGCTGTTCCGGTGCCTCGGTGGATTGGACTAGCTCTATTTTAAATAGCGCTAGCCAATCGATAGCGTTATTTGAACAAGCGCTACTCAATCAAGTAGCGTCATCTCAACTAACGCTACCTCTTTCGATCAGTCAAACCGTTCAGCATTCATGAAATGCCTTTTTGAGCCTCATATGATTCAGCTTTTCAACCATCATCAATTCATATAACTTTTTTCAGCCTTTATTTCCTATTGCATTTTTCAGTTTTAATAAATTCGTACAGTATTCAAAATAAAATTTCTAACTATCACTTGTTAAATATAGTTAAGTTTCTCAAATTTATTTCATATATTCTCATTATAATGTTAACTTCCCTTCAATTATGTGATACTAATTTTATTATTTTAATAGGCAATTTAACAATCGAACACTCAAGCGCTATAACCATCATAACTTTGCATTACACAGTCTAACAATAATACTTTATTAACAACTTCCATGAAATAAAATAAAAACTGAAAATTACATGTTACAGATCCATTTTAGCAATTGAAAAGTTAAGCAGATGCATAGTTTTAAACATTATAACTTACATATTTGCTGCTGAAGATGACGTTTCTCCCCTCTTTGAACATTTTCGCTTGTTATGCCCATGTCCACCACACAAACTACAAGACTATTTCTGTGATGGTTGCCCCTCAAGCCATTCATCCATCATATCCATCTCATTTCGAAATCGATTTACTTGTGGACGTCCTCGACTCCTAAGACGTTCTTCATCAGGATAAATTATTGGCCATTCGTAGGAAGGCCAATGCGTTTTGTCACGCAGTGGTACAAACGTTTTAGAGCTATAAATGGCTATGTTTGAGGCAAGCCTCCAAACATTGCCAAAGAATTGACTAGGGTCCATGGCCATTCTGTTACACACTGCAATCACATGTGAGCATGGCATTCGCCATTGCTACATCTTGTTGCAAGTGCATGTCTGTGCATTAAAGTCTACTGTGTGCCTGTGGTTTCCTTTGTATGGGCTTGTTGGATTCAATGGAGTTCGCACCTCGTAGATTTCCGCCTCTCTGTCAAACTCAATCACTTCGTGTCTTCTTGCCTTCTTCCTCCATTCATCGTACTTTTTCGTTTCGAATTTGCTAAATGTTTTGCTTGATTCGATCCCCTCCCTTGCTTTGACGGCATAGTCGTTGAAATACGTAACACACTTATAGAATGTCGTCCTAATTGTAACCACTATGGGGATGAGGTGTCGGGCTGCTTTGAGGACTCCATTAAAGCTCTCAAACAGGTTTGTAGTGCGCGATCCATATCGCATACCCCATCGTGTGCATAGGACCACTTCCGTAGGGATAGCTTCTCAAAATCCTTATTGACTGCACCGTCGGAAAACCTTTGAAGTTTTTGCATCTCAATCTCAAACTTTCTAACTTGTATTTCACAGGCTGCTAGTTTTACTTGATCGCCCACAATTTTATTGTACCTCCGTACGTAGTTTGCCCCCAAGTGGCGGGCACAGTATTTGTGGTATGCCCATGGGGGTTTCCATGCTGGAGCATCTTTCAGATATGAAAGAAGGCCTGTGTGCCTGTCTGAAATGAGACATAAGCCTTGACGTTGAGTAACATAAAACCTTATGCAATCGAGGAACCACCCCCAACATTCCTTGTTCTCCTTCTCGACGACGGCGAATGCAATAGGGAAAATTTGATCCTCAACGTCCTGACTTACAGCAACAAGCAACACATTCCTTTCCCTAGGTAACAATGTGATCAAATTATTATTGGACCAACACATTCCTTCCCCTAGGTAACAATGTGATCAAATCTTTACTAAACCAGAAAACCTTCAAACACGAAATTTTACTGGACCGACATTTCATCATACGGGGTAAACTCGAAAAGTGAAAGACTTCTCCCTTCAAAACTGTACAAAATGTTACTGGGCCTTGAGGGCCCTATAAGTATTGCTGTCCTATAAGTAGCATCTCAACGCCAATACTCGAAAGAGTTTCTGCAAACACGAAACGAGAGAGAGCGAGAGGCGGGGAGAGAGAGAGAGAGGCGAAGAGAGGGAGGCATACCGAATTAGGCGATGGTGTGTGGAGGTTGGCCGTGCAACGGACGGAGAGCTCGCAAAGAGGGGAGGGCTGAGATCGCCCTAACGCAGAGGGGCAGAGGAGAGAAGTAATGAAGTGTCTTTTGGAAGAGCGTATATAAAGCCCTAGCGCTATCTGAGAAAGCGCTAATTGCTTGCGTGGACATTATTGCCACGCAAGCCAATCAATAGCATTAGTTGAACTAACACTTCTTTCGTAGCGCCGTTTCAAAAGCCGCTACCGAGTAGTTTCAAAAATAGTTTGAAAACCAGAGCACTTCGACCAATTGTTTTTAAAAAGAGATTAGTTTCGTAAAAAACTCGTAGAACTATATGGAGCACAAATTAGGTGGTGTTCGGCTATAGAAGCCAATTTGGCTTTCCCGTCAAAATTTTTTTTGTCCTTATTCAAATTTTTTTCGTATCACTTGGCTTATCATCATTTTTTTGGGGATTATTGCATCCTCATGACAAGAGAAATCTAAAAATTAAAAATTTTGGTCGAAATCCAAATTTTTTTGAATAAAGACGAAATAAGTGGCTTTCCCGCCAATTTTCATCGAAATTCAAAAAAAATTGGATTTCGACCAAAATTTTTTACTTTTTAGATTTCTCTTGTCATGAGGATGCAATAATCCCCAAAAAAATGATGATAAGCCAAGTGATACGAAAAAAATTTGAATAAAGACGAAAAAAATTGGCGGGAAATTCTTGTGGCTTATATAGCCGAACACCACCTTATTCTATGCTCCTAGGGTACCGTGTGTTAAAAAAAATTAAACTATATCTGGTATCAGTTGGCTTTGAGCCTGTTTGGATGTTTCATGCACAATGACCGAAAAAATCACTAATTTAGTGGTTTTTTTTTTTTTTTGTCTCATGCGTCGAACGGTAGAACGCTAGTAAATATTTAATATAAATTAATTTAATTTCATGCAATGAAAGCTCACGGCTCACCCATGGACTTTGGGGTTTTGCAAGAACAATTAGGAGTCGGGATTGGCGAGGACGCCATCGAATGGAGGAGTCGGCTCAAAAGTGTTAGGTTTAATGTTTGGAAAATGATAATGTCAAAATTGTTTTTATTTTAATGCACTACAATTTTGGCATTATCAACACTCTAACATTTTGAGCCTTGTTCGGTTCACATTTTGGAAAAAAAATTCTAACTCAAAAAACACTCATTGCCATTACTTTCAATTATTACTCTCATTTCTCTCTCCACTTATTATCCTTATCTCCAATCATTATTATCATTTTTCTCCTTATTTCTTTTTACTCATTATCCTTATTTTCAACCATTATTATCATTTCTCTCTTTACTTATTACCTCAAAAACCAAACTAAAAAACAGAAAATTGGGCTAGAGTCCACATTCTAGACTTATTGGGCCTTCTAGTCCGGATTATTCTTTTAACAGGCTGCGGATCCATTATACTATATTCTATGCAGCGTTAGGTCCATTAACAGACCAAACTACCCTTATATATAACGGCAAGATTCAAACTCTTCTCAGAGTAGATCTCTCTCGCTGCTGTCGTGAATTTGGGGACGATCAATGCTTTGTCTATCTCGCTCTCATGGTTTAGGTTTCCATTGCTGAGCTCTCTCTCTCTCTCTCTCTCTCTCTCTCTCTCTCTCTCTCTCTCTCTCGTTTGGTTTGGAGATTGAGAGCTTCGCTCGTTGGTGACGAAGATTTCTCACTGCAATTGGAAGGTCTCTCTCTCTCTCTCTCTCTCTCTCTCTCTCTCTTTCTCTCGCGTGTTTGGATTTGTGCGATTTGTGATATTTGTTGACAATGATATTTTGTGCGATTTGTGATTTTTGGATTTGTGCGTGTGTGCATTTGTGCGATTTGTGATATTTGTTGACAATGATATTTAGTGAGATTTGTGATTTTTGCGATTTGTGATATTTGTTGACTGAATGGATAGAACAGATCGATTTCGTTTTTTTGGAGCAGATTAATAGGACAGATCGACACAGATTATGACATTTGTTTGCATTTTTTGTTTGCAGAGGGTGTTAAATTTCCAGTATGGAATCTTCTATTGTTCTTCTGTGCAAATATGGTTCAAAAACTCTCGTCGTACCAGTTAGAAGAGATTTCTGCTTTGACGATGTTGTCCGTAGTCTGGTTAAGAAGTGGCCAAATTTGGAAACCTCTAGTTTTCAACTTTTGTATGCTGTAGGTGGACATGACAATTGTGTTCTAGATAATGATGCCGATTTTGTAAATATGTTCGCATTGGCTGGTGCGTATGGGGTTAGTTGCATTGATGTAGTTGTTGAAGTGCTTTCTTCTTGTGCTGATCATAATAATCGGAGTATTGTTTTTGAAAGTGTTGAATGTCGAAGAAGTTTTGAAGTCGGTCAAAGTAGTACTATGCATGAAGTAGAAGATCCACTTGAGAAGTTTTGTAAGCACCACGAGACTGTCCGTCTTTCTACTGGTTGGGCTAATTTGATTACTCACGTTGGCCAAGAGTTTAGAGGCGGAGTAAAAGAATTTAGGAATTGTCTAGCAATGTATGCTATTGAAGTAGGATTTGTATATAAGTTTTTGAAGAATGACCTTACTAGAGTTACGGCGGAGTGTTCAAAAAAACATACAGAATCTGGTTGTCAATGGTTTATTCATGCAACCATTGAGAGATCTAACGGTTTCTTTCGTATAAGGGAGTTTGAGAAGAATCACAGTTGTGTTGGTGTTTTTGCTAATTCGAAGAATCCTCGGATGAGTTCAAAGTTGGTTGCTAAACAGATTAGGGAGGAAGTTCGAACTAAGAAAAACTATGCACCAATAGAAGCAGTGAAATTTTTTGAGAAGTACTATGGGAGTAAAATCAGTTATCACCATGCTTGGTTTGGGGTTGAGAAGGCAGGTGATGAGCTGTATGGAGATTATGCATTGTCTTTTGATCTACTGAGGTGGTATGCTGAGGTTGCCAAGGAGAAAAACCCAGGAAGTGTTATTGATGTTGAGTATTGTGACAAAACTAATTGTTTTAGAAGGATTATTGTAGCATTTGATGCGTGTATCAAAGGCTTCAATTACTGCCGTCCTTTGTTGGCGCTTGATGGGACATTTTTGAAGGGGAGGTACATAGGAACCCTTTTCGGAGCTATTGGAAAAGATGGCGATCAAGGTTAGTTATTGTTATTCGTCTTCTTGTCTGTTCAATATTGGTTTTCTGTTTATGTTATGTGGAACATTGGGAGGCAAGTTTAATATAGATAACAGCATCTATTGTTTTCTGTTGATATACAGTCAGAGCAGATTAAAAAATAAATACAGATTATGTTATATTTTCTCTTAGATTCTAAGATACAAAGGACTAATTTGCATTGATTATGTTATACCATGAATAGATTAATGTTGCTTGTTGCTTTTTTTTGGTTTAGGTCTGTTTCCAGTGACTTTTGGCATTGCTGATTCTGAAAATGACGAGAATTGGCTTTGGTTTTTGAGAAAGTTGTCAACAATTCTGTCATCTCGTCCAATAACATTCATAACAGATCGTCATTCTGGGCTTTTGAAAGGTATTCCAGAGGTTTTTCCCAATGGATATCATGCGTATTATTTGCAGCATCTGAAGTGTAATTTGAGGGACAAGTATAAGGGTAGATTGTCTAATGGTTTTAGGGATAGAGTAGTCGAGTTGTTTTCTTATTGTGCATATGCACCATCGATTTCTGATTATGAGGAAGCTTTTAAAGAACTCTGCAATGTTGGTGGTGCGAAAGCTAAGGCTTTTGTTGAATCATTGCCACTTGACAAGTGGGCAAATGCATATTTTGAAGGTAGAAGATATGGGGACATGTGTTCAAATCCAGCTGAGTCTTTCAACAAATGGATTTTGGAAGCCCGTCATTTGCCAATTTTGAATGCGATTGACACGATAAGGATTAAACTGATGGAGCAAATGTGTGATAGGAGGGAACAGTCATGGAAGTGGAACGGCATCGTGTGTCCTGAAATGGATAAGAAGTTGGTCACAAGTTTCAACAAAGGTCGGTCGTGGACTGTGGCAAAGGCAAGTGATTATGTTTTTGAAGTGTTCTCCCTTCCAACAGTTGTGGTTGATGTTCAGAGACGGACGTGCACATGTTGTCGATGGCAGTTGAACGGTTTTCCTTGTGTGCATGCAGTGACGGCTATTCAAAAGGTTGGCCTACAAGTTTCAAACTACATAGATCCTTTTTACACTGTTGAAGCTTTTCGATTGTCGTATGAGAGTATGATAAATCCTATTCCCACTCTCGGAGCTCCCGAAGTGACAAAAGAGAACCGTGTTGTTCTTCCTCCTAAGACAAGAAGGCCGCGGGGCAGACCTAAGGTTCAAAGAATTCGCTCAAAGGGAGAGAAGGTGAGGCAGCTAAGGTGTGGGAGGTGTGGAAAGTTGGGAAACCACAATAGGAAGAGTTGTAAAGAGCCAATTGAGTGAACTTGTTCTTGGGATACTGGAGAGTATTGTTTGATTTCTTTGATTTGAACTTGTTCTTGGGATATTGCATAGTATTCTTTGATTTCTTTGATTTGAAATTGTTCTTGGGATATTGCAAGAGTATTATTAGCATGATAAATAAGATTTTGTTGGTTTAGTTGGTGTAATAAAGCATATTAATTTTCACAGATTTTCAGTCCTGTATGTTTTGTTGGCAAAATACAGAGAACAGAATATGTCAGATTTCATCATCTGTTTGACAGATTTCATCATCTGTTTGCAAATCAGTCATGTTTGTTGCCAAAATACAGAGAACAGAATACAACAGATTTCATCATCTGTTTGACAGATTTCATCATCTGTTTGCACATTCACATCAGTGTTTTGAACACAAATGTACATATTTCAGTTTCCAAATCTGCAACAGCATAGGTATCCAGCAAATGTACCAAGATTATTGTCATTTTTGGAAAGCATGGCAACTCAAAAAGCCAAGCCCAGAAAATGTGCAGCAAACAAGGAAAAAAATTGACAGGGTTTCCTTACTTTATGGCCTAGCCTGACGGTTGCGTCTCAATCTAATATAAACAGCAACAAACAACAGTGTATATCAGCCAACTCCGGGCATTTCTCATCCTAAATTACCATTCACAATCGAAATTCACAAGTAAACCCACACCGGGCCTTTAATCATCACAGTGAACAATCATAGCCAACAATCATATCTAACTACCACAGTCAACAATCATAGCCAAAATACAAGTTTTATGTAACTATCAAAATTCAGATTGTCATCGGTTACAAACTGTCAAACGAACCATTTACAAACTGTCAAACCAACAACCTATATACCGTTTTGCCATCTACAAAGTGTTCTGCCAACTACAAACTATTAAACCAACGACCTAGAAACTGTTCTGCCATCTACAAAGTGTTCGGCAACTACAAACTGTTAAACCAACCACCATTTGTCTACTTGTCAGAATTCAGATCATGAGCTAGTTGTTTGTCTTGCCACTTTTCTTTTGTCCATGATCTAGGCTCATCATGTAAAATCTTGTGGACCAAATACACTCTAAAAGCTGAAACTTCTTCTTTTTCAAGCTTTTGTGGTATTTCTTCAAACTCTGCAATCTTTTTGATGATGTAACAAACAACGGGCCCACAATCAACCCTGCATATATTCAAGAGATAGAGTTTAGTAGATTGCAATAGATGTCATCATATGGTTAAAAATGGAAAGTTTGATTGAAGCTTACGAAGCACTAATCTGTTGTGGTGCTTCTTGCACTGTTCTTAGTTGAGCACCATCTTTAAAGATTGACTCTATGGGAGTTAGCAAGTTGAATTGTGGGCTGATCATTCCTTTTTGCTTCCAATTCCTTCATGAATTTCTCAACAGCATCTTTCTATGTTTTCAAAGTAAATTTTTTATATTAGTTGCAGTCATTGATTATAAGCAATTAAATAAGCAACTAAGAGAGAGGTGAAGGTTTTTTACCACTATTGCAGCATCTTTAAGGTAAGGGCCGCCTGATTTCTCCTTCTTTCTTGGTTTCAATGAATTGTAATGCTTCCATTCCTGCTCTTGCATATCATAAACAAGCACAGTCCAATGATATGGACTGTTTTTGTTCGTCTTATTTCCTAAAGAGTTCATTGGGAAAACAAGGTACCGAAAGTAATCTAAGCCCTTATCATGTAATTCGCCGTAGAGTTGTTCAAGTTTGCTATCAAGGAGGTACTTTTTGGGGGACTGATTTGCCATTGTGATAATTGTCTGTGGGAATAAAATATCTTAGTTAGATAAACACAAACATATGTGAAAATTTGCATTTCTGGTATAGTACAGACATAAACAAATAATGACATCAAAACAGTGTGAACATAACAGTATTTTGTTATGGGAAAAAGGGCAAATACAGAAAACAAAATATGACAGATTTCATCATCTGTAGCATTTCTGGTATAGCACAGACATGAACAAATAATGACATCAAAACAGTGTTGATGTAAAATTTTAATGTACTCGCAAGCGCACGAATCGTACCAAAGTATAGTAATGCAAGAGCGAGGTCGAACCCACAGGGACTTGTGATTTTTCTAGAAAAATAAGTAACTTAAACCAATTAAACCCTAACCTAGTTGACAAAAGTTGTGATTGATTTAATGGAACTAGAATTAAGTAAATAATGGCAAAAGAAAACAATTAAATTAACAAGACAACGTAGTGGAGATTACGGTTGAGAAAAGGAACTAAGGTATCGGAATCCACACTCAAAAATATTTATCAACTAATCTTATGCAATGATTTTTCCTATGACTTCTACACAATGATTTAGAAGCGAATCTTAATCATCATGGATAATATGTCGTTAAGCCCTTTTATTTATATCGAAAATATGTTCCTCCTCTGCTTCGCAAGTTTAAGCCAAAATCATCAACTGTACCCGTATAAACAAATCACAGTAGATATCCCGTACTTAAATATAAACTTTGATAAACCAAGCAATTCGATTAATAAGGTGATATCAAATCATGGAAAAAACCCATTCCGATTGAATCCATATCCGAGTCTCTACCAAATTAATTAATGAGATCAGAACAATAAACTATAAACGTACGTAGGAAAAATCATATGCATAAAACCATTCAATAAAATTCATGGGGTTTCATCCTCTACCCTAGTTGAAAAGTTTAGCCGCTCATGGAGTTAAAACACATACTCAAATAAAGATAAAACTCCATTGAACAAAGCTTACGAAAAGAGAACAAATAATTCTTTCTCCCTTCTTTTTCTTCTCTGCGCCAAGATGCTGCTGCTGCTGCTGCGTGTAGTGCGCCGAGATGGTGCGTGGAATAATTATCTCCCAAGCCGTCTTCTTTTCTTATATAGCCGCGTTGCCGAATATGCCTTGTATGAAGACTTCCTTTTTCAATCAACTGCCATACTTTTTTTTCTTTCTAAAATTTTGACCGAATAAATCTATATATGGACTAGTCAAACTAAAGTCCTAATTCGGCAATAATCAAAATCCAAAGAGGGTTTCAGCACCACTAACGTGCAAAATAAATAGGTGCCCTCAGTCTTCTAATTAAGGAAAAATTCCAGCTCCTTATTTCCATTCTATTTCACAAAGATCCTTTAGAAGCTTGACATTTTTGGTTTGCACTTGACTAATTTGACCACGAGCTTTTCTTTCCCACCAAGTAAATTCAGACTTTGCGTTTCATTGAATCAAACGGCCAAAATAAGCAAAATTTTCATCTCCTCCTGCAAAATAAATAATTCAATGTAAATAAACAAAAAGATAATAATATTATCTAATTAAACACGATAAAGAACTAACGATATGCGATATAGGAATGGCTAAATGTCAATATTCTGGGCTCATCAAGTGTGAACATAACAGTTTGTTGTGGGGAAAGGGCAATGTACTTACCCAGCAGCTGGATGTGAAGAATGCACTGTTTCCATGCATCAATCGTTTAACTTGCTGCTCCCTTTTCAGCATTGATGTGTACCCGTCTATTACCTCGTTCCCCATGTCTAGGTCATCCAAAAGCTTTATTATTGACTTGAAAGTTATGGTATAATGTGTTTCAACGTCCGTCCAGACTTCTTCACTGTGATGTCAAAAGGAAAGAATTAACATTCACAAATAAACCCACACCGGGCCTTTTATCATCACAGTAAACAATCATAGCCAACAATCATAGTCTTGTATGTTATGTTGCGAAAATACAGAGAACAGAATATGACAGATTTCATCATCTGTTAGAATGGAATTGGGAATTAATGAAATAAGTGTAGCTTTACTTACTTGACTTGCCCCTGGTTTAGGTCATAAAATAGATTCAGCAACGCTTTGTCTTCTTCTTCCAGCAATTTACCCAATTTTGTTTTTTCAACGTTCCATTTTGATATCACATCATCCATCTCCACCTGTTTATTCTTCTTTACCTTCTTCAGGTCTTTATAGACGAAACATTCCTCCCTCTTCTCTATTCTTGTCTCATTTTTCACATTCTTTACAAGAGATGAAGGGTCCACCTGTTTCCTCTTTTTCTTGGTTGGTTTTGGACTGTTTTCAGCAAGTACACCCGTGAAAGCTTCAACAGTTGTCCTTTCTACTTCTTCATCCGGCACCATTTGATGCTCAAGACCACATTCTTCTTCTTCTTCTTGTTCTTCTTCCTCTTCTTCAATAGTTGTCCTTTCTTCTTCTTGTTCTTCTTTTTCTTCCTCCTCTTCATCTTTAGCCTCTGCATCTTTCTCCACACTTTCACTTGTCTATTTTCCAAATAGAGAAATAAGATTAGGTAATCTGTGTGGTTCATATGGAAAGATAAAGGGAAAAAAAAACAGAAACATTTAGTCAATTGTATTTTAGATTACCTTGAATTGTTGGGTAATACAATGTGTCTCTATGTCGTCAATAGTTCCCTCCGCTCTTTCTAGCTTTTCAGCTATAACGTCGTTCTCTAGGAGCACGTTGCATATCTCAATTTCCTTATGCACAACCTCTTTCACGAAAAAATCCCTCTCAACATGAGCAGTCTCCACTTCAAAATTGAGTTCATCAACTGTTTCCTCATATGTCTCGTCTTCAAGCTCTGAAATTCTTTTCTGAAGTTGGGCAATTGTAGCATCTTTTTCCTCATTCTCCTTGGTCAACCTTTTGATTTGCTCATTCTGCTCGGTCAACCTTTTGATTCTTTCTCGGAGGATTTCATTTTCTTTTTGAAGCTTTGTATTTGCATCATCATGCTTTGGGTCATCACCATCTTTATCCTGCTCATCTTCTGGCTTCACATGATTATTTTCTGGCATCTCAACAAATCTGAGCAACTCTTTCTCGAATTCCGTTACCTCCAACTCTGAGTCGTTCACGATTAACGGATCAAGAACATCCAACGGGTTATCTGCCAAACCAACACTAAGGTCGGTAAGCCTCCACTTGACGAACCTCGAAAAGTTTGCTGGATCTCCTTGGCTTACCAATTTCACGTGCTCACACAACCAATACTGTATTTCATGGAAAATACAAATTAGTTTAAATACAAAATAGGCAGAATACCAATGATATCGACATCTATTAGCATACATGTAGGCAGATTATGAAAAGATAACGACATCTTATAACCACATCTTCCAGTATATATAGGCAGTTTATCACAGACAAAAAGTTGATATCATAAGAGGGTAGAATTTTACCAGGAGAAATGTTATGCAGCTCCCGGTTGATGCCGGTGTTTCAATATTGTCGTTCAATTGCCTTATTAGCTCGTCCGTAAAGAATGTTGCCCAGTCATAGGAGCTGATCTTATCCAAATCTTCAATGAACTCGATTAAATTCCAGCTCACTCTTGATGCTGTGCTTGGGAGAAACACTGTCGAGATAAGATACAGAGTTAGCACACGTGCTACGTCGTTTGCACTTTGTTCATCCTTTTTCTTCACAGCAATTTGGAAGAACTCTTTCAGACTTGTATTCGTCATTATCCTACCTCCCTGAACACAAACTTTATAAGCAAACCTTGATTCTGGCATCCTCGGTTTTGTTGTTGGTTTAATTCTGTTGGGCCCATACGGGATGCCGAATACAAGTGCAAATTCTTGTGCCGTTATCTTGACTGATTTGGTTCCTAGGTTGAACCTCCCTCCCGATCCCTCATATCGTCTTATCAGTGAAAGAGCATGCAGGTCGCTTTTCCTCAAGTATGCCTCAGTCAAGCACTCATCAACCACAGCAAATATAAGATTAGCAAATGGCGTTTTTCTTATCTTCTCTTTCTGGAGCTTTGTGAAGTTTATGTCCTTCAAGAGTTTCACAATACTTTGAAAACTCGACCTGCGTGAAATTTGAACAAAATAATAGGAAGATGTTGGTATAGGACAGACATGAACAAATGATAACATGTTCCTCAATAAAACAGACAAATGTCATTTTCTTATATGAATGTTGCCTAACAAAACAGACAAATGTCGCAATTTTTAGATTACCTGAACTGAATTTGTTTAGGCTTAGGTTTAACCTCTTGCTTGACCTCTTTCTTGACTTTTTTCTTCACCTTTTGCTTTCGTTTCTTCACTGCTTTCCTTTTCGGCACTTGCTTCGTATTCTAGTCATAAATCATACCTAGATTTGTGATGGGCAGCCTTTTTCGTTGGCTTGCGAAGATCTTCTTCTTCTTCTTCTTCTTCTTCTTCTTCTTCTTCTTCTTCTTCTTCTTCATAAGTATCTTCTTCTTCTTCTTCATCATCATCATCATCATCAGTATGTTCTTCTTCTTCTTCCTCATCCTCATCCCCATCCTCTTCTTCATCTGTTTCTTCTTCTTCTTCTTGTCCTTCTTCTTCTTCTTCTTCTTCTTCTTCTTCTTCTTCTTCTTGTATCTTCTTATTCTTGTTGTCCTTCTTCTTCACATTGTTCTTCTCTTTCTTCTTCTCCTTCTTCTGTTTAATAGAGTTAAGTCGCTTCGTCTTTGGACTAGACCTGCATGAGTTTCAAAGTTTTGGTCAGTATATGAATGCATACATATATGCAGATCATCACAAAGTAACCATATTATGTAGTATTGTTCGTATGATAGATAAGATTTCATCATCTGTATGTGTTGTTGCCAAAATACAGAGAACAGAATATGACAGATTTCATCATCTGTTTGAAACATTTCATCATCTGTAGTATTCTAGTCATAAACCATACCTAGATAAAGATTTCGTTGATTTAGTTGGTGTAATAAAGTGTACTAATTTTCATAGATTTCTAGTCTTGTATGTTCTGTTGCCAAAATACAGAGAACAAAATATGACAGATTTGATCATCTGTAATATTCTAGTCAATAATCTGCAAAATACAGATTTCGTCATCTGTTTGACAGATTTCATCATCTGTAGTATTCCAGTCACCTATTTCATCATCTATAAGAATAAACCATACCTAGATTTTTGAGGGGCTTCCTTTTTCGTTGGCTTCTGAGCTTCTTCTTCTTGTTCTTCCTTTTCCTCATTCTCATCCTCTTCTTCTTCTTCTTGTATTCTCTTGTTCTGTTTAACAGGGCTAAATCCCTTTTTCTTGTTGTTCTTCTTCTCCTTCTTGTCCATTTTATGAGGATCTCTCTCTTGTTGCGTGGCAGATCTTGTCATTCGCTTTGTTGGACTCTGTTTAACTTTATCTTCTTGATCTTCTATTGTTCTTGTTCTCTTTCGAGAGGAAGGCATTTTTTCTGCTATCTTTTTTGGACTTTGTACTGCTATTTTTTTCCGTGGTGACTGCTTCTTTCTCATCCTCTCTTGAGACATAATAACTGCTAATGGTTTCATAGGATCTACAAGTACCAATTCTTTATTAGACTTGTTCGGTGTCACCATTTTCTGTAACAAAACAGCAGAAAATGAGAACAAAATAACTGGATGATGTTGTTATATGTAAGAATCTTCAAATCTGGTATAGCACAGAGATGAACAAATAATGTCATCTGTCAGCTTGTGTTCTATGTAAGTTCCTCAATTAAACAAACGGACAACAAACGCAGAGTGATAAGCACCCAATATTGTAGATATTTGGTGCGCTTAGTCTCGCTTTAGATTAGTTTCGTTTTATTTAATCGTCGTTTTAAGCCATTTTGCGCGTAAGGTTTCTTTTGAGCATTTTTCAGGCAAAACGCATTCTAAAGGCGTGTTTTGATGTTTGGTGCAACCCTTGAGGGTATTCAAGCGTGTTTGCCCGGTAGATTTTGGCCGTCGGGCATCGAAATGATCAATCGGCCGCTTGGCGATACTTGCCAGGCATTTGGAAGGCCGTCAGGTCCGTTGGAAGGCAGCCAGGCCAAGCCATGGCCAAAACTTGAGAGGCAGGCCATAGCGAAGCGGTATCGATACAGGCAAAACAGCTGTATCGATACATAATGAAAACCGAGCAAGAGCAACTCATAACTTCATGGTATCGATACAAGTTTTTTGGCTGTATCGATACAGGTTGCTTACTGGAGATATTTCCAGTTTTGGAATTTTTCTACTTTTTGGATATTTTGTACTTCTTTTGGGATATTTTTAGGACGTGCAGAGTGTGAGACTGGGCCATGTGCATAAATACCTCACCCTCTCACTCTTGTATCTCTCTCTTGTCTTCTCCCATTTGAAGTCTTTCATTTTCCTAACTTACCTCCATTAAAGCTCAAGGTTTTCTTGCTAAATTCTTCAAGTTCATAGGTAAGTGATTCTCGTTTATTGTTTTTCCGTTTATTAAAGTTGTAGTTACGGACTAGTTCCTCGTTAATCTCAAGTTTATTTTCATTTCCGTCGGTTAAATATCATGCTTCGTTTTTATGCTTTGATGTATGCTTTAAGTATGTTTGAGTAGTCGTTTGGCTAAGTCTCGGGATAATCTTTCCCGAAGACTTAGGTTGTTAATTGGTTCTTGAGCCATCGGGCTTAAATGCATGATTTTCGGAATAGAACTTGCCTTGCAAATTCGGTCTAAACTTAGGGGTGTTAACTCCTTGGTATGCCGTTTGTCAAGCGGTCTTGGCAAATAGTATGCCGAGGGCTCGTGGCCCCCTATGGATTCGATTAATGATAAAAACAAGTTGGTTCGCCTTCGGGAAATCACATCTTTTGATAAACATAGTCAAAAAAGCTAATCTTCCGGGCGTGAGCACGCGGTCGTGACTCTCGCCTGAGTTATAATCGAGAACCGGTAATGGCCTTTGTCAAGGGTTAGAAGATCCTTAGACTTGCCTCTTTAAGATAAGTAAGCAAAATTCTAGTCTTCGTTTTAGTCTTGCAAAACCGATAGTTGGCCGTCTTAAACGCCACAAACTGACCATAAAACCTTCAATCCGAATCAAGCTGTTATCGAATTCTCTGTGGGAACGATTCCGGTCTTCCGGTTATTATGCGAGCAACGACCTAGCCCTACGCTTCGGGTTTCTATCAACCTTATATTTGAAGGCAAGGTTTCGACGTAAGCACAGAGTATGCAACAGATGTCAACATTTGTCATCTGATTTGTAAGAACAAAGAAGCCGAGCACACTTGTCAAAATGCAGAGTTCTGATTTTGCAAAATTACAAAGAAACTCTAACCAGATGGACTACAAACCCTAAATAAACCATAATCAGTAGCAAAGAAACCCTAACCAATGGACTACAAACACATAATATACAACAGATGACGACATTTGTTATGTGATTTGTAAGAACAAACAAAATGCAGAGAACTTATCTTGCAAAATTACAAATCCTAAACAAAGAAACCCTAATCAGTACCAACAGACTGCAAAATGGACTACAAATCCTAAACAAAGAAACCCTAATCAGTACGAACATACTGGAAAATGGACTGCAAATCCATTGGAATACAAATCGTAATCAGTACCAACAGACTGCAAAATGGACTACAAACGAAGTATGTACAACAGATAACAACATGTGGAACGAAACAAAAAGCAAAGCAGAGAAGCAAAGAGAAGCAAAAAGCAGAGAAGCAAAGAGATACGGAAATGTGAAGAATGATTTACCAGTTGAAGGAACGACAACGACGTTGTAGGGGACGACGACAACGGCGACGGCAACGACGGCGACGGAAACTTTGGCGGGCGACGAAGGATGCGACTTTGGCAACCGTTCTCTCTCTCTCTCTCTCTCTCTCTCTCTCTCTCTTTCTCTCTGTCTCTCTTCTGGAAACCGTTTTGATCGAACAGAAAGTGGGGAAGAGAGTGGGGAAGTGTGCCCGGTTTTGATTCAAAACAAGGACATATTTGGAAACGGGGTCCAATTGTCCTGGCGGCAGCAACGAACTTATTAATGTCCTTATTACATTAGTAGTCCCTACAGTATGGACCTATGGCCGAAGCTCTCACTAAAAAATTCTCAAAAACCCATCCAACCACAGCATTGGACTTTTTGAAAGAAATACTCCTTTCGTCCCATTTTCATTGTCCATTTTTAAATTGCTTTCATTTTTTCAATTGCTTATATCTTTTAATCTATAATGTTTATCATAATTTTGAAAATTTTGTATTGTAGAACTAAAAAAAAAGACAAAAAATATAAAAGAGACAAATAAAATAATGAATAATAAAAATGAGACGGAGGGAGGGAGTAATGGTAAACCCGTGATCTTGGGTTTGGGCCATTAGAAGACTAGCCCATGGGTCTTCAACAAAATTGAAGGTTAATTGGATTGGAGCCCTTTCCGCCGAAAACCTCTGTTTAATTAGGTCTTTTCACGCGATCTTTATTATTGGATATTTTTCTGATTTCATAAACAGACGATACGAATCCTATGATGCGTATATTTAGCTTGGGATGGATGTGATATATCACCGGTTTTTTGTCATCGTTTATTTTGACCTCATACGTGACAAAATATGATTTGTTGAGGTTTTGACTCATTTTATTTTTCCCACTCATGGATTCAATCACAAGCCTGTGAAATAAATAACCCCAAGCGTTGGCCATGCTTGGTGGTCAAAGGTTTGAGACTTATGGATTTGTTCTCTCTCTCTCTCTCTCTCTCTCTCTTTCTCTCTTAAGGTTTTAGGTTCGAAACCTTTCAAGTGCTATCAACTCTTTTGAGACCACTGAAGGTCTATTCGGTCGCTAACTTTAGAATCCTATAATTAGTTGAATTAAGTGCAAGCTGGCACATACGCCTGTTATAAAATTAAAAAAAATGTAGTGAAGTAATCGATAAGTAATAATCTGGTGTGATGAGCTGTTAGTTGACAAAGGAGTAGCTCGCGACCCCGGTCAGTTCTGGAGCTGGGCCGAGGCATTATGCATGCTATGGGACAATTTGGCACGCTTGCATGCCTAGTGGCATTCTCGTTAATAGTGGCAATGTCATTTTCGTCATTTTGAGATCTCATGCTTCGAGGCCTATGAATATTTTTCTGGTATTTTTCAAGCAATAAATTTTTGATCGGCAATCTTTCAAAATATATTAGGTGCCATTAGAAACCTGTAGTGGGCCGGAATATGACTTATGGCCCAATCGTTCAATTGGGCCATCAATGGATAATCCCATCGCCTCGATGACTGGCGAGGCACACTGGGCTGCTCCACTCGACCGAGACACGACGTCTTTACTGATATCTGATCTGATTGAATTGATTTTTTACAGCAATCCAAACCAAATTATTTCGCACAAAATAAGCAGCTCGGAGTATTTTTGTGAGACCTGAGGTAGGTCCAAAATCCATATGTACGCGTTGTATATATGTACATTTTATGTACTCCTTCCGACTTGTTCTTTTCGGCCCAACGGTGCGGCTTCCGATTTTTTATTTCTTTTTGGTAAGTGCCTTCCGACATGTTCTTCTGTCAGGGGGAAATGATATCAACCTGCGTTGGTGTAATGACATCTTTGGGCATGTATATAACAAACATAAGTGTTGATTTCTTTTAAAAAAAAAAAATCAGGGTTCGTTTTTTTGAAAATAAAATCAGTGTTCGTGAAACAAATTAGGAAGTTGAATTACTATGCGACAAGATTAAATTACTAGCTCTTATCGGTCCGTTTGGGCAGAGGGATAAGATTAAATTATTATGCGACAAGTTAAATCTAATAACAAATTATATTGACACGTAAATGATCAAAACATTTTCATGAATTGAATTCTCAAATTGAAAGTAACCATATTAGGAAGTTGAATTTTGCCATTTTTAAAGCAAGCGAAAATTAAACTAGTTCTTACACTTATCCCTGTTGAATTTGAATATGGTGGTGAGCGGTGAAGAACAAAAAATAATTAATTTAATTTTTGTCCTTAACTACTCAAAATAGACAAGAAATCTTATGAGACGGATGGAACAAGATTTAAGTGATCCTACCAATTGGAGAGTTTTTTTTTCCAGACATCAATGCTACTCCATACGCCTCAAGTTGCCGGTCTCCTTTTACTATTTCAAGTTTCTTAACGAAATTGTCAACATTTTTTAACGTATTTTTTTGTACATCTAATATAGATCTTATTTGATGAATTTTAAACTTTCTCGTACAAAATGTTCATAATAAAAAATATAGGTGAAGAAATAATATGTCAATAAACAATATTTTGGAACGGAGATAGTACAACTTTTTCAATTGCACGGCTGACGGTTGTTCAAAGGAGAGGACCAATTTGGAACGGAGATAATATAACCTCAGTCTAACTAAAGCAAAAATTATCAACGGTCTTACTAACCTCCACCCACTAAGGCTTCGTTTGTTTGGACGTAAAATATTTTTCGATAAAATGTTTTACCTATTTTTTGGTGTTTGCTTGTGTAAAAAATGAGGAAAACATTTTACATGTAATTTTTTTTTCAACAATTGGATGAAAATGACTTACTCTAAAATCTTTCGAAATGAACCCGCTGCCTTCTACTGCAATTTTCATTGCTCAGTTTCCTCGATCGTCAGTCTCTACGTTCAATTCCAATAATCTCATATCTCTCCACGTACTGTTTAAGCCCGCCCCCCCTCCCCTCTACACAATTTTTTTATTTCTAAAAATATTTTCAAGTGCTAACTAAGCTCTGAAAAATAAAAGTTTGAAGTTTGTTTTCTGAAAAAATATTTTACATGAAAAATATTATACATTGTAAAACATTTTACATTGAAACAAACGGAGCCTTAGTGAAAAATAATATGTCAATAATTCTAAATAAGCTCGGATATCATTGAATATTTAACGGAGATTGATACGCTTTCACAAATATCAATAAACATTTTTCGGATATTAATGCACCTTTTACTTATTATTCTACCCTCTTTGTGTTAGAATTCTACTGCACAAGGATGGCATCAGGGGGGTTTAGTGGCGGCGACCGCCACGACAAGAATTTTAAAAAACGCAATTATTATATATAAAAAAAATTATGCCCAACTTATATAGTCTCACCACCACTAAAAATTTTTAATATACAGTTCGCCACTGCTAGGGTAAAATCCTGGTTCTATCCTTATGTACCGTAGAGAATGCTTATATCATGTGTAGTGTACAAAATTTTTATTTATTGAAGTTCTGGCGCCAACGAAAACAATTTTGGTATTATCACTGCCTAAAAAGTAAGAGCATCCGCATTGTAATAAGTAAATAGGTGTGGATAAGTAAACTTAACAACAATGCTCAAAAAATACCTCACATTGTAATAAGCAAAGTTACAAGTCTTTTAGCAAATAACTAAATTCCACTCATTCCATAACCAAACTTAACAACTTTTACCAATAACCAAAACTCAATAACCAAACCTAATAACCAACTCAAAACTCAATAACTAAAAACCGCCTCACATTGGAATCGTCTCATCGAGACGAATAATTTGGTGTGGTCGGGTGTGTGATTGGAACTCGTTTGTGATTGGACATAGGTGCATTGTGTATTGTGGGGTTTTTTTGGTTAGGGATGTAAAAATAACCAATGTGGCGGTAGAGGTTGTTAAGTTTGATTATGAACTAAATGAATAATCAAATGCTGACGTGACACATTTTGATTATTGATTTTGATTATTTCCATTGCGAATGTTCTAAGAGAAAGGCATTGGAGTGGCGCGTGGACGGGACGAATGTTTATAAGCGTTGGATTTGGAGAGTGTCGGCTGATGTTTGAAACTGCTGGTTTTCCGTTTTTGTCATAAATTCCTCAGCAGGGGTGGTATTGGTACGTAGTACTCTCTCTCTCTCTCTCTCATCAAGACCTTGGGCCGGACTCGCCGGCATTCAGTTATTAGGGCTTTGTTTGTTTGGCATAGATTATTGTGACTCACTCCACACGCGTAACTCAGGGACACCAACCAATACGTGTCTGCCCCTCATTAGGCCTCCCCCCCGCCCACCCTTTTCGTCCAAACGA
Source organism: Rhododendron molle (assembly GCA_025413875.1). Taxonomy (NCBI): domain Eukaryota; kingdom Viridiplantae; phylum Streptophyta; class Magnoliopsida; order Ericales; family Ericaceae; genus Rhododendron; species Rhododendron molle. The sequence goes on along the minus strand of CM046389.1, from coordinate 20,631,612 downwards.
GTGGTTTAAAAATACGCATTGATAAAGAAAAGAAAGCGAAATCCGGACGCAATTATGTATGCCGCCACTTAACACACACACACACTCTCTCTCTCTTTCTCTCTCCTCGTTTCTCTCTCTTCTCCCTTTCTCTCGTCAAATCAAAATGGTCCACCCACCGAGCTAGGAAAAGGATGTGGTTCGGCCGGCAGTCTCACCACTGGTTATATTAGAGAGCTGCTACCGATATAGCAAGGGCTGCATGCATACAGCGTGTTTTTTTTTTTTTGGCCAGTCTCAGGTTCAATAAATATAATCGGAGTTGTTCATTTTGTTTAAAATATTTTGTTTAGGATTTCCATAAAACATCAGCTCTATTCGATATCGTTAAAGGCGTTTACGAAACGTCCAATCCCACCTCAGCTAAATTCTAAAACAATATTGGATGTTTCGTAAACGCTCTTACCGATATTGGATGAAGCTAGTTTTTTTATGAAAACTCTAAAAAAAAGTATTTTAAATAAAGTAAGCGACTCTGATTGTTTTTGTTAGATCCGAGACGGATCCAAAAGTGCATAGTTTGCTCTGCTGTTTGTGCAGCCCTTGTTGTACCGATGTTTTTAATCTCGCACACTTATTACAAAACCTTGGGACCAAAAATAGCCTTTTTTAACATTAAATCAATGAGGTTTACGTGTGGACCCTCGGCCTAATGAATTCTCTCATGAGCTAACAAAGATAAGTGTTTGAACAAATTTACTCCAAGTAGCGTAGAGTGTGGATCTTTTCATCTTCATGAGGTAATCTTTTTTCTGTTTTTTTGAACAGCTTCATGAGGTAATCTTACCAAGCTATCGCCGAGCAAAAAAAAATCTTACCAAGCTGTCTATGATCTGTTTAATAATTATGCTCGTTCATTTTATAGGCTTTTACGTGTTCATCATCTTAAAAGAAATCAGATATCGATACCTACATTAATGGACAATTTATATGAGAAAATAGATGGTCTATTTGACCGTCTATTTCTCCTATGACCAGTCAGAATATGATTGAGCCCACGATAGTAGTTTGTTTATGTACCATAAACATTATATAAGCTTAGAAAATAAATAGATTGGATGATCAAGTGGAACCATGATGAACCACATGATAGGATATCCCATTAATAATTTAGATTTTAGCTCGAACATAAATTTAATTTGTTCCGTCCAAAAGGGTGAAGATAACACAAGAAGTATGGGTGTGTTTGTCCAAACTTTTGATTCTTCTTTTGAAGAAATTTTTTTGATATCATGAAAAATGCCTCCCTTCATAGTTAGTGTTAAAGCAACTTTAAACCTTATTTTAAAAGAAAAAAGAAATAAAAGTTGTGACAGAGATATCACAATTTAAATATTTTTTTGGTACAAAAAGAGTTGTTTTGTTCCCTCATTCGCTAGGTCTGAAAGTTAATTCATCAATTCTTACATCAATAAATTGTGTGTTAAATTAGTCGAAATTAAATATATTATCCGTACAATGAATTTTATACCCCAATCTGCACAAACTTATGTACCACTTATTTGTATCTCTCTTTCACTACTTTTGTAAAGATTTTCTTTAAATATATAATTTGTTCATTAAGAGATGTATCGACGTATTATTCTTCTTTTGAGCTTGCGTTTTTCAATCAATAGGTTGGATATAATTTTATACATACTATTAGACTCATATAAAATAAACACTATATTCATTAAATGTGAAAAGCCTATAGTAATTTATTAATCTCAATAATTAAACTTGACCAGTCGTAGTACCTAATAGAAAAGAAACAAATCATCAAAACAAAGTATCTATAAAGGTGAAAAAGAAGTGGAGCGAGATAGACTGAAGAATGAAAGTAATAATTAAAAAAAATTTATTAAAAATCGTGCGCATAAATAAGTTGGTTCTACAAACGAACATAGTCAACAGTGTTAGCTTCCATTAATTATGGACCCTTCACTTTGCACTATTAGAAGAGTACATGGATAGCTAGCACGCTTAAGAGTGTTTACATAATGGAACTAGCCAACTAGGGACCATGGTAAATCAAACAATCTTGTAACCCCCAAAATGGGAACATTTTTTCTTTTAATTCCAAAAATATATGCTTTCATAGTACCGTCACGATTTGTAATATAGATACCTGTCTTTTTATGCAATTTTAATAGTAATACTTTCATCTTATTTTTATAAATAATTTCTGTACAGGGGAGTTATTTCCGCACCCTTTTTGTCATTTGTATGTGAGAAATTTGGGTAAATTTCACTGACCTCCCCTGAGGTTTCTAACACAAATAGATACCTCATCTAATGTTTCTAAAATAACACTGTCCTCCCCTACTTTAACTGACATTATCAACAGACCCCCTTGTTGTTAGTTTGTCATGGATGGTGTTAACCTTTGCGAGAAAAGTACCAAAGTACCTTTCTAACAAAGTAAATAAATTGCAAAACTTTGGTTCTTGAAATCACACTTCATTTATTTCATTTTATAACTTGAATCCACTTGAAAACCATTTGGCGTATTCTTCTTGTTATTGTTGTTATTTTGTCTTTTTTTTTTGTTTCTCCTATTTTTCTCAAACAAAATGATCAATGAAATTAAAAAAATAGAATGAATCAAGTTTATATTAAAGCCAAAATTATGCAGAAAAAATTACATTAATTACTCGGCTTGTTTGGGCTTTATTGGATTTTATCTTTTGTTGATTCTAATAAAAAAATTCCTTTATTTTTTCTCAATGTCATTTTAAACAAAAAAAAAAGGCAAAGAAACTTTGTGCTTGTGAATTAAATTTTTTGTTGATTACAAAAAGGAATGAAGGTGCTCCATCTTTTGTGGTTTAATTTTTCAAAATTCATTTTGTTGCTATTATGCCGTTGCCGCCACCACCATCTCATACCATAACAATGATAAAAGTAATTCAAAATATGTAGATTTTGTATAAAAAAATTGTCTTTCTAACTATTTCCAATTTTGGTTCATGTGTTTTTCTAAATTTTTTGATTTCTCGATTTCTCTCGTCGAGATAAATTAATAATCTACAAAGTCGAGATGTTGGCGCATCCAGCCTAAGCGAAAAGTCAGCCTTTCCTGTGTCTCTAACCGTGCGAAAAAAATTTGAGTGAAACGAATTTATTTTTTCAATAAATTTTTTGACCCTACCATCTCTTGAAAATCACAATATCCCAGACAAAAAGGGATGGAAATTAGTAATTCAATTTTTTTTGATAGGCAATAAAAGTTTTATTAAGAACACTTGACAAAAGGTACATCAAGTGAGGGGGAGGGGGAGGGGAAGAAGAATCAAACCAAAGATTGGATAAATTAAAAAGATGGGTCAATGCCCACCAACACCCAAAGGGCTAGGCCCCAAAAAGTAAGAACCAAAAAGCCTCATGGGCCTGGCCCAAAAAGAGCCAAAACAAACCCTAAGCTGTAACACCTTCCAGTCACCGGAAATCAACTACACCGTCGCCGCCACAACACAACCTCCTCCACCATACCAAGCCGCTACCAACCACCAAAACCCATCCCAGCCATCGCAACCCAATCACCAACCTAAGTCAGTAACCACCAACAACACCACACCCTACTACCACCGGATCACCAACAACACCACCAAACGATCAGCCACACCAAACAAACAGAGCAAGCAATCCAGACCGGACGCGAACCCCACGAGCAACTGGATCCCGAAGAAATCCGTCGAGGAACCTGTGATTAGGTCTTCACAAACGGAAAGCGAAAACCAGAGGCTGAGCACTTCCAAACGCCAGCCTCAAATTACCGCCACACCGCCTGACGAAACAGAACACCGGCAAACCGCAACTCCCATCCTCCACGACCAACCTCTTGCCGAATAGATCTACTTGGCCGTAAAGCACACGCCCCGACTGTCCAATAACAAAGACAAGGCGAAATCCATTCTACCTCCACCCCTCCGGCCACCGTCGAATCCAAGCCGTTAGGACCCAAACACCCCCAGAAGTGGTGCTCGGCGGACACCGGAACGACGCCCAAGAGAGGCGAAGTAGGGAGGATGAACCGGCGAACAAAAAACAATGAGAGGAACGTGAAAAGGCTAGGGTTTGGGGAGAAAAAAGAAGGGAGTAGAGAGGGAGAGAAAGAGAGAAGGGGAGACCGAAGAACGGAGGCCCGGGGGAGGAGGGAGGTCGACTCCCCCCCCCTGTTGGCGACGGCTGAGAAGGTAACTAGGTTAGGTGATATTTAGAGAGAGAGAGGGGGTACCTTTTAATTTCTAACATTAATAATCCATCATTAACATGTAACAAAATTACCAAAATAATTTACCAATCTATAAAAAATGAAACTCGACATTCTTTCAACATGTTTTTTCTATCTATAATTTACCGATATTACGAAAATCACAAATCCAGACCTTGGTGATTTTACTTTTGAAAATGGATGCATTTGTTTAATTTTTTAACTTTATCAAGTTTTCTTGATCTGAGAACATGTCAATCAAATTCACTTAAAAAAGTTGGTAAAACAAAATTCAAAACTACTGTAAGCTAGATGTATATATATTACAATATTAAAAAACAAAACTTTTTAGTGCGTGTGGTTTAGATTTTTACTTTGAAGGCAATTTTTCAAAAAAAAAGAAGAAGAAATTCTCATTACTGGATTCTTTTTGTATCACTCTCCTTTGTTCTCAGTTACTCATCAAATAACACTCAGTTGATATCTTTAAGTTCGATCATTGACAAGGTTCATTCCAGAAGAAAATGCACCTAAGATCAAATATTTCGAGCCGGCTTCCAGGAAAACTTCAGACTTTCTTTTTTATGCTGCGATTACATACAAAACACAAACTTTCAAATTTTTCATTGAACTTTAACTAAATTTGGTTCAATTTCAAAAAAAAAAGAAAGAAAAAGAAGAAGAAGGAGAAGAAGAATTCAATGTTGACATGTGAAAAACACTAAAAAAAAAAAACTAGAGAGAAGAGCTACTGTTGGAGTGCTCTACATAGTTAGTTGAAAATATATAAAATTACTGTTGCAAGTATTTATGAGAATGAAGACTATTGAAGAGTTGGGGGCATTGTTGGTGTATGTTAAGTAAGGACACCATGACATCAGCACATCTTGAAACTTTCCGTCTAATTTCTAACGTCACTTGGACAGAGGGGGAAATATGTATATTGTCAGTAAAAGGAAGGGAGTGCAGAGTAATTTCAGAAATCCTAGGGGAGGTATCTGTTTGAGTCAAAAACCTCAGGGGAGGTCAGTGAAATTTACCCGAGTAATTTTGAAAAATCGCATGCGACGCGTTATACGGAAGTACCGCCCATATTAAATTGCCACCCACGCTCTTATAGGGGCGGCTCACGGCTGCTTCCCTTTCCCAGTCAAATCCCTTTTTGACTGCGCTCCCCACCTTCCCCCCTCCCTCTCCCTCTCCCTCTCCTCTCTCTCCTCTTTCTCTCTCTATATAATCACCTCGCTTCCCATTCTCCCATCACATCTCCAACCCCCCCACCCTTTTGTTCCCACAACGCCTCTCCTCCTCATATACCAAATACACAGAACAAACACATATATAATATATCTATAGATGGCGCCGAAGGAGAAGTCGGCGGCGGCGGCGATGGGCTTGAAAGTGAACAAGGGGAACCTGGGGAAGGACCAGACGCATTTCAGGGGCGTGCGGAAGAGGCCATGGGGGAGGTATGCGGCCGAGATCCGGGATCCTGGCCGGAAGAGCCGGGTCTGGCTGGGGACGTTCGACACAGCGGAGGAGGCGGCCAGGGCCTACGACGCCGCGGCCAGGGAGTTCCGCGGCGCCAAGGCCAAGCTTAATTTCCCGCCAGCAGCGCACGAGGAGAATCGCACGATGAAGAGCTTGAACATGAGTAACCCGGCGGAGATCCAGATGGGGAATAACTGCAATCAGAGCCCGAGCCCGACCAGCACGGTCGATTCGTCGGGCCACGAGGCGGCTGGGTTCTCGCCCCCGCCGCCCGCGCTGGATCTCGCCCTCTCCTACGGCGGGTTCGGGTTCCCTTTCCAAGGCAACCGGTTTTTTGTTTCGCCGGTGGCCGGAGTTTTCCCACCTCCGGCGAATCAACTCATCTATTTCGACTCGATTCTCCGGCGCGACGCTCCGATTCGACGGCCGAGCATGGATCGCGTGCCGGCGCGTGGTGGTGCTGGCGGTGGGGTCCAGAGCGACTCCGATTCGTCTTCCGTCATTGACTTGAACCATAACGACGTTAAGCCAGACGGAACCGTACGACCCATCGATCTCAACTTTCCGCCGTTGGAAACTGAGTGACGCCGTTTTCCGGCGACGGCCTTTTTTACCACCGTTTTTTCTTACTAGGAGTAAATTAATTACTATGAGGATTTTGGTGATCCGTGACCGTCGGGTCAATAATTGTTGTCCGATGTGTGAATACGTAGATGAATCGATGATCTCCTTTCTTCTTTTTTTTTTTTTTTTTTGCAGCAGATAGAAATCGGTTATTCGGTTAGTTGTTTTTCTGCTGTTGTTCGTTTAGCGACGAACGGATAAACCGTAAACGTTGATGTAATCTAATCTCTAGTTGAATTTCAATTTTTTTCCTTGCAATGAATTTTATTACTACCACTATCAATTACTCGGGCTCTTGAATCTTCTTAGATTAGCCTCGGAGTTAGTCCGATTGATTGGTGGATTTGCTCTTACGTTGATATTTGATTTTGGGTGAATCCGCAAAAAAAAAAAAAAAAAGTTTTTGTTAATTTCGTAGTCTTGGCGTCATAACTTGTCTTTGATCAGGTCGGGAAAGAAATGAGATGAGATGCACATAAATTAACTCGGATACACTTGCCTGTCTATCCCAAAAAAAAAAAAACTTAGGTTTTGTTTTCAAATTTTAATGCGTTGCCTTTTTATTGAATTAGGCAATAACTTAGTTGAGGTACATGTAAACTGATTTGGACATTGACTGTCAATAAAATAAAAAATTCTTAGGTTTTGTTATTTCTGGTGAATAATGTTTTACTTCTGATCAATTTTCTCTCTTAATTTCTCTTGCTCGTCCCACACCAGACAAATAGAACAAATTACAAAATATCGGGAAAATGGGGTTAATTGATCAGATTTAATTTCCTCAGTCGTGGCTAACAAAATAATACAAATTCAACCATAAACCAAATAAATATCATGATTTCAAAAAATTTACTTGTATATGATTTTTCAAATATAAAATACGGAGTATATAAGATGGCAATTAATGACTTTATCATTATTTGTTTTTTCGTATTTTTAATGTTTATTGTCGTCTTCTTTTTTTTGCACCTTGGGGACAAAAGAGACTCAAGAAAGGCGATGATTCAGGAAAGAGTACTAGATTTTACGGAGGAATCCTGTTGTGGGTTTCAAAGGTCCATTCTCTTGGTCTCTGTTTTTGTTTGGCTTTTGTATTGTGTTTGTACTTTGTTTGCTTAAGGTCTGTTTGGAAATTATGAAAAAGAAATGGAAACGAATTTTTTTAGGAAATAAGGTTTGAAAAAAATATAAAAGAAAATGTACCGTGCTTAAAATTTTATTTCTCTATTTTTTTTTTCCACTTTCTTTTTCTTAACCAAACAGAGGAGGGGAAAGTTTCTAATTTTCTTATGTTTTCCCCCTAGATTCCAAACATCCTCAAGTATTAGTAGGTTGTAAAATAAGTATAGGTTAGGAGTGAGTATGGACCAGATTGGTCCGGTTTTATAATCAATCAAAAACCAAACCACTACCTACAAATTATGAAATTTAAAAAACCAAACTAACCACATAAAATTCATGGAACTAAGCTAATCTATACCACTAAAATACGATTCAATTGGTATATCATCTCCACAAACTATTTAGGGCCTGTTCCAGTTTCTTGGAAAAAAATACTTTATGAAAAGGAAGGTAATTTCATACTCAAAAATTATGTATTTACGCAAATAATTTTCCTACCAATATGGATCTTATTTGATTGATTTCATTGAGATCTTTTAATCGGTGTAAAAAAATCAAAAAATTATTTTTCATTTTCATTATATTTGAGTTTGAAATTACCTTCATTTTAAAAAGGAAAATTTAAAAAGAACACACAACGGCCCCTTAAAGTACTTTAAATTGCATTGATAAGTTAAATCGACACTTATATTAAAGTAGTTTTATTAAACTCATCAAAACTTACTAACATCGATGAACCACTAAATAATAGTAAAATACCTGTAATTAGTGAAGAAATAGGGCCATAAGATACAATAGACACAAAAGAGATAAAAGAAATAATGGATAATCAAAATTGTACGCTGGGAGTATCATAAATAGAAGTTTAGAGAATTATTATTGGAAGTGAGAATAGGATGGTTGAATGGAGCATTACATTAGAAAATTAATTTTATACGGTTCGGATTTGTTTGAAATCGGAACCATTAACATAAATTCACATACTTGGACCATTTGACACGATTTTTATTTTCTTAATACCGGAACCAAAACACATTAGTAAGAAACCGGACCATACTATTCGGTTTGGATTTGATTCACGAAGCTAGTATAGCAAACCAAACACTGTGTAAGAAAAGTCTTTGTTTAGTAGTAAAAAATACATATGTAAACATTTGTATTTCGTTTTCCCCAACTTTTTAAGCGTAAATTATTACTCCTAAATTTTTTTTTTTATCAGAAATTACTCAATTTATCGATCAGTTTCATGGATCCGGGGACAGTGCTGCGCAGCATGCTGTGCGGCTACCGGCATCAATCTAACGATCGGAGACGTCCATTGTGTAGAGCTCGTCAAGCTTTACACGTGTACCAAAAATCAACTCAATCAAATATTGTTATGTGCGTCATCGGAATACATATAACTTGAAAAAATTGGATTCAATGGTTTAGATCCAGTGTTTCGTATCCATTAGGATTCATTTTTTTTTTCAAGTTATATGTATTCCGATGAGGAACTTAACGATATTTGATCGAGTTGATTTTTGGTACATTTGTAGTACTCAACGAATTCTACATAGTAGACGTCTCCGATCGTCGAACTGATGCTGAAAATGCCGCGCAGCACGCTGTGCAGCATGGGCTGCACATCACTGTCCCTGGATCCCTGTTTCATCGGGAATATGTCGGCGGCTGACCGATTATCCGACAACCCTCGGAGACTCTTTTGCACGTTTGGGGCCCAGTGTTGCAAGAAAGTCCAACGAGGCTGGACAGTACGCCACGTGTTAGTTGTTCCGACAGATCTTTGGGAGCATGATGCTCTCATTTGTTTCAATTTTTTTTTTCTTTTCCTTATCTCACAAGCTCTGCACATTTTTTCTACTTCGTTCGTAAGTCATCAATTTAACAATTTTATCCCCTTCAATATCATACTACTCCGTATTACCTACATAGTCCATTCCAAAACGGAAATTAGGAATTTAGACGAAAAGTGCCACGTAAGACCCTATTTGGAATACTGCAGAGTAAATACTTGAATATAAAAATCATAGATATAAAAATTAATTATGACTCTTTAAGATAAAATAGAAAAAAAAAATAAGATTTTTGCACTAGTCAAACAAATTAAAAATTGGAGTACTGAATTGTTTAATCATATTTTTTAGGAAATTGATATCGCGCTCCATTTTTTGATGCAGGAGCTCCTGCATCAAAAAATGGAGCGCGATATCAATTTCCATTTTTTAATACATAAACCTTGAAAAAAAATTAAGTGGTCCAATTTTCAATCCGTTTGAACCTGTGTTTGCTCAACAAGGTCCCAAATAGGCCCTTAAGTGTCATTTTCGGTCCAAACTTCTAGTAATTTTCATTATCGATTGGACAAAATAGGTAACGATTTGATAGTTGAGGGGATGAAATTGTCAAATTGGTAGTTTAGGGACAAAGTAAAAAAAAAAATTTAATAGTTTAGGGGATTAAAAAAAAAAAAAACTTTTGTTTCAATAACCATACTTGTCACAAGTACATGGTGTTTTTACCATTAAATCTGGAGGTACTTACAACAAATATTTGAAAAATTACACTACCGACAATTTTAGCGGGTATGCTATGGGCACGCTTACCATGTCAATGACTATACTTTCTACATTAAAAGTGTCAACGTGGCATTTATAATCTCATCCCATTTTTTAAGTTGCCCATAATCCTATTATTAGAAAAAGAGGAAAAGTAGGATGGATATAACTTAAAGAGGTGTGAATTTAAAAATATATATTCTCAAAATCTCATACATAATAAATGTCGTCATTGAAATGGTAATGAGGTCCTGTCCCGCTAAGGTTTTTATTTATCTCCTGCTTTACGAGACCGATGATTCTCTTACAATATATTACATTTAATTCAACAAATAAGTATTTATTTAATAAAATAAGTACTTATTTTAGTTTTAGTAGAACACACCTTACGTGTGGTCATACTATATAGTAAGTGTAGCCATATAATATAGTAAGCATTACCTTGTTACATATATAGTATGTAAAACTTATTTCTGTGGTAAGTAATGCTCTAACGTTTTTTGGCTGAAAATTCATAAAATCATCTCGTTTATAGCAAATTCACCATATACTTGTGGGCGATTTTAATCTAATAGTCGTGATTTACCTATTTTTCCCCATTATGCTCCCATATCACTTGGGAGCGGAGCAAACTAGAAAATTGGTGATTATTGTAAAAAGAGAACGTTTACGGTGCGATTTTTGGTAAGATGTACGTTCGTTACGTATGTTGTATCCATTTTTGTTTATATATATGCCCTTTCCTTTGTGTCTGTTTAGACTTGGAACCACGTACGGTAATTTGCTCCATGATCTTTACAGTTGTGCATTTCCACTTCAATAATGGCGTTGAGCTAGACATTGAAATTTATTCAATTGATTAACCTGTAAAGTCACAAGACTTGATGGAGACAAAAGACGTTTTTAGTGGTGTTACAGTGCGTCAATTATAATTGTTCCCAAAATGGAAAATGACTTGAGTTTGTAGCATTGTTCTGAGAAAATTCAAAAGACAGCTCAGCTCCCCTTTAAGGGAGAACGACTTCAAAAAGTTTCAACCAACCAAAATTTTCGCCTACATAATAATAAATCAGCTAAACAAATGCTTCAAAGAGTACTGTACCATTGTTACCAATTCCACGAAAATAGAGAAAAATAATTCAAAGGAAAAACGCAGGTCTAGATTGAGTAGTCTAGTTTACTACTCCCTCCCTCCCTAAATAAGTGTCCGGCGCGCAAACCTAGGCCTTTAAAAAAATGCATTTGCTTTGTTAAAAAAATCAAAAATTTTTTCACAAATCAATAGATGGCAATGGGTTTTATTAGATTGTGGAAAAAAAATTAGATTTTTTAACGAAAAATATGCATCTTTTGTAAGGTTTAGTTTTGCGCGCCAGACACTTATTTAGGGACGGAGGGAGTAGATAAAATTCTCGGCAATTTACGAATTCAAATCTTCTCGATCTATTGACGGGTCATTAACGTCAATGATACTAAAATTAATAATGATCAATGATATTCGTGGGATTCAAAACTAATTGGAAGGAGACTTGAACAATTTTGATGTTGTAGTCGGACAATAAAAACTCATTCTTCATGAATGTGAGATGAGGGGGAAAAAATTAATCTTCAATTTAATAAAGCAAATGGGCGTAATCTTGGGACGTAAGTATGCGCCCATTATTTAAAAGGTCAGTATATGCCCATTTTAAAAGGTCAAAGGAAGCAATTAGTAACATATTTACTTTGCCCTTCTATTTTAAATTAAGCTAGCAGCTCATAAGAAAACAAATCAAATGCAAGTGGGTGGATACTTTTGAAAAGTGCAAAATTTTAACGTAAAAGTAACTTGTATTTTTTTTACAATTTTAGGCTGTTGATTTTGCCACCCCCTTTTTATGTTAACGCCACTCCCCTATAAGTGTATTTTTTACGCAAAAATACACTTGCAGAGGAGTGGCCGGCGTTAACATAAAAGGAAGTGGCAAAATCATTTTCCAAATTTTAACACCCCAAAATTAATGGAGTATTTGGTATCTACTACTAGGGTGGTGTATACAAATAGATTTGGCTCCTCTCCGGTTTTGGGAAACGAAATAGATTTGTCCAGTTTTTTGGTTTTGGGCACCGCTATTGTAACGCCCCGACTTTTCGGGTGCAATATAAAATAATTTCTCCAAAAAATTTGCTAAATAAATATAATTTTTCAAAACAATGGTTTAACCATTACAATTTCAAGATAGATCTACTGAATCAAAATACACTAACTTCAGAGCTGACTCTAATCTTGATACGAATCCTAAGCATCCTCGATCTTCATTACTGATATTCTTTTCGTGTCGAACTGCATCATCGTTGAATCTCCTCCATTGAATCCTGCGCCCTCTAGCAAATTGATCGCCGAAGCAATCGATTTGCCAGGATACAGACGTATCCGTGAGTGACAAATCACCCGGTAATATAATCCAACCCAACCACCCCTCTTACTTTACAGCTAGCAGGCAAACAGAATATATATGGTGCGAGAAAGTAAAATAGAGATAATTCACATAACTTGATTCATTGCTATCCATTAACTTAACATGAAATCTAAGATCTCTCCACGAGATCTTTCCTCCCCAACCGCTAGCCATATCCCGTCCCATGAGATCACTTCCTTTTGCTGTCACAGATACACCTAAGTTATGTACCGAGTGTGCATCCCAATAACTACAACAAATGGTAAGCTTATCATGCCGTTACATCGCTAGGGTTCGCCTATCTTATATACCACTTCACAACCATTTCACAATCATCACTGGACACCCGCCAGTCTATCAATTCATCACTGGACTCTCGCCAGTTTATCAATTCATCACTGGACTCTCGCCAGTTTATCAATTCATCACTGGACTCTCGCCAGTTTCAATTCTCATCACAATCTCATCATTTCTCATATCACGCCTGCAAGCAACCTCTAAACAGAAAGAAACTTCACAATTTATCCATTACTTAGCATCGTCTAAGTGATTTCTATATCGTATACCACCCCATGTCTCTAGGGTCCAATCTAACATTCAAATTAAGTATCAACACAATATCATGCCCCATAATAATTAAAAACGAATAGCAGACGGATCAAAACAGATATTCGGCAATGCAATCACATAACTTTTTATGACTGGGCCGTTGCCCTTAATCTCATATGGTCACAAAGTCATTAAGAATGTAAGAATTATTTAATTAAGATTTAAAAATAATTTTCTGGACTTTCGTTAATTAATATAAGTAATTAAGTTAATTAAACACTAATTAAATACCTTAATTAGGTAAAAATATTAGAATAATTATCGTAATCCTAATAAGAGTCCTAAAGGTCCTCTATAACAAGTTCAGGTTTTAAAAGTTGGGTTTGGATGCTCACGGAATTATTTTAAATAACAAGATTAAGTTAATAAGCAAAAGAAGACTAAATAGATAATAAATAATTAAATAATTAAAAATATTTTTAATCTAACAAAGTATCATCTTAGGACTGTAAGAAGTCTAAATAAAATTATTTGGAATTTTTAACAACTTAAATAATATTTTAAAGTGTTTCTATTTAGAAACAATGCGTAATTTATAATAATTAGTTAATGAAATAATTAAATTATTATTTTAATAACATATCATCCTTGGGATGTCAGAAGTCTAAAAAAAATAGTTTAGATGTTAAAATTATTAATTATAAGGTCGCAACTATTTTTCGTTTGTATCTTTAATTAAAAATAAAATAAATAGCTAATAATATCAAAAGTTTATGAAATCAGTAAGTTATGATCCTTCACATGTTAGAAAACTAGGAAAAATAGTTTGAGGATTTATGGAATAGTTTACAAGGTCGCAATGAATTTTAGTTTGTAATTTTTTACAAGATAACGAATAAAAATTTAATAAATATCAGATTAAATAAAAAAAATATGAAACTAACAAGGTATGATCTTTAGAGTGTGGGTAACCTAGGAAAATTAATTCGGAATTCGAAATCTAATTTTAACAGGTCGCAAAATCAATTCGATACGGCACAACACAAAAACGCGCGGCTGGAACCTAAGGAGTTCGCGGCCGCGAACTCCGTTTAACTGGTTCTCGCAGCTGGGCCGCCCGAAGGTCACGGCAGCAAGGTCGGCGACAGTTTTCGTTTTTTTGATTTTTTTTGCACGGTTTTTCGATGCATGGGACTACGGGGCCTATTGGGTTATGTCTATAAACATTAAATATACTTAGAGGAGGCTTCGGATCGAATTATAATACCTCAAATCGCGTTGAATTGGTTTTCGATCGAAACTTGACAATTTGGAACGAAAGCTTCGGGTTTCTTGATCGGGGAACCTCGGGGCCGAATTGGTTGATGTTCGTGGATGCTTGGGCTTGTAGAAAGGGATTGGAACGATCAATTTGGGTTCCGGGTTGGTTTAGGTGCGAAACCCACTTTTATTTCTCTCACTTTCTCTCTCTAGAACTCCATGGATTTGGAGCTTCGATTCCCTTTGATTTTCTCTCGGTTTTGGACTTTTGAGGCGTGATAATTTTCGTGGGGAACCCTAGGGTTGACGTAATGAAGTATATATAAAGAATTGAGGAGTATTTCGATCAAAATAGAATTACCGAAGTTGTACCCTTTTAGGACGCGAATACGGACGCGATTATGGTCGAATTATAGTCGGAAGGGAGTGGAGATTGAGTAGGAGTATGAGATGGATAGATGGGAGAGTTGTATGCATGCATGCAATTAAAAAATATAGAATTAGATAAATAATTATATTAGGAAAAGAATTTAATTATCGCTAATTATACTTTTTAATGATAATATTAAAGATAAAGATTTATGGAAATAGAATTTGTAAATCTTTTTAAAAAAAAATTTTGTTCGAAAATTCTGGGTCGTTACAGCTATTTGCAGTCACAAATTTCCTGAACGTAGCCTGTATACCATATTATAAACAAGTGTGTACCATATTATATACAGACTACGTTTAGAAAATTTGTTGCAAATAGTCCGGCCCTTGGTTTTTTAGGCCACTTTTCAAGCTCACTTCGATGACTAAAAATGTCTATTTTGTAGAGTTCATTGAGGATTTCTGTAACGCCCCGACTTTTCGGGAGAAAAATAAATAATTTCTATGAGAAAATTTGCTAAATAAATATGATTTTCCAAAATAAAACTTTTGCTAATACAATCTCAAGATAGTTTTACGGAATCAAAATACATTAACTTCAGAACTGACTCTAATCTTGATACGAATCCTAAGCATCCTCGATCTTCATTACTGATATTCTTTTCGTGTCGAACTGCATCATCGTTGAATCTCCTCCATTGAATCCTGCGCCCTCTAGCAAATTGATCGCCGAAGCAATCGATTTGTCAGGATACAGACATATCCGTGAGTGATAAATCACCCAGTAAAATAATCCAACCCAACCACCCCTCTTACTTTACAGCTAGCAGGCAAACAGAATATATATGGTGCGAAAAAGTAAAACAGAGATAATTCACATAACTTGATTCATTGCTATCCATTAACTTAACATGAAATCTAAGATCTCTCCACGAGATCTTTCCTCCCCAACCACTAACCATATCCCGTCCCATGAGATCACTTCCTTTTGCTGTCGCAGATACACCTAAGTTATGTACCGAGTGTGCATCCCAATAACTACAACAAAGGGTAAGCTTATCATGCCGTTATATCGCTAGGGTTCGCCTATCTTATAAACCACATCACAACCATTTCACAATCATCACTGGACACCCGCCAGTCTATCAATTCATCACTGGACTCTCGCCAGTTTATCAATTCATCACTGGACTCTCGCCAGTTTCAATTCTCATCACAACTCATCGCATCTCAAAATCACGCCTGCAGGCAACCTCTAAACAGAAAGTAATTTCACAATTTATCCATTACTTAGCATCGTCTAAGTGATTTCTATTTCGCATACCACCCCATGTCCCTAGGATCCAATCTAACATTCAGATGAAGCATCAACGCAATATCATTCTCAATAATAATTTAAAAACGAGTAACAGACGAATCAAAACAATTATTAAACGATGCAATCACATAACTTTTTATGACTGGGCCGTTGCCCTTAATCTTGTATGATCACAAAGTCATTAAGAATGTAAGAATTATTTAATAAAGATTAGAAAATAAATTTCTAGGCTTTTATTAATTATTTATAAGTAATTAGGTTAATTAAATACTAATTAAATACATTAATTAGGTTAAAATATTAGAATAATTATCGTAATCTTAATAAGAGTCCTAACGGTCCTCTATAACAAGTTTGAGTGCTAAAAGTTGGGTTTGGAGGTTCGCAGGATTATTTTAAATAAAAAGATTAAGTTAATTGACAAAAGAGGAATGAATAGATGATAAATAATTAAGTAATTGAGAATATATTTACATTAACAAAACATCATCTTAGGATTGTAAGAAGTCTAAATAAAATTATTCGGAATTATTAATCTCTTTTATAATATTTTAAAGTATTATTATCAAGAAACAACGCGTAAATAACAATAAATAGTTAATTAAGTAAATAAAATATTATTTTAATAACATATCATCCTTGAGATGTAAGAAGTCTAGGAAAAATAGTTTAGATGTTTAAAACATTGTTTGTAAGGTCGCAATTATTTTTCGTTTGTAACTCGAATTAAAAATACAATAAATATCTAATAACATAAAAAAATATGAAATCAGTAAGTTATGATCCTTGATATGTTAGAAGTCTAGGGAAAATAGTACGGGGATTTATAGAGTAGTTTATAAGGTTGCAATGATTTTTAGTTTACAAGCTTTTACACGATTACGAATAAAAATTTAATAAATAGATAATTAATTAAAAAAATATGAAATTAACAAGGTATGATCTTTGAAGTGTTAGAAATCTAGGAAAAATAAATCGGGAGTCGAAAACGAGGTTCGGGATGTCGAAACGAAGCTTCGAACCATATCAAGTCAAACCGCAAGGTTTGACTGGAGTTTGACCTTGCTGCCGCAAGGTCTGTTGACTGGTGCATGCGGCTGGACAACCCCGAAGGTTGCGGCCGCAACATCACTGCCAGCCTTCGTTTTTTTGTTGTTTTGGCTTGGTTTTCGATGCATGGGGCTATGGGGGCTATTGGGTTATGTCAATAAACACTAAATATACTTAGAGGAGGTTTCGGATCGAATTATAATACCTCGAATCGCGTTGAATTAGTTTTCGATCGAAACTTGACAATTTGGAACGAAAGCTTCGGGTTTCTTGATCGGGGAACCTCGGGGCCGAATTGGTTGATGTTCGTGGATGCTTGGGCTTGTAGAAGGGGATTGGAAAGATCAATTTGGGTTCCGGGTTGGTCTAGGTGCGAAACCCACTTTTATTTCTCTCACTTTCTCTCTCTAGAACTCCATGGATTTAGAGTTTCGATTCCCTTTGATTTTCTCTCGGTTTTGGACTTTTGAGGCGTGATAATTTTCGTGGGGAACCCTAGGGTTGACGTAATGAAGTATATATAAAGAATTGAGGAGTATTTCGATCAAAATAGAATTACCGAAGTTGTACCCTTTTAGGATGCGAATACGGACGCGATTATGGACGAATTATAGTCGGAAGGGAGTGGAGATTGAGTAGGAGTAGGAGATGGAGAGATGAGAGAGTTGTATGCATGCATGCAATTAAAAAATATAGAATTAGATAAATAATTATATTAGGAAAAGAATTTAATTATCGCTAATTATACTTTTTAATGATAATATTAAAGATAAAGATTTATGGAAATAAAATTTGTAAATCTTTTAAAAAAAATTTGTTCGAAAATTCCGGGTCGTTACAATTTCAACCTTGTAAAAAAGCACATTATTGATATCTTTTTAGAACACATTTATCTCAAAAAACTACTCCACTGAATTCCTTTGATCTGTATAGATATCCAACTATTTATCATTATATAGAGCTCGTCCTGAACTAAACCCTCTTGAAAAACACTTTGATTGATGGCCAACACATGAATTTAGAACATATTTATCTTGAAAAAATATAAGACCACACCGAATCGAAACATAGTTTACTTTAGGAAAATTCGTATCAGTTGTTAGTTCATGATCCGCGATTAATATATTTTGTCAGATTTATGGTTTCGATTGTCAAAATAGACACACTAGACGAGGCCTTAAAAGTAGGACTGTAAACGAACTAAGCAACTCGCGAGCTCGGCTCGATTAAAAAGACTTGTTTAGTAAAGGACTAAGTTCAACTCGTCAAGCCTCGAACGGAGCTCAAGCTCAATATTTTGGCAGCTGAGCTCAAACTCGACAAGGCTGACGGCTCGTTTAAAATCCTACGTACCTAAGAACCGGACCGGTCTACGTCTTCCAAAAGTAGAAAGAATCCGTTTCCTATGTACGTCACGCGCGTGAGGAAGTGAAGAAGGCGCGTGGTGAACGGTTGTGCGGTTTCAAAAGCGGAGAAGGGCCAGAACAGAAAAGAAAAGAAAAGAAAGGATAACGCAGTGTTGACTGGGGGGAACACCTTTGTTTGGAGCGGATTACACGTGTTGGTGCGGCCGTCCATCTGATTGATAATCGACTACTGTACCTTTTTATACTACAAATATTTGGGGTAAACTACGGTGATCTCCCCGGAGGTTTACGACAAGTACACTGACCGCCCTCTGGTTTCAAAAATCACTTTTTACCTCCGTTATTTTACAAACTAATATATAGACAGCTTCCTTACCGTCAAAATAGGCCAAATGGTGTTGAATTGATAAATAATGTAGAGCGAAATACCCTCAATAACATGCCAATGTGGCACAACTTCATTTGGTAGTTGGGTCGATTGAGTATCTTTTAATACCCAATAAAGTAAGGACACATAGACATGTTTTGCATATTGTTCTGTTTGTAGCATGACTCTTTTAATTTATCTTAAAAAAAAAAAGCAATCATAAAACTAAAATAAAAAGTATTTCGTCCGTCTCAATTTATTGTTCCATTTTGGAGATTCTAACTTATTAGAGTAACGTCATCATTACACTTGTCATATTTTTTTCTTCTTTTAAAACATCATCACTGCATGTACTTAATTTCAAAAAGTAAGGGTAAAAGAATAAAAAATCATCACTTTTTGCCTATCACTCTTCAACTAGAACAATCTTTTTAGGACGGTAAAAAGTGCGAACTAGGACTAAATATTAAGATTAAGTATAAACAATGCACCAACGATACAAAGTAAAATAAAAATCGTTAAATTATATCTATTGCTTACAGCCTACTACGATCGTCAAATAAATTAGTCTTATGAAATAGTAATACAATTTTGATACTACAGTAATATTTGTTAACATAGAGCATATATGCGAGGTCAATGCATTCTAATCTATACATGTCGAGGGTACTTCGATATTTTACTTATCAAAGTTAACATTGTTTGTCTATTTTAACGGCAAGGGGGTATGTGTACGGGGTAATTGTAAAGTAAGATAGGTGAAAATAATTTGTAGAACACAGGAGAAGTTAGTGTATTTATGAAAAACTTCAGGGAATCGATGTTATTTATCTCAATTTTTGTTGCTTGGAAAATACTAGTCGGAAAAGGAAAGGAGACAGGTACGGGTGGGACCCAAAATTTAAGACGCGGGCGGCGAAGTGGGAGCGCGGCTGCCGCTTTTGAGGTGGGCCCCGCATTTGGGGTCCTCAAAATCCTTGCAAGATTTTGCTGTCCATTTTTTAATATTCGCCTCCTTAACCCGAAATCTTAATTTGCGTTAATTATTGGAGATTATTTTAATCGAGCCTAACCCTCATGTTTTTTTAATGGTGAAGGGAATCTTGGGTCATTTTAAAAGCTGATTTCCACCTTTGAATAATGACAATGGTTGTGTGATCTCACCCCTTATGGATTTGAACAGCTTCAAGTGCTAAAATGGGTTTAGAAAAATTGGGAGATGTGGTGGTGACAACGTTAATTAACGATTAATTATAGAGTATCTTTGTCTATTAATTCAAATAAACCCAGTTATGAAAATTGGATATCATTAATGGGGCAACTTAATTATTAGTTCGGTTTTTTAATGGGCTTAGCATGACACCTGGTAAAAGTACACTGCTGCCGTCAATTTATTTGGAAATCATGAATTGTATTTTCCTTTCACTTGGCACATGGGACAAAACCTTGTTTTCCCATGCGCCAGGTGAAAGGAGAATGCAACTCATGTTTTCCAGGTAAATTGATGGCAACAATGTACTTTTACCTTATGCCACGTTGCAAAACGGTTATTAATTTAGGACTATGCTTTAGTTTACTCGTATTAATATGATACCCTGAGGCAATTTTGATTAAATGACAGTGACTTATTTTGATATTTAGTCAATTTTTAGGACTATTAATTTGTACTAAAAATATTTAAAAATTAATCATTTGTCTCAATGATCAGTGAGAGGAACCATAATGGTACTCCTATTAAAATAAACACATAAGTTTAAAAAAAACTTAAGAACCTACAACCAGAAAGATCGTACAACTATTATTTGGTTTCTTAACTTTTAATACTGATTTATTTATAATTTTGGTCATAAGTTTATACTCATTAGATTTTTTTTTTTTTTTTATCTGAGTTTATACTCATTAGATTCTTCACATCAAACCAATTGATTAATCAAGAAAAAAGTACTACTTCACGAATCTGAAAAACAAAAAAGTATTTTGCTCGATTTAAGATAAACCCACCCCTACATATTTGGGATCACCTATTGAAAAGGGAATATGAAAATTTTTTTTCCTCATAAAATCAAGTTTTCATCCAGAAGTTTTTCAAAATCCAAGATTCAAAATAAAACTCTACCATTTAGGTAACTTTCCGCACTCTCATTTTTTTTTTTTAATTTCTTACGGTTTTGCTATTATCAGCCCACTGGGTTGACGATAAACACACTAGAAGACAAGGAAAACACGTATTCCTACGTATTTTATACACCCTTTAATACACATTCACATACTTACTATTGTCATCCAATTGGGCTGATTTTAGAATTTTTCAATTTCTTATGTTATTTGCATGAAAGTATTAAAAATTATCCGGGCATGCATGCATGTACGTATAATGTATGCATTTATGCTGTGATGCCTTATAGTGTTAGTAGTAGGAAGAAGAAAATACAGTACTTATGATTATAATGACTGGCACCAAATTACTGTAATTAATTATTTCAATAACTTTTTTTCCTGATTAGTACGAGTAGTATTTAATTGGAAAGAGTGGTACGGACGTGGAGACCGTGTAGAGAGGTGACGTGTCGGGTTGGAAGAGACAGTTTAGGCCGGCAAGCCGGCTGCGTTGCGTATGGGAAAACGGTTGTGAGTGGGGTGTGGGACCCGGCCCCACGCGCATCATCAAGGGGAAAAAAAAGGATGGTTTGGCCGCCATTGGCCCCCCACGTTACGCGCTCTAACTAAAATATTACTGGTACTGTAAAAAAAAGGGTCCCGCCAACAGGCGCATGCTTTTTTGAATCCCTTGTAGTAGTAGTATTTTTTGATTTATAAAATTTTAAGTAATTTTAAAAAATTTATATAATAGAATTAATTGCGTAAAATCTATCAAAAAGATGCATACTCCGTATTGTATAGTTTTTGACATTCACATTGAACAATATAGGCGATTGAAAATCGCATCCTATCCAAAAAAGAGTGTCCAATTTTTTTGGGACTAAGGAAGTACTAATATTTAATTAGGGTGTATTTTGTCAGATCCCATATCGGGGAAATTTGAAAGGATTAGTGGTATGTAAAGGAACCCAAGCAGTTAAGGACAGATCCAGGAATATAGTCTAGTAGTGGCACTTGTTAATCATAATGGCAAAAGTTTATTTTTTTAGTCAACCACAGTAAAATCGTACAAAATTAAGACATACATTACTAACAACAAAAGTTTATAACGCATATTTTAAGATAAACTAGTAAAAATGAGTACAAAATCTCAAATATAAATTTTAAAATATGTTTTAAATGAACAACAACAAGTTTTAGAATGATCGAGCTAGTTTTGTTAACGATTTTATTTTAAAATATTTCTCTCAGACTGTTAAAAATAAAGAGAATCAAGAAAGAATACTTAAATAGACAAATAACTCGTAAACCAACAAATATAAAAATGCACCATATGATAAAATTCATATATGAAATTAATTTTATGTGTAGTTTCGAAATATATATATATATATATATATATATATATATCGGGGCTGGTTCTAGAGACAATACATTTGATAATACTTTTGACAATACATTTTTCAGAGCCCTTCGCGAATAATCGGAGCCGTTCAATTCGTTTAAAACATGTTTTTAAGGTTCTCGTAAAAAATCAACTCATTTGGATATCGGCAAGGGTTTGATCGACTCATTGAATTTTATCCTATCAAATTTGACAGGAATCAACTAAATGAGCCAATCAAGTCCTTACCGATATACAAATGCGTTAATTTCTTACGAGACCCCTTAAAAATATGTTTTAACTACATTGAGTGGCTTCGATCATTTGTTTGAAAGTTCCATGCGGGGTTTTAAAAAATATACTGTCAAAAATATTGTCAAATGTGTTGTTTGAAAAACGGGCCCCTATATATATATATATTAATTTTGAGTGGGGGCACGTGCCCCCCACGCGAGCCCCCTTCAATCCGTCTCTGCAAGCAGCTATTGTATAACTCGGGGTTAACCTTTGAGTCACGTGGTTAGCTTTAGGGTTAGCAGGTCAGTTAGCGCAGGTTGTACAGTTGGTATCGGAGTAGAACTTTGGTCTATATGGTGGGGACCACCTCTAGAATCTAGTACGAGTACATTAATTGTGTTGTACAGAACTAAATGTCACACCATGGTCACCAGAGAAGGGTTGCTGGGCCAATGAAACGAGGACGTTGCATCATAAGTGGGAGAAATTGTCAGATCCCACATCGAAGAAATTTGAAAGGATTAAGTGGTATATAAAGGAACCCAAACAGCTATAGTATAACTTTTTAGCGAAACGGGGCCTTACTTGTAGTATTTCAATCCAAGTGACCCCTCTGTACCTTATAATTGATTGCTTTTGATACAATATCGAAAATCGTTCTAGTCTAAACTTATTTTTTGCAATTGGCAAATCTAACCTCCATCACATAATAGTTCTGATGGGGTTTGAGTCGGAAATGACAAAACTCTGTGGGCCGAGCATACACTATTGTGAATGTGGGATGATCCGACCCGTTCAATACTTTTAAAATATATATTTTGAGTGAACCGATAAGAAATCAACCCAATTGAATAAAGGTCTATTTTGGGCTCTCCTTTTTTGTCCTTTTTGAAATTTATTTCGTATTTGTTAGTTTTTTGTTAATTTTTGTGAATTATTGCTTCGTTATGACGAGAGGTGAGTCTAAAAAGTAAACAATTACGATCGGAACACAATTTTTTTTTTGAATAAACATGATAATGAAGGATATTCCTTTTGATTGCCCAGACATTGGGAAGCGTTCATTCTGTCCTGTCCGAATAGAGAGCTTCACTCAATTTCTGCATTTTCATTTTCAGACGAAAAAATTAGCAATAATTCCTAAAAATCAACGAAAAACTAACAAATGCAATTTCTTTTTGAATAATGATAAAATAAAGTCATTTGGCTTATTAGGCCAAAATAGGTACTTGATTCAATTTTTCAATTTTTAATTCAAAAGTTAGAATCCTGAGTTCTGAATAAAAAACTGAAAGGTTGGATAAAGTACTTACATATATCTAATTTAGTAGATTTTTTATGAGGTCACTCAAAAATATATTTTAAAATTATTGAGCGGCTTCGATTATTTGTCCAGCCTCTAATGGGCCTCACACACTATCTACACATAATTTGTACATCTCTTGTCAGTATCCATATTTGGTCTCAACTAGAAAGGTGTGTTTTGGCTTAATAATTGAGCCATATTTTTTTTCCCTTGTTCAAATTTTTTGTCATATTTGTAAGTTTTGCATCGATTTTTTTGTAGTTTATTACTTCGTCTCAACAAAAGAAATGTGAAAAATTCAAAATTATGATCAAACTACCCTCTAAAAATCATCTTTTGAATATTATTCTGTGGATAAAAAAAAGGAAAAAGGGAATATTTCAACCCCAAGGGGTTGATTTGATAGTTAAGGGCTTGGACTTACGATTTTTGCTTCCTTCTAAAACCCAACATTCAAAACCTTTCGGATGTTATTAACTTCATTGGGGTCAGTACATAACGAATCATTTGCTCCAACTTCAAATGTGGTCTCATTTAGTGCACGGTGTAGAGACCCGTGTTTTAACTTTAATAATTTCAGCGTTTAAATGAAAATTAGAATTTCGAAATAATGTGAAATGTTGTGTGAATAGGAGATTTGGGGTTAATGTGATAAAATTGTTAGTAGAGGGGTGCAAGTGTAGTTTATATTTGTGTTAGTATATATATATGTGTGTGGGTGTGTGTAGAGGAGTAAAATCCTTCCCCCCCTCCCCTCTTTCTCTCTCTACTCTCCCTCTCTTTCACTCCATCACTCAAAACTCAACCCCAAACTCAAAACTCATGACAATCAACCTCCAATCCACATTCTATTCACGTTTCTGAGCTCGTATCTCGGTGGGTTGAGCTTGGAAGGGCATATTTCGGTTCGTTCAAGCTTCCGGAGCTACGGCTTGATCATTGATCTCGTGCTTGAGCTTCTAACACTTGAAGTAGGGATTTCTCACTTCTATTATGTGTTTATGTGTTGATTTGGTGCTTGAATTCGTGTTTGATCGCCCCGTTTGGGCCTCAATGAGCTCTGTCAAAATCTAAAAAAATCGTTGCTCGAAACCATCTGGTATCGATACCATTTTGGCATGGTATCGATACCCCCGTGTCTATACTCGTGCTAGTCAATTGGTATCGATACCACTTTACATGGTATCGATACCCAGGGCCTTAAGACATATTTTCTTATAACTTCAAACAGGCATAACTTTTTCATCCAAACACCAATAGGGGCAAATTAAATATCGAAATTGATGTACGGAGAGTCTACTTTCTAATGGTGGTAGTTTTGTAGTCCCATTCTAAACCAATAAGATGTTATAGCCAAAAATAAGACCAGTTCGTTGTAAGGATTCGTGTCGACTTTGGGGGTTATATTGTGTTTGAACCTCATATATGATTTGGTATACTTCTAGGCCTTCAAGGTAGATATATTTGTATATGTAGGACATCCTTTTAAACTTGAAAATGCTAGAGATGGACACGAGAGATATTTTCTTATGTTTGATGCTTAATATGTCGTTTACGTAGTTGGTGTGATATGATGAGCTAAAAGGTAGAAATCTATGAATCGTTGAGAGTGAGTTTACCTTGATATGAGATGTGTGGATGCATGTGTAACACCCCGATTTTTCATAGAATTTCGGAAGCATTAATCCTAAAATACATTGAATTTTATAAACTTCTAGGCCCCTATTTGTCGTTATACAAAATTACATTAAAAAAAGTAAAAACAAAAAATCTAACATTTTATTTGAACATCTTCAGAGCGACTCTAGTCTTGATACAGATCCCAAGCATACTCGGTCTCCGCCCTTGGTATTCCTCCTGTGTCAAACACTTCCACCATTGAACCCTACACTCTCTGGCAAATTGATCGCCGAAGCAACCGATTTACCAGGATACAAACGTATCCGTGAGTGATAATTCACCCAGTAGAATAATCCCAATTCTACCAACCCCTTACTCTATAATTAGCATTCAATAATAACAATAATATCACAATTGATAATACACTGGTGGTACATAATAATAACACATCATCATTTTCTTTAGTATCCATCATGTTACATGAAATCTAAGGATCATCTCCACGAGATCCTTTCCTCCCATATCCACTAACTACAACCGTCTCATGGGTCCACCCTTCCTTCTACTTATCTTGTACCAGTGTCTTAGGTGAGCGCATCTAAGTTACGTACCTAGCATGTTCTCACTTAAAACAATAACAAGAAGATCGAGTCATCCCATGCCGTATCGTTCATTAGGGTCGGACATCCACTACCCCACGCTAACTATAACCGTCTCATAGGACCCATTCTCTTTCCTAAAGAGAAACTTCCCGTGATGTATCATACATTAACGTTTCACTAACTATAACCGTCTCATGGGACCCATTCCCTTTCTCGAAGGAAAACTTTCCATGACGTATCATACGTTAGTATCACAACATATCTCATCACCGGGCCCTGTAGGTAACCCATTTCAACATAGGGCCCCAATGGTTACCCTTGCCATCGCCATGGCTCAATTCACAATCCACACAGTACTCACACTTTCAACACTTTATCATTTTCCATTTACTTATCATCGTCTACATGATTCACTACTTGTAACCATCCCGTGAACTTAAGTCCATTCTAGCACGTACAACATAATACAAACAATCAATAGCTTAAACATGATACATTTCAGTGAGACAACAATACAATAATTGATACGTGCAAATAATTAAACACGTAAGAAATTTGAATTGGGCCAATGCCTTTTGGGATTACTTATAATTTCCATCCAACAATTCAGTGCATTTGAAATTATTAACTCAGATTGTTCAATATAAATTTTGTACACCTTAGATAATTTGATAACTTTATGATTCAAACTATATCTAAAGATTTTATGTGTGAGAAAATAGATTTTAGGTTTATTTATAATATTACAATGAAGCATACAATGATCACTGTACATTTTGTGTTATACCTTAATTAGGCTTTTGCGAGGTCTCGATGCACATTACGTGCTTCCCTGAGTAAATCGTATTAATACAAAGGAAGTTTTAACCTAAACCAATATTTCAGGGATATCATCATTATCAACTAGCATTTGTTAAATTCTTATTATTAACTATAAGCTTCTTAGGTAACCTTTTTACTTTAGGAAAATTAGCACTACTATTAATAGTTACCAAATTATCATATTACTAGCTAGTGGACGGGTTGACACCATTTATGTGCCAATATATTATGAAAGTTTAAAATGCATAATATACTACGCTAATTATATACTAGAGTTCATAATTAGTTCACTATCACAGTAGAGTTCCCATTAAACCAATCTCTAGTTAGCAATTATACTTCACAAATTAGTTCATATATAATATACTTGGTCGCAACATGCTTCGCTCCACACTATTTATTCCAGTGGAAAAGAAAAGTTATACACAACAATCGAATTTCGTAATGAGCAAACTACATACAAATATACTTAGGGAGCAGTAGGAGAAGGCTTTGTCTACCTTAAATCCAGTCGAAAAGCGAAAAGACATGGGCTTCGAATGATTTCGATAAAATGAAGAAGATGACGGAATCGGGGAACTCTGAGGTTGTGTCGAACTGAATGGAAAGTGGTTTGTGGATGCCTGATGATGTATTGGTTGAGTGGGAACCCGAATTTGATATACGGAGTGGTGTTATGTAGAAACCCATTTTCTCTCTCTTTCTCTCTCTCTCTTTAAAACTCTATTGAAAGAGTTCAAGCTTTTTCTCTCGCTCTCTCTCTCTCTTTTAGACTCAACAGTAGAATTGAGAGTGAAATAATATACTGGTGTTCAATTTTCAGATTTATGTGGGTATGTATAATGAGAGAATAAGGTACTGAGAAGGTGATAGGATAAGTGTGGAAGTGGTGGAATGGGAAAGGAGAGTGAATGAGAGGGATACTGATAATGATAAAGAGGGATAGGAGACAAGTGCACATTTGGTGGAAATTTCTTTAATTGTAATGTATATGGACGCGTGTATGTATAATGTGAGAATGTATATGGACACGTGTATGTATAGGATGAGAGAGAGAAATAGGGAAACAAAATAAATGTGGGGTGTAGTTTGAAGGATAAAGATGGAGGTGGTAGAGTGTGGGAGGAAAGTGAAAAGTTAGTTCGAATAGAGTTCTAGTTAGAGTTTAGATAGGAATGATAAGAGATGAATATGAATTCCTGTATATCTAAAGTATAAATATATATCTTATACAAGAGTGTAAATAAATATCAATTATACACATAATAATATATTTTAATTATTCAATCTAATTAATTATTGAATTAGGAATTTAACAATATAAATTTTTATTAAAAAAAATTAGGTCAAAAATCTGGATCATTACAGCATGTATGCCGATATGAGAAACCTATGTGTATAACGATTGTGAGTTGATTGAAATGGAATATCTTTACTACTACTATATGAACATGTGTTATGTTTAAAGATCTCTTATATGTGTTTGAGACGAATGGTAGCGTCATGAAGTACATCAAAGGAAAGGTGACAACGATGACCTATATTGTGTGAATTGAGTTAGCTCCTTCAATGAAAAAGACACTTGTGGAAAGTAATGGGACCCTATAACTAACCCGGGAAAAGCACTCGTTCATGACATGAGATGTTGGTTTACAATGATGATATATAAACGAAAGAAGAGTGTGGGCTCCCGTGCCCTTTTTTCGAAGAGTCGCTACCCGGATTTTTGAGATGGATGATCCAAGAAATCGAGAACTCGCTTGGCAAAAGGCTTTTGGTCTAGCGAAAACGTTGAGATTTTGGGTTCGGGAGCCACATTACGAATGGTGAAGGTTTTTTTCTTTAAAAAGCACCCCACTCGCCCAGTAAAATCGGTCTCTACTTAATGTTTTCAAAAGGGGAAGAGAAAATTACCTCTAAGTATAGAAAAGGGACACTTAATTCCCATTAAGGATAGATGAAATACTTAATTACCACTAAGTCCACTTTTACAAAAATACATTTACCATTAATGGAAGTGTCACCCTGGGGTTTTAGGGCATGCTAGGGTTTTATGGTACCCTAATGGGTACCCTAGTACCCTTGGGTACCCTAAAATCTTAGGGTACCCTAGGGTTTTAGGGTACCTAGGGTTTTAGGGTACCTTAAGATTTTAGGTTTTAGAATACCCTAGGGTTTAAGCACTTAGGGTTTAGGTTTAGTCACTTTCATAGAGCGCTAGGGTTTAGGTTTAGGCACTTTCATAGGAGTTTTAGGGTGCACTTTCCTATTATAGGGTTTTAGCGGTTTAGGCACTTTCATAGGGTGCCCTAGGGGTTTAGGCATTTTTATAGGGTACCTTAAAGTTTAGGCACTTTTATAGGGTGCCCTAGGGGTTAGGCACTTTTAGTATTTAGGATTTTAGACACTTTCATAGGGTTTTCGCGTTTTGTTAATTAGAGGAGACTTGGTGGGAATTACTTTTTATTTTCTGGACCTAGAGGTAAATTGCCCAAAGGGGAAACCTTCAAGTATCATTTAAAAGATTAAACTCTTTAATAAAAACAAATAGCGGGAAGGGACATGGGAAATATATCACGTTGACGTGCATGTGGTGCTGTCTGTACAGTAGTGATAAAATGACGTGAGCAGATGGAATAAAAAGCATTCAGCAAACTGTCTGGACCTCAGTCATACTGTACACGGCACCCTGAGCTGTCGCGCGTGGTACCTCAACATGTCGTGCGAGGTACCTGCTCTGCTGTCAGACTGTTGCAGACTTTCAAAACTTCATCTAGCTCATTGCTTTCTCTGTACGTCTTTTGAAAAACTCATCAGAAACCTCATGACAGTCAGATCATCCCAAAAATGTTGTTATTTTTCTTAAAACATGGTTTTAAGATAGTTTTTAACATATTTGATCACTCGGGATGATCTAGAAAACCTTGTTAAGAGCCAAGACATGGCTTATAGATATGGTCTTATTTCAAAAGCAACAGAAACAGTAAACAGCAGATACAGACAACCACAGTAGGGGAAATCTCAGATCCAGACAGCCTGCCTACAATAACATCAACATATAAAGGTGCCGTGCGCTGATGGTCAAGGTGCCGCGCGCATGGTCATCTAGCCGCGCGGTTCCCCAACCTCAGCACAGTGCTGGCTTTGTTTTACGAAAATGAGTTTTAAGTCAGAATCTAACCAAAAGGGATTAGATCTAACTGCAGAAAAGTCCCATCGGGACCAGAACTGAGTCTAATCCGAGAAAACTTGTTTTTACCTTTGGTATTGAGCTTGATCAAGGATCTTTGGTGCGAAAATGAGAACGGATCGTCACGGATGTGAATGGAGGAGGTTAAATGAGACAAAGGGAGTATGGATGTGAGTGAAGGTTAGGTATTTTGGGTGATGAGGTTTTGAAATTAATGAGAGATCAACTTCAATGATGAGAAGGGAGTGAGTGAAAGTGTTTAAAGAATGTCTTTTGGGAATGACATTAGTTAAGACTTGGAAATGGAAGTGGAAGAGTGGGTATAAAAACTAGAGAGAGAAAGCTTATGAAGTAAGAATACCCAAAAGCAAAGAGAGCCAAAAGAAAGGCCAAAAGGGGACCCCTTTCCCTTGAGTGGATGGGTTAATTTATAGGCAAAAGGCCAAGGATTTTGAATTTCAAATAGTGGAGGTATTTTCTGGGCGAGCCAGAAGTGCATTTTCGGCTGAGCCATTCATCAGCTATGACTCAAACTGGCGTGGCCGACAGCTTTCTGAGCCAGTCAGACTTTTGCTCAAGGTGCCGTGCGGTGTATGTTGGTCGCGCACGGCTACTTGAATTTCAAGGTACCGTGCGCTCCAGTGCCATTCTGCACGGTGCCTCCTTCTTCGATTCAGGATCTTTTGGGCTTTTGTCTGGGCTTATCTGGGCTTTTGGATTTTTTGGTTAGTTTGGCTTTCATGGGCTTAGAGGAAATCCTTTTTCAAGCTCACAAAGGTATTGTTTCCTTTATTTCATCATCGGAGCGGATAAAGACTCTTCGAGATCCGGATTGGGGTGTCTACAAAAAGTTAATGTAATAAATCCATGAGTGGAGTGAGTGGTAACACGATATTTAAAAAGTATACTTGTTTTCTTTAAGCACTTGTGGTTAAGCCTATTGTGGAGTCCAGATGTCAGATTGGCGAATCGAAATAGGATGAAGAGCAATGAATAAATCATATAGATAATAAGTCCTCGTGGTCAGACTAGAATCTTGGTGAGTAGTCGTTGTACTTCATTTTCGTCATTGCGATGGGATAGTTACTAGTCGTGTCTTGTTTCTTATTTGTGACACCGTACCCTGCTTCTGTTATTCATTATACCTGTCATCCCATTTGCATATAATAGTTGTGTAGATTTCTCTACTGGGCAGCGTGTTGGCTCAACCCCTCATTTTCAAGTATGAGCCCGGAGCCGTAGCATGGAGTGACGCGCGTGCATGCATTTGAGTGTATACTTTTGAAAGCTGAGAAAGTGAAGATATTTTGTTTACTTCAAATTCACATTTTGAAGGTGTAATGTAAACTTTTATCATCTTTTTAACTCATGTCTTTATGTAGTATTGGGCCATAGTGCCTGATGTTGTAATATTTTGAAACTTCAATTCAAGAAGGTAGGTAAGAACTCTTTTGGGAAAATATTTATGGGTATAAAGTGAGGATATCTTTTATGAAAAATTAACAATATTTATGTTGAAAACCAAGGGCGTGACACACCGTGGATTTATGATCTTCTAGAATTAGTTGATTTGCATGTAGGTTGGCTCTGACGCTTGGTTATCAAATAAAAAACAAGGGAACATTTCAGATTAACCAAAAAAAACAAAAAAAAACAAAACAAGGAAAGATGGACAGAGAAGCTTTTGGGGTTTTATAGGAGAGATCTTTTTCTGTAGAGACTGGAAATAATAATGAGGTTAAAAATGTCATTCTTGTGCACAATGTAAAACACTTCGGTATTCCCTGACTTTGAAATAACGCTTACAATTAAAAAATTATAGGTTTTGAATTAAAGGTAGTGTATTGTGAGAGAACAATAATGCTACAACTACACACAAATACATAAATACTTATATACACACACTCACAAGGGGAGTGGGCCCCACACGGTG
Organism: Rhododendron molle; assembly: GCA_025413875.1. Classification (NCBI taxonomy): domain Eukaryota; kingdom Viridiplantae; phylum Streptophyta; class Magnoliopsida; order Ericales; family Ericaceae; genus Rhododendron; species Rhododendron molle. Next base: position 20,599,671 of record CM046389.1, on the reverse strand, counting down.
TGCAGTGTGTGTGAGGCCCACTCCTTTTGTGAGTGTGTGTGTTTGTTTGTGATTATAAAATTATTGGAGAGAGAATGACATATCTCGTAAAACGAAAAATAAGTACATGAAAAGATTCAAACCCACCTAACACACACACACACACTCTCTCTCTCTCTCTCTCTCTCTCTCTCTCTCTCTCTCTGTTAGCTCCAAAAAGTCGCGCGTCCTTTTGGTTGGTAATTCCATTTGACAAATCACACATTTACCTGTATCCCATTTTAATATTGTATTTTTATTTTATTTTATTGTAAGATAGTGAGTGAGTTTGTATAGGCATAGAGTGAAAGGAGTCATATTTAATGTAATTGAAAGTGAGTGAATCATTAACCAAAAGGCGACGTCTTCAGCGGAATATACCGATTGATCAATTTACTAAGCTGACTTTAATCAGACCCTTCTATTGAGTTGAAACGTTAAATGGGTCTGGATTGATTGGTCCATTTGTCGATCAGGTTATCGATCGGTTTACAATAATTATATATAGACATATTATATTTATGTCTAGGGTCGGGGGGGCGACTGCAACTAAACAGTGAGATGTGTTCCTTTTTGAACAAAAAAAGAGAAATTAACTCTAGAGTTATTGAGTTTGAATCTCGAAGTACAATCAAGATCCCTGAGTCTTTGATCCTTCAATTACAAGCTTCGAGAGGTTTCTACATCATTCATCTATCAACTTCGAGTTGCTTCTGGTGGATTTCTAGAAGTTTTGGAAGGCTTAAGGATTCAAGGCGACGGCAATTAAGCACGGGGTACGGTGGACGAGGATTCGGCTATCGTTCTTGAGTCAATTGTGAGGATTCTCAATTGTGTAGTAAGTTCGATTGTAATCGTACAATGTTTTCTTATAGTGTTTGATTCCTTCCGGTGGTTTTTGCCCATTTAGGATTTTTTCACGTATATTTGGTGTTCATCATTTATTCTTTGTTCCTATTATTTCTTGATTATTGGATTGATAGGAAAATAGGAATTACACTCTCTCCAGCTTTTCCACACTCTCTCAAGCCTAATACATCACGCACCCACATAGAACTAGTTCGAATCCATTTCCCATTCGCGTGCTAGAGCTTGTATCCGCTCGATTGGAGCTTGGAGGAATTTTTGGAGGAGTTCTAGCTCAAGGTTCTAGGGCTTGCTTGTTTGAGCTTGGATATTTGTGTTCAACACTAGAGGTAAGAATTTCTTATTTTCTTTATGTGTTTTTAAGTAGTTGTGGTGTCTAAATCTTGCCTTTGAATGTTGTTTTGAGTTTGGGAAAAATCTGCCATGTTTATATTGTTCGCTGCATTTTTTTCAGGTGAGTACCAGTATCCCACTTTTGCCCAGTACTAGTACCATTTATCCAGTGGTGAATTTCTCAAGTTTCTCATAGCCAGTAACTCCAGTATCGGTACTCCCATTTTTGCCAGTACCTGTACTCAAGGCAATTTTCATAAAACATCCCTCCTTCATGTTCCAAACTCCAGGGTTCATTCTATTGGGTTGAATTATGCATGCTTATGAGTTTAAGGATGTTACTACATGTTTCTCACTTGGTGCGTTATTTGTTGGACGTGGATGAGTTGATTAATATTGAGATGAGATTTATGAACATATCATGGACACTTTATGATTAAAATGTGATGCATTAACACTTAATACAAAATGTAGACACGTTTTCAATTCGGACCTCAGAGAGTCTTTGTCCACCCCGATGATGAAATAAAGGAAACGGTACCTTTGTGAGCTTGAATAAGAGATTCCCCTCAGCCCGAATAAACCAAATAAAGCCCAAAAATCCAGAAAGCCCAAAAAGCCCTGGATTGGACCTACGAACGCCGCGCGGGACACTTTTACATCGCGCGGCATATGAAAGTTCATTACACCGTGCGCGATCATAAGGTGCACCGCACGACATTTCAGATACAGTTTTGACTAGCTCAGAAAGCTGTCAGCCACGCCAGTTTGAGCCATAACTGATGAATGAGTTAGCCGAAAACACACTTCTGCCCGCCCAGAAAATACCTCCACTATTTGAAATTCAAAATCCTTGGCCTTTTGGCTATAAATAAACCCCTCCACTCAAGGGAAAGGGGCTCTCCTTTCTAGCTTTTGGCATTGTTACTCCATAAGCTTTCTCTCTTTAGCTTTCATATCCATTTTTCATTTTCAAGTGTTGAAGATGTCATTCCCAAAAGACATTCTTTGAGCACTTTCACCCACTTTCCCTTTCATTATTGAAGTTAGTCTCTTACTAACTTTAAGACTTCATCCCCTAAAATACCCAACCCTCTCTCATACTTATACCTTCCTTGCTTCATCCAAACTTCCCCATCCACATCCTTCGCCGTCCGTTCTCATTTTGCATCATCCATCCTCAATCAAGCTCAAGACCAAAGGTAAAAGGCAAGTTTCTTTGGGTTAGGCTCGGTCCTGGCCCTAAGGGGAACTTTTCTGTTGTCAGATCTAACCCTTTTTGGTTGAAATTCGACTTAAAAACCATTTTCATAAAACAAAGCAACTACTGTGCTGAGGCTACCATGCCGCGCGGCTATTCATAAAGTCGCGCGGCATGGTGAGCTTCAGCTCGCGGCATTTTTGTTACTGATGTCTTCTTAGTCAGGCTGTCTGGACCTGGGTTGTTACTTGTAAGGACTATCTGTGTCTGCTGTTCACTGTCTTTATCTTTTTTTTTAGAATAAGACCATATCTATAAGTCATGTTTTGTTATTAAATAAGGTTTTTTCTAGATCATTCCGAATGATCAAATACGTCAAAAATCATTTTGTGGCCATTGTTTGAAGAAATTGTAGTCTTTCGGGATGATTTGGCTATCGCATAACTTTTGATGAATCTTTAAAACAATGCGGGACCAAAACAATGTGTCAAGCGGTGTTCTGAACGCTTTAGACAGTCTGACAACAGGACATGTACCACGCGCAACATACTAAAGGGCCGCGCGCGGTGTTACGATGTGCCGTGTATGAGGTGACCATGGTCCAAACAGCTTGTCAAGTGTTATTTCCATTTATTTGCACCATTCTCACCATTTCTGTACAGATAGCACCACACACACGCTAATGTGATATATTTCTCATGTCCCTTCCCCATCATTTGCTTTTATTAATAAGCTTAATACTCCAAATGATATTTGAGATTTTTCCTTTTTGAAAACATTAAGTAGAGACCGGTTTCACCGGGCGATTGAGATGCTTTTTAAAGAAAAACCTTCCCCATTCGTAACATGGCTCCCGAACCCAAAATCTCGACGTTCTCGCAAGACCAAAGCTTTTTACAAATGAGTTCTCGGTTTCTCGGATCATCCATCTCAAAAATTCGGGTGGCAACTCCTCGAGTAAGCGCCTCGGGCGCGGGAGCCCACACACGTACTAGACCCACCAATGGGTGAAGATGATAGGTATGGACCACGAGATCTATAATGCCCGGCAAGAGCAATCGCTTGAGAGTTGAGACACGTACTAGACCCACCGACAGCTGAAGAAGCTAGACAGGGACCATGTGATCCAAATTGCCCAGCAGGAGCATTCGCTCAAGATACTTGATGATGAAATGACATTGAGATACATAAACAATTAAATGACTAATGATGAGAAACCAGAAACGTGTTGAGAATTGGTCAGAACCACGAACTTCGTATGTTATGCTCATTGTACTTGAGATTTCATGCTTTGCTTCTGCTATACATCCTTTATGTCATCTCATTGCATATAAAGCTAGTGTAGATTTTTCTACTAGGCTAGCATAGCTCAACTCTTCATTATTTTCAAGTACTAATCAGGGACAATGACATGAGGTGTTGTGTATGCATATGATCATACCCTTTTGAAAGCTAACATGAAAGAATTACTTTAATATTTTTGTAAATTTCCTTTTGAAGATGCAATTGTAATTTTATATGAAATCCTTTTTACATTAGATAATTGTAAACACTTAACCCATTTTTATCTAGTACTTATGCTATTTCGGGTTGGTCTGCCATTGATGTAATTTTTGAAACACTTGGTGTTGGAACTATAATTGATGTAATGAACATGGCAAACACTTTTGGGGGCATTATATGATTTATTGTGAGGGTTTGGTTTATGAAAAAAAAAATATTTATGTTTAAATTAAATCGCATGCGTGACATTTTGGGTGATCTTGTTTACATCCTAAATTATCCTTGGCGGATAATTATCCACGTGTTTTGATAATTAATACCCGCCAAGGACATACTGAGAATATTTGTTAATGCAGAAAATGTCCTTAGCGAATATTAATTATTAAAACACGTCCTGGGCTGTCATTTTTCCAAAATCCATTAACCTAATAAAGTAATGTTCATGGTGTCGCAACATTATCATCGGTAACCCTGTTTACATCCTAAATATATGCCACCCAATAAGAAAATTACACGTGACACCTAACAGTGTATCACCCAATCAAAATACGTCGTGGCTAAGCCTAAGATACAAAGGATCAAAAGGTTTAATTACGATGTTATTTTAGTACTAGACGGTATCGTTTAGATTGGAAACTACCACGTTTGTTCATCGAATGATAGATATTAAGATGATAGTTAAACACAACCGTGGATTAACTCTTAAAACCATTGAACGGTGTTATTAGAATCCCATTTCACAAGAGAAATCAGTTGTGTTATAGGGAATCATCTGAGTAATATATATCAAAGCACTAATCTATGTTGCACAAAAATAGGAACCCATTATCTAGAAGTTAACCACGATCAAACATCAACGAACGTGGAAGGAGAAGAGTTTTCTGAGAAGACTAAGTCAAGCAGCAGTTCGAAGGCCTTTGCAACCATTTTTGGAGGGAATGAAAGACGTTTTGAATAAAATTTGAACGAGGACGTGGACATCAAAAGAAAACGTGAAGAATGCAGATTAAAGACAGACCCATCGTCTATAAATAGAAGAAGTAATTGAAGAGAGAAGCCTCCCTATAAAAATTCATCATCTGACAATTCATACAAAATGATTGCTCAGAGTTCTAGAGTAGTTAAGGGCTTAGAGTAATTTAGTTAGTTAGTATTTTGTATGTTTGAAGACTTATTTGAATGTAAGTTTACTTTTGATTAAATTCAAGTTATCTTATATCTTTATGTCTTTTTCTTGTCAAAGAGTAGTCGAATATAGGCTTGCTTTCGATTCAATTCAAGTGTGCCTATATTTTTGCATTATTCTTGTTGAAATCTTAAGAGTAATTATATTTAAACTTGCTTTTGATTAAATTCAAACTTGTTTATGTTCAGTTATCTTTTCTGATTGAAGAGCGTCAATCTATCATTGATTGATACCTTTAGAGAAATCCTCTTAATTGAGGTAATCGAACGGATAACATAATTGCCTGATTAAATTAGCTATTTTGAGTTAATCTAAAAAGGATAAATTTAATTCTTTTTTGGCACGCCCGCACACAATCATTTTGCTAAGGCTCAGTTTGGATAGCCGGAACCTTCAATAGGAATAGGAATGTGATTATCATGAGTCAAATTTCTAGGAATTTTATTGAGTGTGAATAGGAATATGATTGCTAGGAATGAAATTCCTAGGAATACAATACCTGAAGTAATTTCATTCCAGTGTTTGGATTAGTTCAATAATCTTCTGCAGGAATCAAGTCTTTTGGAAATTATCAAAGTCAATATTTCCTTTTTTTTATTGATTGAGCCAGGAATCTAAAATTTCCATGGGGTAAGGAAGGGATCAAATTCCCACTCTATCTGGTAATGTGATTCCCGATCGGATGTATTGTCAGGAATCACAATCCTATTCCTGTCTCTCCCAAACATGGGAATCCTGAGAGTGCGGCATCACATTCCTATTCATGTTCTTTCCAAACGTCAGAATCATGGAAGTATGGTATCACATTCTCATTCCTCCTCAAGATTCCTACCATCCAAATTGAGCCTAAAGGTTAAGCTAATTTAGCCCAAACAGATCCGTCCAGGACTTAGCTCAAAATTTTTGGAGAATCAAATTTGGGGTGTCTAAGTCAGCAAATAGTTAGGCCAAAAAGACTCTAAGAGACTCACAAGAATGCATATCAAAACGTTATGCGCAAAACTATTTTCTTAATCTGCAAAGGACATAATTTTCATAAATGAATGAATAGCCGAGAATTTCACGAACTTCAGGAGCAAATAGTTAGGCCAAAAGGACTCTAAGAGACTCACAAGAATGCATATCAAAACGTTATGCGCAAAATTATTTTCTTAATCTGCAAAGGACATAATTTTCATAAATGAATGAATAGCCGAGAATTTCACGAACTTCAGGATTTACATAGAGAAGTGATTTCGCACCCCTTGTTTTACTAACCACTCTCCCCTTTTTTTTTTTAGTGTATGAAATTACCAAAATGTCCTTAGGATTTGTGCAAAAATATCTCATGTGGATAACAAGAAGAAGGGAATATTGAAAAGTGGGTGGGCGTTTAGGTTACTTCAAATGCTAAAAATAAAAAAGGAAATGTGGTTAATAAAAAGGCGTGTCCTTTTATATAGTGTTTCATTACACTTTTTGCACCTTAACTACCACCTATCACCTTTAGCTACCCTTAACTACCACCTATCACCTTTAGCTACCCTTAACTACCCTACATTTAAGGTTTAGCAACCGATTTTTCATTAAAATACGGTTCTCCCTCTTTTTGTCCGCTCTTCCAAACACGCCGTAACGGCTACACAACTATAGGATTTTCCGTGCGTGGGTCAAATTTGACTCCTCTAGTTGAGGGATTTAACAAACCCAAAGCAAATGGGAGGATATGATTAAGCACAGCGGAGCAGATAGATAGATAGATAGGCAGGGACATGGGGAGAGTATTTCTGGTGGAGTTGGAAGGAAGATCTTACAGATGCAGATACTGTCATAGCCCTCTTGCCCTCGCCGATGATGTCGTCTCTCGGGTCTCTTCTCTCTCTCTCTGGATGTATTTGTGTATGCATGTTTTAGTTTGGTGTTTCTTTTTCGGATAGTTTGGTGTTTCTTTTTCGGATATGGATTAATTCGTCAGAAACCCAGAACGAATTGATTAAGATGGTACAATTACAACCCATATTGAATTAATTGCTATCTATGAACTGGGTATTAGAAATCTAGTTTACTGTCTTGAATCTAAGTAATATGCCATATTAGTTGAAAATTTATGGGTATTGAATCTTAGTACTATGCCGTATGAGTTGAATATTTTTTGGGTATTGACTAATTAAGTCAGAGATCCAGAACCATTTGATTTTGAGATGAACTATTCGACTGGTTAGTTCAAAACCTTTAGGTGCTATCAACTCCTTCAGGGCCATTCCATGCAATGCTTTGCTCTGACGTTAATTGGGGGCCCCACTAGTAGATGGTGAGGTTGGTCCCAGGATTAGTCGAGGTATGTATAAGCTAGCCTAGACATCTTAGTTATAAAAAGAAAGAAAGAAATTCAGGGGTCAAATACAAGCCGTCAACTATATCAGATAATTTCTTTAGTTCTTTGGATCAACCAAATAGAAGTAAAGCTGTGATACGTATGAGACAACGAAGTCGAATTTAGTTTTGTTTGTGGATAAAGTGTTTGATGGTCTGAAACTGAATATTGTGCTCATGGAGTTTGATTTGATTCTATGTGGATAGTGCGACCTGCATGAGCCTGAGTTTTGGGAGAATCAGTATTTTTGAACTAATAGGGGGGGTCTTGAGTTTGAGAAAAGATCAAAATAGGAAGGGGAAAGTGTGCTTTACTGAAAATCCCAGTGAGAGGACATGATTCACCTATGCATAATGATCTATTCAAGTTTTAGTATCAAAATTGGCTCAGACTAAAGCTGATGGCATAGGCCAGTAGTTGGCTCTTGCACGGTCAAGCTTACCTTGGAAAAACCTTGGGATCGCTTCGAAACACCTGATTCATTATTTTAGACTGAAGGTGCGCAATATTTTGTGTTTCTGGTAACAGAAGTCCAATAGATATATACCATATACAAGCATGCACTAATATGACAAAATGTTGAAGTCATCCAAGCATGCCCCTTGTTTGTTTCTTTGATGCCTATTATTGGCATCCCTTGATTTGGGATCGGGATGTGATGGTTTTGGTTTTAACTTTCTGTGCTATATGGTTGAGTTGAGTCATCTGCATTGTTGCTTCAAACAACTATTCAAACTTTTGTGAAAGTTTGACGAAGCTGAAAAAGGTTTACGATGGTGATTCCATAGACTCATTGTTTTATCAAGAAAAAATAAGTTTTGTTTGGTTACTTTGTAGATAGTTGTCTTACCATGAATTCCATAGAGAATTGAAATGGTTCTTTTCCTAATCGTGAATTGAATAAAATCATGAATCACTTTCATTCAGTTTTGATCGCTAACATATGTTCAATTTTATAACTTCGCCTGTGAATTAGCAAGATATCTCGTACAAGTGATTATTTTAGGCCTAAATCAATAAGAAACTTGTCTTGGGTGATGAATTGAGGATCACAAGGTCTAATAAGGAAGATCTTTTTTGTATTGCAAGGGACGTCAATTCAAAGAATTTGGGCAGTGCATTGAATCCTAATACTCAGCTCAGAAGGCATTCAACACTCAAATCACCACACTTGTCTCTGATTGATGACTTTAAATTATTCATTTTGCTAGTAAAAGTGTTGATTAACTAAATCGATTTTCAAGTGTATCAAACCATGTCACACGATGTGTATCCTGAATCGTATGATTTTCGTGCTTCAATGGTTTGCCCCACAAGTATGAATGGATAGCGCGCATTGAATTGAATCGTGCGATATAAATTGTGAATCATAATCTTCTGATAACAGAGAGTGTTTGGAATATTTAAGAAAAGAACACTTACCCATGCCAAAGTATGTGAAGAATGTTTGATAAATCACACCAGTCTAAAAAGATGATGTTTGCATTTCCCTATAGCGCTGTCTTCGTAAGATATTTGGGATCGAAGTTGCATGTGCACTGTCCGTGCCATTGTACCCATTTTCGATGTTATTCTTAGTTTTCACTTTCGACGAAATCAATAGGCTACTGTTTTTTACGAAGAGCGAAATTCATTACAGTTTTAGCGTTTACAGTCTTTTTGTGTAGATAGTATTTCTATTCTTCTCTAATCCCTGTAATTGTGTGCTATTTTGGTCCTTTTGGTTATGCAATCTGGCGTGTTCTTAATTTGGTACGCTCGACAACTTAGACCTAATTTTTGTGGGTGTTATGTTCAGTCTTTCAATTGCAGTCGTGGACGGGCATACCTTTTCAACAATGCGTAAGTGTTAAACAACTACTATTTCTCTTCTTTTTGTTTTTATGTGTGATTTCGTTTTGGTTTACACTTGGTTGTTACTGGCTTACTGCATCCACGTGCATGCATGTGTGTTGCTTGTTTCTTCTCTTTTTCCTTTTTCTCCCCTTTCTTTTATATATTTTCTCCTAGAAGGGGTCGCCTGTTCACTCGTTATATGATATCAGAGGCCAAATGAAGGTGGAATATATTCCTTTTTGCTTGAATTTTGGGCTGTCATTAAATCTGTCTCTTCATTTTTAGTTTGTCTGACTTTGTTATACTGTGACTTGATTTGATTTACTGGCAATCCCAAGTGGTATTTTCCTAAAAATCTAGCAATTCTCAGCGGTTTGTGGATCTGACTTCTCAGTATCGAAGTTAAAGGGCTCTTTGCCATGGAGCATGTAGAAGCTTTAGTCTCTCCAAACAATTTGAGGATGGAGCCTTGTAGTAGTGGTCGCTTAAATAATAAAAAGGCTACCAAGAACAAACAAAGCAAGACCAACTAATGGAGTCATACATAAACATCCTTTCATCTTGTCCTTTGCTAGAAATTTTTGGTTACGTATGTCTTACCTTCATATCCTTAAATACAGTAAGAAAATGCACTCCCTCTGGTTGTTTGGGGCCATGTGCGGATCACTCCCCTCATGTTAGGAAATATGCAAATAAATCTCCATGTATTGTGGACTAAAATGCACCGTTACATTTTCCATTCGAACAAACTAGCTGTGAAACTCACAAAAATTAGACAAGAGTGGTCATGTTTTCAAGCAAAACAACCCTTCTATGTGTGCCAAATTGTAAGAATAACACTCTCATCAAAACTTTCCTCCTGTAAGCTCCGTTGTCTTGTCTTTCTGTTTCTCTCGGCACCCACCACCAACCTTTTTCGATCTTGAATCTTGTATAACTGGTGCAAACCTTGCTTACAAGGATCTCTAATGCATTCCGGCACTTGCATCTTCCACAGTAGTCCCCATGCACCACCATCTTCTTTTCATACAAGCCTGCATCTCCCTTTTCATTCCCTACTCCGTTTCTTGTCTCTCATGTGGTTTATCTGTGTTCTTCATGGCCAAGTACATACATGATTACATTTGGAAAATGGAACCGTGAAGAAAATAGAGCTTAACAATGGAGTCTCTAGATTTTTTATAGACGAACAGAACAAATTCAAATACAAAGAAAGGTTACAACACTCGACAGAGCTATCCCTCATAGCACCCTCTCTAATATAGACTCCTCGCAGAAAAGATTCCCCTCAAAACTGAAATAACAGGATAAAGGATTGACTGGGAAGAAGAATCGTAACAATTAACTTCTTAAGCATGGTCATTTGTCCAAAAAATGAATCAATTACTCCACAACCCACCTTTGTCAGCCATATCCACACCTCCATGTCTGCACTGCTGTGCACCCTCGTCTCCTGTGCCCAATTCAGCTCAGTTCCAATTGTTCCCCCCTCCCCTATAGTCATATTGAGCACTGCCATAATTCGATAGATATCGATTTCATTTGCTTTTTTCACGTGCACTTACAAAATATCGAACCCAACAAACAAGCTTGTGCATGTGAATGGGTTGGTTGATTGATAGGTAATATGCACAGATATCTTTATATAAGTTCAGCTCACTAGGGAGGAATGTGATGAAGGGATTTATGTCAATTTGCAAGGCCAGTTGCCTAATTTGACAGTTCATTTTTAGTCCACATGCCACATTGAATTATGTGCTTATTTCCTAACGTGAGGGAGGCACAAACAGAGTGGGTAATTTGGATTTAACCCTCATAGAAGTATGCGACATCAGCTTCACTGTGACAAATCCCTATAATACTCTTCTAAGCATTGAAGTTTTCAAGTGGTCAGCATTGAGCATGTGTGATTCTTCTTATGAAATGCATTGATGGTTTTTGAACTTTTTTTCTCTCCCTGAAGTTCTGAGCTATATAACGGTTTCCTCAATGAAACACTTGATGGCATGAGGCATGTTTTGTCACCAAGTCTATGCGGATTTCAATGGATCAACCACTTAATTGCTCTGAGTACATGAAATGGATTGATTTAGGCAGTTTTTCCCTAGAGGGAAACTTGAATTATGCCAAGCTCTTATGACTAATTACCAATTGAAAAGCAATTGGGTGGATTATTAGTCAGTTACCCTATTCAATTTTACCTAACAAATCAAGCACGTGTCATCCACACAAGCAAATGGATATACGTACATAGGAGTTACAGTATCTGGTACACCAAGCTCTCACAATATGAATCATTTGCAATTTCTACACTTCGTTTGCGCATTGTATCTGTTTCATCGACTGCAGCATGCAGATGAAGATGGATATGTAGTTATAACCGACTTACATGGAGGCATTTTTATTCAGTGTGAATGTATCTGTTGGGCCTACGGAGGAAAGGACGATGATATCTGGATTGCATACTGTGTCTGATGTATTTTGTTGTTGCTGTGGACAAATTCTTGGCTGGAAATACGTAAGCTCCCTCTATCTATTCACTTCGACATTTCTGGTATATGTGTCTCTCAAACCACCTCTAATGTGAAATAGGGTCATGTACTCTAGTTAGTGCCTATAGTAATAACAAAAATTCTACAACCACACACACTTAACACAAACACTTCTACACACACTCACATTCATGTTGGGACCCGCACATACATCATCTCCAGTGTGTGGGGGGCCTCCACATGAACGTGAATGTGTGTGTGTTGCGTTTGTGTAAGTGTGTGTGGTTGTTGAAGAGTTGATAGTAATAAACCTTAGACGGAACAGTTACAGGTTTTCTTTAGATTGTTTGCTTGGCTGTGGGATTGTAGATTTTATTGCAGCTGACCGTATAATGGAGCCAAGAAAACTGCCATGTTTGCAAATTTCTGTAGTATTGAATGATGGAGATTAGCGGAATTTACACAACAAACTATTTTCGTTCAAAAATATCACGAAATATGTACAATGAATTTTTTACTAAAAGATCAATTGGAGAAAATTGTGTGAAAATTATGAAGTTCTCTCTAAGAGATTTAGGAAACGTTTGTCGTAATTTGGTTCGTAAAATGATTTTGGAAAATGGAAGCGTTGACAAAAATTCTGAAGTGTCTCAACGAGAAGTGTAATTTTCTTTTACACTTGAACTGTCAGTGTCCTATTTTGTTTGTTTGTTTCTTTCTTTTTTTTTGCTTGAAAAACAGACGATATTTTTCGGTTCTCAAAGGTAACTTTATACTTGACTTATTGGGGGTTTTCTTGATCGCTAGGGAAATAGTGCATGCATTCGTAGGAAAGTCATTCTTGTGTAACTCGCTTCCAACCCATAATTCTGCAAAAAGCATGTAGCGAAATATATGCTATATACTCTAAGAATGTAGTTATCTAAAATAAAATGAAGCTCTCTCCTCAACTCACCCTTCTACATGGCTTTTTTTTGGTCATTTTTTCATCTTTTTTATTAATTATTCTACACTTTTTACAAAATGTAAAATATACTTTAATTTACTTGAAAAAGAAATCAAGTTCAAATAGTATGTACTTTAGTTTTCCTCAAACTTATCTTCTTTCTTTATATTTTTTTTTTGTTGTGGAATTTTCCTAATTTTTTTGCGAGAATAGGGAGTAAATTCCAAGAGTCATACAATGTCGACCCACTGATGCACATGATAACGGGAAAAAAGTTCTCACTGATGGTTTTGTTTCCGTTCCCATGCATCGAACGGGCAAGATGCTAGTTTGTGTATTATGTTGTGCATCATTTATCTGTTTCGATCTCATCATCAATTAGGTTTTGCACCCACATGCTTAATATTTCTAAAAGGGGGGGCTATAATTAACTTCGTGTTGGCGTATTCTATATTTTCCGGCTGTTATTGTGTTCTATCTTGGCCTTTGTCTCGCACCAACTGTTCCATGTCATTTTTCTTGAATTTGCATAGGTGACAGCATATGACAAATCCCAGAAGTATAAAGAAGGAAAATTTGTTCTTGAAAGGTACGCAATGTGTTATTTTTCCGCTTTTCCTTCCTTTTAAACTTTTCCACTCACAATATATTACTTAAATATACGCACATTTCATTTTCAATAGATGGAGGATAGCTGAGGAGGTCACCGATGAAGTCAATCTGGATGCTCGGCTGGCTTTAAGCGATGCAGAAAATGCTCAGTAATTTTCTCCTTAAGAAGTGAGTTATCTAGGTAGGTCTAGACACTATAAGATGTGACGATTGTTGTGTTTTTGGAGATCTTGGAGAAACTTGCATTAAAAACCTTCAGATGCTCTGGCTACATACTTTTATTTTGCTATAGCTACATAGTTTGTAACTTTATATAAATGTAGCTTCTCTCAAGTTGGCCTGGACCGTGCAGATCACAACCTTCGCCCACCACTCGTGTTATCTTGATTATCTAAGCTGTTAACACGTAACGCCACTTGTGAAGATTTGACGTAATTACTCCAGTTGTTAGGGCTTTCTCAAAACAAATTACTTGGGAAAAATATGTAGTTAGACTGTCCATTTTTCCATTATGCGTATCGATGTGCTGCTAACATTGTCCGGTGAACATATTCTTTTGCATGGACGATCTTTGTGGGTTGTTAGAAATCAACATCGAAAACTGGACGGGTGGTTGGCCCACGTTATGCCGAGCGCATGGTGCAGTCCATAGGCCATTTGCAGAGAAGCTAAATTCGTTTTGTAAAACTCTCAGGGGCTTGGAAGCGCCCTTTTCGAACCGCAGGACTTGCACGGATACTTAGTGAAGGTTCTTTTATGTATGCATAAAATAAATGATGTTGGTCTTTGTCGCCAAGCAAAACAGTCTCTTTTCTTTCTTAGAGAAATGAATGGAAATATACACAAGTTGAATCCGACTTCATTACTGTACTATTTTACATGGTGCCATGATCGTTTTGTGCCGGGTGTGTTCAAAAATAGAATTGGAATGCGTGAAAAATAGGAATAGGTGGAAAGTGAATTCAAATGCTAGTTTTTTTTTTTGGGTGAAAATCGTAAGTATAGTAGAAGTTGCTTAATTGCAATTGGAGTTGTTTAAAGGGGGCTCGGGCTCGGGCTCGGGCTCATCCTGCTGCAGCAAATAGGGTATAATGGCATAGTATCAACTTGTGTTCGCATGTGGCTGATTATTACAATTACAAATCCAAAAATGTAACACAATTTCTAAACTCAAGAAATACATGCCAAGCAAAAATATAGAACAGATATATATTTAGGTGCATGAAGTTTCTTCTTTGTTTTTTTTTTTTTTGGGTCAAGTTTGAAATATAAAAGAGGTTAAGCGAATGTACAAATTTATAAGAGACATATCCCGAGGAAAAAAAGGGAGGGGGGGGGGGAGGACCAAACCCTACGAAACAAAAGAAAAGAAAGTAAAATGCGTATTCCCCGGCACAACTGGGATGGGATAGTAACAAATCCTTGTACAACCCGCATGGATGGTTGTTCACACACAACTTATCAAGTGAGGGATTCTTTACCGGTCCACCGTGCGGACCTCCTCTTTTTCGAACAAATTTCGATGATCTGAGCCGCTTAAAGTGTGCAGAACGTGATTTTAAGGGTACTCGTTAGAAATCATCAAAAGAAATGACCGGGAAGGGCTTGATTTGAGTAGTTTTTTATTGAACCGTTCAATGAAAACTGCTCCGATCAAGCCCTTCTCGCTTTTTTTTTTTTCTGATTTCTTGCGGATACCTTAAAATTACATTCTGATCACTTTGAGCGGCTCGGGTTATCAAAATTCAGGCCCCGTTCCGCAACTGAGAATAAGTACCTTATTTTTTAAGAAGGTAATTTCAAGTTCAAAATTCATGTTCTTATGCAAATAATTTTCCTGTCACTATGGATCTTATTTAATAGATCTCATTGAGATTTTTAATACGGTGCAAAAAAATTAAAAAATTAATTTTCATTTACATTATTTTTGAGTTTGAAAATATGAAATAAGCTGTTTATTTTTTAAAAAAGTTTCTGAAACGGGCTCTCAATTGGAAAGATGAGGTCCGCACCATAAAACTGTATGGGATCTCTTAGGGGATCGGGACTGGTTGAGAAATTATTCGGTGCCCTTGGGGCAACACGTGGCGCTGTCCCAGCACATCCGAGCCGCCCATTCAGCCCTTGGACGGCTCGGATTTAGTGAGAGAAGCAGAGAGAAAAAGGGCAGAGAGAAAGGAGGAGAGAGGATGTTTTAATCTCGTCCGTTCGGTACCCGAACGGACGGCTCGGATCGTGCCGAGGGGCACCACGTGTCCCTGCCCTTGGGGCAAGGAATAATTTCTCGGACTGGTTGTTCACATGACTCTAATAACTTGTTCCTAAAAGAATAAGATCGTTTTGTAATAGTCAAACAAAAGATTTCCCACCTCTGGTGCAGAAAATCAGAAAACACCAGCTAAGATGCAAAGCTCAAGATTTCAACACAAAGGACCCACCATGTGAGGGAGTCTTTGACAATATTTCCCCTGTCCCTAGCATTGAAATCCTTTCCCATCAAATCTCAATCTTTTGAAAATGGGCGTTTTAACAAGAGAAAAAATGTGATCCATGTGTAATAAAAATAGAATTTCAATAGCATGTAGCTGCTTTTGATAACTCAGATCTTCCGGTCAATTTACGTGCACTTTAACTAATTATGAGTTTATTGTGCATTAGCAAGGCTTCCATTGAAGTCATAGCAACCTTATGAACTGGCTCACAGGAGTTAAACCCCGTCTCAGAAATCTTCTTAAAAAATAAGCAGCTTATTTCACATTTTTAAACTCAAAAATAATGTAAATAAAAAATAATTTTTTAATTTTTTTTTGCACCGTATTAAAGATCCCAATGAGATCTATCAAATAAGATCCATAGTGATAGGAAAATTATTTGCGTAAATATATGATTTTTGGGGTTGAAATTACCTTTTTGAAAAATAAGTTTTTATTTTGAATTGCGGAACGGAGCCTATTAATAACACGTGAGAAATTTTGGACCTGAGACGTTACGTGAGGAAAAAAAAAACCCCTAAATCTTATCATTGTGGACAGGTAATTCCATTGCCCCCATTTTCTTCTCGCCTACCGATATTTTTCTCTTTT
This sequence comes from Rhododendron molle, assembly GCA_025413875.1. Taxonomy (NCBI): domain Eukaryota; kingdom Viridiplantae; phylum Streptophyta; class Magnoliopsida; order Ericales; family Ericaceae; genus Rhododendron; species Rhododendron molle. Next base: position 20,583,241 of record CM046389.1, on the reverse strand, counting down.
TTCTTAGTTACTTCAATTGTCAATATCAATCACATCATTTTGGAAATTGGCCTCAAACACGTGTTCAATGTTTTTATAAGCTAAAGCCTCCATCCATTGGAATTCAGTCCATGGTATTTTATTGGAGATTTAGTAATAAGTCCACTATAAGAAATTTGTAGAGTCTCTATTCTACTTTAATAATCTGTAGAGTCCCTAGTCTACTTGCTTAATAAGTTCACCTCCACCACCCCTCCTGCCAAATCGCCACCGAAAAGTTCGCTGGAGTGCCTAAATGACTAAAACCTTATGAAACTAAGTACCTAAATCACTAAAACCTTATAAAAGTGCCTAAACCACTAAAATCTTATAAAAAGTGCATAAACCACTAAAATCCTATGAAACTAAGTGCACCCTAGAGCCATATGAAAGTGCCTAAATTTTCCGGCAAACTTTCTGGTGCTGGCCAATTTTCTAGCAAACTTTTCAGCATCGGCCAATTTCCGGCGCCGATCAACTTCCAGACGATGATGTGGCGAGTGAGAATAAATATTAAATTGAAATGGAGTGGACTGGGCCTACTATAAAATGTTAAAAAAGGATTAGAGACTCTATTAACTTGAGAGGTGGATTAGAGACTCTTCAAGTTCCCTATAGTGGACCTAAAACTAATTTTTTATATTTTTTTATTCTCGTGATTCGAAAAATTCAAAATAGTGAAGAATTACATGTTGTAGAGGAGTGGGGGTTCCGCTAAAGGTGCTTACGTGTGAATATTCACGAGCTGGAGATGTGCGTTTGGTCGATAATTAGTGAGGGAAAAATGAGAAGAAATCTTGTGGGGTGAGGGAAGGAGCAAGAGGTACGACAGGAACAAAGGCAGCGTGTTCCTTTTGCTTTCCGTGGGGGTGTTTGTACTTTTCGGATTCGAATCGGCGAGGTCACCTTCCCTCTGGGGAAAAATGTTCTCATTCCTCATAATTAGTGCTCATGCCCTCTCTTTTGGTGAAAAATCAGCTCTCTCTCAATCATTGGGAATGTGGGGTATTTATAGGGCACTTGGGCCTAGGTCAGGCCCAAAACGGCGCTCCTATAAGACCTCAACATGTGTCCTCTCCGTACCTCCAGGTCTTGGATAAACTCATCCTCCCGCAGAAGCTTTTCCGCGGGAGGGCTCGAATTTCCGCGACGCTACCTCCATCCCAAGCCACCAAAGCCACAAGAAATTTCCCAATTCCCGCAGGAGCAAGGTCGCGACCCGCAACGATCGTGTGTTTTTTTTCGCGGAGTCTCCTCTGGGCTGCCTCTAGGCCCAGGTGGAACCCCGAAGACTTCTCGAGATAACTTCTTTAGGCTTATTAACATCCAGCAGTCCGCGGGCTTTTCCACAGCCCTCTGCTGCTGAGGCCATCTCGGGATACATTTGATTCTCCCGCGGGGCCAACAGAGGTCCCGCAGTAACTTCTCCTCCGCGGACGCTTCCGCGGGAGCCACCCTCCTATGCTCTGCACGCGTCCTTTTCTCATTGGGTAGTTAACTATTTCTCTTTGAATAAAGCTTTGACCGAGGCTTCCTTTCCGCGTGGGCCACATTGCCACGTGTCCGCATGCTATTGAAGGGTCAAAAAGTCTTCCTTGATTATACATTGATAATTTTGACCGCACCTACACATGTATCATTGAGTTATGTTATGACTTCTCAAACCATAATTATTCTCGTTAAAACCATTTGATCACACGCCGTTTCACAAGTTTTTTAGAAGACATTTATCTTGAAAAAATTGGGTTTCGATATAGTATTGCGAAAAAATTTGAACTCAATTTTTCAAAATAAACGTGTTCCAAAAACATACAATATAAAACGACATCCTATCGAAATTTTTCTTTGTGCTTGATGTGCTTTATGAGGTCTAAAAGGTGAACTAATCTCGACCATCAAAATGGTCCTGAAAATGGCAGGGACTGGACCGAGTTTGAGATGCTGTAGTGCGGGGCCACTACGACATTCCCGAACAAGTGAAATTATTCAGCCATAAAAAAACAATAATGAAAAGTTGAAAACCGATGTTCAGTTAACTTCTATCAAGACTTTCACGGTTTCACCTTCTTGAATAGGTGGTTTGAAGAAGGTGAGATTTTTAGGCTCCCATGACTTTGGAGGCTGCAAACGAGCCGAGACGAGCCGAGCCTTTCCTAACGAGCCGAGCTTTTTTCTCGATTCATTCACTAAATGAGTCGAAAATCCAAACTTGCAAGCTGTTCGGTTCATTTGGAAATTGCAGCCCTATTTGGAGGTAATAGAAAACTAGCATCTAACATGTGCTATGCACAAGAAATAAAAAATGACGAGGTTTATACACTCTGTTAAGCATCTCACTTAAGATAATGCATGCGATTGTTTGTGCAATGTGTTGAATTTTTAGTCTATTTGTCATAATATATAGATCGATTGTCCGGTTAGCACAAGAGAATGCGAAAGAACTACAAAGGAGTAAATTTTCATTATAGTTTTTACGTATGAGTAGATATTTATGGGACTAACTAATTCATTGTTTATGAATGTCATTTCACTTTTCTCACATTATTTATCGTCCATAAAAACAGTGTGTTTTTGGCATTTCTCTTATTTGGAAACTATCTTCCAGAGCAATATTTTAACTTGTTTTTAAAAATTATTTTCATGTCTCGTTATCTTTAAAAAAAATTGTAATATTGCTTTAACTTGTTTAGACAAATGATTATTTGTCCAAATAGATAGTAGAAACACGTCCGAATTAATATTTTACAAAACTCATTCTGTCGAGACCATCATGTCTTTCTTTTTCTCTCTTTTAACTTTAACAGAGTGTAAGAATATGTTTACTGATATCAATTCATTTTTACGAATATTTATGCATTAATTACTAAGCTAGTGTTGTCCTTAGCTTTTTTGGGTTTTTTTATTTAAAAAAATCGCGTTTAATAATCTAGTATCAAATTTTTGTGGATTATTTGTTTGTCTCGTCAAGACAAAATGGAAAAGTAAAAAATTGTTACTTTAACCCAAAATATTTTTGAAAATATCCAAGATAAAACCCAAAAAAGCCTGATTTTAAAAGGGATTTTTTTTATTTTTCCAATTTCTCTCGTTGAGATGACTTAATAATTCATAAAAGTTTGACGTAAAACTAACGAAAGAATTTCGAATGAGGACAAAATAAAAATAAAAGCCCAAAAAACTGGTGGAGTAATAGGAACGTGAGTAAAGTTACTGTAGCAAAAAAGTTTTTGTTGACAACTTTTTTGTCAGGATGAATGAGATGATAAAATTTTAAACTTGTTGATTAGAGTCAACGAGATGAAAAAAAATGCCTACGTTTTTTCTATTTTTTTTACAACTTTTTTGCTTTCCGCGATAATTTTGAACTCTTTAGGCTCCTCTCATCAAAATGGATGATTAATTCAAAAAATATGACGTGAGTCCAACAAAAATTCAGAAAGACGAACAAAACACACAAAATAAAAAAAATGGAATTGATTTTCACACTCTCTTTTGATATCCACATACCTTTTTTTTTAGTGTGAAAATTAAGTGTAATTTTTTTGCTAAAAAATAAGAAAATGATTGTGACCAATATAAAAAAGAAAACAATAATTCTACCACCATACCCATTTACATACTCATTCACATACCCTCACTCACAACAAGGGTGGAGCGCCCAGTTGTTGTGAGTGAGGGTGTGTAAATAAGTGTGGTGGTAGAAGAACTAGAAAGAAAAATAAGTTCAAGAAACAGTGAAAATACTGTTCATAATTGGATGGGTGGGATGGGTAGGGCAAGCGTCAATTCAATTGACTTGGTCAAACTCACCGCACATCCTCGTTTGATAACAGTGATAGATGGATGGGATTCGTAAGGAGATGGGATTAGGATTGGGATTCGTAAGGAGATGGGATTGGTAATGAGAAGGGATTGATAATGAGTATGTTTGTTTGGGATGGGATTAGATGATGGGATTATTAATATCATGTTTGTTTGAGATGGGATTAGATGATGGGATTGGATTGTTAGAAGAAATTGGTAATGAAAAGGAATTGGTAATGTGAAGGAGTTGGGATTGGACTATTAATACCCTGTAATACCAAGTCCCACGGGGTATTAACAATACCCCCTAATACCCCCTCTATTAATCCCATCGGACTATTAGTCCGAACCAATTTTAGTTACCAAACAAGGTATTACTAATACCATCACCTTCACAATCCAATCCCAACCTCCAATCCCTTTATCAAACGGGGCCTATTTCAATCCAATCCCAACCTCCAATCACTTACAAGTGTGAAGCTTATTTTAATATATTTTATTTTTTGTATAGTTTTTCGTTATAATTTTTGGAGTTAATCGTTCACCTCAACAAAATGAATAGAAAAAGTATAAATAAAAAATAGACCGTTGTTGAAAAAATTTAAATAATACAGCACTTTAGACAAATAATATAGTTGTTTAGTATTTTTTTTCTTTTTTGGTCAACTTTTTTTCTTTCCGTGATTATTTTGTACTTTTTAGGGTCCTTCCGTCGAAGTGGATAATTAATTTAACATATATGACGCAAAATTTAACAAAAATTCAAAAAGATGAATAAATAAAAAATAAAAAAGTTTACAGGAAAAATACTGTTCATAATTGGATGGGTGGGACGGCCAGGGCAAGCGTCAATTCAATTGACTTGGTCAAACTCACCCCACATAATATCATGTGTGTTCATGCATGTCGTGCCTCACATAACATCATGTTCATGAGTTTTAGTACAGAGTAGGGCTGTCAATGGATCTCTCTCTCTCTCTAATCCTAAAGAAGCTGTTGCCCCCATTTCTCTCCTTCTCCTCCCCCCAAGGTTTTATGCCCCAATGGGTGACGGAAGGGGAGGATTTCTCCCCCTCGTGGGATTTTTCAATCTTTCGATTATAGATTTCGAAGGCTTTCTCTCTTTTCCCCTTTACCCCCATCCTCCTCATCTTCAAACCACCATCCGCCGCCCCTCCTTCGCCTCTTCCGCCGTGCAGTCCGACGGCTTTTGGATGTAGTGGCCTGCAGCTCGTGGTTGTCAGAGGCGTCCTCCTCCCGCCGGAGTGGGAGATCTAGGTGGGTGGATGAAATCTGCTCCGGTACGACGGACTCCGTCCGGTTCCGTTACCGATTTTTCTCTTTTTTTCTGGTTCTTTTCTTTGGTGTCCCCTGTGTGGGATTTCTCCCTATTTGTGGGGCTTATCACCCCTATGTGGGTATTTTTGGTTATTTTCTGCAGTGCTCCGTCTGTTTGGAACGACGGGTTTAGTTGGAGTTGGGTATAGTCTTTATACTGAGTCCCCTCCTATTTGATTTCTTGATCTCTTGTTTAGGGATAGAATTTCCTCTTGATGTACTATTCTTGGATTTATAATATCACCTGTTATCGTTGTGGCAAAAAAAAAAAAAAAAGGGCTATCAATGGACCGGATTCGATCCGAAAAATCCGATCCGGATCCGAATCTGATAACGTCGATCCGATAATCCGAATCCGGTAACGTTATCGGATCCAGATAGGATCGGATCGGATTAAATCCGTTATCAATCCGAATCCGAACTTTATTTTTTTTTACTTTTTATAAATTTTTGAATTTTTTTTAAAAATACAGTAAATTTTTTATTTTGAAAAAAAAATGTTTAAGAAGTTGTATTTTTATTTTCAATTTTTTATTTTATTTTTTTTGGAAAATATTTTTTTTTGAAAAAAATTTGTATTTTTTTTATAAATTTTTTTTTGCTAAAATTTTTGGAGTAAAAAAAATATCGGATCGGATTTGGATTTTCGGATCGGATCCAAATTTTTCGAATCGGATCCAAGTCTTATCGGATCCGGATCTGCCGGATCCGATCCGGCCCGTTGACAGGCCTAGTACAGACCCCGCGTGGCTTTGGGACTCATATCGGAGAGTTGAGTTTTGTTCGCCTCCTTAAAAGAGGGTGAAAGTTACCATTTTTTCTATTGATTGAAATAGTGTGAATTCCACTACAAAATGATGTCATGCTTATCAAAAAATGTATTGCATGGTAAGCATGACATTACTTTGTGGTGAGATCTACACCATTTAAACCAATAGGAAGGAGGGTAACTTTCACCCTCGGATTTTACAAATATGATTGAAACTGCTCATTTGTCCAAAACAGTTTTGTTTCGGGTCATTGTAAAAAAACCAGTTCAATTAGATATTGTTTACAAAATACGGTCTTACTATTGTCAGCCTACTGGATTGACAATAATACACTAAAAAAATAAGAAAAAATTGTATTTTTATGTACTTTTACACCATTTAATACACATTCATACACTTACTATTGTCAGTCAATTGGACTGGTTTTATACTTTTCCTACAAAATATTAGTAAAAATCAGCTCAATTGAAAAAGTTTTATTTCTATTTTTTAATTTTTGTTTCCGATATTTTTTGAAACAGGTACCATAAACATATTTGTATTACTATTTTTATTTACAAAATACATCAATTCTACTATTTTACGGAAATTCTACAAATTCAAAATTTGTGTTTTCATTTGTTTTGAAAACTCTTTCCGCAGCACAAAAAATAAATAAACAAAAACTATTATGGTCACCAAAAAAAATTTATTTTAATTTTAATAAATAAATACAAATATTTTTTTTTTATAAACGAAAAATAAAAACTGGTAAACTTTACCCACGACCACCAGAGCCAAAACTTTGTCCCAAAATTCAGGTGGAGTACACGGAGGGCGGAGAGTTAACGGTTCCGTTAAAAGGTGGGGGTAATGATTAGGTGGGGTTTGCAACGAAGCTGCACCCTAATAGGACGACCGTCAACGCCGAAGCCGGCGCCGTCACCGACAGCGTCACGGAATCCCCTCTCTCTTTCCTCTTTCTCTCTCTATAATATTGTACCGTATGATGATGCGTTACGTTGAATAAAGTGATAGTAGTAGTTTACGCAATACAAAAAGCTAGAAGACAAAAAACAAGAAAGCGCGCACACGCAGCAAACGTATGACCGCCGTGACGCCTCTGCTGCCGACATATTCGCTCGTGAGGCTGTGGGGCCCCACTAACATCATCACCCCCACACACACGCAGAACAACATCGGCTCCATAGCTGCCACGTGGATGGATGAACATACCTTGACTTGCGCGCCATGTGGTCCCCTCGTACATGCTTCTTTTCGGACTTTGGGTTGGTATTGTACAGTAAGGTGCACAACACCGTGTTACGCACTTTCGAGTCATTAGATCGTGTATCTGACAGTTCGGATCTTATCTCGGTAATCAACGATCGAGAACCATTCATTACCGAGATGAGATTCAAACCGTTGGATACATGATCCGATGGCTTAGAAATGCACAGCACGGTACTGCTTACACCACTGCACAGCACCATCTCTAATTCCTTCTTTTCATATTTTTACATTCTTTTTTCCTTTGTTATTTTTTTCAAAATCAATTATGCTCCTACTATGGCTACTTCCGCTAAGGACTTTTTGGGATTTTGTTCTTATTTGACTTTTTTTTTTTTTTGTATTTGTTAGTTTTGCACCTTATTTTTGTAAATTATTGATTCGTCTTGACGAATCAAAAAAGTAAAAAAATTATGACTTCTATCCAATTTTTTTTCCAAAAACTGTGCTATCTTTGAATTGAAATATAAATATTTTGATTTAATTTAGTCTCGTTGGTATAAGATACATCTCTACACAATGTTTGATACATTTCTTTAAAAAGAACTCAACCTTTACAAACAGAAAATGATATTGGTACCGATGGTACCGTAGAGAAAATGCACCGACGGCTACCGGACGGCCGTCTCCTGCCACCGGACAGCCCATCCGAGCCGTCCAAAAATTTTAAAAAATAAAACCAAGCGGGCTGAGTGGAAATCAACGGCATCCGAGGTGTGTAGAGTACTTGATCGGAGCACCCCTTTTTCGTGTATATACGTGTATATACAAGAAAAAGGGGTGCTCCGATTAAGCACCCTACACACCTCGGACGCTGTTGATTCTCGCGTAAGCTCACTCGGTTTTTTTTTCTAAAATTTTTGGACCGCTCGAATCAGCCGTCCGGTGGCCAGAAACTGCCCGGCGCGACCGGTCGGTATGATTTCCCTACAAATGTGTCGGTACACATAGCATGACTCTTTACAAACCAATAATATGAGAAAGACAAATACAAAGTCATTGCCTATATATAGGCGGCACGATGACCACCGCTCAAAATTTGAGGTGTGGGTAAACTGACTCCGCCCCATTTTATTTTCTTGTTACATAAAGTTGTACTATCATTTTGACCTTAAACACAAGGTGCTTCCGCGAATATTTTCTTGACTTCTTTTACCTCGTTCAAAAATACTCCTAATTGCAACCTTTCAAATGATGTAAAAATTCAAAAGAAGATAGTACTAGTATTTTTGAAGTTAAAAATGATACTGTCCTCCTTGACCCCGGCCGTAATAACGACGGCCGGAGTGTGGAAGGTGGTGGGCACAATCATCTGGGAGATGTGCATCAGAATCTGTTTTGTTTTGTTCAAAATGACACTACTTCCCTTGGTTCCTATTTTTTTAGAGTAACTTTTTACTCTTTGTACAATTTTCAATAAATTTTTTTTACTATTTCCTCCGTTCTAAATTGGATGTCAATTTTTGATATTTGTGCCAATTTCAACTCCTTATATATTTCAATATGGATGTCAAAACATATGCAATATGGATCTTGTTTGATAGTTCTCAATTAATTCTATTATACAAAATTTTCAAACTCATGAAAAACATTATAGATTAAGGCTCCGTTCCGCAAACGAAATAAGCTGCTTATTTTTTAAGAAGGCAATTTCAAGCTAAAAAATAATGTGTTTACGCAAATAATTTACCTACCACTATGGATCTTGTTTGGTAGATCTCATTAAGATCTTTAATACGGCGCAAAAAAAATTAAAAAATTATTTTTCGTTTGCATTATTTTTTAGTTTGAAAATGTGAAATAAGCTGTTTATTTTTTAAGAAGGTTTCTGGAACGGAGCCTGAAAGATATAAGCTATACAAAATGACACGAATTTCAAAAATTGTCATTCTTTATGGGACGGATGGAGTATCTCTTCCCATTTATTACATCAAAGTAACTTTCCAAAATGTTAACTAAACAAAATGACTGTTGTTTGCAGCCGCTGGCAGCTGTTAAAGAGGTGACGCTTTATTAGGTAGCACTGCTTATTAGGAGAACTGTACAAGCGGAGAGGAGAAGAGTTAGCGTGTCTGAATGCGTTTTCTGCGCCCTTTTCCCATCAACTGCCGTATTTGTCAGGCTCCAAGCCAAACCCCACCAGGCCGGACCCATCTAGTGCCAGTGGTGTGGTCCTCCACTGCTGTAATAATACTAAACTCACTTGTGCTTATCCTATCCCAGATTTGGATTGAAAAGTGCAATAGTAATTTATTTTTCGTTTTTAATTGAAAAAAATTTGCATTTTTTAGTTTTGTATTAAATTTTTATGATTTATTGATTTATTTCGATGAGAGAAATTGGAAAAAATATAAAATTTTGATCAAAACTCATACAGTACTTTTTTTAAAAAAAGACACAAATAAGTAAAAAAAAAAAGGGTGTCTTTTTTACTTATTTTCGTCTTTATTCAAAAAATTATGAATTTCGATCAAAAAATTTTACTTTTTCGATTCTTCTCGTCGAGACGAATCAATAAGTCACAAAAGTTTAACACAAACCAAACAAATGCAAAAAAAAGAAAATTCAAATAAAGACAAAATAAATTGGGTAACTTTTCAATCCAAGCTACCCGACGGACACATTGGTAAAATACACTTGCCTCGCTTCAAATTACACTTATTAGAGATACCTAAAGAAATGGAGTTTTTTTTTTTTTTGGTCAGCGAAATGGAGTAGATTCGTAATAGTAGTAAAATCATTATCGACTTTGTCACAATGTATTTGGGATATCCGAATGGTTCAACTTATCGGCTTCGTCTAGAACATTAACCAAACTAAAAATTAAATTGATTGAATGTTAATAATCACATTGTGACGGAGATTCTGTTCTTATTAGTTTAAGACCCCGATAATCTATTGCATGAGATCCCAACCCTTGAATTATTTAAGCTGTTAATTTCTTGCGTCCAAGCATAAAAAAATAATACTTCAAATCTTATCATGCTTTATCCGGTGATACTATCTAATTGAACATAATATAGTTAACTTTATTGCTTATATTCAGGCCATTCTATTTAACTTATTCCTCCTTTTTCAATCCCTCGTATATAAAACTTACTGAAGAGAAGGTATTACTATTTAAGAAAGCTGTATTTGTACATTTTCTTTCATTATTTTGTCCAAGTACAAGATATTGAATCAATTCCCCCTGAAAAATACTCTGTAAGTTTAAACAATTGATCGACTAATGGAAACTCTTTTTTTTTTTGGAGAAGAATGGTGGGCTGGATTGGACTAGCGTAGCAACCTTCCGATCAAGGGTCAAGCTCTCACATCCAATGGGATTTACAATCCAGTTCGGGCTAATGGGCCATTTTTCGGGGATCGTCGGTTTTTTTCAATGATCGGATCCGTTCATATTCTAGATCTCGTCAAGATGCATAATAATGTCAAAAATCATGTCCATCGGATATCGATCAATACACGATCGGAACACATTTATTTTGGACAAATGGATGAGAGGGGTTCCACGCCAGTGTGGGTATGTATTTTATTTTCTGAAATAAATGTGTTTCGATCGTGTATTGAATGATATTCGATGGAAATGATTTTTGACATGGTTACGAGTCTCGACGAGATCTACAATATGAACGGATCCGATCATTGAACAAAATCGACGTTCATCAGAAAATGACCGACTGGTCCGAACTGAACAGTAAAACCCACTGGATGGGAGTTTGACCCAGATCAACTGGGAAAACAACTTGTTATTATCATCTTTAGCAACTGACGAGAAGCCAAATATTTTGAAAATTTCTGGTCGAAGAAATAATTAATAAAGAATTATGGCCCTCTTGTATCTTTTAATAATAAAATAGCCGTGACCATGATCCATCATTTAGGATCAAGATATAACTTTGTATACATCAATCCCAAAGGATTTGGCCAAGTGATCATGAGAAAACAATTAAAAGACTTGTCCCTCAAAAGGTTGCATAAGTTTGAATCTTACGAAGGCCAAACATTCAAAACATTGGAGCCACTGGAGATTTGCTCAACCGTTAACTTTCGAGTTTCTAAATAAGTCGAGATTCGCGCAAAGTGATTCGGACAATTGGTAAAAGAAAAAAACCATTGTATACATCTATGTCTATGGATATAAAACTCAGAGCATCAATTTTTTACTTAGGCTCCGTTCTGGAAAGTAAAATAAGTGTACTTATTTTTTAAGAAGGCAATTTCAAGCTCAAAAATCACGTGCTTATGCAAATAATTTTTCTATTAATATGGATCTTATTGAGATCTTTAATACGGTGCAAAAAAAATTGAAAAATTATTTTTCATTTATATTATTTTTGAGTTTGAAAATGTGAAATAAATATTTATTTTTTAAAAAGGTGCTCTGCAACGCGGCCTTAATGGTCCACATCAAATATATTATGGTGGTGCCAACACAAGAAATCCTAGTTTATTTTTTTAGTACTAAAAGGAAATGTATTTTTTACTGCATCAACAGCTGAAAAATTGCTGAAAAAGTAGGTAACACCGTACTTGGACTTGTTGGGGCCCAGTATTATTCCAAATCAAGGAATATGTTCGTAGTGGACGTTCCCTTGTAAAGTTTTTTTTTTTTTTCCTACTAATAAATAAATATTGCTTCTTTTGAGGTGAGCTTTGTGCCGGCCTTTAAACAAAGGCAAATTAATCAGTTCCATTCAAGGTTGAGCAGAGAGTGAAATTGGCTGACTTTGGGGTCACAATTTCGTAAATAAGTTAGAAAAAGTCCTCCCAAAACTAATCTTTCAAATTAAAAAGTACTACTATGTATAATAATAATAATAATAATAATAATAATGTGTCAAACAAGTCGAACTAACATGATCAAAAAACAAAAAAAAAAAACAAGTCGAACTAACTATGAGCTGATTGTTTTCGGCTGTACTTAGAATTTTTAAGGATAGGAAATGAAACCCATATAAATTATAGAAAGGTGGAAATGGTAATAGCGATTTCTGCGGATTATAGACTTAGGGGGTGTTTGGATGGCCATTTTTTGCATTTTTCACTTCTCCTTTTTGGATTTTTGGTGTTTGGCAGAAGGAGTGAAAATGGGTTTTGTGTAAAATGGGTTTTCAAATTTGGTGTTTCTGCAACAAAACGGAAAAGGAGGTTTTTGGAGCTTTTTGGATTCTCATTTTCCCATTTTTGATTTTAGCCATGCCAAAAAGATAAGGCTACCCTCTCCCTTTTCTTTCAATTCCCATTTTGCCATGGTTTGAACATTTTTTCATTGCAAAGTAACAACAAACATTTGTTGAAATAATAAATATATAATTACAAAAAAGGGGGCACTTTTGTTCCTGTACGTTACCACAATCGGAAGTAAATATTAAAAAAATTGATTAAAACAATTTTTATATACATTATACACCATTATTAATAACTGGGGGCAAAATAGTAAAAAACCAATTCATAATTCATTTTCATTCCATATCTTCCAAACACTACTCCTACTGCAAAATGCATTCTGCACATATCATCCAAACACTCTACCAAATATAAAATACATTCTGATCATAATCTCAAAAGTCAGAAAGGCAAAAAGCTGAAAATCAAAACCCAAAAAGTTAGCTCCCAAACACCCCCTTAAAGCGGGGGAAAGAAGAAACACGGATTAAAAAAAATATACTAGAATCGTGCACAAGTTGCACACGAACACTTACAATATTGGCCAAGGGAAACCAACCTCCACCCCCCCGGCATTGTGAATCTGTTTTGCGCGTAGTTTTAGCATATCTAAAACTGTCTATAGGAATCTCCCTCCCTCGTCCATTAAGGCCTTTTTGGGATAACTTTGATGAACGGCATTCAAAGCTGGTCTGAGAATATCATTTAACTTGAAAATTAATGCTTTGTTTGGATTGTGTTTTAAAAAATAGTAGGCCTAATAAGTGGAGAGAGATATAGAGAGAGATATTGAAAGTAGGAGAAATCTACGAAAAAATTTTTGAAAAGGGAAGAGAACAAGGCAAAATGGTTTGGACATCAATTGATGTGATTTTATAACACGTTTATCTTTAATCAATTCATGGATGATCTTATATTATATTGATTTGAGTTCGTTATCATTTTCTAATTGCTTGTTGAATATACCACGGATGAACTTGGTGTTTTTCAATTTTGGATGTTCATATTATCATTTTACCCCTCATTGTTTCCTCCTAAAATTCAAATTTTGAACTTGATTTAAAAGGGAAGTAGAGCAAATTAGATTTGTTTTCATTCTCTTAATGACATTGACAAGAAAAAATTGACAACAAATCATAAGTTACAAAGGAGTAAAATAGTAAACTTGACATAAAAGTCAATGTAATTATGATTTTTTCTTAAATTACTTGAAAGTTAAAACATGTGCAACAAATTAGGACGGAGGGAATATTTGTGTTATGTGGTACAGTATATAACTTACATGAAATTTCCCGAGAAGATAATTTAGAAGAAAAGCAACAATCTGAGCCGACCCATGATCCACGCCTTAAAAATACTAAGGCGCCCCGGTTTCATTAACGAAAATCACACAAAACTTAACGCATTTTACCATTTTGTTTCTACTAATAAAAAACTTTCAGTATTTTACCATCTCGTTACCACTAACGAAAAAGTTGTCAACAAATTACTGTTTTTGCTAAAGTAACTCTACTCACAAATCATCAACAACTTATTCACTACCGAAAACTCCAAACAACTTCCCGACTACAAATAAAACTCTACAAATTTTTCACTACTGAAAACACCCCTAAAGGACAATCACTGTCCAGTGCAGTTGGTATGTCATCTCTCCCCTAAGGGGGAGGTCTTGGGTTCGACTCTTGTCGGAGCAATACCCTTGGGTCCCAAGCTATGGATAGCTTCTGGACTCCGTGCTAATCCTAACACCCCCCACTAACCCCCGCTGATGTATGACGATTGAAAAAAAAAAAAGAAAAAAAAGAAAACACCCCTAAAGAATTGTCCCCACTGTTTTGTACTATGATGTCTGGTCTTCGGCCTCCTGATTAAATAAACCTCACCTTAATTTATAGGACTCCACGTCTCCGTCCCACATCTACTATATACTGTATATATATATCGTATATTCGGATCTACGTGCATATAATATACGTATACGCACAAGTCCATATATACTTATACTACGTATGCACAAGTCCGCAGAAGTCTATATACATATATGTGTGATGCTATCGTATCGAGGCGCTTTTAACGGCGAGTGGAAGAATTGTCCGTATCGTCGGACTCTGCATACGTTTGAGCCTTCGGTCAAATTGGACGGAGTTATGTCGTAGCTTTTGATACGAGATCTCTTTCTCCAAACCTCTTTCTCCAATTTTATTTCATTCGTCAAATGTGTTTGTATAATACTCCTTCCGTCCCTAAATGTTTGACACTTTTGACTGTTCTAATTTTTAAGAAAGAAATATTATTGTATTGTGCAAAAATCAAGTGTCCAATCTCACCCTTCTAGTATACTTTAAAATAAGGTAGATATCAGAATTTGACCAAAAAAATGTTTCAAAATGACAAAATAGAACCATTGTCACTATTACCTTATTCACCGTGCGCACGTCTGCTGTTGGCGCTTGAAGAACAGGCACTCACGATAAGTACATAATTAACACCTCATTAAACTTTATTTAATGGAAGTATCACCATTCGAGACAAGGTTTTCGACGGCGGAAAACTACTACTCTACTTTAGACCAATGGCCGGCCAATGGCACACATCAGCAAATGACTTTACCACCCAGGTCCACCAGGGTTTTGTTCGTTTTTTGTTTTTTTTCATATGCTATATATTAGCGGAAGTTAGCGGAGTGTCAGTATATTAGTCAACGGAGGGTTTAAAGACTTGTTTGATTGGGGTGCTTGAAATCTTTGCGCACGGTTCTCAATAAATTTTCTCTATCTATTGCTCTCCACTCATTACACTTTAAAAACATTCATCAAAATCCAAACCGAACATGATACGTCTAATTATATGGTTTGGACATAAATTTTGTTATTGGATCATTTATCTGCAATTTCCGTCCTCTAATAATTCTTATGATTATTTGTAAATTACTTATTTGTTTCAAATGAAGAAATTTTAAAAAAAAAATTTGTGCTAAAAATTTAAATAAAGTCTACTAATAATAAAAATAATCTAAACTTTAGAAAAATAATTTTTGTACTCTAGTCTTTTGTGAATGCACTTCAAAATTTGTCTTTTACAGTATTGTTTATTATGTTGATTGTAATTTTAAATAAAAACTAAAGACTAATTTTAGATTGCATTTTACTATAAAGAAATGGAGTTTAAAATCACTACCCTCGTTTAAATCTATCTGTGATTGATTTTGAACTAAAAAAAAGTCTCTCTTTTACTTTTTAACAGTGCTCTCCCCGCTTCCTCACCCATCGTAAGATGATGTGGAATTCAACTTGGATGCCATGAGGCTCGGTCCTTGGTAAGTTTTAGCATACGCAGCGGGAATTCCCCTTGTTCCATCAAACTATTCTTAATATTATTCTTGGATCTTGTTCGGGATATTGACGAAAGAAATGAAAGATCTCATCGAAAACTCAAGGCAGATTGCCAAACATAGGTTAAGAGATAAAGAAGAAAATGTACAGATACGACGGTGATGTGGAATTCAGTTAAACCATGCATTTTTATCATAGAGAATTTGCAAATGAGACCTAGTATAGTCCATGACCCTAGAATATCCATAAATTTATCCATGAAAGAAACTGGACGGTCTTCTCCTATATACGTAGGCGGAAATAGGGGAAAGGGAAAGATTTATCCCGACGGGAACAAGAGGCCGTCCAGTTTCTTTCATGGACAGTTTCACGAATCCAGTGTCATCGATCTTATATTATTTTTGTTTGCAAATTGAAGTAAGGGTGTCTTGAGAAAACTCGAAATTTTCTCAAGAATCTTGCTCAACTCGACTAATGTATGCTCAATTGGTCGATCTGGTCGGACCAAGAGCACCCAACTACATCGGATTATACCATGAATTTCAGGATAAATATCTCAAGTAGTATTTGGAGGGATGTAATGACTCACCTTCAGACTTTACCACCCTATTCCCCACAGGGATAACCACGAACACCCCAATTACTACGGGATTCCTAATCCTAAGAGAACCCAGTTCCACGATTCAATTACTAAGTCCTACTAAGGCTCGACATCGGAAACGCCTATAAAATCATTACCTATGCAACGAGTACATTCTAACTTAAGGCAACGGGGATATGAAAAAAGATTAGGTTTTAAATGGGCCTTGGTTGAACATGATGATGTTTTACAATAACATAAAAATTATTGAATGTGTGTGACCAAAAAATTGGATCTATTGAAGTTTTTACGACAATATTGAAATTTTGTATGATTAGATAGAAGCTAATTGAAGACGAAGGATCTTGAATTCTAGGCATCATCTCAAGAAAACTAAAATTGTTGTCCACTTGCAAATTTGCGAATAACATTCCTTTGATAATTTTTAAAATCCTGCAATGAAATTGTGCATTTCACGTTGAACCCAATTATACTGTTGATTTCCGTAACATCCACCAGAATCTTTTTTCTTGGACTTTGAAAAATATAAATGATATATATTTGCCTAATTATATCACATTCTGTATGCCAAAAGAAAAAAACATTAAAAAGTGTTGAACCATGTGAAAGCTAGCCCCTCCTCAATCTCAATCACATTCGATCTAGAATTCTTCTTCCCCAATGACGTCACCCTCAGCGGAACTACCTTAACAGAATTCCGACTTCGCTATAAACACATGGGCTATGCCTCGAACTCTCTTAACTGAACTGGACAGGAGGTTAACTAAGAACTATATCTCCTCCGCATCAAGGAAAAGAGCGGAGATCTTTGTTGAAGACAACACGGTAATGCACAATCGCTAAACAAGACCACAAAAGGTATATCACAAAGATAGTCTAACTAATCGGCCTAAGGCTTCTGGAGACGGAAAATCGACTACATTTTTACTTTTAAAACAAAGTTAGGGGACGGTTCTAGAGACAATAAATTTGACAATACTTTTGACAATATATTTTTCGGAGCCCCACACAAATAATCGGAGCCGTTCAATTTGTTTAAAACATGTTTTTAAGGGTTCCCGTAAAAAATCATCTTATTTAGACTTCGACAAGGGCTTGATCGGCTCATTCAATTTTATCTTAAATATATAAAAGTGTCGTCAACTTTTGCATATCAAACACTTAGCTTTTGATATTTTACTTTTAACCCTATAAAGTTGAGAATGAATAGTAGGAGTACTAACATTCTTCAAAATGTCAAAATAGTAGTAGTACAAAATACTTCCTTTTGTGTCCGAACTCCGAATTTTGAAAGTACAAATACTCTCATAATTTCCCTCGTAATGTTGAAGGAGAGGTACTAAAGTACATTTTTAATGTTAAGATTCCATAGATGTTATGGAAACGCTCAAACATTTCTGTGGTCTTGAGTTTTGATTATTTAGGCCACAAGGTAATGAGAACTCGTCCTTTATATATATATATATATATATATATAGGGGCGGTTCCGGAGACATCCAACGGAGACACTTAAAAAAACACCCCATGGTTCCCGATCAAATTTTGATGATCCGAGCCGCTCAATGTGATCAGAACGTGTTTTTAAGGGTACACGCTAAAAATCAGCAAAAAAAATGACCAGGAAGGGCTTGATCCGAACAGTTTTGAACAAAAATTTATTGAATGGTTCAAATAAAAACTGCTCAAATCAAGCCTTTCCCGGTCATTTTTTTTGCTAATTTCTCGCGGACACCCTTGAAATCACATTCTGCACACATTGAGCGGTTCGGATCATAAAAATTCAATCGGGAACTATCAGATTGAGATTTTGGGTGTCCCCGTTGGGTGTTTTTTTAGGGTGTTCATTGAACCATCCCCAATATATATATATATATATATCTCTTTAAAAAAGGTACATTGAATAATCAATCGAGGTATTGAGTTTGGATCTTGATTCGTGCGACTTGCTGGGTGCTCTAAGGCCCCGTTCCGCAATTGAAAACAAGTCTTATTTTTTAAGAAGGTAATTTCAAGCTCAAAAATCATGTACTTATGCAAATAATTTTTCTATCATTATGGATCTTATTTAATAGATCTTTAATACGGTGCAAAAAAAATTGAAAAATTATTTCTAATTTATATTATTTTTAAGTTTGAAAATGTGAAATAAGCTGCTTATTTTTTAAGAAGGTTTCTGGAACGTAGTCTAAAACCTTTCTTTATTTAGGAAGTCTACAGGTACAGACAAAAAATCTGTATCAGTGGGTACAAAACCCTTTTTTGGGCTCCATTTGGGTTTCAAAAAAGCGATCAGAGTCTCTCATTTTGTTTAAAATACTTACTTATGGTTCCTACAAAAAATAAGCTCAATCCAGTATCGGTAAGAGCATTTACGAAATATCCAAACATTGCTCTAGAATTCAGGCCGGACAAAGTTGGACGGTTTGTAGGTGTCTTAACCCATATCAGATTGAGCTTATTTTTCGTAGGAACCATAAGCAAAATATTTTAAAGAACATGAGTGACTCCGATCAATTTTTTGAGACCCAAAATGTGTCCAAATAAGGATTTGTACCCACTGGTACAGCTTTTTTATCTGTACCAGTAGCACCATTCTTCTTTATTAAGGCCATCGTGATCTCACGCCTCATTTAAAAACTGTTGCAGTTCTTGGGAGTGTCACATTAATTAGTATTAACGAAATGCCTTAACGGTTGAAGAAAAACAAGTAAAAAAGAACACTTTGGATAATGTTTTTCCCATACGTAAGAAAAACAAGTGCCGTCCAGCCGACGATTACGGGGAGAGACTCGTCGAGTAGGTCCCTCCACTTTTGTATTTAAAAAAAAAAAAAACTAGGGTACTGTACACAATTGTGCACTACAATGTAAGGATTGGGATGATTTCGGTTCAAGATAAAAGTTTGGAAGACCGTACTGATTCGATTCGGGGTAAATATTTTCAGGACCGATTCCAACCAGAATTAAGTTTGGATTGATTCGATTTGGATGTGGTCGGTACAGTTGGGGGTTTCGGTCTACTCAAAATGGGCCGTAGTTGAACCAAATATATAACTTGCCAGTAGGCCATTTGGCCCAAACCAATTTAAGATGATTTTGAATATTAATGTAAAATATCGGTTTATATAGTTAGTTTGGTTCAATCCTACTTTGGTCCATTTAATTTTGGTTCGATTCACTTAAACTTTCAGTCACCAGAGATCGAATCGAAAACTAATTTTTTTCTTATAGAATCGAAATCAGGTAAAATTGACCAAAACTTCGATCGATCTGGGTTTGGCAATTTTTTTTAACACCTTTAGCAAGAATATCGGAACTGTTCAATTAATTTAAAATATTTTTAAAAAAATTACTTGAATAACGATAAAGGCTTAATTGATTCATTCAATTTTTTATCCCTATTTGTTGGGACAATATTGTACACTAGTTGTCCACCATAATGTAA
This sequence comes from Rhododendron molle, assembly GCA_025413875.1. NCBI lineage: Eukaryota > Viridiplantae > Streptophyta > Magnoliopsida > Ericales > Ericaceae > Rhododendron > Rhododendron molle. The sequence goes on along the minus strand of CM046389.1, from coordinate 20,563,496 downwards.
GGAATTATTCGGAATCTCATACAATAATCAGAGCTGTTCAGTTAATTGAAAATATTTCTTTAGATAATCGTGATAAAAAATCAACTCACTTGAAATCGGTAAGATCTTAATCAATTCTTTTAATATCTATATATTTGTACAAACAAAATTGAATGAATTTATCGAACTCTTATCAAAGAGTATCAAATTGAGTTGAATTTTTGCATTGAAAATAATAATGCCAAAATTGTTTTTATTTGTGTCAAAATTTTAGTACATAAAAGTCTTGTACTTTACATATAATACGAACATTTTATGTACTACAGTTTTGACACAATTAAAAATAATTTTAACGTTAGCAACACCCAACTTAACAAATTTTTTAAACATATACGGCTACTATTATTTCTGTGAGACTTCAAAATAGGTCCCATGAAATCCGGTGTACACCAAGATAGAGTATCCATAGCAGGGGCTCACTTTTTATACCGCACCAACAACCCCAAAAGCCCCACACACTCTTTCTCTCTCTCTCTCTCTCTCTAAAAAAACTCCATTTCTCTCTCTCTCTCTCTCCTCATGGCCGCCTCCAGGGAGGGACACTACAGAGGAGTGAGAAAGAGGCCGTGGGGTCGCTACGCCGCCGAGATCCGCGACCCGTGGAAGAAAACCCGCGTCTGGCTGGGCACCTTCGACACCCCCGAAGAGGCCGCCTTGGCCTATGACGGCGCCGCCCGTTCCCTCCGCGGCGCCAAGGCCAAGACCAATTTCCCTCCTCCGCCGCCGCCCCCGACCGCGCTGTCGCTCGACCTCAACCTCCCGTCCGATCACAGCCGCGGCCGGTGGGTCTCGCCGGACGGTCGCGTGGCCTTCCGTGAGTTCCTCCAGACCGCCATCCTCAACGGCGCAAGCGCAAATAATGTGGAGTCGCCGGCGAACAATGAGTACGACGGGGTTCCGGCGCCGGTGAGTGAGGTTCAGGCGGGGTATTTTGGGGTTTTGAGACGTGGGTTGGCGATCGATTTGAACGAGCCGCCGCCATTGTCGCTGTGATGATGGAATCGCTCGGGGCATCGTCGTTTTCCTTCGGAATGTAGTCTGTTTTTCCAATAGTTTTCTCGTGTTTGTTTAGCTATTGCGAGAGAGAGAGAGAGAGAGAGAGAGAGAGAGAGAAGAAATGGTCAGGAAGGAGGATTTAGGAAACTGAGAGGATTAGCCTTGTCTGTATATATGCTTATTGTGCTTGTTTATGTAACTGATGATTAACCTCTTCTCTCAGTTCATTCTACGGAGTAATTCCAACTGCTTTTGAGTCTGATAATAATGTGCTTTTTCTATCCGTGCATGGATTGGGTAACACAAAAGTATTAACGAATGTAATGAATTCTTTCTCTGTCTAACAAATTACTCCAGGTCTTCACACTCATTTGTACTTCAACCAAACGTTTAGAATATACCAATAGGGGTAGTTTTGGGATTTTGGATAAATAGATAGATAAATGAGAGTATTAATTGTAGAGAAAATTTATTGAAAATTGTGAGCAGAGCAAAAAATTCTATATCCAAAATTCCAAAATGAAGATGGTCTTAATGATGAAGCAATTTTCGGATAGTAAAAGTAGACACTTGAACCCTCAAATTCGTACTTTCGTCAAATCTTAAATGAAAAATGGGTTTGAATGAGTACTGTTTTATCGATAAAAAATACAGGTTGTGGATAAAAATGATAAGGGGCAAGGGTTCTCCGTAATAAAAAATGCATCAAAACGCAGTATGTGGGTGTAGACACTTTATTGCATTTCACGGAGATTTTTCTGATCCGATTTTTTTTTTTTTTTTGTAAATATACAGAGTTTGTCGAACATTACATTTGCACTAAAAATCAAGTTAGCCAAAATTTGATAATCATATGATTAAGAAAGATAACTAACGATTTATTTGCTAAATTAGAGTGATCTTCTATTTCTGTATAATTAATTTTGTCCGATTATGTGATTGATGATATCTAATCATTTTAATTTTTTTTTTTTAATGATTTACTCTTGATTTTTATAATTTGACGGTTAACAATGAAATTTTTTATAAAACTCAACGTGGTACATTATGAGGATGTTTGGATAGCAAATGAGAATACTTTTTCAAAATTTGAGAATGGACATAATCCGAGAATCAGTTCCAAATGAGCTTTATAGATTTCTCATTTTATATTTTCAAACCCCTTTTGAACCAAAAGAATACCTTATCCCTTATAAGAACCATTGATAGGACATGTGATCATGTTCGTTTAAGAGTTTTAGATTTTAATTATTATTTTATTTCTTTTCAGTCATTATTTTCATTTTTCTCTTCAATCATTACTCATATTTCTAATCATTATTCTATTTTTCTCTACACTCATTACCTACAAATCAAAATTCAAAACCCCAAAACAAACGGGGTATAGCTTATAGGAAAGATCAAAAAAACAAATCATAATCAATTCTTTCATATTTCTCTAATATTTTCAATTATTCATTATAAATTTTGCACATATTATTCAAACACTTTGTTAACTCTATAATACATTTGACCATAATTCAAATTTCACATTTCGCAATTCACAATATGTAGTAAGTTACTCCCTTCGACCATTTTTAAGTGTTCAGGTTTGTAATTGGGAAATGATATTGCCACACCCTAAATTATTAACGCCACACCCCTGCAGTGTGGCGTTAATAATTTAGGGTGTGACAAAATCAGCTCCCTTGTAATTTCAACTTATTAAAGACACATCATTTTTTTTGATAAGTTAAAGAGACATATCATCATTACACATTTTACATTAATTTTTACTTTTACTTTCCCTCCTTACTCTCTATGGAGATATCATTATTGCATTTTTACTCATTAACTTTTTAAAAATCGAATATACTTTTAAGGGCAAAATAAAAAATGTACTATTTTTTATTCACTAACTTTATAAAATAGACATTGCTTAAGGGACGTCTAAAAATAAAATACTAAACTCTTAAAAAAGGGACGGGGAAATGTAAAAAAAAAAAAAAAAAAGTAGCTCCAGAACACAGTGTTTTCCCTTGTATTGATGCTGGAACTTTGTGCAGCTAGGCTCTATTTGGAACTAGGAGAAGAAATAACTGAAAAAGTAGATAAAAATAATTACAAAGACGATTTAAATCGCTCATTACTATATTTTTAATTTTTTTACAAGTTCTTGATGAAAATTACTCATATTTCAATGAGATATCGTTAAATACTCTTTCAGAATTTAGTGCAAAAATAGCACGATTTGAAATGTGATTTTCGTGTTGGATGTTGAAGAAACAGACAAATTTGGGGGAAACTCTGGAAAGTGGGGTTTGTGGAGAGAGAGAGAGAGACGGAGGGGCAAGAAGCCGCCGCCTGATTGGACGTGTCGCAGGGGCGTGTCATGGGACCACCCCACTGCCAGTCTCCCCCACACACACACAGAGAAAATGAACAAAAAAAACAGCTAACACGGCTTCTTACCAGGCGTAATACGTAAGCCCTACTCTTATTGTACGGCGCTGCTCGCTGCGGCGCCTGCCAAAATATTATTCTAATAATATTGGGGATAATCCTATTACTATTAGGAAATGATATTGTCACACTCTAAATTATTAACGTTACATCTTTGTAGTGTATTTACACTGTAGGGGTGTGGCGTTAACAATTTAAGGTGTGGCAAAATCAGCTCTCTACTATTATTATCTGCCCGCACATGAATAGATATTTCGTCTGTATGTGCAAAACTACACTTTTGACCCAAATGTATCTTCTACATTCTTGTTTTTGGCCTTTAATTTTTCTTTATGTATTCTCTACGGTTTTAAATACAATTTTTGATTGTTTATATCTCTTAATATATATTATTTTTTTTGTTTTTGAAAATATTATTTTATAAAAATAGTTGAAATCTATCAAACAACATCATACTGCATATTTTAAATAATATACATTGAGAGATATAGATCATTGAAAATTACGCATAAAATCATAGAGGACCAAAAATTTAGGACGAAGGGAGTACTAAGTTGATTTTTGAACTAGAGATGCTATAGGTACATATGCACATACATAAATGCATATGCAATGCATAAATATTGATTTGAGACCCATCTTGGGTCTAACAAAAAATGATCCGAGCGGCATAAATTTTGAAGCAAAGTTGAATTTTTTTGAAATGCCTTTGTCTAGTTGAGTTGATTTTTTACAGAAACTTTTAGCAAATGATATTTTGAACAAAATGAACTGCTTAGATCACTTTTATGGGACCCAAGACGAGACCAAAATCTGTACGGACGCGCTGTATGTACATTTTTGTATAATACATATTCTTTTCATTTTTTTAATTGGGCAATTGGAAATTGAGCGTTTTAGGGGTGTTTTGGCAAAAAAAAAAATGATCTAAGATTTTTGGATTATCAAAGTCCAGCAATCCAACTAGTTTGGCTTAAAAATAAAGAAGTGGTTGTTTAAGCCAATAATCCAATACTACTCCTTAATAATAAATCAAGGGCAATTTGGCTAAAGAAAATGCGAGAAATATTTTTATTTTTTTTGGGTCTATAACTCGTCTTTTGAACATAAATTTAACTTTTGTTTCTTGCCAGAAGTATGTAATAACTACGTACAAGCAAGTTGTTGTGTAAATGTGAGTTGTAAATTCATATTTATTTTCCTAACAATTTATTCATAACCAACTTATGTTATTCAAAACCAGATTGATACTCATTCAGGTGACTACATCTTTACTTCAAAAATTTATATGCCCCTGTTTCGACTATATTTTTATCTATAACTTAGTGTCAAAAATAAAATTGGTTCTCCAACACTATTTATTTTTTTATACAACCATTCAACCTTTGACTCCTCCATGGCTCTCTCCTAACCATCTTTAAATTATAGTTCAGTAAAAATAACTTCACTACAAAGTCGTACAAGAAGTATTCCAAAACTTTCAACTCAGTAGAAAGGTCCCCATATACTCGAGTGCATTGGCGAAATACGTTTGTACTTGTTGTGGAAAAGGGACCAAACCTAAATGACCAAAGTAAAGAAACATGAATAGTCCAAGGGGTAAAAGCATAATTGACACCCCAAGCGTGTAAATATTGGGATTGACTGATTTATGGGGCAGTGGGGGGCGGTGTCGGGTAGTGAGTGTAGGGTAGCTGTTCGTCTGAGGGTTTTTTTTTTGCAGGACCCCCACGTGGATGATGCTTACGTGGGTGTCCGAGTTCTAGGAGACAGCCGAGTCGAGTCAACGAGTCCATTCGCAGTTTTTGTGGTTGGGTTGACTCGGTCGGGTTCGTAACCTTTGGCGTTGGACTCATTAAAAGAGTAATTTCAAGTTAAAAAATGGTGGACTCATTAAAATCTAAAAATATATAATATGGATCTTATTTGAAAGATCTCGACGAGATCTTTTATACGGTACAAAAAAAAATAAAAAAAATATTTTTCATTTACACTATTTTTAATTTAAAAATGTGAAATAAATACTTATTTTTTAAGAAGGTGTTCTGAAACAGAATCTTAGTACTACTACTATTTTTTTGATTTATTTAAAGAAAATAAAAAAAAAACTCGTGTCTTTTTTCGTTTTCAAAAGATAAATTAAAGGATTGTTTGGATATTTGGGAAGGAGAGAAAAGTACGAAAGTAATGAAGAAGAAATTAGAGGAAGAATTAAGAAAAAAATGAACTTTTTCTTTTAACTTTCTCATTTATTTCTCTAGAAACAAAACAATGGGAGGAAGGATTTAAAAATTTTCTCGGCTTTTTCCTTTCAATCCTCAAGTTCCAAACACACTCCCAAACAGAATTATGATATTAGATAGAATTGTAAGAAAAATTAATTAAATCACATTTCTCAACTCTTCCAATAAATCAAGGGGTTCACATCAATTTAGAGCATTCATGCCGCATGTCAAAAATGGCGGAATTCCTTCCCATTGTTAATCTAAAATAGCAAAAGAAATGATAAATTGGGTGCTACTTCCACAAATAAATAACGGTTTTGTTATTTTCAATCTACTGGGCTGACGATACACACACTAGAAGGCAAGAAAAATATGTATTTCTGTTTATTTTTTACACCCTTTAATACACATTTACATATTTACTATTGTCAGCCCATTGGGTTGATTTTAGAATTTCCAACAAAAAGTTCTCCTAAATTTGGTAAATGTCAAGCTTTGTTCATATATGGAAAATTGTTACTCGAGATTGACAAAGTGAGAGAGATTAAAAGAAATAGCAAAACATGGGTATTGCACCTTTACTACTATTGTTTTGGGCAAAATGACACCATTTATTACCAAAAATGGCAAGTGTGGATTCTCTTACGTGGACCTCTATTATTTTTTGGAGGTAAAATCACATTGTTTATTAATAGAATATAATTAAAGTCGGAATAAAGCTCTATAAGAACTATCCTAAAAAAAAAAATTGATAGCACGTGATCAGAAGCTTCAAATATGAAAACTTCACAGTGAAAAATATCCTAAGGCCAAGGCTTGATGACCCAAGACCAACCCCTTGAGGTTCTCATATTTCCCCACTTATTTGGTTCAACCCAAAATCGCCCCATTGATGTTTCGATAATTTTATCTCTTTACATTGGGAATTTGAACAAGGATGTATGACATGATCTTTCCAAATAGCCTTTTGAAAGTCCAAGGGTACAGCAGCTGTTGTACAGCAACCGGGTACAGATCCCGTTTGCGTCCGTCTCGGGTCCCGCTAGGATTTTGAAGTAAAGTTGGATGATTTGTAAATACCATTTCTGATATCGGATTGAGGTGATTTTTTACAGGGACCATAAACGAAGTATTTTGAACAAAATGAGCGGCTCCGATCGTCTTTACGAGACCCGAGACGGGCGCAAACGGGATATGTACCCGGCTGCTGTACAGCAGCTGCTGTGCCCTTAGCAGCTCTCTTTTGAATAAGGAGATTCTTTTCGTAGCCCACTACAGTTTGAGAATAGACAAACATAGTTTCTTTTTCTCTTTCTTTTCTTGGTTTTTTTTTTATTTAGATCGAATGCAATAAATTTTGGCACCTTGAAAGCTAGGGGTGGGTGCCAGTGGATTATGGAATTTCTGAGGAGGAAAATCTATCCACGGCCGCGCTTGGTAGAGCCAAAAATTAATAACTAAAAGTCCCATAAGATATATAAGCTTGTAGGCCATAAGCAGAATAAGATTGGATTCGATCCAGTAAGTTCAGTGGGTCAGCCCAATTGCATTTTGGCCCAGACCAATTTAACTCTACAATGTTTTTTCGATGAAATTAGGCCGCCCGAGCTTGCCAGAGGCGAAAATAACGAAATTTTTTGGCCCTTTTCAATTTGGGATTTGAGGGGGGTTTTCGAGAGTATGAGTGGAAAGAGATAGATAGAAAAAATTTATTGAAGATCGTGCCAAAGACATCAGAACGAAAAATTGTCTTTAACACTTCCCTTATATTCATTGGCACTCTATTTTTTTCATTTATTTAGGTGAAATTACTAAATTATCCTTACCTCTTGAGTCAAGTTTGTCATGTGAAGGGTAATTTGATACTTTCACGTGAATAAAGCCAAAACATAGAGGCTAATTAATAAAGGAGAGTGTTAAAATCATTTTCTAAGCTCAATGGACCCAAGCACAATAAAATTGGATTGGATCCAATAAGCTTAGTGGGTCAGCCCAATTGCACTTAGACCTAGACCGATACAACTCTACAGTGTTTTTGGCTGGAATAAGACCATAAAAATGATTAAGCTACATTATTTTTACATGTATTATGGTTTTTCTTCTCCAATCGATAGGAGATATCGTTACATGCACAATCACTCAAAAAAAATTGTATGAGGGTTCACGAGATAAATAAGCCCATTAAAGAAACCACATGTCACTATAAGTCTAACCCAACTACAATCTCCATTAAGGGAAGAAATGTTTCCAACAAATACAAAGGGAAGAACGCCCACACAAAAGTGAAAAAATTCGAATTTTTGACCTCTTAGTGAGGTGTAAGAATTCAGACCAAATGAGCTTGCTCTAGAACCACCTATGTTGATATGGTTTAAAATGCCCTTTCCAAGTGAACCATTCTGTAGCTAAGTTAAATGTTGATCATTTTAGTACTTCTTTACATTTATTCCAACCCTATCTTATCTTTTTTTTTTTTTTTTTGACATAAAAGAGAACTTCATTTATAAAAAGCATGATAATACAAGGAAAAGGGAAATAAGAAATATTACAACAGTTGTATCACAAATAAGAAAGAAAAACAAAACGCAGCAATAAACCTCCATAGCCAAAGCTATCATTAGACTCCAATAACCATTCAACGAGCCGCAATATCCCAACCATCCTCCAATAAACAAGCAATCATTCAATGAGCCATTCGATACCAAAGCCGTCTCATACCAAACCGCAACCAAAAGCTAAACGGAACGCCCCCATTAAACGACGGCCGAAACAAATAAAAAATACGAGACTAGTGCTTGCGAATAGAGAAATGTGAGTGAGAGTGTCCATGAATAGAAGAAAAGAACAAAGAAGAAATGACCCCATTAAAGGAATTGCATGAGTAAGGTGAAACATAACCGGTGACTACAACCTACAGACCCGAGAACAGGAGAAAGAACCGATCGGGACGGGGAGGGGAAAACTTCACCGGGGGGATCGATCGGATCCCAACAGAGAACAAGAAAAGGACTGATCGGGACGGGAAGGGGAAAACTTCACCGGGAGGACCGATCGAATCCAACAAAGACAGGAAAAGGATTGATCGGGACGGGAAGGGGAGAACTTCACCGGGGGACCGATCGGAACCAAATAGAAGATAAGGAGGACTGATTGGGTCACACACGGCTACCACGCACACATGCAAAAGGTAAGAACTCCAAATCACAACAAAAAACAGAAAAACAGAAGCCGGGGCCCCAAAGAAAGACCCAACGGCAGCGGGGACACTAAACGCCACATGCAAAAGCAAAGCTTCACAGAGAAACTAAGAAGACATCTCGCTGCATTTACTGCACCTTAATTTGATCCAGATGCAGCCGTGGATCCACCAACCATCAGAACCCGCAGGCGGCGGCTGCGGCAGGGGATGGCAGCTAAGTCAGCGGCTGCTGCCTATGGCGGCTTGCCGATAGTAGAGCGGGCCTGATCAGAAACAAAAGGAGAACGGCGGCCGTACGATGACGATGTCAAGAGTACGAGTCCATACTGATGGTGGAGGAGTGGGCTGCGCAGATTGGGAACAAAGGGGTAAACCTAGATTTGGATTTACGGGGTGGAGTGGTGGGGGAGGAGGCGGCAGCCTCCCCCTGGACGGCTATTGATGGACGAGAGAGAGAAGGGCTGAAAGAGGATTTTTAGAGAGAAGTCAGAGCCTCTCTCTCTAGCAATCCAAGGTCAAATTGTAACCCTATCTTATCTTAATTATCTCACATGCATTATTAACACTCTAAATAACTTAGTATGTTTATCCATTTTCTTATAAATATCAAACAAAAATAAAATAATCAACAAAACTAAATTTATGGAATTATGAGAAATAAAAAAAGATTGAGCTATTACTTTATCACCACTGGTTCTAGGATTGGGCTTGAAGCCTATTGCATAACTCCACAACGATGACAAAGCAACACTATCGTTGAACTCTATCAACTATGAAGGGGGGAAAGAGTCCTTTAGTTAAACTAGGGGTTGAGCACCCACTATGTACGTGCATGTAAATATGTGGGGAGTGGAAGTGGGAGTGACTAGTATTTTTTGGGCGTGGAAGTGATTTTGAATTCTATCGATATTGGTAGTGTGTGTGTGTGAGAGAGAGAGAGAGAGAGAGAGAGAGAGAGAGAGATGAATCGGTTTATAATTTGGCAACTGTCAAGGTACTTAGGAATTCAAAAGTGTGACGGAGCTTCAAAGAAAGGAGACACCAAATTGGTGGATGAGACGTAGTAGACACAAGTGAGAAGCACATAGCACTTGATGATACGCCTAGTAATAATGCCACGAGCAATGCAAGATTATGATGCCCGTTGATTTTTATAACTTTAAATATATATTGTGTGTTTGTTAGTTAAATTAGGATAATGCTGAAGGTATAGGTGTAACGCCCCATTAGGAGTGATCCCACATCGGTGGGATGTGGAAAAAAGAAAGTAAAATATAAACAGTTCTATACAGCTACTGTATAACTTGAGGTTAACCTTTTGAGCCACGTGGTTAGGCAAATGGTTAGCAGGCCAGCTGGTGCTGGTTGTTATAGTTGGTATCAGAGTTTGCACCAACCGAAAGTGTGAGGCGAGTCCCACGAGGAGATGTACTTGGATGGGCCCGACACGTGAGGAGCTTGAAATGCTTGTCATGCTTGGGTTGGTCCCACATGAGACGAGCTTGAGGTGCTTAGGCGGGACTTGTCACACATCGCTTGGTGGATTATGATGGACTGTGAGGCGCAACGAGGATGTTGCAATCCTAAGTGGGGGAGATTGTGACACCACATTAGGAGTGATCCCACATCAGTGGGATGTGGCAAAAAGGAAAGTAAAATATAAATAGTTTCATACAGTTACTGTATAACTTGAGGTTAACATTTTGAGTCATATAATTAGGTGAATGGTTAGTAGGTCAGCTGGCACAGGTCGTTACATTATGGTTGATAAAATTTCGACATGCATAGTTCACTACAATGATTTATAGTGTTCTTCAAAAGTTTGCACATACATATAGTTAATCGATGAGGTGAACAAGCAGCGTTAAACTCCCTTGCATATTGGTATGCAAATGTTGGTACTATTTAATAATTCCATAGATTAGAAGTTTAAGTTTGGCAAAGAAGAAAAATATTACAAAGATAATAAGTCTATGAGTTTGTTGGACTCAAACAAAACAGTTTCGAAGTCTGATGCTATCAAAAGCTGAATGAAACGAGGAAAGATGAAGTAGATCATTGCTCATTCTTCATTCCCAAAAGCTGAATAGTTTGTCTGGTATTGAGCTTTCTTATTGTTCATAACCATCGGTCTCTTTTTAGACCCAAGAGTCTGGTGCTCTTCTTGTGGTGTTAGTTGCATGTGAGTATCTTCCAGTGCTGTTGAAGTTGACAAGCTATCCATTCTGAAAAGTTCCTTGCGTGCTTTCTTCAGGGGTTGCTTAGGTGTTGCCAAGTAGATGGATCTAACAGTAAATTTGCACTGCCTAATATCACCAAAATCGTAGTTACAGGCTTTCAGGTTGATGTTGTAGTTTTCGGGAGCAGATAGCTTTTCTATCGTTCTGAGTGAGATATGGTTCTGTGTGTAAGAATTCATAAAAGAATATTGTTAATTTTGATTGATGTATTATGATATTTAGGCTCATTAGGAATGTAAGTATTTGCATACGTTAAGAGTGTTGTCCCTAATTTCAGCCACATTTGTTTGTGTAGAAACTTTATGTCCATCTCAAAATCAATTGGCAATGAGTGAAGAGCTCCCAAATGTTATAAAGTGATCACCCATTCCACACCCAAGTAATGTGGGACTTTATATCTTAACATCCCCCTCACGTGCAGCCGCATTTGAGGTCTGTCACGTGTGGCCACTTTTGGGTCCTATTATCGTGCAGCCTTTTTGCTGGTCTGTCATTATGGGGTGTGGATTGTGAATTTATGAATTTTATAAAATGTGGGGTGGAACGGGCCCTGCTCTGATACCATGTAGAAACTTTATATCCATTTCAAAACCAATTGGCAATGAGTGGAGAGATCCCAAATGTTATAAAGTGAATTGTTAGACTTTGTCCCACATCGCTCATCTAAGTTACCTAAACTTGGTTAATATATTCTAGAAGTTACTCTACCTATTGCCAATTGGTTTTAGGTTGGAACCCTCTAAGAAAATTTAACATGGTATCAAAGTCAGGTTTTGGGTGGCCTCACCTCATGTGGTCAAGTCTCTATCGCCCGAGTCAATCGTCTCACCTCATCAATTCATACATCCACATGCATCCGGACTGCATGTGAGGGGTCGGCCGAGTAAAATCTTCTAGTTTCCTCAATTTGTACCTCTATGTGCATCCAGGCTGCACGTGAGGGGGAGTGTAAGACTTTGTCCCACATCGCTCATCTAAATCACCCAAACTTGGTTAATATATTCTAGAGGTTACTCTACCTATTGCCAATTGGTTTTAGGTTGGAACCCTCTAAGAAAATTTAGCAGTTTGAAATATTTCCGTTGCTTGTTTGCCAAAGATTATTGTAGTGATTGAGCCTGTGGAATCAGTGATGTCACGCCCTCGATTTTTTTACATAAATATAAAAGATTTTTCGTAAATAAATCCTCAGAAATATTCCATACGATATGTAAAAGATTACCATATTCTCATTCCCATAACAATACTTCCAAGTTCACAAGGTTCCAAAATGTTACAACATCGGCTCAATAGCTGCAAATTAACATAAGTATCAAATTTCGAAAGAGGATTAAGGGTTACAATATTTCAAGTAGGGCTGTAAATGAACTGAGTCATTCGCGAACTGTTCGAGGTTCGATTCGGCAAGAGCTCGTTCGAGTTCGATTCGTTTGCTAAACGAACTGAACCTGAACCTCAATTCTAGGCTCGTTCCGTAAATTAGCCGAACCTGAGCCTAACGGTATTCAGCTCTGTTAGGCTCGCGAACCTATACTTAAATTTAATTATTAATTCAATAGGGGTCTATTTGTAAATATAAAAAAATTTAAGGTTGTATAAATAATTCAATACTTATTTTTCTCCCAAATTCTATACGATCAATGAGAGAGTTTGGGTTTGCTTGAATTTAATCAGCCGAACCGAACCAAACCCGAGTCTTGACGAGCTCAATTCGAGCTTAGATTCAGCTTGGCTCCATTCATTTGAGTTTAAAAAGCCAAACTCGAGCCAAGATGTTCACGTTCGAATCAAACCCAAGCCAAACTAGTATCTTAACGAACTCAACCGAACCGAACCCGAGCCTTGAAAAATTTTAATGAGCCGAACTCGAGCCGAGTTGTTTGGGCTCGAATCGAACTCGAGCCGAACCGGCTCGATTCGGTTCGTTTACAACCCTAATTCCAAGTCAAAAGAATTACAATTTAATTACAAATTGATCTTTCAAAAGAAATTTACAAAGATGAATAAGTAACTCCTTTGGTTAGCTTTCAAAAATGATGTTCACATTCCAAGCACTCCAGACATGCAAGCTATGATTCCGGGTTAGCACTTGAAAATAATATAAGACTTGAGCTACACTAGTCCAGTAGAAAAGTTTACGCAAACTTTATATGCAAATGAGTTAGACGAAAGAACAAATGATGGGATGTCAAATGACAACGAATGAAGCACGACTATCACAATCAAGTGTCCCAATATCTCCAATCTTCCTTTTGTTCAAGCTCGTAAGTCATATTTGTTCAATTTTTGTCTCAACATATCGTATCCTTTATGTGTCTGAGCCGAAACTCCTGCCGGACCAGTTATGGGATCCCGATATCTCCTGCCAAGCGCCCACCTTGTTGGTTAGGCCTTGAGTGTTCAATTTAAGTATTAGTTCCTGCCGGTCAAATTATGGGATCCCAATATTCCCTGTCAGGCACCCACCCGTCGCTAGGCCCCGAGTGTTCACGCGTCGTTCACAAGCTCAAGTATATCGTTCGTACAAATGACGTGCAAAAAGCTTATATTTATCCCTCCATCGTTCCACGAATTTTGGAACAATTCCAATATACATTGATAAAAAAAAAAAATCACTTTACACATGAAGGCAAAAAAAATGAGTTGATTTTTTATGAGAACCCCTTAAAAACATGTTTTAAACAAATTGAACGGCTCCGATTATTTGCGCGGGGCTCCAAAAAATATGTTGTCAAAAGTATTGTCAAATTTATTGTCTCTAGAACCGGCCCCTATATATATATATATATATATTTATTATTTATTATAGATAAAAATAATAATGTATAACCCATTGAATAGTCAAAGGCTTTAGGAAAAAAAGGGATTGCAACGGCACATGATCTTGATAATTGATAGGTGGTCTACTGGTAGGGAATGGTGGACTACCGGTACATCCAGAAACAGTGAGAACAAAATTTTGACTTACAAGGTTACTACCGGTAGAAAGAAAAATGGTACCGGTAGGTGTCCAGAAAGTAAAATAAATAAATGAGTAATCCTACCGGTAGAGAACAAATCCTACTGGTACAAATACAAAACATTGGGTACACATCATCGCAACAACAAAGTTCTACCGGTAGTGAAAAACTTCCAACCGGTAGGGATCTGGATTTTTTGACGATTTTTCACCACTTGACAGATTTTGATCCAATCCCAATAACAACTAATACAAGTTCAAATAAGGCATAGAAACACTCAAATAACAAATAAAGAGAGGTAGAATTTCCTACCTCGAGCATCCAAACCAAAATCAAAGAGGTTGAGCAAGCCTTAACTTCCGGAATCCAAACCGAACGAAAATACACCAAATCGAGCTCTATCCAACGCGACACGAGCTTGAATACGCAAGTAAACGCACTACAAGAAATCTGATCAATACCAGCGCTTGCAAAAAGCGCTACAATAGGTGATAAGCGACTAAGATTGCATAATCTTGGAGCTTAAAGTTTCCTAAATTGTGGCGTATGTGAGCTTTAGTTATTGCTTTTATCCCATTTTGCACGTAAGATTGTTTTTGCCAAGTTTCAGGTTAAACGTAGGTTAACGGCGGTTTTTATCGCCAAGGATAGCTCTCGGAAGTATCCAAGTGCCCGAGGCCGTGTGATGGCTTCCCACCAAGTCACGTCGGGTGATTAATTGAGAGGCGGGAGTGCGTCGGGTCATCGTCGGGCCGTGTTGACCAAGGCAAAACAAAACCTGGAATCTGCCAACTTGGTACCGGTACTGTAATTTGGCCAGTACCGGTACCTACTCTTCAGAAGTGGTGTTTTGGGAGCAATTTTAAGACTTGGTACCGGTACTGAGATTCGGCCAGTACCGGTACCTACTCTGCAGAAATGTTCACGTTTTGTTCACTTTCCAACTTTCCTTTTATGGAAAGTTTCCATTTGTGAAATGTTTTTGAGATATTTTAGGGACCTTTTGGTCTTTTGTAAGGGATATTTTGCTAGCTCTATAAATAGGCTTATATGCTATATATGGAGGATGGATATTTTTCTAGTCTTTTTAGGCCTAAGTATTTCTTTTGCTCTCTAGGATTTTCCATAGTTGTCTTCTTCAAGCTTTCTTAGTTAGTTTCTTCAAGAACTCAAGTAAGTATTTGTCTTATGTTAATTTCTCGTTTATTAATGTTGTAGCTATGGTTTGGATCTTTGCATAAATCAAGTTTATTTTTGTTTTCTTCGGTTAAATCTTTTGCTCCATTTTCTTACAATGTCTAGTCTTTTAGCTATGTATGAGTAGTCGATTAGGCTTGGCATCGGGGTGAATAATGCCTCGTGACTGTGGTTAATCTTGCCTTTCTTAACTAAATACTTGAGGTTTAGTATGGAAAATGTGAAGGGTTAGCCTTTTATGTAACAAAACTTGCCGATGTTAATCTCCGGTGATCATGTGCTTGCTCACATGGTTCCGGAGCGATGTCTCAATTCGTGTTTACCAAAAGAACGAAAGAGCTCACTTGTTCTCCATACTACATTTCTAGTCTTTAATGGTTTCATAGCAAGATCTTCGGGTTGATAGCCTAAGCTGTGCGATTCAACCGTGTTTTCGTTGAGAATGGTTAGTTAGCTTAAGTTACGGGCGTTAGTTACTCCAATGCCTTGCCTCCTTTAATTCCTAGTTAAAACTCATTTCTAGTCTTTTTACCATGGTTTTCCACTTTCTAAAGTAAAACCGACAGTTGGCCGTCTTAAACGCCGAAAACCTTACAAAAAGCCTACCATCCGATTAAGCTATATTCGAGCTCCCTGTGGATCAACTCGGACTTCCTCACTATACTATGCAAATCGTTAGTCATAGTCCGGTTTATAAATAATTGAATTTGACGGCTGTTTGGTAAATTTCAACGACTACCGAATGGGCACATCAATAGGAGGTCTATACCAGCGCCTTTTTTAGTCGCTGCTAGAATGAGGATTTTCCAGCGCTCAAACCAAAAACGCTGGAATAGACCGACCCTTTCCCACCGCCCAAGCAAAAGCGCTGGCATAGGCACATCATTTACTAGCGTTTAGAAAAAGCGCTGGAATAAACTCCCCATTTCCCAGCGGCCCAGGAAAAAGCACTGGAGTAGACCCAATGAAAAAATAAAGTTATCGACCAAAATCTAATAATATTACTATATGTTATACATTTTTAATACTCTTCGATCAAATGTGTAGCAATACCTGATCAATTTCATTCTTGGTCGATCGATGAATTACATAATATTTAAAAGACGAACAATTCGGATCGAAAAATAAAGACTCTTGTGGGGGTCGGGTTGCGATCTAATTGTGGGCAGCATGCCCTTGGAAAAGAGAGGATTTCATTCCCCGTCTTGCCAAAGCGGCCCGGAAATCGAGGGAGCGCGAGCGGAGAGGCAAGCGCTCGTAAATATAGATTCGCCACTCGGGTTTGAAGGTTCGACTCCCAAGGAATTGTATTTCGAAGCACCTGACACGCTATTTGATTTGAAAAAGTGAGGGAACCAGTCCGTCATAACCATATCTGGGTTCGGGAGCCAGGTTACGAGAGGGGAAAGGTTTTAAGGCACCCTTCTCGCCCAATCCGGGGATCGGTCTCTACTTAGGCATTTTGAAAACATTGCGATTCTTCTTTTAATTAATTAATTTTTAGTCAATTAGGGTGGGGGAACAGTTAATCGGGGATTTAAAACTGTAACACAATTTGCAAGATGTATTTGTATTGAGCATGGGATGGAAGGAATACTACGAAAATGGGATGAAACCCAACCCTCTGATCAGAACATCAAAACTGCACAAGGCATAAGCATGCCATACACAACAGCCAACTTTGCATGCATGGATCTACGTACATGCAAAGAACCATCGCGCGACATTCCTAAACCCTCGCGCGAGTATTTGTTCCCACCACAGGTTGAATTTTATCCCCTTCTGGGCGGAAGGACCAGTGTTCACCCAGGGGGCAAACCAAGCAGTTTTATATGTACTGAAAGTAATTAATGTTACAAACATAATGAATTAAATTAGAAACACAACCCCTAAATAGTGGGGGTGAATAAACAAGGGGTTAGGCCCTAGTTACATGCAAGGGCAGCCACTGGAAGTCAGAGAACTATCGCGCGAGACTTGAGAACCGTCGCGCGAGGGTTCTGAATGGACTTCCAGAAATTGCTTTGCATGTTTGGGGTTCTGAAACATACTCAGAAACATCTCGAAGGCATTCCAAACCAAGTAATACAGCAAAATAAACTAAACTATGGATTTTAGCATGCATCACAGTGAAAGTATGCTTAAAAACAGTACAAACAATATATGAAACTCAAAGGCCAACATCCCCTTCCCCACGTGGTTCATTCTCACACTGACAGAAATGTCGCGCGAGTATGGAGAACCATCGCACGAGGGTTTGTGGTCCACGGTTTCTTGTAACCCTGCTGACTTTAGGGCCAGGACTGGTATTGATTACCAGCCTTGGCCCTGCCAGCCCCCTTCAGAGATCAGAACAGGAAAACGGTAGGTATGTTATACCTTTGGTTGAGTTTGAAAGAGTGCTTGAACTTGAGTTGAAAGAGTGCTTGAGCTTTAAGTTGAGTTGAGGTTGAATGCTTTTGAGTGGTAGAAACAAGGTGTGAAGATTAGGTGCAAGATTTGTAACCTTTTTTTCCAACCCAAGTGTATGGATTTTTCTAACCCTTTGTGTTTGATTTTTTTGAACCCTTTAAAAAGACTAACATAGGGGGGTTTTTATAAGGCAAGACCCTTCCATTAATGGAAACCCTCCATTAATGGAAACCCTCCATTAATGGAAGTTATTCCATTAAAAGAAACTATTCCATTAATGGAAACTATTCCATTATTGGAAGCATTCTAGAAACCTTCTATTAATGGAAACATTCTAGAAACATTTCAATAATGGAAACATTCTAGAATCCTTCCAGAAATGGAAAGCTTCCAGAAAGCTTCTAGAAATGGAAAGTTACAGGTCGGTTGCAAATTTAACCAGCTCGTGCCAGTAAGGTTCCGGGAGTTTTGAAAAGTTTTGAAAACACTCAAAGCTCAAACATGCTATCACTCCTGGGGTGTTCTTGATCCATTTCATCATCGGAGAATCAAAAACCGTAAGTAAATTAATCTGGAAGCCCAGATTGGGGTGTCTACACTAATACTTTAATGCCTAGGGATGCATCAAATGTTGTCCGATCAGGCGGTCGTTGATATCCAATGATCTCCGATTTTGGTGACAATGACGGAATAAATGAGACGTGAAATCCTAACGGTTCAAATTGACCATTATAAAAATTGATTTGGTAACGACCTTTAAATTTTATACATTCAATGCAACTGCTAATAAACTAAGTCTTGTGCTGTACTTGAACGTATGGTAACCATTCAATGGCGACACAATTACGACAACGCAGACCGTTGATTTTGTTTTTCTTGTTGATTTTATCATTCTCGTAAAAAAATATATCTCAATTGGGTTTAGAAAGCTTCATTATCGAGACACAATTTCATTAACAAAATGGGTTTTTTTTTTCGATCAAGTGTGTAGCGATACCCGATTAACTTTATTCTTTGGTAAGAATGATGAACTCCGTAATATGTAAAAATAGACAGTTCAAATAAAAAATAAAGACTTTAGTGGGGGTCGGAATGCATCTAATACTTTAATGCCTCGATCACGACACAATCACGATGATCAAATCCGTTCATTTTGTTGTCCTTGTTGATTAAATCATTTCTGTAAAAAATTTCCTCAATCGAAATAAGCAATATTTTCATTAGATGAATTATTTAGGGTCGGGGTGGTAGTGGTTGGAAAATAATCCTATAAAATATAAATATAAAAATTACTAAAATAAAGCTTTTGAAATGTTAGTGGAACCAAAATAGAGCATAGAACATAAAAATAATTCTCATGGGAGGAGTGATTCACCCTTTTTATAATAATAATAATCTACCTAATAGTAAACAAACAAAAAAAAAGATGTTAAACATATGTTATATATTAAATTTTTCAAAACATGTAACGAAAATGATGCTCGGTGCAATGGCTGGAGAAGGTATGCGCGTGTGTTTGCGAGTCCAAGGTCCAGAGGTCGACACCCGGTGACAGCATATGTGCTCCCGCCTCGGCGCCTCCTCCATTTTGGTTTTTGGTAAAGGGGGTCTATGCCAGCGCTGGGAAACAAAGCGCTGGTAAAAATTAATCTATACCAACACCCACAAAAAAGCGCTGGTATAGTGCTATTGCGGCGGTCGTGCACCAGCGCTTTACTTAAGCGCTGGTATAGGACACAAAGGTCTCTAGCATCCCTTTGCGACACCTTTGCCAACGCTTTTGGCCGCTGGCAAATCCCTTTTTTCTTGTAGTGACGATGGAATTGAGGTTGATTGTTGTGGGTTTTGGATTTTAGATTTGGAGATGAGTTTTTTGGGTGAGAGAGTGAGAGAGATAGAGAGAGTTGAGAGACGAGGGAGAGAGCTGAGAGGTGGAGAGCAAAATGGAAAAGAAAAAGAAAAAAAAATCCCCTGGCACACACTCATATATTCACACATGCGCTAAATTACACAAACACCCATGGTTTTCAAATTCTTGCACTTTAAACCCCAATCATAATTTTTCACATTAAACCATCATTCATCCATTTATAAAATATTAAAATTATATAACGGAAATTTACAGGTCTCTACAAGTGATCTTGATATCGAATTTGAGTCTGCAAAATGGAATTTCTTGTGCATGAGTTTTGTGTAGTGAAAAGAAGATTTGTAAGATACGTGGAAAGATGAATACGATAAATTATGTTGGTAGTGGCGTGACCTTTTCACTGTAATAGTTGCACTAGTATTCTCTTTCACCATATCACCATATGTATCTATTGCTCCGTTGCATTTAGAACAAGCTAGGAAGTAATATTTTTGGTCAAAGTTGGTGACTTTAATGATGCCTGTAATCCCTGGACAATGTGCCTGCATTTATGTAGTTCTGTTATTGTTTTGTTTGCTGAAATAGAGTTTGTTTCATATGAACGTACGGTGTCAAACAGTTGAAAGATTTGCAATGCTGGTGATTGAGTCTTTAGGCAGTGGTGATGGCCTGACCATTGCACCTGGGTTGTGTTTGTAGCCTAATAATGCTCGAATAATTGTTGCATTGATGGTGCACATATTGCCCAATTATGGTGCATTTTATGAGTTTATTTATGATACAAATGATTCAGAATAGAACGCATGCAGTATGATGGAATTTGTCTTTGCATATGGAATTATAACTTTAAATACGTGTTGTTTAGTATGCATGGAGAATTGTAACAATGGACTGTTTGTTTTATAATTGGCATCAAGTTACATCTAGGGGTGTACACGGTCCGGATTGGTCCGGTTCTCTAGAAAACCAGTAACCGGACCATTTCAAACGGTTCTAGAACTTTGGGAACCAAAACCTAACCAATATATGCATAGAACCTAACCAGAACCAAACCGCAAGATCGGTCCGATTTTGGTTCGGTTCCGATTTTATCCAATAAGCATCCAAACACTTTATTCACAAAATATGAACTCATAAAATTACAAAAATAGGAAGATAATCTGCTGGAATGGGAAAGGAATGAAGAAAATAAAAACTTTCCTAATAAATGAATTTCATCTCTAAATAAATTAAGTTTAGCAAGAAAAAGATTAACCTACCAAATTCAAATACATATTTAATTACACACACTTATGTATATCTATATTCATTTTAGTTTTAAACTGTCTGATTCGGTTCTAACCACGGTTTATTAATTTAGAACCAGTAACCCAACCAAAATTAACGGTTCTTATTTTTTTGGAACCATAACCTGACCGTAGAACTGCAAAACCAGACCAAATAGGACGGTTTGGTCCGGATCGGACCGGTCTTACGGTTCGGGCGATTTTTTTGAACACCCCTAGTTACATCGTTCATTTGCATTGAAAGTAATTATTCTATGGCAAGTGTTGAATGTTTAAACAGATTTGTGTATGTTAAAAATATTGAAGTGACAATAAAGAGTTAAATTTTTGGTTAGTTTGTTTGATACTCACCATGTTTTGAGTTTGGTAGCTTCAATCAGTGGAAGATTGAACATAAATATGGATGAGTTCCTTGTGCCCAAAGTGATGCCTATGAATTGAGATTAGTATGGTGATGATATTAGTAGTTAATTAGTAGGTTAATTATATTTATTAAATCTAAATTTGTTCTTACTAGTGTATGGAGAAATCTTTAGTCTTGTGGCAAGAGATATTGGGAAGGGTCCTGACAATTGTGCTATTGCGCTTGCCTCCATTAAATTAATCCCAGAGAGAGATTGTTGCTGGTTTCAAACTGAAATTCACAAGTTTGACAAATTGTTGTAATATTAAATGTTTCATGCATTAGATATGTAAATATACTACAATTACCGTTGATCAATTATGCGCAAGTCAGCCAAATATATTTTCCCTGCTTTCTTGCGTTCCCCTACACCCAGAATTGCAAACACAATATCTATTGTAAGATAAATTCATTAATTTTGTGATGCTATTTATTGTAAACATGAAATAGTCAGTTTGATTGTGAACTTACTTAATTTTGGATCAGCTTTGGACATCAGTGAGTTTTGTGAAGTTGTGTTGTAGGGTTCTTTGCGTCAACCCTTCAATCTGGACTTCTTCAATTGAAGTTTTGATGAAATTCCCCACCGGTATTCATTTTTCACGGAGCGATGTTGTTCCTCAATCATTGTGACTGTAGGGTCGTGTTTTGCGCAGGGTAGCTGAGGTGTGAATCTACGTGAGTTGGAGAGGTGTGATTGGTCAATTGTTAAGAGGAATGGGGGGAAAGGGGAAAGATCTGGTGAGGTGGAGGAAGAGGACACGGGAGTAGAAAGGACAAAGGCAGCGTGCCACTGACAGTCCTTCCCAGATGGATCGCGCGACACAAGTCTGAGAAGAATGTTCTTCTTTCTCAGTCCAGTATCCCTCAATCTTCTCTCTAGGAACAGTCTCCTTCTGTCTCTATCCGTACGTATGTCCTTGTGTGTGTAGAAGGCAATGTCGGTGCTTATTTATAGGCCTCTGGGCCTAGGGGGTCCCCCCTGATGGCCCAACCTAGCTTCGACACGTGTCCCTTCTGCTCCCGAGGTCGCGAGGTGATGTCAGGTAGCGCGCGCCACCCCGCGACGGTCCCTCCTCTTCCTTAACCGCCAAACCACTAGATCTCCCTCAATTCCCGTTGGAGCAAGGTCGCGACCTGCAACGATCGTATCTCTTCTGGGCTCATCGGTCCTGCCTTTGACCAAGGCGCGCTCTGATGTCTAAGCAACCTGTAGGTATCTCGGTCCTTTTCGCGCTCTAGGACCCCTCTATGGTCCGCACGGACCGGCTCCTCCTCGCGATGTCTCTCGCTGCTTGTTCGCCTTGATGAGTTCGCATTCGTTCGCGCGCTGTGCCCGTGCGCAATAGACGTGCGCGCGCTACCCCCCGCGCGCAACAAGGACGTGCGCGCTACCTTCGCGCGCGCGGGGCCTGTCGTAGCAATAATCGTCTACATTGTACTCCTTTATTATTTCCACGCGTCGCATCATGAGAGGCTGACCAGAGTCTTATAATCGGTCAACGGTTGATTTATTTTGACCGTCCCTACAATTGCCCCCCACGCGCGTGCGATGGGAACACCGTTGTGCGCGCGCGATCGTCCTGTTGCTAAGGCTGCTCTTCTAAGTATTCGTGGCGTCTTGGACTTCTGTAGGCATCCCGCGCGCGTGTACGATAACAGTTTTGCATGATAAGTCGCTACCGCTGACGATTCGCGCGAAGGGTCGCGCCTGGTGACGGTTCGCGCGGAAGGGTTATGACGCTTTGAATATGCCACGTTCCCTCATCATTACCGTTGCATCAGTTACGAGAATGGTTGGGGTGCCCTGGTGACTCTTTGTGTACCGGAGTAACTGTAGAAGGTGGCAGGCTTTAATGGAGGAGTTTTTCCCTGTTGCTAAGGCTGCTCTTCTAAGTATTCGTGGCATCTTGGACTTCTGTAGGCATCCCGCGCGCGTGTACGATAACAGTTTTGCATGATAAGTCGCGACCGCTGACGATTCGCGCGAAGGGTCGCGCCTGGTGACAGTTCGCGCGGAAGGGTTATGACGCTTTGAATATGCCACGTTCCCTCATCATTACCGTTGCATCAGTTACGAGAATAGTTGGGGTGCCCTGGTGACTCTTTGTGTACCGGAGTAACTGTAGAAGGTGGCAGGCTTTAATGGAGGAGTTTTTCCAGCCCCTATAAAAGGCCCCCTTGTACGTCACTTTCTCCTCCTACCTTCTTCTTCCCCAAACAGCACTTCACTGCTCGCGACTCCCAAAACCTTTCTGCCACACTTTCCGACCATCGCTCCTTCTCTCTTCTCTTTTTTACCGTCAACAGTTCCCAACACCTACCCCATGGCGCGTGACGATGTTGGAGAGAGTAGTGGCCGTGCCATGGACGGCGATTTTATTCCGCCGCCGGACCAGTGGCGTCGGGCTCAGTACCTCAAGTCCGTCGGCGACCCCTTCTGGACCGCCGTGGGCGAGTTCCAGCCCATCGGCGCTGCGCCGGGCGACTCTGTCCTTATCGCGGTGGAAGCTCCCGTCGAGGACACAGATCTGGTGCCTCCTTCCTCCGTTCTGAGACTCCGGGTGGAGCGGGGAGACTTTCCTCATTCGGAGACTCGCTTCAATGTCGGGTGCAGTCCGCCCGCTGACTGGCCCGCATGGGTGAATGATGTTCTGTCTGTTCCTGTGTATCGCGACCTACTGCAGAGGGCGCTGATTCTGGATGCTGTTCTCATCTCCCGCGACTTAACTCTCCCTCGCAACGATCGCAGCAACGGGAACCTTGAGATGGCGGTCGCGCGCTGGAGCGTGGACACCCACACATTCGTATGGGCATGGGGGGAATCTGCTCCCACTCTGGAGGATACCTTTGCTCTTATGCGCCTGCACCCGCGCGGGCGGAGGCTCCTGGATCTTGACAGTCTATCCACGGAGGAGGTCGCGACCGTACAGAGCCTACGCGCAGCCTTCATCGAGGCAAAGAAGGCTGGGTCCCTATTCAGGCCAGATGGGACACGCAAAAATCCGCCTAATCCGCGCAAGGCCTCGTAGAGGAATTGGCTGCGGATATTTTTCAAGGACTTTCAGCCCCCATGATCAGTTCCAGCAGGGCACGAGCCAGAGTTTGTGGCTGGGATGCACTATCGCCAGCCCCTGTACTTGGCGGGCTTTTTGGTATATTTTCTTTCAAATTTTGTTCTCCCAGACTTCCCTTCGGAGAGTGTTAGCCCTTTTGTCTTTCCGCTCGCGGCCTGTCTCGCGCTGGGTGAGGCCGTTGCGCTGGGGCCTCTCTTCCTTGGCTGCCTGTATAATCATCTGGACCGCGTGCATTCGGACATGGAACGGTCGCTGGGCCGTTATGACATGATCTCAATGATCTACTCTAGCTTCCTCCTGGCCTTCTTTTATGAGCACTTTCCTGCCATCGAGCCTGTACCATCAGCTCCACCGCAGGGCAGGCGTCGCTTCTGGATTGAGAGGTGGTCCGCAACCTCCTCGCGCGCATATTTCAGCAACTACTGTGATGAGCGGGGTACTTCGTCTCGCGCCCTTACGCGACCCAACTTGAGGGGACAACGGACAATAATGAGTTTGTCCTTCCTATAAGCGTGCCATTGTCCACTGCAGGGCTCGCGGATGATCTCGCGCGGGCGGTAATCAATGCTTACTACATGTCTCTCCCAGGTTGGCTTCCTGTTCTGTCAGCGGAGGGGTCGTGGTCGGCTGTGTATCGAGCGGACAGGGTAGTTTGGCTACGATCAACCCTCCTCCAGTGCGGCTCCCTCGTTCCAAGGCTTCGTCGAAAGCCAGCATCGCTTCCTCGCAACCAACCTCGGGGGTCTAATTACTGGCCGTGAGAACACCTTCCTGCCCGACTACGACCGCTCCAGTGCCTTCATCGCCGGTTTCTATCTGTCATGGCAGAGGAACTTAGATTCCTTTCTCCAGTTCGTTCAAGGGGCCGCACCCACGCCCCAACCACCTGCCGTGCAGATGTAGGACACTTCACTGCGCTCTCCTAGGGCCAGGAGCCAAGATTGGCGGGGTCATCACAGCCAGTGGGCCGTTACAGCCGTCAACCCCATATCGCGCGTGCCTCTGGGTCCTGAGGCCGCGACTGCCACCGGGCCTTCAGCGGCCCAAACTCAGGAAGCTGGCCGTATGCGGGGTGCATGCGCAGTAGTACGAAGGGCCGCAGAGGCAGAGGCAGACCCTCCCGCTGAAACAAGTCGCCCGCGAAAGCGCCTCCGTACGGTATGCCTGTCAAAATCTCCTAAGCACTGCTACTTCGTACATTCCATGTCTTCCGCATCGTAACTTCCTCTGATTGTGTTACGATTCCTTTTTATCTAGGTTGGCGAGGCCGTGCGCGGACTAGAGCAACTACTCGCGATCCGGAGGCAACGGCAGTGGTCGCCCTGCCAGCCCGTGCAACCCGCCAAGTTACCGCAGGTAAACCTTGAACTATCACACATCCTGCTTCCTTTTATTACTATCTTTATGCGCTAACGCTGAGTGTCTTCCCCGTGTACGTTCTGGACAGTTGGTGTTGATGAATCTGGAGGAGAAGAGGATTCAGACAAAGAGACACTTGCAGCAGGGCTTCAAAGATCGAGAGGCGTTGCCACCGCGCAAGGACCAATCGAGGTGATAGACATTGGAGACTCCCCCGCCACGGAGCGCGTGGGAACGGAGACGGGCATAATACAACCTCCTCTCAGACCCCGCGCGCACATCCCTCCTATCGAGCAATCTTCTACCGTGGTGGGAGGTATGCTCCAATTGTTAAGAGGAATGAGGGGAAAGGGGAAAGATCTGGTGAGGTGGAGGAAGAGGACACGGGAGTAGAAAGGACAAAGGCAGCGTGCCACTGACAGTTCTTCCCAGATGGATTGCGCGACACAAGTCTGAGAAGAATGTTCTACTTTCTCAGTCCAGTATCCCTCAATCTTCTCTCTAGGAATAGTCTCCTTCTGTCTCTATCCGTACGTATGTCCTTGTGTGTGTAGAAGGCAATGTCGGTGCTTATTTATAGGCCTCTGGGCCTGGGGGTCCCCCCGGATGGCCCAACCTAGCTTCGACACGTGTCCCTTCTGCTCCCGAGGTCGCAAGGTGATGTCAGCGCGCGCGCGGGTAGCGCACGCCACCCCGCGACGGTCCCTCCTCGTCCTTAACTGCCAAACCACTAGATCTCCCTCAATTCTCGTTGGAGCAAGGTCGCGACCTGCAATGATTGTATCTCTTCTGGGCCCATCGGTCCTGCCTTTGACCAGGGCGCGCTCTGATGTCTAAGCAACCTGTAGGTATCTCGGTCCTTTTCGCGCTCTAGGACCCCTCTATGGTCCGTGCGGACCGGCTCCTCCTCGCGATGTCTCTCGCTGCTTGTTCGCCTTGATGAGTTCGCATTCATTCGTGCGCTGTGCCCACGCGCAATAGACGTGCGCGCGCTACCCCCCGCGCGCAGCAAGGACGTGCGCGCTACCTTTGCGCGCGTGGGGCCTGTCGTAGCAATAATCGTCTACATTGTACTCCTTTATTATTTCCACGCGTCGCATCATGAGAGGCTGACCAGAGTCTTATAATCGGTCAACGGTTGATTTATTTTGACCGTCCCTACAGTGACATTTGCATTGCTGAGCGCATATGTGTTGTAGAGTTTTAGTGTTTTCTCAAGATTATGGTATTTAATATGGTTAAACCTGATTGTAATAAGTGCGTAATGCATATAGTGTTACCTCAACATCTTCTAGAATTAACCTTTTGTAGAGTAATCCCTTGTTGGTGTATTTTGACAGTGCTTTCTCTGTAATAATCACCTAAGCTGTTCAGTTTCTTGAGTCCAAATTCACATCTTTTATAAGCATGCAACATGTTTCTAACCATTAGTTACCTATTTATGATTATGGACATGGTTAGAAAGGGTGGTATGATTTGAATGTACAAGGTTGTAGATTTTTGTGGTCAAGTATATTTTCTATGTACAAGTATAAGAAGGTAATAATGTAGCATTACTAAGAACAATTGGCTTATTGTAGAAGCTCTGTATACTATATTAGTTGTGTGGTTGTTTTGCCACACCATCATCAGATGGCTCGAGGTGGATCTTTATTTTTGTACCTGTGGTGACTCTTGATAGTGCAACATATAGCTGTCCGTGTGAAAACATTGATTGAGATAAATATATGTCAACTATATCTAAAGTTTGTCCCTGAACCTTGTTAACGGTTATTGCAAAACATAGTCGGACTGGAAACTGTCGCCTTGTAAATTGCACTAGATAAAGTTGAGGATCATTTGACTGTAATGGAGTTCTAGGGATAAAAACTGTGTTTCCCATTTTTTTTCCAATTGCTATTTCAACCACAATGGTATTTGGTGTGAAGTTTCTACAAATCAATACATTTGGTTGTAATTTTGCTTGAAAGTTTGTTCAGAAATCGAGAAGTTTGTGAGTTTGTTTGGAAATCTGGACAAAGTTTGTTTGGAAAGTCTAAATTTGTAAGTTTGCTTGGAAATCGGGAAGACAGATAGAAATCAATATTTGTACCTTATAGTTGTTCAAGTATGTTGGTCAAAGTTTATTACAATAGGACATAAAATTGCTGATTGTGGTTTAATTAGTTAGTTATGGTTGCTTGGACAAAGGTTTTTATTCCCTTTGCTGCTTGGTTTCTTTGTTATTTTTGTCACCGTTTGGATCCTACCTTTGTTTTAAGAACTGTCGAATTGTTTTTGTACCTTTAGTAGAAAAAAGAAAGTTATTTCACTGGGGATGAAGGGTCTTCTTTCTTTTCCTCACTTTCTTGTTTGGGAGTTTGAATCACCAAAACTAGGTTATTCCATGCCAAGGTCAAATGTATTAGCAGATTGCGACAATTTGTCCAAAAAAATCTATTGCAGATCTTGAATTTGATAAAACAAATTATAAGAGTGCTATCAATTTCTCAAAATCTATTGTAGTCTATCCAGAGTCTATTTCTGTCAAGGTACTCATAATACCAATGTAACACTAAATTCATTCACCACTCACTATGCAAAACAAGCCTATCAAAGATAGAAACCTAGGGTAAACATAGCATTAGAACCAATTGCAGACCACTATTAATAGCAATCATATTCATATGCCTCCATCATTGTATCAAACATAGTATTAGAAATAAACATAACATTAGAACCAAGTTTATCTACATTAACTCAATGTTACAAGGTTACAAGGTCCATCATCCTAAATCTAAAAAACCAAGTTTTGCTAGGAGATCATCCAGCTCCTCCTGAACTAATCTCTCTGCTTAAGTGCTATTTTCAATTGATGCGCAAGTGGTTGTTGGTCATGGGAACCGTCAAACTCCTTTTTAGATGAACCATCACGTTTGCTCAAATAAGTTGAATAAGCTTTACGTGCCTCCGCTTCAGTCTTGTAACCTTTAAAATAATTGTGCTTAAAGTCGGTGGTCTGGCCATGAGCTTCCGCCTAGCAGTCATAAACCCCGGGATCCTGATCAACGAACACAACATACCATTTTCCCTTTTTTCCAACCTATGGAAATATCATACACAGAATGAAGAGAAAAATGACATATTATCAATTTCAAACGACAGAGAAATGTGTCTGCAAAGGTCGAAAGAAGAGTATACTGAGTTACACCATGGAATCCAAAAGGGTCAAGCCTAACTGCAAAAATGTCTCCTCAGGGCCAGGACAGGGCCTAGCCTAAGGAAACTTGCATTTTACCTTTGATCTTAAGTTTGAACGAATGTGGGTGGTTGTAGATGAAGGTGTGGGGATGTGAGGATATGAGCAATTGTTAGGTGGGTGGAGCCTCAAAGTTAGTAAAAGACTAAGCTTTAAAGGTGAGGAGAAAATTGAAGTGTTTTTGAGAAAAGAAATGCCTAGAGAATGTTTTTAGAGCAACTTTCTCAAAGCTTAGGAGTAAAGAATGGGTGTAAAGGCAAGATGAGAGAGAGAGAGATTAGGGACCCCTTTCACTTTGTGAAGGGGTGTTAAATATAGGCAAGAGCCAAGGATTATCAATACAAATGGAGGAGGTGTTTTTTGGGCCGACTAGAAGTGCTTTTTCTGCCAAGCCGTTTTGAAGCTGTGGCTCAAATGGGTGTGCCTGACAGCTTACTGAGCCAGTCAGAACTTTACCTAAAATGCCATGTGGTTGACTTTATGACGGCGTACGGTGTAACAAATTTTATTACACCGCACAGTGTAAAAGTGTTCCGTGCATCATTCTAGGTTCAATTTAGGGCTTTTGGGCTCTTTTTGGGGTTATGGGAGTCCCTCATTCAAGCTCTCGAAGGTATTGTTTCCTTTATTTCATCATCGGGGCATTTAAAGAACCTCTGAGGTCCAAATTGGGGTGTCTACAGTAATGCTTTTTCCTCTCACGCAATTGGAACGATTTCACAGCGGTCAACTTGGCGCAGAAAATGGGAGGAATTTCAAGCGAGAAACTACCCTCTAAGAACCTACCCATTACAATCAAACAGAGTCAATATAGCAAAGACATAAATGGAGGTTTTGGACAACCCCGAAAAGTGCCAAAATATCTAACAATGTTGACTTTAATTATAGTATGTTCTTTTGTTTTAGGTGTTTTTCCTTTCCTTAATGTTGTTTTTGCTTTGTTGAGCAGATAACCAAAAATGTTCATGAAATATATCACTCTAATAGATGATGACGAAGATGTGGTTAGATCTCTTCATTGATATTTCATTTTTATATTTTATTGAATATGAATCTATTATAGTTAATTTAATAACTTCTTGGTGATATAGTTTGTAAAGACCTGTAATTTGAATTCTCTATTTTTTTTTAAAATTATGGGATGTGAATTAGTATTGACATGGATAATGTGTATGTGGGACCTTTGTGTAGTGGCACATGACATACGGGTATTGGTGTAAGACTTATAAGGTTGAGGATGTGAGTGTTATTTGCGCTTTATATATCAAAAATCTGGACCAGGAGACTATTTTCTTCCCATTTTCCCTTCTTTTCCAGTCTGCGTTACTCTCTCTCCCTCTCGTCTCTCTCTCTCTCTGTCGGCTCTCATCTCTCTCTCCATCTCAGGCGTAGATTTTGCTCCTCCATCAAAAACCCTTGAAAACCCACGCATATCTTACCTTGTACTAGCATTCTTGGCTCTTTGATTGCATGGCTAAGCTTGGAGTAGGTTGTTTTTGGTGGATTTTGGAATTTGAAGTCTAGGGTTTGTGGGATTTGTGGTTTTGCTCAAAACCCTTGAGGTAGGGATTTCTCCTCTCCCTCTATATGTCTATGTGTTGATGTTTACGTTTAATTCTTCTTTAAATTCTCGTTCCATAAATAAGGGCCGAAACCTAGATGTGATTTTGGTACACTCCAATGTGTTGAGTTTGTGATGTAATAGAGGGGTTTTGGTGGCGAAGTTTAGTGATGAAGGAACGTGTAAGAGCAGTAGTTAACCTCGGTTGAGTAGATTGGTCTGAAACCTGTCCAAAAGCTGGAAGAAACGTTGTTTGTGCTCGTAAGGGTATCTATACCAGTATTGAATCTGGAATTTTGGACTTGGGGTATCGATATCCAAGTATGGGGTATCGATACCTGATCTACTTCTTGGCAGTTTTTGATTGTTCCTTTGCCTTTTGTTCGTTCCGAACCACCTCCGATCCTTTTTAATGTGTTCTTGACACCTCTAACTTAATCCTCTACATTGCGAAACCCATACGAACAATACTCTAAGGACACTTGGAGTCCTTACTGTTTTGGAATGAGACAAGACTTAGAAACTTAAATCAAATTTACATTAGGCCTTCCAATAAGAATCTAGTTTTTTTTTTTAATTCCTACTCTCATCATTGTAGTAGATTGTTAACTTTGGGATTTATGGTCGTATTGTTTGTTACTAAGGGAATTAGTCAACTTGTTTTTATATGTATTCATGAGGTGAAGTTTTGTTGTGCATTTATGATATGTGGTGATGTTAAAGTCTAATCGATGATACGGTGGCTGCGAATATGAGGACTTTTATGCTTTTGTGGAGATTTGTGGTATCGATGTATGATAGTTGTTGAGTTTATTGTGGATAAACATAACATTAGAACCAAGTTTATCTACATTAACTCAACGTTACAAGGTCCATCATCCTAAATCTAAAAAACCAAGTTTTGCTAGGAGATCATCCAGCTCCTCCTGAACTTATCTCTCTACTCAAGTGCTATTTTCAATTGATGCGCAAGTGGTTGCTGGTCATGGGAACCGTCAAACTCCTTTCTAGACGAACCATCATGTTTGCTCAAATAAGTTGAATAAGCTTTACGTGCCTCCACTTCAGTCTTGTAACCTTTAAAATAATTGTGCTTAAAGCCGATGGTTTGATCATGAGCTTCCGCCCAGGAGTCATAAACCCCGGGAACCCGATCAACGAACACAACATACCATTTTCCCTTTTTCCAGCCTATTGAAATATCATACTCAGAATGAAGAGAAAAATGACATATTATCAATTTCAAACGACAGAGGAAGGTGTCTGCAAAGGTCTAAAAAAGAGTATACTGAGCTACTCCATGGAATCCAAAAGGTTTCGGCCCTTATTCATGAAACGAGAATTTAAAGAAGAATTAAACGTAAACATTAACACATAGACATATAGAGGGAGAGGAGAAATCCCTACCTCAAGGGTTTTGAGCAAAACCACAAATCCCATAAACCTTAGACTTCAAATTCCAAAATCCACCAAAAACAACTTACTCCAAGCTTATCCATGCAATCCAAGAGCCAAGAATGCTAGTACAAGGTAAGATATGCGTGGGTTTTCAAGGGTTTTTGATGGAGGAGCAAAATCTACGCTTGAGATGGAGAGAGAGATGAGAGCCGAGAGAGAGAGAGTAACGCGGACTAGAAAAGAAGGAAAAATGGGAAGAAAATAGTCTCCTGGTCCAGATTTTTGATATTTAAAGGCCAAATAACACTCACATCCTCAACCTTACAAGTCTTACACCAATACCCGTATGTCATGTGCCACTACACAAAGGTCCCACATACACATTATCCACGTCAATACTAATTCACATCTCATAATTTAAAAAAAAATATTAGAGAATTTAAATTACGTGTCTTTACAAACTATATCACCAAGAAGTTATTAAATTTACTATAATATATTCATATTCAATAAAATATACAAATGAAACATCAATGAAGAGATCTAATCACATCTTCGTCATCATCTATTAGAGTAATATATTTCATGAACCAACATTTTTGGTTATCTACTCAACAAAGCAAAAACAACATTAAGGAAAGGAAAAACACCTAAAACAAAAGAACATACTATAATTAAAGTCAATATTGTTAGATATTTTGGCACTTTTCGGGGTTGTCCAAAACCTCCATTGATGTCTTTGCTATATTGACTCTGTTTGATTGTAATGGGTAGGTTCTTAGAGGGTAGTTTCTCGCTTGAAACTCCTCCCATTTTTCTGCGCCAAGTTGATCGCTATGAAATCGTTCCAATTGCGTGAGAAGTAAAAGCATTACTGTAGACACCCCAATCCGAACCTCGCAGGTTTTTTAAATGCCCCGATGATAAAATAAAGGAAACAATCCCTTCGAGAGCTTGAATGAGGGACTCCCATAACCCCAAAAAGAGCCCGAAAGCCCTAAATTGAACCTAGAATGACGCACGGAACACTTCTCCACCGTGCGGTGTAATAAAATTTGTTACATCGTACACCGTCATAAAGTCAATCGCATGGCATTTTAGGTAATCTGACTAGCTCAGTAAGCTGTCGGCCACGCCCATTTGAGCCACAGCTTCAAAACGGCTTGGCAAAAAGAGCACTTATAGCCAGCCCAGAAAACACCTCCTCCATTTGTATTGATAATCATTGGCTCTTGCCCATAAATACACCCCTTCACTCAAGTGAAAGGGGTCCCTAATCTCTCTCTCTCTCATCTTGCCTTTACACCCATTCTTTACTCCTAAGTCTTGAGAAAGTTGCTCTAAAAACATTCTCTAGGCATTTCTTTTCTCAAAAACACTCCATTTTTCTCCTCACCTTTAAAGCTTAGTCTTTTACTAACTTTGAGGCTCCACCCACCTAAACACCTAACAACCGCTCATACCCTCACATCCCCACACCTTCATCTACAACCACCCACCTTCGTTCAAACTCAAGATCAAAGGTAAAATGCAAGTTTCCTTAGGCTAGCCCTATTCTGGCCCTGAGGGGACATTTCTGCAGTCAGGCTTGACCCTTTTGGTCGAAAAAAGAGTATGTTCAGGCGCACGGTGTTTTATTGTTTACTATTTATTTGTTCAGACTGACTAGATCATGGCCATTCATCACCAAGCTTGCTTTTATTACTGAGATAATGTTATCGGTGCATTTCAGAATGAGACCATATCTACAAGCCATATTTCATTTTCCAAATGGAGTTTTCTTGATCATTCCAAGTGATCATGTACATCAATAGTAGTTTTATATTCATGGCTTGAAAGAATGGTGTTATTCTGACATGAATCAGCAGTTATATAATGTCTGATGTCCTTAAAGACATCGTACAGGATTACAATGTACCAGGTGTCGTTCTGGGTACTGATGAAAGTCTGATAGCAGAAGAGGTGCACCGCGCGGCATATCATAGGGCCGTGCGCGGCATTATGGTAAGTTGTGTGGGGATGGCTGTGATCTGAACAGTTTGCTAACTAGTTCTATCATTTTGTGCATTATCATGCACCCACCATTTCTGTATAATGAGCACCACGTGCATGCCAACATGATAGATTTTCCCATGTCCCTTTCCCCTTTACTTGTTTATTAAAGAGTTTGATTTTCCAAAAGATATTCAAATTTTCCCCTTTTGAAAATGTTTAGTGGAGACCGGTTTTGCCAGGTGAGCGGGGTACTTTTCAATAAAACCTTCTCCGGTCGTAACATGGCTTCCGAACCCAAAAGTCTCGACGTTTTTGCTAGACCAAAAGCCTTTCTTTTTCAAACGAGTTTTCGGTTTCTCAAATCATCCATCTCAAAAATCCGGGTGACAACTCTCGAGGGCGCGCCGATCGGGGAGCCCACAATTACACATTATGCACATTATTTCCATGATTAGAATTTTTTTCATGCATGTTTTTCTTTCTAGTAAATCTCTCAGAAAAAAATTCATTTTCCATATATATATATATATATATAATATATATCATTATCATTTCGAGAGGTTCTTTCTAGAGCAGTAAAACACAAAGAATATTGCATGTTTGCATTTCCAAAAATTCTGTGAGAATTTGCTTTCCATATTTGCATCATTAAAAGATTTTCGTTTGAGAGCAAATATGAGTATAAAAGGGGTTAATCAACCATAGAGTAATATTACTCCTGAGAGAGTTCTATTGTTTGGCAACAAGTTAGCAACTCTTTGGCAACAACCCTTGTTTGGCAGCAACCCTTGTTGTTCATTTGAAAAATACAGAGAGGCGTGAGAGTTTTTTCTTTGCTTATAAAAAGGAAAGAAAGGGTTGCATGGGTTTTTGGGATATTGGTGAAGGCAAGATTGATAGGTTTCCTAGCAGCCCACTCTTTATTCGTTCATGCATCTTTGAACTTTTTTTTTTGGGTTGTTTTTAGATCACGCTTCTCATCATATCATTCATCCATTCACTGTTCATGGTTTTTGGTGCCGTTTGCTGATGTGGCCGAATCTTTGGGAGATTAATTCAGAGCCGCTTGAATCCGGAGATCGGGCATGAAGTTTGTGGTGCATTTATTGGATCTTGAAGAAGCTTTGGGAGCATCGGAAATTGGCGAGAATAACTAAAGGCTTGGGTAAGGTTTTTGCTATTTCACAATCTGTACTTCTTTTCGATAAATAGAATAAAGCAGTAGTGTTAGGCCGTGGTTTTGGCTTAAGGTTATTTAGGACCCTAAATTTTTCCACGTAAATCGTGCGTCTCTTGTCACAATTTTTATTATACTGCAGTACTTGATTTTTGGTTTAGATTAATCGAGATAATCAACCCGTTCTATATATTAATTTTTTAATCAGAAAATTGGTATTTTTTTAATCAAAACTCCTATTCACCCCCTCTAGGAGTAGATTGAATGCTTTCGCATAATTTCAAATATGAATATACTTAAGTTGATGTGAGAAATGCAAGAAGGAATAATATATGATTTTAGAAATTCATGCATCCATTTCTTTCTTCAGGTCCCACATAATGACATTGCCAATGGGTAAGATTTGGCCATATTTAGCAATAAAAAGAAGATGCAATTTATATTGAAGATGATTTATCCTTCTGCTTTCAGAAAAGACCTCATCTTCTTTTTCTCCATTTACATTGGCTAATGCATGCCAATGGCCACTCTTGGTGAACTCATGATATCTTGTTCATTTAACAATTCAAACAAAAGGTGTTGTAAAAGCCATCAGTTTACACTGCGTAAATAATAATTGGAACGAATAACAAAATATTATTATGCCAGCCAGGAAGACATTTAATACAATCGCACACAGGCCTCATCAAAACTAATTGTCACAACCCAAATTCGAAGGGTAAAATTCGTGACATGACCAGTGATTTTAAGGAAATCACCACAGGCCTTGATATTAACAACCATAGTACTTTTATTAACAACTCCTAGGTTCGTAAATTAAAACAAAGTATATTACATTCAGAGGTGTCTAGTGTGCATATCGAATACAACTTTGACCAACAATGATTAAAATACAACAATGTGGCCCACACACACAAGAGCCACTTAGTACATTATTATTTCTTCATTTAGTTGAACTGAAATCTTCCACACGCAACAGGTGAGCCTTCTTTTAACCCTGATTTTCTGAAAGGGTATCATTAAACACAAAACCAATTCAGTAAGTTATGATATACTGGGGTTACATAAGAACATGGGATAATTTAAATAAAGCATACAAAGCGTAAACAATTATAATAAATGTGGTATAAATATAAACCGTGACACAATCAAAATAAAACATCCCATAGATATAAAGTCTACAATATTTATTAGCAACTTCCAGGATCGAATCCGAATTGGGCGAAATACCGACGATAGCATGGGGAGCAACCCCAACAAACAAGGGGAATGATATCAAATCCAAGGGGATACCCAACAGTATCTATCGTTAGATGCCAAGAGCAACTCACTGCCCATATACAACTCACTGCCCAGATATTTCCACTAAACCTTTTGTTTCTCTTTCCAAAATTTAATCCCATGTTTATTCTTTTTAAAATTCCTTTCACAAAGTTATGCTTAATATGCACTATGACGCTTCCGTAAAGACATCTATTTTTTTTATATACCTAAACATAACATTTATAAAAACAATTTGAAAGAATTATTGTAACGCCCCGAATTTTGGGAACGTTAATTAGAAAATTTTCATTGAAACTAAATAGAGTCTGGTTCATTATTACATCATAACTCTCACAAGAGTACATTTATTAAACACGGAAGGGGAAACTAGGGTTCCTATCTACTGCTCCGCCCACTCCTCCATCCTAGCCAACTCCTCGACTCCGAAAGCCTCCAAGGTGTAGTCTTCACCCTGCTCCTCTACAAGGTCTGACACATTACATCAGCGTTGCCCCCGGTATTATATGTCAGGGTCACCAAAGGTAACACCATGAGCTACAGGAGCTCAATAGAATAATCTCATACCTACTAACCCATAACTTACGAACAGCAGGTTGTAGAATTAGCGATTTCCACATAGCTCATGCTTATTTAACAAGATAGTTAACAATGACACATCCACATTCACTATTCAACTAACGTTGGAGTTCGTGACATCTGAGTTTCTCCTACGTGACTAATCGTAGACCGTGTCACCATTTTCACATTTCTTTTACCAAATCAACATTTCGAAAAGTATTTTAACACACCCAACCTCGATTCCGCTGTTCCAGTCTCTCGAGTATCCTTACAATGGTTCCGCCGTCCTGGGTTCCCATTGGCACACAAAACTTTGCATTGGCTTTGCTCCGCAGATAACCAAGCTACACAACCAACCTCAGTTCCGCCGTTCCGGTCTCCCGAGTATCCTTACAATGGTTCCGCCATCCCGGGTTCCCATTGGCACACATACACACACCTCACAATGAGCTACTATGTCCGGCCACACTGTGGATTCAAAACATTTTCTTTTTCAAAAACACGTCTTTTCATTATCAACAACCTAGGTGTCATGCTTCTAACTTCCTTTATTCTTGTGTCTCGTTTTCATGCAATGAATTCACGGCAGGACATTTCACATAGGTAAACATAAATCATTCATTGTAATATTGAAACTAAATTAGCAAGATCATCCAACTCTATATTATTCATCATGCTCATATTATCCTTAAATTCACTTAATTATGCTCAAACATTTAGCATTCAATCTAAAACATAGTGTCACATGGACGGACACCTTTGGAGTGGAAACCACTTATGCTTTATCACACGTCAAACAAGTAATCCAAGTAATCACATATACATGCTCATAACCTTCTTTAAGATCAAAATACGAACACTTCCAATCAAGCTATTATTTCTTACATTTTGAAATCTGTTCTTTCTTCTTTTTAAGAAGTCCAAAACAACATATATTTATTCGGAATAAAAGTCGATTTATCCAACATGTTCATACTTCCTTTCGAAAAAGTAAAGCAAGTTTACTAGCTATATTTTCTTTTTTTTTTTCTTTCATGCATTTTAAATGTACGAGTAGTACATAAAACTTTTTATACTTAGAGTAGAGAGTATAAGTATTCTACCGTTCTTCTTGGCGGTAGGGCGGCTATGGAAGGTGAGTTGGCTATTGGACAGAATGACTTCCTACGACAAGCTTACGGTAGTTTCGAAAGAGAAAGATTTCTCTTGAAACTAGTTCTTGACTAAATTACTAAACTTTTGGATCGAAAGGGTGGTCGAGTGGTGGTTTAGTGGCGGTCTTGGATGAGTTTCTTGAAAAACTCAAGAAGAACTCAATAACAATGAAGAACAAGGCAAAAACACAAGGATTTTTAGAGAGAAAAGTTGAAGGATGAAGGTGTGAGTTGAATGGCAAGAATGGGGTCCTATTTATAGCAAAATGTTGGGCTCTTCTTCCCCTCTCTTGACCAGCCCTCTCTCTCTCTCTTTCTCTCATTTTTTTGCTCCATGGTCTTGTCCAATCACACCTTTGAACATGCCAAAGCCATGTCAATCCCATTTAGGAGTAAGAATAGGTAATTATGGAGATTTTCTAGGACTTAAAGGCAATCCTAGGTGACTATAACCTAGGTTGTAAGTCTTACAAGTCTAAGATATGAATGATTTAGGCTAAAGCAGTAGTCTTCCCATGTTTAGTCAATCCTAGGCTAGGTTGTAAGAAGTAGTCTTCCCATGTTTAGGGTAATTAAGGCCAGGATTTTATGTCTAAAGCAATCTAAGAATGGGTTGTCAAGTAGCAAATAGGTTTAAGGCTAATAGGTAGCTTGCGCAATTGTACAAACACATGCACACACCTCACTCTCCCTATCCCCCTCTCTCTCTCTCTCTCTCTCTCGATCGACTTCTCTCTCTCTCCCACTCGGCTCTCTCTCTTTCTCTCTCCTTTTCCAATACCATGAGTATATATGGCTAATATATATATATACATACAGTTCTTTACATATCCGGTCACCCGGATTTTATTATGGTCCAGATTTCTGTCTGAGTCGTTGGATTAAATCCAACGGCTGTGAAATTAAAAGGGAAAAAAGGGGATTTCCACCCCTTCAGCCCACATTTCTTCGTTCCAGCCAAAGAGACAAAGAGAGAGAAAGAGAAAATGAGGCGACTGTGTATACGAACGAAGATATATGAACAACTCAAGCTGAGATCGAAGACGACGAACGACATTCCAAGCTAAGGTCTCTCCCTCTCTCTCTCTCTCATTCTCTCTCTCTCGTTTTTTATGATTTTCGAAACCCTAACTGTGATTTTAGGGGCTAATTTCTGTGATTTTTTCATTCTAGCCACAGAGAGGATATCGCTACCTACACACAGAGAGGAGGTGACGATATACGAAGATGTAGGGAGGTAATCCCGAACAGGTGCAAAGAGCGGCCCGAACACGTGGCACGTGGGGCCCAGAATCAATATAGTCGGAGTATCCGCCGTGCAGCACGGTGAACGGCAATAAGGACCGGGGACACGAGAGGTCCCAGGTCCAAAATACCCGAGCAGGGGAATGGTCCGAAGAGCAAGGGAAATTGTTGGACCAGTCTCATGATAAGGGGACCAATGATACGAGAGATCACTGGTCCAGATAGTCTGTTCGGCTATGAGAGGGCCGAACAGGAGCAGCGATTCGGAGGAGGTGCCAGGAGGCGCTCCAGAGGGGTCCAGAAATGGAAATACCCAGTAAGGAAACGAGATCTGAAGGAGATACCCAACGAGAATGGGATGAACGGCCAGCTTTGGAAAGAGTTCCTAAATGGTCTAAAAGGAAATATGCAGTTATGGGAATGAGAATCCCTGATGTTCTGGGTTCCCTTTACAAGAAAAGGAAGCTTAGGGCAGCAAGATGACTTGGACAGCAAGTAGACATGGGTCTATAAATATGAGGTAAACCTAGAGGTAAAGGTACGTAATTCCTGATTATTTGCTTATTACCTACTGAGAATTAGGGTTTTCACTGTTACGAGATACTAACTTTGGCATCGGAGGGCCTTTGCCACGAGAAGGCAAAGGTGCGCTCACCTTTGTCTGTTTTATAGGTTCAACTCCGGCAGAGTGCTAGGGTTCCGGCGTGGAGAAGGAAGTAGCCGTTGGATCTTGGTGCTGTTCGAAGGCCTTTTGTTTTCCTGCACTTACAATTGGCGCCGTCTGTGGGAAACGAAAGAGATCCCTTTGAAAAAGTGACCATGGCGGAAGAAGATCCAAAGACTCCACTTGATGCAAACAATTAGCTGGGTGGGGGAGGTGACAAATCCCCACCAGACCCTCCGAGGAAGCCCGATGGCGGGCGTGCGGGAAGGACCACGAGCAAGGACCGCCCCCTGGCAATCCATGGCGACTCCAGAAACAAGGACGGACGGACGGCCACAGGATCCACGAGAAGGAGTAAGTCCCGCCGTGGGAGGGAGTTAGTGGCACGTTCGAAAAGCGTGCACAGCAGGGAAGACATCCTGGACAAAAAGAGACAGGAAATAGAGGAATACGCTCATCTGATTAAAAGACGAGAATATGAGATTCAACAGCTGCAGCGGATACGAGAACATCCGGAGGATTCTGGGCTTTCACGAAGGAAGTCCAGAAAAGAAAGGTTGGATATGGCAGAGTACAGGAGAGCTTCTTCACGAAAAAGAAGCAGGAGCCTCACTCCGAAACGACCGAGGGTTTCTTCACGAAAAATGAGAAGCAGGAGTAGGAGCTCCTCCCCCGAGGAAGGAGGAAGCAGGAAGCACCACAGGGACAGGTACGAGAGACCTGATTCCGACTGGGAAAAGAATAATGCCAGGGGTGCAAAGGGATCAGAAGAGGAAACCATGTCTGCACGAGAAGCAGCACGGAGAGCCCTTAGCAACATAGCAACCTCTCCTTTTGCAAAGAGATTGCAGGAGGCAAGGTTGCCGAGCATGGTGAAACACGGGACGTTTATCCTATACGAGACCAATGCAGAGCCCGTGGCACACATACAGCACTACCAACAGGTGATGTTTATGCACGATGGTGACGACGCGATCATGTGCAAGATGTTCCCATCTAGTTTGGGAAAGGTGGCCCTATCTTGGTTCCATAAGTTGGGGTCGAACACCATACGAGGATGGAGACAGTTGGCCGAGGAATTCACTGCTCGAGTCTTGACGAGCAGGAAACCGCCCAAAACTTTTGAGAGTCTCTCAGTTATGAAGCAAGGAGAGAATCAGCCAATCAGAGACTACGCCAAGAAGTATTGGGAGACTTTCAACGAGATTGAAAGTTGCAGTGAGGAGTATGCAATAGCAACGTTCAAGACTGGGCTGCCTGTTCGGGGGGAGCTACGAAAGTCCCTAAACATGAGTCCAGTGAGCACGCTGGCAAAGCTGATGGAACGTATTGAGCAGCATGCCAGGAACGAGGATGACATACTATGGGAAGATGGCAAACTGAGTGCCAAGCAAGTCAAGGGCCCTGCGAAGAAGGCAGATAAGCCCGAGCCCAAGACTTACAGAGAGAGGAAGGAGCATGGGCAGGCTAAGAGAGAGTCGTACCGGGAAAAACACGTCCCTGATCCGAAGTCGTTCTTCTCAGTGACAACGGTTTGGAAAGAACCTATTTATCGGGTTCTTTATCGAATAAAGAACCGTCCGTACTTCAAGTGGCCCCCAAGGCTGGAGGGAGATAAAGACGCAAGAAGGGCTACGAGTCAGCACTGCAGTTACCACAAGGACTGGGGTCACATGACGGAGGATTGCGAGATGTTTAAACAGCACCTTGATGACCTGGTCTCACGTGGGTATCTAAAAGAGTTCATCCAGGAGGAGCACAAGGGTGCCGAGAAAGCAATGGAACTGGATTACGAGCAAAATCCAAGGGGCGTGATCCATATGATACATGGATTGGCCACACCTTATACGAGAAATGAGGTAAGGTTGCTCCAAAGGCAAGTGAAGCACGACCAGCACGTGACGCGGTTGGGAAAGAAACGAGGACGTGAAGCGGAAGGATGCAACGAGGGCATAGTCTTCACGGATGAGGACCTGGGAGGAGTCCAGGTGCCGCACAACGATGCTCTTGTCATAACCCTACGAATTGGGGAGTATGACATGGAGAGGATCCTGGTGGATTCAGGAAGCTGCACCGAGGTGCTTTATTACGACGCGTTCTTCTTTTACAGGCTAAGCATGCCTTTCATCTTCCCTGTCGATTAGGGATCGAATTTCTTTGGGGATGTCCCCATCGAAATCAATCTCTTCATCACCAGGGTCGACGCAATTTATTTCAAAGTTAGGGAAGTAAGCAGAATCAGATTCATTTATTTCATGATCAACGGAGGCCTCGGGGGCACCATACACATGGGTAGATTCGAAATCGAAATAGAGACTCTGAGAGTTTGGGCCGAGAGGCACCAACTCGGACTGGACAGACTCAGAAGACTCAGAAGACGCAGAAGACTCGATAGACTTAACAGACTCAGATTCAGACTCAGACTCCGATCCATGGTAAGTTGCACTCGGTGTGAAGATCCAGCTCTTGTACTCTTCAGTAGCATCCATGATAAACAAAGTCGGATCCTCAGGGGTATCTTGTTCCATCATCAGCACTTCTGCTTTTGCAGCTGTACCCATTGACTCGTCTTCCCTAAACAGAGTTGCAAGACTACCCATGGCAAAAACCTCAATCCAGTCAGGGAGCTCTTTCTGCTTTTCCACAACCTCAGCTTCTTTATCACTATCTGGCTAGACATCGTTGGCGAATATCTCAAACCCTGGCAAGAAGGTATTGGTTTCCTCGTCCCAAAACGGTTCCGGCTGTCCCTGATAAATCTGTTTTGCTTCTTCTTTGACAAAGTAGTCCTCTAGCCTGTTCCCCCTTTTCACTTTGCTGCTATTTGAGGGTGAGTAACCAAGGCCTGTTGTACGCATCAGAGTGCCCTAGGCTTCAAATTTCGCAGGGCCTTGGAGGTTCTTTCCCAGTCCCAATCCTGGCATGTAGGACATCTTCTTCATAATCTTGATGGCAACACTGCTAATAACAAAGTCATCATCGATCCTAACTGAATAGACAGACTTGGAGGTATCTAGAGAGAAGCCTCCCAAGGCGATATCTTCCTCTCCGTGTTGAATTTCCAATAGTGGGGCATTGTCTTCAACAGGGGCATGGATCCCCGAGTCTCCGTGGATGGTGAGCATCCCCGTTTCGAGTCCCAATCGAATTTTCTGGTGGAGTGTGGAAGGTACGGCCATGATGTCAGGTCGGTGCAGCCAGGGCCTGCCCAGAAGCAGGTTGAAGGATGCGGGGATATTCACCACGTGGAATTCTACGTCCGTCTGATATGGTCCGAAGGTCATAGGAATCATGAGAGTCCCAACCACATCCCTCCGAGTGTTGTCATATGCTCGGACCTTGACTTCTGATTGGGAGAAGTTCTTATTCTTGTATCCCAAACAGTAAGCAACACGGAGTGGACAGACATTA
Organism: Rhododendron molle; assembly: GCA_025413875.1. NCBI lineage: Eukaryota > Viridiplantae > Streptophyta > Magnoliopsida > Ericales > Ericaceae > Rhododendron > Rhododendron molle. Next base: position 20,520,106 of record CM046389.1, on the reverse strand, counting down.
ATTGCTGATCCATTGTCGACCAAGATTGCTGGAACCGACTTGGCATGGCACTTCAAGGTGATATGCAGCGACCGATCAGTTCCTTTGGCAAGTAAGTCTCGATCAGTAAAGGTGATAGCATGCTGATAGGTATGGTTTTGATTAGCGCCACAAGCTCATCGGGGTTATGGCGGAAGGAACCTTTAATGAGAGAGTGCTTGGATGAGACCTTCACGATGGCGTGTGGAATGAACCAACACATCCAGACTGACATCTTGGCATGGGTTTGTTCGAGTTGACGCTGATCATTCCTCGAGGTTCTTTCTGGCCGAGAGGGCTCCTTAGTTGGTGGGTCAAAGGGTCGGAAGGTGCTCTTGACCGGGGTGGTGAAGGGATCAGAGGGCTTTGCTGCCGCAGGGTTGGAAGATTCTCCATCCTGAAGATTTGGAGGTTGGTAAACACGACCGCTTCTGGTTAGATGGTCAATCTGTCGGTACTTTGATTCTTCGTTCCATAAGTCGGCCAGGGCTTTACGCTTGTTTCCAATAGTCGTATCCTGCAGATTGGCAGCTAAATCGGCGATGACTAGGTCATCCCACAGATCTTCGGGTGTCCATTTTTCGGCCTCCATTACCGTCTTGTTGACTGTCTATTCTTCGTTTCCCACTTTTATGCTAACCACTTCAGTGTTAGCGCACAAATTCGTTTCAACCCCGGGCTCATTCTCCTATAGATTTATCATGGCGACATCGGCATCTTTCTGAAAAGTAACCGATGATTCGGATTCAGCCCCATCTACAAGGTAGTCCATTGGGTCGAACCCATTGCTAGCAACTTCTTCTTCAGACCCAGGAAAGTTCGGGTACGGGGTGAGGTTCACATTGCTATAGAGGTTGTTGATGACAAAATCATTGAAATGAGAGAAGTCCGGGCGGAGCGAAGCGAGCTCTGGCCAATTGTACGTCATCATCTCGGGTGGATACCCAGACTGGTATTCTTCACCGAATAGTGCTGGGAGGGTGAATGTATCCAAAGGGTCATTCCAGGCCAAGAGCTGGTATTCGTCTGGGGTTGGGTCCCATTCAGGCATATCCTGGAAAACCTGGTATTCTTCCCCTTGATTTTCAAACAGTGCACACAAAGAGAATCCATCAAGAGGATCCGCCTGGATGTTTTGCCAATCAACCTCCCATCCAGCCTCGAATAAGGGTTCGTCATTTCCTTGGAAATTGGCAGCTTCAAACTCTTCCCAATCGGCAATTAGTTCTCCCCATGTATCTTCCCATTCCCATATGGAGCGGAAGGCAGTTCCTTCGGGAATTTCACCAGTAGGCATTGGTTCGGTATCGGGGATAATGAGCAGGGTAGGGTCAAATTCTGGGATGTTTTGAACCTCGGCTAGGGTGATTTGGTTGATACGGAAAGGGACACTATGCTGTGGTACGGGGTTTGAAATGGTGTTCGGTTTATTGGTAGGTGGAGTGTCGATAACCTTGTTATCGATGAGATTTTGGATTTCATGACGGAGGCGGATGCAGTTGTCGGTGGTATGGCCGGGCATTTGGTGGAAGTCACAGTAGACGTTTTGGTTGAGGTTTGGTGGAATGGTTTGTGGTGGCGGAAGAGGTTTCAGCACCCCAATGTCTGTGAGTTTCTTAAGGAGAGTGGATCTTGGAGTGCTGAATTGGGTGAAGATTCGGTTCTGGGTTTTTGGTTTTTCAGCAATTTGGTTGACTTCTACAGGTTTAATGGATGATGTTCCTTCTTGGTTGGTATTTCCGAAGAGAACGTTGCTGTTTCCCGAGTATGCCCTCTTGGGTTTCGACCCAGATCATGACTCCTTTTTCTCCAAAGTCCCATCTCGCAGAGCCTCCTCTACAGCCAATCCAGAATCATAAAAAGTTTTAAAATTTGGGGCAGCCTGAGAAAGAACCATGTATGGTGCAAAAGAGCTTGGCAAGTTCTTGGTTATTATCCGTATTTGTTCTTTTAGGTCAGGCTTATTTTGCATCTGGGCTGCCTTTGCCCTCCAACGCTTCACAAAATCAGCAAAGCTTTCCTTCTCACTCATCTTAGTGCTTTCCAACTCCCTCGTGGTCATTTTCAGGTCAACATTGAAGTCATACTGAGCCACGAAAGCTGTCCCGATATCTTCCCAAGTCCTTTTCTTGGATGGTTCGAGAGAGAGGAACCATTGCAGGGCTGGACCGGACAAGGATTCATGGAAGAGTTGGGCCATAGCTTCTTCTTCGATGTCGCGCATAGTGAGGGATCCGACATATCCTTGAAGGTGGGCTCTCGGGTCGCCGGTTCCATCGAATTTTGCAAAGTCCACTCCTTTGAACTTTTCTGGCAGCTTGGCATTCGGAAAGAGGCATAGTTTCCTCATGCCGATTTCTCCTTTTCCAAGCCGTTTGGTTTCCTGGACTGATTCCTCCAATTTGCCAATCTTATCCATGATAGCGGCCAGGTTGGGGTCAACTGCTGGTATCTCCACTTTAGGTGGTTGCTCGGATTGCAGGGAAGCTTTGATCAGGATCTTGTCAGTGATTTCCTGCATGCTTTCCATTATCATATTCATGTCATTTTTCATGGAGGCTACGGCGGCTTTGAGTTGTGCGTCAACACCGGCGAGGGATTGTTTAAACTGGATATCCATGTTTGCCATGTTCTGCCTAAGCTCCTCCATTCCGTCTCCTTGGTCAGACATGGATGAAAGATTTTCGGACGAGACTGAGACTACGGGTTTCTCTTCCTCCTTCACAAACAGTAGGGGTCCTTCCAGGGTGTCTATGCGAACTAGTCTTCGGGACAAACGAGACCAACTGGGTACAGCCTCTTGAAGACACCCCAATCCGGACCTCGAAAAGTCTTTGTCTACCCCGATGATGAAATAGAGGAAATGGTACCTTTGCGAGCTTGAAAAAGAATCTCCTTTAAAACAACAAACCCAGCCGAGCCCAACCAAGCCCAATAAAAAGCCCAAAAGACTCTGGACCACAGGAGGAGGTACCGTGCGGAGCCGAATTGGGGCGCACGGCACCTTGAGAAATTCAAAGGACCGTGCGCAGCCAAACTCCTCCGCACGGCACCTTGAGCAAAAGTCGGCCGGCTCGAGAAGTCATCGGCCATGCCATGTGAGCCACGGTGATGGCTCAGCTCGAAAAATGCACTTCGGCCCGCCCAGAAAATACCTCCACCACTTGAAATTCAAAATCCTTGGCCTTTGCCTATAAATTAACCCCTCCACTCAAGGAAAAGGGGTCCCTCTTAGCCCTTCTTTTGAGTCCTTCTCTTGCCTTTCTCTTGGCTCTCTCACTCTACTTTCTCTCTCTAAAGTTCTCAAACCCACTTTCCATTACCACTTCCATTTCCAAGTCTTAAAGGATGTCATTCCCAAAAAACATTCTTTAAGAGCTTTCACTCACTCCCTTCTCATCATTGAAGTTGATCACTCATTAACTTCAAGACCCCATCACCCAAAATACCTAACCTTCACTCATACCCACACTCCCTTTGTCTCATTTAACCTCCTCCATCCACATCCGTGACGATCCATCCACATCCTTGCATCCACGATCCTTGATCAAGCTCGGAACCAAAGGTATAAACTAGTTTCCTCGGACTAGACTTCGTTTTGGTCCTGAGGGGACCTTTTTGTCAGCAGATCTGATCCCTTTTGGTTAGATCCTGACTCAAAACCCATTTTCATAAAATAAAATAGACACTGTGCTGAGGTTGGGGAACCGCGCGGTCTGTTGATCAGACGCACGGCACCCTGACTCTAAGCGCACGGCATGATGCACACTAATGCTATTGTGAACAGGCTGCCTAGATCTGAGTTTTCCTCCGTAGAGCCCGATGCTTTACTGTTTCTGTAGCTCTTAAAATAAGACCATATCTACAAGCCATGTTCTGGCTCTTCTAAAATCTTTTCAAAATCATCCCAAATGATCAAAAAACGTTGAAAGCTACTTTAAAACTATGTTTTGAGAAGGATAATGACGTTCTTGGGATGATTTGACCGCCGTGAGGCTACTCATGAGTTTTCAAAAGATCTACAGAGAAACCAGTGAGCAAAATGATGTTTTGAAAGACTGCAACGGTCTGACAGCAGAGCAGGTGCCACGCACGGCATGTTGAGATGCCTCGCGCGGCATCTCAGGGTGCCGTGAGCGGTATTCTGAGGTCCAACAGTCTGACAGCAGAGCAGGTGCCACGCACGGCATGTTGAGATACCTCGCGCGGCATCTCAGGGTGCCGTGAGCGGTATTCTGAGGTCCAAACAGTTTGTTGAATGTTATTTACTTCCATTTATTCATATCATTTTATCACGACTGTACAGATAGCACCACCTGCACGTCAATGTGATATATTTCCCATGTCCCTTTCCCGTTACGTGCTTTATTAAAGAGTTTGATATTCCAAATAATATTAAAGATTCCCCCCCTTTTTGAAAACATCAAGTAGAGACCGGTCTTACCGGGCGAATGGGGTGCTTTTTAAAGAAAAACCTTCCTCATTCGTAATGTGGCTCCCGAACCCATCACCTCAACGTTTTCGCTAGACCAAAAGCCTTTTTTTTTCAAATCAAACTCTCGGTTTCTCGGGTGACCCATCTCAAAAACCCGGGTGGTGACTCTTCGAGTTAGCACCTTTTCCGGGCGCGGGAGCCCACACCTCTTTTCTTCGCAGGCGATCAATGTTGGCAGCACTGGCAACAAGTCAAAAGGGAGCAACTCATGACCAATCCAAATACTCGCCCTACTTCTACCCATCTCCTAGAAACGAGACCTAAGACCTACCGTGGCTCGAATCTCACTCAAGACGTCCGTACAGAAGATTTCCGATAGCCCGGGTAGGTGCCGTCAGGCAGGTTAAACTCCGAACGGGTCGGAACCAGAGCCAATCTCCTTATCGTGACCATCCGAGACAGAGCAATGTGGCTACCGGAATCCAGATACGGACATGCTTAAGGCTAGACCCAAACCAAGGGAGCCGTTCGGGCACGGCAAACACCGGAGGTATCACAAACTCCATGGATTTAAGGTCTCCTAGACCGTCCTAGTGGACCTACCGTGGTTCAAATCTCACTTAAGACGTCGTACAGAAGGTTTCCGATATCCCGGGTAGGTGCCGTCAGGCAGGTTAAATTCCGAACGGGTCAGAACCAGAGCCAATCTCCTTATCGTGACCATCCGAGACAGAGCAATGTGGCTACCGGAATACAGATACGGATATGCTTAAGACTAGACCCAAACCAAGGGAGCCGTTCGGGCACGGCAAACACCGGAGGTATCACAAACTCCATGGACTTAAGGTCTCCTAGACCGATCGGAAGGCCCTAAAGAATTCTAAGGGAACCTATTCCTCTAGCCCACAAGATGCAATGATGTGTGAATGATGCGTGTGTACAGGAATAAAAGCACGTAAGCAGAATATAACACATAAGTCCTAGCCATGGGTCCCTGTCCTAGTTGGGAAGGTTCTATGGCTATGTACAAGTGCAAAGGCTGGTTTTGGTCTCAAAAGGGTTCCCCGGACTAGAGCCAAGATGTACAACCCCGTGTCGAGTGTATTGCAAGACAACGGTCGAACAGCACGATGGCTCATCATAGTCGAGGGTTGCTAGGCATCCCGGGAGAGCTTGTCACCGGTAAACCGGGCAAGATAGCCAAAACACGCGTAGCGAGGCTTGTGCGGTGCAAAGTGTACAGGATAAAAGAGCTTGATCTTCCGGAAAATATTTGAAAGTCCCCCCTTAAAAAAAACACCTTTCAAGTTTGGCCCTCTTGCTTATCCAATACTTTTGTACATTTTTTTTAAAAAAAAAAAATATTGAATAAAAGTCATTTTCCCCAGCAGAGTCGCCACTGTGGGCTCCCGCGCCCGAAGAAGCGCTTACGCTCGAAGAGTCGCCACCCGGGTTTTTGAGATGGGTCATCCGAGAAACCGAGAGTTTGATTTGAAAAAGAAAGGCTTTTGGTCTAGCGAAAACGTTGAGATGATGGGTTCGGGAGCCACATTACGAATGAGGAAGGTCTTTCTTTAAAAAGCACCCCATTCGCCCGGTAAGACCGGTCTCTACTTGATGTTTTAAAAAGGGGGGGAATCTTCAATATTATTTGGAATATCAAACTCTTTAATAAAGCACGTAACGGGGAAAGGGACATGGGAAATATATCACGTTGACGTGCAGGTGGTGCTATCTGTACAGTCGTGATAAAATGATATGAATAAATGGAAGTAAATAACATTCAACAGACTGTTTGGACCTCAGAATACCATGAGATGCCGCCACGAGGCATCTCAACATGCCGTGCGTGGCACTTGCTCTGCTGTCGACTATTGCAATCTTTCAAAACATCATTTAGCTCACTGGTTTCTCTGTAGATCTTTTGAAAACTCACGAGTAGCCTTACGGCGGTCAGATCATCCCAGGTACGTCATTATCCTTCTCAAAACATAGTTTTAAAGTAGCTTTCAACGTTTTTGATCACTTGGGATGATCTTGAAAAGATTTTAGAAGAGCCGGAACATGGCTTGTAGATATGGTCTTATTTTAAGAGCTACAGAAACAGTAAACAGGTAACCACAGCGGAGGAAAACTCAGATCCAGGCAGCCTGTTCACAATAGCATTAGTGTGTACTATGCCATGCGCTGGGGGTCGGGATGCCACGCGTCTGAGCGACAGACCGCGCGGTTTCTCAACCTCAGCACAGTGTCTGTTTTATTTTATGAAAATGGGTTTTGAGTCAGGATCTAACCAGAAGGGATCAGATCTGCTGACAGAAAGGTCCCCTCAGGACCAGAACGAAGTCTAGTCCGAGGAAACTAGTTTATACCTTCGGTTTCGAGCTTGATCAAGGATCGTGGATGCAAGGATGTGGATGGATCGTCATAGATGTTGATGGAGGAGGTTAAATGAGACAAAGGGAGTATGGGTATGAGTGAAGGTTAGGTATTTTGGGTGATGGGGTCTTGAAGTTAATGAGTGATCAACTTCAATGATGAGAAGGGAGTGAGTGAAAGCTCTTAAAGGATGTCTTTTGGGAATGACATCCTTTAAGACTTGGAAATGGAAGTGGTAATGGAAAGTGGGTTTGAGAACTTAGAGAAAAAAGTAGAGTGAGAGAGCCAAGAGGAAGGCAAGAGAAGGACTCAAAAGAAGGGCTAAGAGGGACCCCTTTCCCTTGAGTGGAGGGGTTAATTTATAGGCAAAGGCCAAGGATTTTGAATTTCAAGTGGTGGAGGTATTTTATGAGGGCCGGAAGTGCATTTTCGGCTGAGCAAGTCATCAGCTGTGGCTCACTCTCGGGCGGCGACTTTCTGAGCCGGCTAGCTTTTGCTCAAGGTGCCGTGGCGGAGGAGTTTGGCTGCGCCACGGTCCCTTGAATTTCTCAAGGTGCCGTGCGCTCCAATTTGGCTCCGCACGGTGCCTCCTCCTGTGGTCCAGAGTCTTTTGGGTTTTTTATTGGGCTTGGCTGGGTTTGTTGGGTTTGTGGTTTTAAAGGAGATCCTTTTTCAAGCTCGCAAAGGTACCGTTTCCTCTATTTCATCATCGGGGTGGACAAAGACTCTCCGAGGTCCGGATTGGGGTGTCTACAGGTACGAATACACCCATAATTGAGCCAAGTACAAATATACTTGTCTGCTTGCTCGGGTACGAATACACCCAAAATTGAGCCAAGTACGAATATACTTGTGCCTTGCTCGCATGCGAATACACCCAGGTGAGCCAAGTGCGAATATACTTAGTTGATCGAGTATGAATACACCCAAAATTGAGCCAAGTACGAATATACTTGTATATTTGCTCGGGTACGAATACACCTGAATTGAGCCAAGTACTGAATATACTTATGCGCTTGCTCGGTGCGAATACACCCAAAATTGAGCCAAGTACAAATATATTTGTCTGTTTGCTCGGATCTGAATACACGAATTGAGTCAAGTCTGAATATACTTATGCCTTGCTCAAGTGCGAATACACGAGGTGAGCCAAGTCTGAATATACTTGTCTGTTTGCTCAAGTTACGAATACACCCAAAATTGAGCCAAATGCGAATATACTTATGCTGTTTGGTCGAATACGAATACACAGAATTGAGCCAAGTCTGAATATACTTATGCGCTTGCTTGGGTATGAATACACCCAGAATGCATACGAGGTTATGCACACTGCTCTCAAATTCGAATATGTTTGGGATTATTCCAGGATTACTAAGTCCAAATACGAGCACATTTGGGCAACCTAAGCACGGATATACTAAGGAGAGTCTACAAGAATGAATCGTATGGGCTGCGTACGTAAACATGCAGCAGTATCTAAGTTCGAAAAAACTTAAAGATTGCTCAGGTATGAACAAACCTTGAGCACGTGCATATACAATGTTATACAGGTATGGTCAAATAGCATGCTCGGGTACGAACAGACCCCGGATACATATGAGTGAATGTACTGGTAGACGAGCTGCGAGTGCAAATTGGCACTGAAGCTAAGGTACAAGAAATCTGCAACGGTGTAAATGAGAATACAGCTAGATTATCAACAGGCACGATGAGGCCTGTGAAGCATGCGTGGAAATGCATGAAGCTAAGTACTGGCCATAAGACGGCCACCTGTATTGAAGAGAGGCCACGAAGGGCCAGCCAAGCATATTCGAGCCACGAAGGGCCAAAACACGAGAATTAAAGTATTTGAAGATGTATCAGGTGCCGCGCAGGGCAATACCAATAGCCACGCAGGGCCAATCAAAAACTGTTTAGAAAAGGTTACAGTTACAAGGAGTCCAACTTACTCTTCGTTCGTCAGGTCTTGAATGATAGGTGGAGAGGCTAGAGCAATTGTGGAGGCTGGATCAGTCGTAGAGGCTGGAGCAGCAACAGAGGCCGAAACGGTTAAGTTGTCCGCAGTAGTGCTTGGCTCAGGTGGACCCCCATTGGCTTCTTTTTGGCCCGGGCTGGTCACTTCTCCAGTCTGCTCAACATTAGCACTCTGCAGCTCGGGGACATTGGCATTGAGCTCCCTGTCCAGGCTGTCTTCCTCCTCTACAACTTCTTCCTGTTCGTCAGGCACCACCTGGGTGCTAGGAAGGTCGATTTCTGTCCATAGAGGAGAAGACTCCGCGGCACCAATCTTTTTAAGGCAAGCTAACCAGCCAGCCTCGAAGACCTGGTCTTGGATCCCGAGCATTTGGTCCGTGTAGCTCTCAGTAGCCACACAGATCCCCTCATTGTAGCCCTGCTGATGAGAGGCCTTGGCTTCGTTTTTGCTCGCCTCCAGCTCCGTCAAAGTTTGGTTCAGGCTGTCTTCAACACCTTCCAGCTTGCTCCTCAACTCATCCGAGAGTCCGCGGGCTTGATTTCTCTCTCTCTCCAGTCTAACGATGGTGTTCTGTAGCTTGGCGTTTTCACTTGCCAGTCTGGCACGTTGAGGCTCAGACTGGCCAAGTTTCTGTGCCATGGCCACCATCTTCTACATTGCCTGGAGATTTTGAACACGAAGCAACGTAAGGGAGAAAACAGGAATAACGATCTGAAACCATCAGCAGACCAAAATAAACATGACAGGTTTACCTTAGCACTGTGGCTCATAAATGAGCCAAGGAGGTTGTCTGGGGAGCTGGTGATCACTTTTTGCATGTCCCCAGGAAGCATGAATGCCTGGGACAATGCAAGGGCTGTACCCTCGGAGTCCACACTATCATGCACTGTGACTGGCCGGCCGCCATGTGTGAACTGTGGAGCCCAGAGGGGTGTTGGAGGTGCTGTGAGCTGAGACGGAGGCTGTTCGGCAGAGGAGGTTTCCAACCGTTGACGTTTGTCACGGTGGCTGGCTTCAATCTCCTCGGGGGAGAAGCCAGGAGGGACATCCAGTTGAGCTGGGCCTCGGCGGCCATGATGGTGCCGGGCTCTGGGAGCGTCCACGGCCACGAGATGTGCCGCGGCCTCTTCCACGGCCAGCGCCTGGGAGGTTGAGGAGGCTGCTAAGGTTGATTGGTTGATCCATTCCCTGAGGAAGAGAGGGAGAGTAACCACTCGAAGATGTGGAAGCTTCTTCAGCAAGTTGAATGGGCTCGTTGGGAAGCAGAGGGGTCCGAGAACGCCTCTCCTCTTGTTGCTCGGGTTGTTGAGCGGGAGGATTTGGGAGGATAGGATTGTCTGCTGCTCGGATGCGTAGGTCAATAAACCCCCCGTACGATGCCCTGTAGCTCAGGAGAATTTGCGCTGCTCTTGCTCGGCCAGCCAAGCAAGTACCTTGCCCGTTGAAAGCAAGTGCACGATTGATGTCAGTAACATGAACGTGATGATGGCGTGCCCCTGGTTGACGTTTGTGGCTACAAAATACGACAAAAATTAGCAATCAATAAAAGCGAAATACGAAACGCAACACGAAACATTGCTCGGCAAAGAGTTCTACGAGAAAAGGACTAACGTGGAGTGCCGAATCTGGGGTGCGTGAAAGCCGACGACTCTACCGTCCTCGTCTCGGCTCGAAGTTTCCCGTGACGATGAGGAAGTCATCGTCCCCCGCGGCCAGTCCGGCAATTCAAGCACCAGCCTTTTCCTGGAATCCCTACTCTTGAGATAGTAGGTCAGAGCGTCCTTGGTTCTAGATATGCTATAGAGGTGGTGGATGTCGTGTAAACCTAAGGATGTGCCGAGCATTTGGTTCAGGGCATTGATGCCCATGACAACCCTTAAAAAGTTGGCTGAGACCAGCATCGGGGACAGTCTATAATGGGCTAAAACCTGGGGAGTAACGGTGCCAGGGGAAACCTGACGCCGCCCTCAACGACGGCGACGACAGGGATGTGCAGAGTATCGTTGTCAAAACTCTCACGGATGGCGTTTTCATAGGCCAATGTGGTAGCCACATTGTCGGGGATCTCGTAACGAGATCTAAACTCGACCATCCTTTGAGGAGTGTCGCAGTATCTGCGAAACCTCCCCATACCGGGAGCTGTGGGTTTGGGTTTTAAGAAGGAGATGGGTACGAAAAAGTCCTGAAGTAACTGTGGAGATCCTAAATCGATTGAAATAACCCTAGAACTTAAGAAAAGAGATGGAGAGAAAGGGGGAATGATGACTTACGAGAATAACGATCGAATACCCTAGATGCAGAAAGGGTGAACCTCAAGATGGTGAACAGTGCTTCAAAGGCGGAATGCTCGAGCGTTCTTTTGCAGGGGGAGTTTTAGAAAGAGAGAGGGTTTGAAATTGGGACGAAAACCCAAGTATACCCCAGCAAAGGGGGTGACGTATGAGAAACGTCACCCGAGACGCCGTTTGGGCGTTCCGTCCCCCGAAACGTCTGCTTGCATTTAATACAAGCAGTACAAAACATGCCGCGTGTAAAGGTGTTAGCTGGAAAAGCCTGTCCAGACCAAACGACGAGACGTTTGGGTTGGGCTAATGATGAGTTTGCACCAAGTACGAGAAACATGGGTGCAGGAGCAATGGACGAGAACCATGCTCGGTGTTCAGAAGCTTTGCTCGTCATATTAAGAGAAAATAACGAGTAAAGCTGGGGAGCCATTGTAGGGAGGTAATCCCGAACAGGTGCAAAGAGCGGCCCGAACACGTGGCACGTGGGGCCCAGAATCAATATAGTCGGAGTATCCGCCGTGCAGTACGGTGAACGGCAGTAAGGACCGGGGACACGAGAGGTCCCAGGTCCAAAATACCCAAGCAGGGGAATGGTCCGAAGAGCAAGGGGAATTGTTGGACCAGTCTCATGATAAGGGGACCAATGATACGAGAGATCACTGGTCCACATAGTCTGTTCGGCTATGAGAGAGCCGAACAGGAGCAGCGATCCGGAGGAGGTGCCAGGAGGCGCTCCAGAGGGGTCCAGAAATGGAAATACCCAGTAAGGAAACGAGATCTGAAGGAGATACCCAACGAGAATGGGATGAACGGCCAGCTTTGGAAAGAGTTCCTAAATGGTCTAAAAGGAAATATGCAGTTATAGGAATGAGAATCCCTGATGTTCTGGGTTCCCTTTACAAGAAAAGGAAGTTTAGGGCAGCAAGATGGCTTGGACAGCAAGTAGACATGGGTCTATAAATATGAGGTAAACCTAGAGGTAAAGGTACGCAATTCCTGGTTATTTGCTTATTACCTACTGAGAATTAGGGTTTTCACTGGTACGAGATACTAACTTTGGCATCGAAGGGCCTTTGCCACAAGAAGGCAAAGGTGCGCTCACCTTTGTCTGTTTTACAGGTTCAACTCCGGCAGAGTGCTAGGGTTCCGGCGTGGAGAAGGAAGTAGCCATTGGATCTTGGTGCTGTTCGAAGGCCTTTTTGTTTTCCTGCACTTACAGAAGAACCAAAGCCGAGATCGAAGACAATGAACATCAGAGCTACGATCAGCCCCAAGGTCTCTCTCTCTCTCTCTCGTTCTCGTTCTCGTTCTCTGTGATTTTGTTGTGCGGTTTTCAAAACCCTTCGATCGGAGGATGGCTGATTTTTACTGATTGACTGATTTTCGAAACCCTAACAGAATATTGAGCTTGTATCTATGATATTCGATTTTGGGATTGTATCTATGATATCCGATTTGGGGCGTTCTTGGGTATCTGATTTGGGGCGTTTTTGGGAACCCTAAAGTTTCAATACCTGAAACTATGGATTTTCTGAACCCTAATACTTTCGATCAGTTGCTATTTGAACTGGTTTTCATGTGTGACTTATGCTGATTTTTTTTTTTTTTTTTGTAATCTCTGGTTCAAAAGAAGAACAAGCTGAGATAGTGTCCGCCATTGGTAGGTTACCCATAAGTAGCTCACTGTTTGATAAAATGGAAGAACAAGATCGAACCAACATTGATGCAACCCCCTTGTTTTGAGCACCACCACCGAGGTATCTCTCTCCCTCTCTCAAAAATTTGTTGCATATTATAGCGGAAGGGAGACACATAGACTGGTATTTGTCTTAAATGTTTTTTTGCATGTCGTTCTTAAATTATGGGCAGTATAACTGCTTGCATGTATAGGATTATATAACTTTTCTGATAAGTTAGAGGATGGTTTAATGCCAGGCTGCCAAATGAGGTAATATCAAGTTCATGCTGATTATACAAGATTTTGACGGAATGGTCATACTTGTCCTGTATCATAGTATCTGATTGTGTTTCTGCTTCCCACCTTGCATGTTGTAGGAACTTGGAGATTGATGGCTAGTCATTCTAGAACCAGTTCCTGTGGAAAAAGTTGCTTATTCTTCCAAAGAAAATTTACTTGCAACTTCTTACTGATGAGCAGAACATTTCTAATTTCTTTGTTCAGTTACTACTGCTGATTTGGACATGGCTTTCCCATGTGAAATGGTTTTATTACCTCCATTCCAATATTTTTGTCCATTTTTTGACCTTCAGTTGTCGAAAATATTTTTGTACTTGGAAAAGTTAATGAACCAAATGCAATATGATTATTTAGAAAGTTGAAGTTATGTAAGTGTAAACTGTGAAATGGTTGTGTTGACATAAAATGTTGTATTCCTCAAAATCGATAGACAAATTGTGACAAAGAGTAGCATTTTGTCAAAATCTTTTGACTTGTGCGTTCTTGAACTTTACTATTCACCATCCATCTTGTCTCCACCTTTTCAACTTGCTATTGTCCTCAAGAAAGAGGATGTTGATCCAGAGAAGTGCCAATACAATAAATACTGCTATGCTGGTGGACTGGTTGAATATGTGAGGTGGCTAAATACTGATAAGGCAAGCCAATTCCTGAAAGTGATGAAGATGACACCAACTCACGAAAACTTATGCCTATGCTTGTTTGTAGTTGAATTTCTTTCAGGCGTTAGTTTTTTTCACTGTCGATTTTGAGAATTGTGTAGTAGAGCTGTAGAAGTGAATAAGAAGTGTTGAACAAAGTTATGGGAAGTAGAGCAAAGCAAGAAGAGTGTAAGGGAACTTTTGAGCATCAAAATTTGGGAACTTAGAGCTAATGTTTTTTTGTATGGCACATTCAATTCGTTTTGGTATTTGTTGGAAAAATATATGCATGATAATTTGTTATATTGATGAAGTTTTTATTATTTGGCAAAAGAAAATCTTTTATCGCAAGGGGATAGCCTTGTACCCAAGCACTACAGTTCATTGACAAAGTTCATCGAGATTACAAAAATCCAACCATTTAACACCCAGAATCAAGTCTCCAAAAGATATTACCAAAACCCATCCGATTTTTACCATGTTATTGACAAGTTTTCAATACATTAACCACATGACAACGAAGCTACACTACTCAACAACCATACTTCAAGCACAGCAGCAGCCGTAGGAGTGGTCATCTTTCCCACCATCAATCTACCATCAAACAGTCAGCAAAACAACAGCATCCATAGTGTAAATTGAAACATGAGATCCCTGACATGTATGGACCATGATAATTTGTCCAAGAATGAGGTGAGGTTGTTTGTTTCTACTGCCATACAATAACATGGTAAAAATTGGACACTACACAAAAGCACTACTAAATTAGCTAACAGATACCAAAACGTACAATACAATATCTCCCATGACATTCTACCGGTTACAACAAATACCAACGAATACAAATTACATTCACTTAAGAAGTGCAATGATAGCCACTACCAAGGCTAGCCCACTTATCCTTTGAATCCTTTGGACACCTATAGTAGAGCCTTCCAAGATTCTTTTCTGACTCTGAAATGTGCACAGCAGATCTCAATCCACACCGACATGTCTTGTTTTGAAATGTAGAGTGACGAGATTGAATGGTACTCCTATTACTTGAACTGGACATGACTGTTTTAACACAATTACTGCACAGACTCACAAAACGTCTACACACACTCATACAAATGTCCAACACAACTAAAAACTAGAAGTAACTCATATTAAAAATTTGGAGAGGTGGTTTTGGCTCAGAAAATTTTCATCGTAGCCAAATAAAGTGGCTCAGATAAACGAAATGTTCAAGACACCACATTTTTAAGGCACTAAGGCGGCAACATTAGTTGCCAATTGACCATCTAATGTTTTCCAAGCCTTCGTACACATTGCGTGTCAATTTATACATAGATATATACAGTCCTTTTCAGGTTGAGTGGCTCGGAATTTCTTATGGTCCGGATTTCTGTCTGAGCCATTGGATTAGGTAGGTGAGATCCAACGGCTACGGAAATAAAAGGGAACAAAAGGGCATTTCGCTACATACACCCCTCGGCCCTTCCCCATTTCTTCGTTTCAGCCAGAGAGAAATAGAAAAGGAGGCGACGATATACGTACAACCAAAGCTGAGAACGAAGACAACGAACGATCAGAGCTACGATCAGCCCTAATGTCCAACACAGTAAAAACTAGAAGTAACTCATATTAAAAATTTAGATAGGTGGTTTTGGCTCAGAAAATTTTCATCATAGCCAAATAAAGTGGCTCAGATAAACAAAATGTTCAAGACACCACATTTTTAAGGCACTAAGGCGGCAACATTATTTTCCAATTAACCATCTAATGTTTCCAGGCCTAAGTACACATTGCATGTTAATTTATCATCATAGTCGACAATTAGGGGCAAACCAATCTACCAATACGGGCAAACTAATAGAAAATCCGGACCATAATAAAATCCAGGCGACTGGACCTGAAAACAACTGATTTACCGATCAAGAGAAAATCCAACGGCTCAGACACAAATTCGGACCATTACAAATAATGCCCCAAATCGGATATCATATATACAACCCCAAAATATTGTTAGGGTTTCGGAAATCAGTCAATCAGTACAAATCGGCCATCTCAAGATCGAAAGTTTTCGAAGACCACACAAACAAATCACACAAATCAGCCCCTATTCTTCATTTAGGGTTTCGAAAATCAAAGATCTTTTAGGGTTTCAAAAATCATAGAGAACGAGAGAGAGAAAGAGAGAGAGAGACCTTAGGGGTGATCGTAGCTCTGATCATTCGTCGCCGGCCATCCCGAGATCGAATGGTTTCAAAACCACATAAAAAATCACAGATCAGCTCGCAAATCACAGAGAACAAGAGAGAGAGAGAGAGAGACCTTACGGCTGATCGTAGCTCGGACGTTCGTTGTCTTCGATCTCAGCTTGGGTCGTTCGTTGCCTCCTTTCTCTTTCTCTCTCTCTCTCTCTCTCTGTGTGGCTCGAACGAAGATAAAATGGGGCTGGGTGGAACTCCCTTTTTTCCCTTTTATTCCTTGTTATTTCCCCAGCCGTGGATCTCACCCATCCAGATCCAACGGCTCAGACAGAAATCCGGACCATAATAAGATCCGGGCGACCGGATATGAAAAAAGCTATATATAAATATATATATATATATATAGGGAATGGTTCAATGAACACCCTAATAAAACACCCAACGGGGACACCCAAAATCTCAATCTGATAGTTCCCGATTGAATTTTTATGATCCGAACCGCTCAATGTGTGCAGAATGTGATTTTAAGGGTGTCCGCGAGAAATTAGCAAAAAAAATGACCGGAAAAGGCTTGATTTGAGCAGTTTTTATTTGAACCGTTCAATAAATAATTGTTCAAAACTGTTCGGATCAAGCCCTTCCCGGTCATTTTTTTTGCTGATTTTTAGCGTGTACCCTTAAAATCACATTCTGATCACATTGAGCGACTTGGATCATCAAAATTTGATCGGGAACCATGGGGTGTTTTTTTAGGTGTCTCCGTTGGGTGTCCCCGGAACCGCCCCATATATATATATATATATATATGCATACACAAGTACTAAGTAGTCTTACTAGGTCTAAGAAATATGAAATGATGAGTGGTAAGGCTCTTAATAACAAAACAATGTCTAAAGGTTAAAACTTTTCTAGAAAGCCTATGCATGAATATATTAATATATATATATATATATATATATATATATATATATATATATATATATATATATATATATATATATATATATATATATATATATATATATATATATATATATATATATATAAATCTAGGAAAGTGATCCTTGGAGGGTAATTAGGGTTAGGGCTATTAACATTAGGTTTGCATGCATGGCAAGCCTAAGTTTCCTTCTTTTGGAAACATTATGATTACTTCCAATGGTCCAAGGATTCAGGTGGGGTTGGGAAGGTTCATAAGGTTCGAGGCGGGTTGAAAGGGCTCATCTAGGGTTAGGGAAAAGTAACTGGTGAATTGGTAGTTAAGTTTCTCTAACTAATCAATTGGATGCTAATTCTATTTGCCTTGTAGGATTTCTAGCCAAGAAATATAATTTTAAGGTTTTTATTTATTCGCTAGGAAAATACACAAGGGCTTTTATGAGCACACTTGTCTTCAAAAAAGGATCCGGTGCGAAAAGATTTAATTTTATAAGTCTTAAATCTAATTATAATGGATTATTAAAAGATAAAAGAAAATTATAAAGCAAATCCAAGAATTAATAATGCATTTCAAAATACTAAAACGGGAATTTTATTTACTAAAAAATCGGAGTTGTTACAATTATGTAGCCACAGTATATTCGCAATTCACCTCGACCGAGAAACACAATTTATCGTGCGAATATTTACTTATTTGTTTCAAAACCTTTTGCCACCTCTTTCCTCGTTGTTTGATTTTTCTTCTTCTTTCTTTTTCCCTCCTCCCCTGTTTTCCTCTCTTATATCCTTTTTTTTCCCTTCTTTTCTTTGGTGACTGGTGGCCGATGCCGTGAGTGGTGTGTGTGAGTTGGTGTTGTGCAAAGACGTGGATGCCTATTTATATTAATGGAGAAGAATCAAAAGGATCTAATGATATCCTATCATAATCTTGAAAGATTAATTTATTTATGTTGAAAATTGAGAGTGTGACAGAATCTGATTAATAAAGGGCATTCACTGTGATGATAACCAAACTGGAACTTACACTCTCTACTTATGAAAGTGGATGGTGGACATGATGTTAAGAGATAATCTGCATTGAAAACAATAAAGAATAAGTTCCAAAAATAAGGAAGATATTGAATAACACAAAGTAGTTTGTAAAAATTAGAATTCTAAGTTTATAACACTTTCCACAGTGAATACTTCCATAATTCAGTTCATTATCAATTACGGGCAAATCATGATTAACCTCTTCTAAATTCTCATTCAAAGGAATGATATGACAGATCCATTTTTTTCGGCACTGACTATCGCTCGACATCCAGTACAAAGTGTTTTATTCATCCAAAACTTATCGCATCCAGTGTAAAAATGATTATCTGTTGTACGAACATGCCAGATTTTGACTCCGTCTATCAGCAAGACCCAAACATCTTTGTCGTCACCTTGAGAGATGTGTTCATAAGCAAGAGGAATGTCCTATAACCAATAGAAGGAAAATATAAAAGCACATTTCACAAGGATTAATACACATGTAATAATTATATAACTGAACAATGGAAAAGAAATAAACTTAAAAAATAACAAAAAACAAATCGCAAATTCAACAGAATCATCAAAATTAATTATTTTCACATACCAACAACCATGATGATCTACACCTTAAAAAAAATAGCATGAGACAAAGAATTTGAAAGCACGTAGAGCACAACATTTTAAAAAAGGAAATAAAAAATCCATTAATGAGAAAAGCACTTACTATCTTAAGTCAACAATAAAAAGAAAAAATAAATAATTCTATCAAGCCATGCATCAATTCCACTCTGAGAAATCCATCTCAAAACAAGGCCCATATCTATCATTCCACCATACGCAACAATGAATCTAGGACACACCTCATAGAGCAAATCCCTAGTTCCCCCACTCCAACATTGAGCAACGGTTTCCAATCGGCCACACACTGTTTCTAAGAAAACCATCCCAGCTCTTGTTTTAAAATGTGAATGAACAAATGGTGTTTACAAATCCATTATAAAAGCACAAATCTACAAACCTGCACCAAACCATTGCACCGGAAGTTCACAACTAAAATGGTAGAAAAAACACAACAAAATTGAGTATAATAGATATTTTAAATTAATTTTTACAATTTAGGAAGATGAAAGACAAAATGCTGAACAAAAATATGCGCACACAAAATTTGAGTCTGGTCATAAACACCAATCCTTCAACTGCAAAAATCTTGGTCTAACGCACCAACCACAGAAATCGAACCAAACACCTGACATCTACTTCTTCAATTCGCTATTCCTCTTTCTATCTCTCTCTCAACGAAGATTAACATACAGAACTCAACTAAGAACATATGCAAACATGCATCACTCCAATCAATATCAATATAACATTTATATGCAAAATAAAAAGGTAAAATCGTAGAAATCAATCATTATATACGAACATAACCGAATCAAAACAACATGCATGCATCAATCAATGGGACCAAAAACAGTCCCCATACATGATTTTGTGAAAAGGAATTGGAAAGAATCAAATCTCCACGCAGTTGTGGGCTGCCTGCCCGGCGTGGGCTCGAAGAGTCACCGCCCGGATTTTTGAGTTGAATGATCCGAGAAATCGAGAAACTCGTTTGAAAAAGGCTTTTGGTCTAGCGAAAATGTCGAGACTTTGGGTTCAGGAGCCATGTTGCGAATGGAGAAGGTTTTGTTGAAAAGCACTTCATCCACCCGGTAAAACGGGTCTCTACTAAGCACTTTCAAAAGGGAAATTTTTTGAATATCTTTAGGAAAATGAAACTCTTTAATAAACAAGTAAGCGGGAAAGGGATATGGGAAGATATATCACATTGGCGTGCACGTGATGCTGCCTGTACAGAAATGGTAATAGTGTAATATTGAGTGAAATGAAAGAGCTAGCTAACAAACTGCCCAGATCAGAACCATTACTACATGGCTTACCATAATGCCGCGCATGGCCTTATGAAATGCTGCGCAGTTTACCTGCTCTGTTATCAAACTGTCATCAGTACTCAGAACAACGCCCGATGCATTGTATATCCTGTGTGACGTTCTTTAAAGATATCAAAAGATTTGCAACTACTATCCTATCTTGGAATAGCACCATTTCTTCAAGCCATGAGTGTAAAACAACTTTTGATGCATTTGATCACTCGAGATGATTAAGAAAACCTTGTTTTGAAAATAAAAACATGGCTTATAGATATGGTCTTGTTCTGAAGGTACTGGTTCTCAGCAACATAAACAGGCCTGATGAAGAATAGCCATGATCCAGACAACTTGAACAAGTAAACAGTAACTAATAAAAGACTGCGGGCATGAACATACTACGCCGTACGACACATCAGAACGCCGCGCGGCGTGGTATGCCCAGTAAAGTGGCTGTTTTAATTTTTGAAAATGGCTTTTAAGTCGGTCCTTAATCAAAATGGGTTAAGCCTGACGACAAAAAAGTCCCCTCAAGGCAAGGACAGGGCCCAACCAAAGGAAACTTGGTTCTTTACCTTTGATCTTGAGCTTGAATGAGGACGAATGATGATGGACGAGTGTGGACAAGATCGGGTGAGAAAGGATGAGTGTGGGTGTGAGTGGTTGTTGGGCGTTATGGTAGGTAAGGTCTCAAAGTGAATAAAAAGACTAGCTTTGCTGGTGAGGAGAAAAATGGAGCATTTTGAGAAGGAGAGTGCCTAGAGAATGTCCTTTTAGAACAACACTTCTCAAGGCTTGGAAATGGAGGGTGGATGTAAAAACAAGAAAAAAGAGAAAGGTTAGGGACTTAGGGGCCCTTTCTCTACCATTTCTCTTGAGTGAATGGGTGTATTTATAGGCAAGAGCCAAGGATTTTGAATTCAAATGGGGGAGGAATTTTCTGGGCAGGCTAGAAGTACCTTTTCAGCTAAGCCATTTTATAGTTGTGGCTCAAGTGAGCGTGCCCAACAGCTTTCTGAGCCAGTTGAACTTTACCTAAATGCCGTGCGGTTGACTTCATGAAGGCGCACGGTAAATCAAATTTTGTTGCACCGCGCAATGTAGAAGTGTTACATACGGCATTCTGGGTTAGGTCCAGAGCTTTGGGTTGGGGGGGGTTCCTTCATTCGAGCTCTCAAAAGGTATTGTTTCCTTTATTTCATCATCGGGGCATTTAAAGAATCTCCGAGGTCTGTATTAAGGTGTCTACAGCTGTGCTTTGAAATGAGAAACCAATACCTTTTTTCTTTCTGTCTACCAAAACCAAATCGACAATTTCATCGTTCATCTCTCACCTTCCCCTTGCATAATAACTTCGTGAGTTAGGGTTTTGTAATTAGCCATTGTCTCTCTCAGTAATTCACAGATGAAAGAGAGGATAAAGAAAGGTGTTGCAGGCTTTTCTCAAAAAACCACACTACCACCATGCAGATTTACCACAAAGCCCTCGCAAATGGAGAAAAACGTAAATCAAAATGAATCGAGATTTGGGACAAAGGGAAAAAGTAGGAAGTCCAAAAACCCCTAAAAGTAATTTTTAAATACCTTCTACAATGCCAAATAGTACTGCTTTTTGCAGTGAAAAGTTGATATTACCCCTACGCTCTGATCTTGGGGCTTCTAGATGAAGGGGTTCAATTGGAAAAATCAATTGAAAATGGCACAGCCACGCCAATTGCTTCTTCACACATATCCTTAGGTCTATGGATATGTGTTGCATATATGAGCCTGTTGATCAGCCCCTGTAAGCGCAAGCCAGTTGCTAACAGATGGGCAAAGTGAACAAATAAATCAAAAGCTACAAAAAAAGTGACCTAAGTCTGAATAGGGTAAAGCAAGAGAGGAGGGTGGTCATAAAACCAATGGAGAGGGATATGGATGAAATAAATGCATGTATATCTTGTTTGAAATTCCTTTTTCATACAGCTTCGGTACTAAAGATTTTTTCAATTAAATTGGCAACTTTGTCCATAAAATACATCCATACAACCAAATCAAAACTTTAGTTAGACAACTAGATTTATCCTTTCACCACTCAAATCAACAGTGATGTAACTAAGAGATTCTGTAATGGCATAACCGAAAAAACTCAAATGTTGCTAAGACCTGTTAAAAAAAGTGCTTAGAGCATCCACAGTAGAATAATCAAAAGTGCATAATCAAAAGTTGCCACATCATCATTTGGTTATTCATTTAGAGGGTTGCTAAAATTAGCAATGTAGAGGTCTACAATGGTACTGTAACGCTCCTGATTTTTGGGTACGTTAAATAAACATTTATTGAACATCAAAGAGAGTCTGGCTCTTTATTACATCATAACTCCCAATGGAGCCCAATATTTATACAAATGAAGGGTTCTAGGGTTCTTAACTACAGCTCCGCCTGCGGCTTCATCCTAGCCAGCTCCTCAGCTCCAAAAGCCTCCAAGGTATACTGTTTATCTTGATCATCTACAAAATCTGACACATTATACCAGCGTCGCCACCGATATAATATGTCAGGGTCACCAAAGGTAACACCGTGAGCTACAAGAGCTTAGCAGAATAATCCTATACCCACTAACCCATAACTTACCAATATCAGAGTAAAAGAGCAGCATACTGTAGACACCCCAATTTGGCCTAACGATTATTTCAACTCCCACCTTGGGACCATCCCGATGATGATACGGATTCGATGATTGCTGATTGCTTTCTTGTGAAACCCCTGGACTTATGGTTCGAACTTTGAGCCACTTAGAGGACCCAATCCAGAGCCAAATAGCCTTTCAGACAGAAAGATAGTGTGTTAGGAAAATCCATCGGACCGCCGTAACATCGATATCACGGCCTCAACATCTATTCCTCACCCGAGCAACCTGTTGCACCAAAAATCTCCCTGAGAGATCGAAACCTCGGCCGCCAGATCAATGGCTCGGCCGCCACATCCATTCTTCGGCCGCCACATCCTTTGCTCGGCCGCCAGATCGGCCTTTTTCCAAACTCTCGAACCTTCTGTCGGTCCTCTGATCCAATCCCATCGCCTCTTTGATGCGTTCGGGCCACGTTCAGGGATTGCAACAAAGAGTTTGCATTGCAATGCAATTGCAATTGCATCCCCGTGATTTGATTGGACCGAGTGAGTCACCCCTTTGCCTATATAAAGAGACCCTCGGATCCGAAAATACAACACAGAAATTGATAGACCTACACCCTCAAATCAGTCACGATACTCTGCTCCTATACTCACAAAAACCCTCTCTACGAAAGCCCCAACCTTCCATAGGCGGCCATCAATCCGACGATCCAACTCCGGAGTTTAAACCCTAACCCTAGGGTTTCGTTCAAGAAGCAATCAATCAATCAATCCCGATCGATCCGAAGCAATCAAGCAACTGAGGGATCAAGGTGGTGAGGCTCAACGGCCTCTGGTTTGGTTTATTTAATGTTTATGTCATTTATCGTAGCTTTCTGATCATCTGTTAGTTTTCTGTCTGGTGTGAGGAAGAACACCAGCCGGGGTTTCGATGCCTCGGCCGATACATTGATATCAAGATGATTACTCAGTCGTGACATCCATTCACCGGCCGAGTAATCGATTTGCTGGCACAGCTTTGTTTTGTTTTCTGCTTTCTGATGCATGATTTACTTATCGTCTCGGCTCACCTTATTAACTGTTTAAGGCGTAAAAACAGACTACGTGTATGAGTTAGATAAAGCATCTACAGGTCTTATGTTGAATGATTATGGGCTAGTTTCACGGCTAGGCAGAGAGGGGTGCCTAACACCTTCCCCTTACTGTACTTTTGGTTTCCGTATTCAGAATCTCTATCTGTTTTCCTAGTTTAAATAAACTAGGTGGCGACTCTGTTTTGATGATAACCGCTATCGTGTGGCGATACCTCTAGCCATAGAAGTATCCACGATCTTGGTTTATGAAGCGAGCAATCAATCGAGCAAACATAATGATGATACAACTGTATGGCGATGCCCCGTCCGGGAGGTGTCTACACATACTAACTCTTTGAACAAGCAGCGGAATAACACATACATATTTAACAAGGCATTAACAATGATACATCCACATACACTATTCTATCGTTGATGTCGGTGTTATCTGAGTTTCTCTTACGCGACTCGTCGTAGACTGTGTCACCATATTCATCAATGTTTCTGAAATCCTTTTTACCATCCAAATCAATATTTTCACATTTAACACACCCAACCTCGGTTCCGCCGCGCCGGGTTCCCGAGTATCCTCACAATGGTTCCGCCGCGTCGGGTTCCCATTGGCACACAAAACCTTGCATTGGCTCCTCTCTGCGGATAACCAAGCCACATTACCAATGAAGCTACCACTTCCGGCCACATTGGCAATCTTCACGATGAGCTACCACGTCCGGCCACATCGTGGTTTTCACAACATTTAAATCACCTCCAATGAGACTACCACGTCCGGTCCCATTGGCAACACACACTGCACAATGGGCTACCAAGTCCGGCCACATTGCGATTTTTAACATCTCTTTACACAATGAGCTACCACGTCCGGCCACATTGTGATTTCAAAACTTTTTCTCATTTTCAATAACCACACCCTAGGTGTCATGTTTCTACTTTCTCGATTGTTGTGTCTCGTTATCATGCATAGACTCCGCGGTAGGACTTTCTCATCATAAACCATTTAAATCATTCACTGTAATCTAAACTAGCAAGATCATGCAAGCAATCTTATAAATAAGCTCATCACCATCCTTATACAACCACAAGTAATGCAACAACATGTAAACAAACTCATGACTTTCTAAAAGATCAAAATACGAATACTTCGAATAAAGTTTCTGATTTCTCTTGTTTTGAAATCCGTTCTTTCTTTCTTTGTGGAAAGTTCAAAAAGACAACATATGTTTATTGACGTGGAAATCGTTTGTTCAACATGTTCATACTTCTTTCGAAGTTTTAGTAAAACAAGGTTGCTAACTAATCTATAGTATCTTAACTTAACATGCATTTAAACATAACATTCGAGCTTGTACTTAGAGAAAATGGGTAGAGATTAATCTACTATACTTAGAGTTAGGAAGTGTAGGAAAAATCTATCGTAATCCGAAACTAGTCGGGGCCGAATAAGCTAGTTGGAAAATTCTACGGACGTTGAAACTCCCAAATCTGGACCAAACTTCGGATGGCAGTAACTCGGTCAATACTTGGCCAAATAGGATCGTTCTTGAGTCTAAAACAAAGATCTCGAAGTTCTCTATGACTTTCATGGAGGACGTTATTCCTAGAAACAACTTTCGCCCGGAGAAAAAAAGTGATAAAGGGGTGACAGTAAGCTGTCCAAACCGGAAATTTGAGAATTTCACTGAACTTCGGAGGTCAATATCTTGGTCATTTCTTAACCGTTTGGGGTGATTCTTGGGTCTAACTTGAAGGTTTCGAAGTGCTCTACGACTTTCCCGAAGGAAATTTGTTCTAAGAACTACTTTAAGCAGGAGGAAAATGGAGATTTGTGAAAGGCAGTAGGCTGTCTGGAAATGAATATGGTTTCTAGAGAGAAGTGGGAGTAAAGGAGTGAGGTGTGAGTTAAGTGACAAGTGTGAGAGTCTATTTATAGCAAACCATGAGCCCTCTCCTTCCCTCATATGGCCGGCCCCCCTCTCTCTATCTCTTGGATTTGCTCCATGTGTCGCTCTCCCTCTCTTTCCCATGGTCGGCCCCCCTTCCTCTCTCCTTCTTGCTCCATGTGTCGCTCTCCCCCTCTCTCCCATGGTCGGCCCCCTAGCGGTTATTGTCCAATGGATAAAAGTTTTCCTAACTTTTATTGACCAATGGGTAAAGTCAAACGTCCAAAGGGTTCCATTAGGGTTTGAAAAGGTTCAACTAGGTTAGGAGGATGTAACTAGGTTAAATAGGTACTTAGGTTTGTTAACTAATCGGTTAAAAACTAACCACGCTTGCCATGTAGGATTTTCTAGCCGAGAAATATAATATAAAGATATTATTTACTTACTAGGAAAAATATACGAGTACGTTTACAAGTATACTAATCATGGGAGAATGACTAAATTGTCCGGAGTGAACGAATTCAATTTTACAAGTTTCAAATCTAATTATGACGGATTATTAGAATTTAAAAGAAGTTTTTAAAGCAATCCAAGTATTAAATATAAAATTCAAATATTTAACGAAAATTTTATTTACCAAAAATCAGGGTCGTTACAGGTACAATCAAAATTAAATAACCAAAACTTGTCACATCACTTTTTTAACTTATAAAAATCTAGAAATTGTGACATAGAAAACAATTTTTTCAAAATAGTTTTCAAACTAATAAAAATAGGTTAGAAAAAGAGAAAATAGTTTTTTGAAAACTTTGTTAAAAAAAACAGTTTTCTAAAAAAAGTTAAAAAAATAAATTTGGGAAAAACAGTTTTAATAAAAAAAACATTAAAAAAAAAAGTCTTAATAAAAAAACTGTTTTGAAATAAAACTATTTAAAACAAATTTGGGAAAAACAGTTTTAATAAAAAAACATTAAAAAACTATTTTTTCAAAAAAATAAAACCTGTTTTTAAAGGTATTTTTGTTATAAACATGTTGAAATTGGAAGAAAGAAGGTTTTTGTGTAACGATACTGTACTTGATTAAGGAAATGTGAAGACAATTAAATTTGGTTATTGGCAAAAGGTTGGTAGTTTTGATTATCTAAGAGCCAAGATTTGATGAGTTGCTAAGATATTTCTAAGTTGGTTATTCCAATGTGAGCTCTTTTTGAGCAAATGTTGTTAACTTTATAAACTTTTTTGTTTTGATTATACCACTGTGGATGCTCTTACATTAAAATAACCAAACTTAGCAACTTCTTAGCAATTAATCAAATTTTGGCTCTTGGATAATCAAAACTAGCCATCTTTTGTCAATAAGCAAATTTAGTGGACTCCACATATTCTCAATCAATCATTACACAAAAACCTTCTTTCTCTTCTCCATTTCTCACTATTTTAAAAAAACTGTTTCTACACAGCAATTGTTTTTCAATACACGGTTTTTTAAAATAAAAAAAAATTTGTTCCTCCCAAAAAACTATTTTTTTAATAAAAAAAAAGTGAAAAAACCGTTTTTACACAAACTTTTTTTTTCAAAAACTGTTTTTACACAAACTTTTTTTTTAAAAATGTTTTTTTGGAAAAAAAATGATTTCTTTTCAAAAAAATATTTTAAAAAACAATTTCAAAACTTTTTTTCCAAAAAATGTGTTCAATTTAAAAATAAGTTTTTCTTCAAACATGAAAACTTTTTTTTTTTAAATTTGATTTGGAAAAACTATTTTTATAAAAAAATGTTTTTGAAAATATATTTGCGATTTTTAATAAAAAATTTTTATTAGTTTGAAAATTATTTTTTAAAAATTATTTTCTATGTTTACAGTTTTTGGTAGTTTGAAAGTATGATGTGACAAATTTTAGGTATCCAATTTTGATTATGCCATGTGGATATCTACATTGCTAACCTTAGCAATCCTTTAAATGGATAACCAAAAATTGATGTGACAATTTTTGATTATTCAATTTTGATTAAGCCCCCACAGATGCTCTAAGACGTGGTCAGGGGCAGAGGTACGTTAAAGGGGCGTTTGGCACGTGCCACCCCCGTTTCCAAAAATATATTGTATTTGGTATTACCATGTTCCAACAACTTCAATTTATAAATCAATGATGAAAAATGGGGGTGTGTGGCAGATGTCATCCCCAATTCAAAAAATATATATAGTTGATATTATCTGAATAACTTGATTTTATAAAAAAAATGATGAACAAATGCCAATTTATAAGACAAACGTTTCTGATTATAAAATAATATCTCAATGACTTTCATTTAAAAATTATAAAAATAGTTGAACCTTGCTTTTAATCTTTTTAATTAAACAAGGTAAAGTTCATGATATAACCTAACTTTACATATTTAACATTTGTATTCGTATTTTTACAAACAACATGCGACAATACTATTGAGCTTCCATCAAACATTGTCCCATTTCAAAATCCTAACTTTGCCACTGCCCACAGTAACAAACTAATTTCCAGTATGATAAACATTCGTAGGACCAATAATGATTCTACCTTATCTTTTATTCATCTCATGTGTAAATGCAATTAATATCAATTAATACTATGGGATTTTGTTTAAGCTCATGGAAAATTCCATTTAAGACATATATATATATATATATATATATATATCAAATAACAAAATTTATTTCAAGACTTATATGGTATATCTTAAATAAAATTGCAATTAGAGAATTAAATGGTTTTCTATTTTTACATATTACAAGACTACATAATTGCTTGAGGTATTTGATTTCAACTTGCATTTTATATATATGGTTAAATAAAAACCTCTTTCCACATTAATCCATTTTGTTAATAAACCTAAGCCGAAGAGATTTATATACTTGCTAATATCTATAGTGATACCTAACTACAACTCGACTTAAAATTC
The DNA here is from genome assembly GCA_025413875.1 of Rhododendron molle. Classification (NCBI taxonomy): domain Eukaryota; kingdom Viridiplantae; phylum Streptophyta; class Magnoliopsida; order Ericales; family Ericaceae; genus Rhododendron; species Rhododendron molle. Next base: position 20,491,794 of record CM046389.1, on the reverse strand, counting down.
TTTCTTATTTTTGAGCAACGAAGAAATGTAATTTATTGATTAAAATCATTACGAATTATCAGGCCTATAGGCCTAAAATAGTTCAAACAACGAAGAAGGAACAAAAGTAGTAAAAACCAAAAATGCTCATAGTCTTACAACAAAAATCTTAACAAATTATCGAAAAAAGCCGCAAAAAAATCAGCTACACGACTTAAGGTAAGTGAAATGCTTGCTTTAGGCCTCGTAATTTCCTAGAATTGCAAGAAGGCCCATTTTAAATTGGATTGAGGCCCGAGTTTTCCAAAATTCTCAAATTTATCCTATTTATCTTTGAAGGCTCGCCTGTTTATAAATTTGCTTTTGCCCCACAAGTTATTGAGCTAGCTCTGGCATTGGAGAATCACCAAATCTGCTCGTATATAAATCTCCGCGAGAATTGAGATAAGAAAAAATAGTTTTCCAAAAAACCTTCTGTAGTAAAGTCTCCCCACTTCTCTCTCTTACTTCAAACGCAATTCCCAGTAGCCCTGCCATTGAAAAGTCACCAAATCTAGTAGTGTATAAATCTTGAAGAGAATCGAGATAAGAAAAAAATAGATTTTGAAAAAAAAATTGTGTGTAAATGCTCCCCACTTCTCTCTCTACTTCAAAGGCGATTTCCGGTAGGCTACCAGAGAAATCTCAGGCATTTGTTCGGCGCCTCTTTGGCAAGTCATAGATCTTCATTTTTTTTAATTTTCTTATCTACGGGGTGTTTGGCTAAATAAATTGTTTGACTTATGTTTTTATTTTTATTCAAATTTTTCCACATATATTAGTTTACGCTTGTTTCTAGGAATATCTGGTACTCTTATTTCGACGGAAACATGGCCCTATTATCTCCTAATTAAAGTTCATATGTTCAATTTTGAAGGGTCCTCCATTCCCCATCCTTTTCTATTCCCTCTGATTTTATGAGTTTATTTTGCAACTGGGCTATCAACCAAATTTGATCTATCTATGTTCGGCGATCGCTTGAGCACATACATCTAGATGTGCAGTGTTTTTTTGTCACTAGAATCTTCCTTTGATTTCATTAGAAATAAAAAGCTCTGTGATAAAAAGCACTATATGTCGGCTCCTCTCAGGCCAACACCCTGACTCTAGCACTCTATATAAGAAGCATGCCTGTCCGGAGTAGCATCCTTAGATGCGATAAAAAATTATCAAGGTGACAAAAATGATATTCATCGAACATCTATGCTTAACTAGAATTCCGCTTGAGTAATGGGTGGTGTCCCAATTGATTGGGAGCCCTATACCGCGCTCATTTGGTGAGGATTCAATCCCTCCCCCCTCCCCTAGATTAGCTTAGATGAGGAATTTCTATTTTATTCAAAACTATTCAAAAATAAAATTAGAATTTCGTTTCATAGTATCATGTGCACGCTATTCTTCTTCAAAACTTTGGTAAAGGTACTTAGAGTATAGAATCTGAGTTGTTAACGGATCAATCCGCCGTGGCGGAGGGACAGTGGCGCCCGTCGGGACAACGACGACGGGTGTCACTCTCGTTATTGTTTTGGGTGCAATAACTTTCGTGAGGGGTGCAACTCTTTATGCAATTTTAGCATAATGCACCATGATTATTAATTTCCTTTCGTTTTTCACTAAAGTAATTATTGACCCTCACAAACCACAAAGAATTTGTTAATCCAAAGTCGATTACTAATTACTCCTCCCCTAGTACGTTAAGCTTAGATTAAGAATTTCCATGTCTCACCAAAAAAATTAGAACTCAGGGTCACTCGCTTTACTTCTTCTCTAAATTTAATTAGTTACCATAAGTAATTGTATCGACTCACATCTAGCTTAAGAGAACAATAGTAGTATGAAAGTTACTCGAATTTAATTCGTAATCACCTTTGGATTATCAAAATCTTTGTGGATTATATATAATGGTCGAAAACTTTTTAGTGGGGAAAAAAAAAGAAGAAGAGAAAATAATCACATATGCATCATGTAAAAGTTTTTATTTATAAATAGCTGCACCTCTGAAGAGGCTTATGCATTTTACACCCAACTACAACAACGAAGAATGACATCCGCCGCCGCCGCCGGGCGCCACCATCTCTCCGCCGCGGGAGGCGATCGCTCCGTTGACAGCTCGGGTCTCGAGCCGGAGCCCTACATGGATACCGAAGACGACGACGTTGAGTACGAGGAAATTGAAGTAGAAGAGGAGGTGGAAGAAGATGATGAGGAAGAGGTCGAAGAAATCGACGAAGAGGTCGAGGAAGAAGAAGAAGAAGAAGTGGACGAAGGAGAATCGCTTGGTTCACCAATCGAAAACGGTGAGTTGATCGAGCACTGAAAACGCCTCTTCTTTCAACGTGTTTAAGAAAATGCAACCTATTACATGTGACTGTTGTGTATATTATCTTGTTTCTTAGAATTTGTAAGTTTAGCTGTTGTTTTCGTTATCGGGTGTTCTGATTTTAGGTTTTTATGATATCTCATTGTGATTTCTGCATTGGCCCCTATCTTGAATTTGTACGTTGTAGCTGTTGTTTTGGTTTTTGGGTATTCCGATTTTTAGGTTTTTATGAGATATCTCATTGTTCTGCCCATGCTTGATTCCTGAATTGGCCCTTATCGTTTTAAAATACATCACATAACCTTCATATGTTAGCCTTGTTTGAGTGCTTTTGTGTAACTTGAAAGTCATTTTATCTACTTTGCCCATCCGAAGCATAACTTTTGGTCTTTTTTTCTTCAACTATACTGATTGGTCAACGGCGCAAAAAGCAAATGGAAGGAGTGATTAAGTCCTTTTGAGGAATGTAGATGATATAGATGTGGGTTTGATGGGCAAGACATACCTAAGTGACCAAATGAACCTCAACCAGATGACGGTTGTCGGGTGTCAACCCCATCTAGAATTTGATGATGAGTTTATTGGGTGAGAATGGAAGGCGTTGGCTGTTTTTGTTAATGTTGGCTTTCTTGGAGGGGGCATAGTTATTAAGGGCGAGAGGCGCATTGAGGCACAAACGGACGTTGGGGTCTAGGCGTGAGGCGTAGGCCTTATTGAAGTGAGGCACGCTTAGGTGAGAAATTTCAGCAAAAATAGCATCCACTATGTATTTCACATAATAAACACTAAGACAATGAATTTTAGAAGTTTTACCGTGTAAAAAATCCATAAAACATCTATAATATGCCAAATAGTAAACAGTTAGGGTGTTGCTAATGCCAAAATTGTTTTTGTTTGTGCCAAAGTTGTAGTGCATAAAACCTTTGTACCGTGTGCTAGGTACATGGCTTTTATACGCTAGAGTTTTGGCATAAACAAAAACTGTCTTGGCATTATCATTTCCCAACAGTTATTGCATAGAGAAGAACTTAATTGTTTATATTTGAGGCAAAAACGAAAAAGGAATCGAAAACTGGCTGAACTGATATAAATATGAGGCTGAAGGACAAAGAAACCGTTAGGAATAAGGAGGAGAGGAAGAACACCTTGGAAGTTCGAAGAGACGAAGCCGCTTGTTGAATGAGTTTGTCTGGTTTGAGTCGCTCTGAGGTTGTGAGAGCACTGAGAGAGATGAGAGATCGAGGTTGAAAGAGATGAGAGATCAACTTTAAAATAGAGGCTGAGATCAATGTTGAAACGGAGCTAAGAACGTACTGTTCAAGTCGTTCGACTAAACGATGAGAGATTTGACGTGGTGTACTGATGTGTGAGGATGTTTAGCCTTTAGTTTAAGATCATAGTTACATTTTTTCCCTTCATAAACCCCTCCCATTGACGCGTTTTGCAGCGCGCCTTGCACACAATGGGAGGGGTTTATAGTTAGCGTCCTTCTTAGATTTGTTAACCTTTTTAATGGTTGAATGAAAAACCTACTTACCAAAAAAAAACCCATAAAGTGAAAGGAATTTGAGCCTTAGACAACTAGAGAATATATGGGGTAGGGTGGTATGGGTGCCTCGCTTCTTTTGTAATTTGCATGATTGGTTTTAGTTTCTTGAACTTCTTTATTGGGTGGAAATTGATAGCCAAAGAGAAGATGTAGGGGTTTGATGAAACGGAAGATTTTCTGTCATGTTCCTCTATTTTATTCTTATTTTTGGAGCCAGTAACACATGGACAAGAATTCAAGTACATGGTCGCCATCAAAGGTGGCCTTTTTTGAGGCTGTAGGTTTAGATACAATCCTCAGCGTTGGCACTATTAGACAAGAGGTTACTTGCTCCCTTAGTGGTATCTTAAGTGTTGCAAAGATGAAGTGTCTTCATTGAGTTGGCCCAAGAAGTATGGAACAACCTTGGTTCATGCATTACGTCAGTCGTGGAGAGGGTTGTCTTTCAAGGACAGTCCTAGAAGCTCAGAGACTCCTTGATGAGGAGTATGAAAATGCAAAATCTAAAATTTCACTTGTAGTTTGCATAAGTTTTAAGTTTTGTGTGCTGACGTTTAAGGGTAGTTTGAGGGTTATATTCATGCATTCGGTAGACAAAATGCTGGTGGACCCACTTACTATTATTATTTCAGATTGTAGTAAAAGATATTTTTTTGTGACATCAACCACTGTTGTGCTTGAGTGGTACTCAAAATATCATTGCCAAGTTACTCTTCATAAGTCTCTTGTACACATTCTGGCGATTGGCTGGGTGAATAACTCAAATTCGAGGTGGATTTGATGTGCAAAGAGTACGTTATGTCTTGTGGCTGTTGACCTGGTGGGTGCAGCTCCTAGCACGTTGGATGCAAGCTTTCTTGAAAGTAAAGACGTCATAGAGGAAGAACTGACCTGGATTGCCTATCAAATTTCTTTTTCTTTTCTTTCATAGGTGATCAAGTTCACTTAAGGAAAATCTTGAAAGTGATGTTTGAAATCCATATGATGGTTTCTTTGTCTTCATCCGTAGTCTCTATCGATGAACCATTTGGCAAGCTAGCTAATACTGAAGACTAGGACTATTCTCTATTCACTGAATTGAGAGAGCGCTTTTACGTGATAGGCATTTAGGTACTAGGCGTGTTTGCTCTTTGTACTTTGAGCGATAACCATTTCTCTTAGGTCCTTGCCCTGCTTGCGGTGCGTTTCCGCCATATTATTGGACTATAGGCTAATGACAATAGTCAAGTTGTTTCCGCTAAATGGTATTTTAATTGATGCATGTGTGGAGAATGACATGCCTAGGAATCTGTGAAAACATGAGTTTTAGTCCATTTACCTAGAATTTTCTCACTTCTTTTAATCTTTCTGACGGGACTTACATATCGTGGGAGGGAGAGTGCCCCTTTAGCCCATGTCTTGCCTAATAAGCACTGGCACGCCTTTTTGGCTGGTTCATCAATACCACTTACATCTGGGACATGGACACAACCAAATTGCTTGTCCATTACGCCATTGACGGCGCTCCACTATCCATTTTGATTTTTCTTCCAATTCGGTTTAGAGACTCCAGACATGCCAGTGACATCACTTGAACACTAAAGAAGAGAAAGAGAGAGTACTGACGATGCAACGACAATGATATCAACATCCATTGTTGCTCCATTAGAGGATGAAATGATGCCTTTTTGAAGCCCTATTGCAATGGACTACCTAGAATTAAGTCACAAACTAAGGGCTCAAAACAGACCCTTGGTGTAGTCCTACGATGATTGAAAAGTAGGTTGTTTCCCCTACCGGAGATGTAATAGTGGCAACAACACCTTTATACATGTGCTTCACCTCATCAATATACCTTATTGTCAGTTGTCACACCCTTTTTCTCCAAGACACCCACCATATAACACCTCTAGGTATCTTATCATATGCTTTTTCTAAGTTTATGAAAAGCAAGTAAAGGTCCTTCTCTTTCTCTCTATACTTTTCGACTATCTCCTGAACAAAAAGATTGCTTATATAGTTGATCGACAAGGCATAAATCCATAATGATTCTCTGATACCTTTGTCGTCATTATTGGGTGTTGCTTAATAACTCTTTCCTACAGCTTCATTGTATGACATATTTTATATACTGTTATTAGTATAACCATGAGAATCAAGAGTTATGCACATGACTTATCTGATATACCACGAGCAAAAGTATGGGACAATGATTGTAACAGCAGATAAATCATAAAATAGTAATATATCCGGTTTCAAAGATCAAAGCACCAAGAAGTGAACATTCAGATATCAGCAAGCTTGGGATACTGAATGACATGTTTCCAGGCATATGGACCTTGTTCGGTTGTGGGATTTGGGATTTGGATTTGGGATTCTCTCTCCACTCTTTACCCCTATCTTTAATCATTACTCTCATTTTTCTCTCTATCTCTCTCCAATCATTATCCCTATTTTCAATCATTACTCTATTTCTCTCTACACTCATGACCTACAAATCCAAATCCAAATCCAAAATCCCAAAATGAACAAGCCCATGTTTATACTTTGTAGGTCTTAACTGTTCAAGGCATTTTGAAGGCCTCAAGGTCACCCTTTCCTACAAATACAGCACTAACAAATAGATTGATATCTAACCAAAACAAGAAGCCCTTTGTTTTTGGCACAAAAATTGAAGACAAAGATCCAACATGTGTACACCTAATTCAATCACTTAGGGTTAGCAAATCCCAACGAACAGTGTTATCCAACCAATAGAAGAAGAACTGAAGAAGCCCTTTTTTTTTTATGGCGACCAATTGAAGAGAAAGGTTTAACCTGTATAACACCTAATTGACTAATTCTATCACTTTCGAACTATGTGATCAAAATGAACAGAAATTGAGGGTACTATATAGTTGCTAGTTGCTACACATGTTCATGTATGTAGGGAGATGCATATAACCTGCTTGAAAAAGCAAGAAAAGAGGGATGAAAATTAGTCTCCTGAACATGGAGAGGATTAAGATGGAGAATAAGGCGCTATTTGATAGACTCAAAACTGAATGCTGAATTTTTAAGTTGAAAAGTTGTTTGATAAAAATATTATGAGCTGAATTAAAAGATAGGTTGATACAAACCAAACCAAACCGAGCCTTATGTCCCAATCACTTGGAGTCGGCTACATGAATCTTGTTCCTCCATTGAGCTCTGTCAAGGGCTACTTGTTCACACAAATCTACTATACTCACATCTTTGCGCACCACAACATCTAATGTCAATTTAGGTCTACCCCTCCCCGTAGCATTGCTACCCCAAGCTATCCTATTTGCTCTCTTAACTACTCCATCTCTTGGTCTACGGTAGACATGCTCAAACCACCTTAACCTATTTTCCCTCAACTTCTCTTCTATGGGTGCTACATCTACCATCTCACGAACCATTTCATTTTTAATCCTCTCTCGTCTAGTCTTACCACACATTCACCTCAGCATTCTCATTTCCGCTACACTCATCTTGTTCACCTGTTGTTTCTTAATAGGCCAACATTTTGTCCCGTAAAGCATCGCTGGTTTGATGGCAGTTCCATAGAATTTTTTCTTCAATTTTATGGGTACCCTCTTGTCACACGGTACATCAATAGTGCTCCTCCACTTGAGCCACCCCACTTGGATCCTATGGGTCACATCATTGGCAATCTCTCCATCTCTACTAATAATTGAGCCTAAGTACCTAAAATGATCACTCTTAGGTATCTCCTGGTCTTTGATCATCACTCTTTCTTCGTGCGCACCGGTGGTACCACTAAATTTGCACATCATATACTCAGTTTTACTCCTACTTATCCGAAAACCCTTCGACTCTAATCTTCCCTCCAAATTTCTAGTTTTATAATTAATTGTGATTACATTATTTTCAATTCTTCCCTTTTAGTTTTATAAATCCTCGCTATATGTTTGTTGTGGTTGTCGTTTGATGGCGGCAAGGGGGTGGTGGAGAGGTGGCGATTCCATGTGGTGGTGCAATGGAGAGATGGTTTTTATGGTGGCTGCCTGGCTGGTGGTGGTGGTGTTGTTGTAAAAAGGAGGTGGTAACTGGAACAGAGATGGTGGGGGTGGGGGTGGCGGTGACTACATGTTTTGGTGTGGTGGAGAGAAGGTGGTCGTGGTTGCTGGCAACGGTGTGTTATTTGATAGGTATTGGTGGTTATAACAGAGGTGGTGATGGTAGAGAGGTGGGTGATTGCATGTGGGGGTGGTGGTAGAGGTTATAACGAAGGTGGTGGTAGGGGAAGGATGGTGGCAACAGGCAGTGATGCGTGATGATGGTGATGATGACAATGAGTGGTGATGTAATCATGGTGGTAAAAAGCGGGTGGTTGTAGCGGTTGGAGGTGGTGGAGACATGGCGGTCATAGAGGTTAGTGGTAGAGAGTTGGTAATTGTGGTGAAGGTGGTGGATGGTGTCAACAGTGGTGGTGCTGGTGATGACAATGATGAGTGGTGGGTAGTTGTGGTGGTGAAGGGGTAGGGTGGTTGTAGCAGTGGGATGTGGTGGAGAGATTGCGGTTATTGTATTGTTGGGGAAAATGGCGGCGGTGCAGTGGTGGAAGGTGGTTGTGGTTGTAGCGGAAGAAGTGGTGGAGAGATGGCGGTGACGGAGTAATGGTGGAGAGGTGGGGTGTTACCAAAGAGGTAGTATACATGTATTTTTACTTCAGCTAGAGTTAAGTAGGTAGTAGGCTACTAAATTTTTCAAAAATAATTAGCCTTCATTTTAGGAGGCAAGTAAAATTTTAAGCGATGGGTAATATAGTTATAAAACCTACTTAATTCTTATTGCTTGATACATTCAATTTTATGTGCTGAATTGGGTTATCAAACAACCCCTGAGTGTAGAAAAAGAAACGGTTTGGTTGAAAAGAAAAGAAATTTGAGTATTGAGCATAGCAGAGGTTGTCATGGAGAAATAGAAGAATATTTTGTGGGGAATGAAAAGAAAGCCTGAAAGTCTCTGAATTGCATTGCTGAAAAGAGTTAGAAGAATAATAGGAGGAAGAGATGGACTATGTTGTTAATGTTAAGGACCGAGAGAAGTATCAGCTGGAGAGTGTGGAAACTTTATATTTATCTCAAAACTAATTGGCAATGAGTGGAGGGGTTGCTCATGTTATTAAATGATCACCCATTCCACTACCAAGCAATGTGAGACTATATTTCCTTAATATCCTCCCACATGCAACCGCGTTTGAGGTTTGTCACCTGTAGTCTCTTTTGGTTTATCATTGTGCAGCCTTTTTGTTGGTGTGTCATCGTGGGGTGTGGATTGTGAATTTTTTAAATGTGAGGTGGAAGGAGCCCCGCTCAGATACCATGTGGAAACTTTATATCCATCTCAAAACCAATTGGCAATGAGTAGAGAGGTCTCTCATGTTATTAACTGATCACTCATTCCATTTTTATTCACCGCACCCACTCTATCGAGAGCCACCATACTCCACGAGGGCCACCTTGCTGCCGGCCACTTGCCACATGCACCAGGAATTTTCCTACTCCATCGAGAGTTACAATGGATTTTCCTGCTCCACCTTTGGAAAGTCCCGATGCAAGCCCACGACCACCGATGCTTCCAGAAGAGTTCACCCATGGGTCGTCAGCCATCGGCTCTGATACACTTGTAACGACCCGCTCTAGCTGACCTGCTAACCCTTAGCCTTATCACGTGGCTCAAAAGGTCAACCTCGAGTTATTAGTAGTTGGAGGGCCTTACCGCATATGCCACTTGACTTTCCCAAAAGTTTTCGATGTGGATCTCACAATCTCTGCACCTTATGATCCAATGTTGCGTTGGCCCAGCAACCTTCCCTTGGTGGTCATGCTATGGCACTTAACTCTGGAAAAGACATCGTCAGACTCATACCAGACCCTAGAGGTGGCCCCCTACCATGTAAACCAGAGTTGTGTTGTGATACCATATTGAATTGTTAATCACCAACTTATTAAGCTTTTAGATTAGTTGGTTGTTAACAATCTAATATGGTATCAGAGCAGGTAATAGATCCTGTGTTCGAACCTCACCTCCTATCTAATGTTAAAATATTTACACGTGTTTAGCCCGCTTATGGAGGAGAGCCTGACTACACGTAAGGAGGCGTGTTTGAAGGTATAAATAATAAAAAGCTTAAGATCTTAGATGAGCTGGGGGTTAACAATCTAATAGAGACCAAAGTGGCTGTTTCACCTCATTTCTTGGCCCTAGTTCAAAGCTCGGGTTGCATAAGTTGGGTCAGCTGTTATCCTCCTTGCAGGATGAAGAGATTAGGAAAGCTGTGATGTAGTGTTCTGTTAGCCATACAGGCTTCACTAACATAGGTGTGACCTGGTGCTTCATGAGGTACTACTTTATCTCCCACAATAAAATCAAGGGCTTGTAAAACACCCGGATATTGGAATATAGAATGAAGGTATTAGTTAATTGTTCCTATTTCTTTAGCTATATCCAGTTATGTATTGAGAAGAGTGACTTGGTGATCCATTGTTGGGTTTTGTGCAAGTAGACTCCATAGAATCATCTCTTAGAAACCAACCTTCCTTAAGATTGGCTGCAAGCATTCGTTCAAGGGAAGTGTTTACCCTGTCTCTTTTCTTGATTTTTGATGTTTCTTCCATGTAGATGTTGCCCAGGATATGGCTTCCAACGGGCCAGAAGAGCATTTGAGATCTTCTGATCCTGAAAAATCTGTATCAAATCTACGACCGGATACCCTTGCTCTGGAAGGTGGTTGTGGCAAAGTTGAATTCTCAAGTGCAAGTGAGGCAAGACAAAAGGGTGAATCACGCATTGATGTTGATGATCCTCAGTATGAAAAATATGGATTTGGAGAGTGTTCTGGTGATAAGGAAGAGTTTGTGCCCTTGGTGGAAAGGGGAGCCCCTAAGGATGATGAAGCACGTAATGATGTTAACTTTTCTCTGCGTGACAGTGGGATTATGACTTCTGAGATGTCCAAAGCCTTGAGCATTTCTGGTAAAGAAATGGATGCTGCAATCGCAATCAGAGAGGAATCATGCAATGAGCCTTATGCTGTGTCTCTTGAGACTGAAACTAAGAAAATGGTCCCACTGTCTACGGAGGATATAAATCAAGAGCCAACAAGGTGCGGTGATGCTCATCAACATACTCTTGACTTATAGAACTTTGAGTTATGGTTTTTCCTATTTTTTGAAATATTAGTGATGAAGTTAAAATTTGATTTTCCACAACCATTTCTTAATGACTGCTAGTTTTTCCAGATTGGTTGTTCCCCAGATAAGGCCCAGAAGTTTGTCCCCTGTGGCTGAATTAAACAATGGAAACAAAAGACCAGCTTCCATATGTGACTTTTTCGCTAAAGGTTGGTGTATCAAAGGGAATTCATGTAGGTTCCTTCACATTAAGGATAATGGTAATATTACCAGCCCAAAGCCTGAGGGAGACGTAGCTGCTTTGGCAGAGAAAAGTGAATTGCAGGCTGGTGGAGGTAATTCAATTTTCTTATGGAGTATAGATGTCCAAGAATCTCTTATGCTGCGATGCTTCTGATAATAAGCACCTTCTTCTGTATCAGGTGTGGGAGATGGTACTGAAAGATCACAGTCAACTGATTTTCCCAATGCAAGGGCTTCTTCAGTTGCATATAGTTCTTCATTTTCTTTGGAAAGGACCCTATCAGGGGATCATGGAAAAAACCCTAGGTGGCATCGCTTTGGAGAAAATCACAAGATTTTGTCTCTTCAAAGAGACAACTTATCTCATTCGAATTCCCCTGAGACGAGTCAGTCACCTATTAACAAAGATACTGCTAGGCCTCTCTCGTCTTCTAAGGACGTTGGAAGAGAGAACCTGAAGCAAAATTGGCCCTCAGAAGATATTCCAATGCATAGAAATAGCTTTTTTCCTGATCCCAGATCTCTGGCTAGAAATTCATCCATACCCTCAGATGCTTACGCTTCTCTTCCGACTACTGGCATAGTCTCATCGCAGAGCATTTCAGGGCTGACAAGGTCGTCCTTTTCTTTCAGTTCTCTGGATAAAAATCCACTTGGTGCGTCAAAGCTTCCAGACTTTGTTCAAGAATATCGTGCTTCTGGATCTGCTTCCTTGTTGAGAAGCTCTTCACCGTTCTCTGGTTCTGAATCAGGAAATCTCTCACTGACAGATGTTTCTGGGGATCCTCTGCGTATTGCTGGGCATAGAACAAGAATAACTACGAACGATTGGGAGCCGTCTGTACCTTTTCGACCTTCATACTTCATTACTCAACGTCTATTATCTTCAGGAAACATGTATGATCCTATTCGTGATAGCATTGAGCAACCTAACTTAGGAGATGGTTTCTCAAAATTTTCTTTGATATCGAATACATCCGTCACTAATACACAACCGAGTTTAGATAGTGATCCTGTTTTAAAGAGTACCCTTGGGTCTGAAGTTGGTTTGGATAAGCAATCTATTTTCAATCATAAAAAATTCAACGGTGATACTTCTGACAAGAATTTTCAAGGACAGAATTTGTTTACGAATGGGGGAGAAAAAGCGAAAACTTCTTATGCTGAACAGAAAAGTGTGAGTACCTTGTCCAAGGAAGACAAGCTCTCGAGTCATTTCAAGGACATTACAAAAGAAAGTAAGTTATTTTCTGATGATGATCCTCGGAATCAAGAGGATGGACCAAGACAGAAGAAGGAACTAAACGTAGATAGGAGTAACAATGATATGACTATTGATCTTAAGATGGATGAGGAGCAGAAGGAATCTAAAGCTCTGAGATATTTTCGTGCTGCTCTTGTTGATTTTGTGAAAGAATTGGTGAAACCAAAATGGCGCGAGGGTCATTTGAGCAAGGATGCTCACAAAATCATCGTTAAAAGGGCAGTTGAGAAGGTCCTTAACACATTGCAACCCCAACAAACACCAAGTACTGAAGAATCAATTAAACAGTACCTTTCTGCATCCGAACAAAAAATTTCAAAACTTGTTGAGGTGAGTGTCTTTATGTTGGTGATTAGTGATTGGAAATTACAGTTATTAGGAAATGTCTCCAGTTGGGTTAGTGATTCATTGGCAATTGACATTTAGTTCCTCTATTTGCAGGGATATGTTGTCAAGTATGGAAAATCTTGAGCTGTCAGGCTGCTCTGTTTTCTTGTACAGCCATCTATGCATTCAACCAATTTGAAGTCGTGAAATTTTTCGAGGCTATCTTCAAAACTGTCAAAAGCTAGGACTGACTTTTGTTACGGTGTTAAGAGTTCTCTGAGGGATGATGTTTCTTTCTATGGATAAGATTTGTTTATTTCTTGTTTTCTGGAATTGGAGGTAATATGAGAACTATGTTTGCTTTGATCCATTTCAAGTTTTGTGGTTGCAAGTCGCTTACATTGGAATCCGTTTAGACGAAGTGGAAATTCGCAAGAGGCTTGACGTCTGGACGTTGGTTTCCAATGACCCATTGTATCAATAGTTGCGGCTTTTGTCCTTTCTTGTGCTCGAAACTCAGACTTCGTTTATCTTATTTGCAAGTATCGCACATGCAAGGGCAACCATCTTTTGTTGCATTTTTAGATTGTGAATAACTTGAGAATAGTTGTGATGGTTTCTTGTTTTGTGTTTTTCTTGTTCGAGTCAATTGACACATCTTGTGCTCCTGGGATGTCTTCCTTATCTCTTCTGATAAATCCTCTCCATCACAAGGAATAACCTACTCTATCGTAGTCTTCCTTACCATTATCGTGCTAGTTTAACTTTTATCCCTAGCTGCCTTGAGCTCGAAAGGAGGACCCTGTAGATATTGTATTAAGACAGTTTAGAGACAAGGTGTTATAACTACATAGCTGGTTTAGGATACAGTTGTTTTATTCAGGACCTATCTTGCACCTATTTCGCACATGGATAGGAGTAGCAAACACTTCGGACTATCCTATGTAGAAGCCAATATGTGTGAAGATATTCGTAATTTATCAAGAAAGATGATATTATTTTCATCTTTGATCTTCCTCTCTATAATTTAGAATTCTGTACTTTTATGTAATTCTGACAATGTTAATCCAATACTGTGCAATAAGTACCACAATCTTAATTTCACAAAAGTTTGGATACACGTAACCTAGAGTATCCAAAAAGTAGCCAATACCTAATGTTGATATTTGGTCATGATTCATTTATTCGTACTGTTTTTCTCATATTTTTGGAAAATCATACCCCGAAAATAACCTTCAATATTATAAATTGCTCCCTATCATGTTTCAATCCATGTGCAAATTGAGACACGAGTTCCGCGTGGCCACGAAGTGTCGTGTCTTCCCGAAGTGTCGTGTCTTCCTGAAGTGTCTAACGCGGATCTGGCAAGTTGCTCGCGTTTCCTTATATATGGAATTCACTTTCCATATATTTGCGTTTCCCTTATATATGGAATTCACTATCCATATATTACCGATGTGGGACTCCACAATCTCCCCCAATTAGGACTGCAACGTCCTCGTTGCGCCCTAAGGTCCATCACTTCCACCCACCAAGCGATGCGAGACAAATACCCGCTTAAGCACGTCAAGCTCCTCACTTGTGAGACCCGCCTCACACTTCCGGTTGGTGGTGCAAGCTCTGATACCACCTATACCAACCCGCACCAGCTGACCTGCTAAACCTTTAACCTGACCACGTGGCTCAGAAGGTTAACCTCTGGTTATACATTAGCTGCTTGCGTTTCCTTAATTCACTTTCCATATATTACCGATGTGGGACTCCACAGTCGGTGTTTCATAGACCGCAAAGCACAACTCTATATTCGACCCCCTCTTTCTCAAATGCAAGAAGCAAAAGGCAAGAAAATCGAGAGCTTGCTAAGAAAATGAGCAATAATAGTGTGACTCTTAGTGAAAAATCAGCCATTTGCAATCAAGACGAAACAAATGGTAGATTAGTAGAGCTGGATTGAAGAGTTGGCAAACAAAATGACAATCACACTGAATATGCTTCGTACCCTCATGAAAAACCTTTCCCTGACGGAAAGGCGACATCTAGGACTGGACTAATGATTTGAACGATACACCCCAGCCTTTTTTTTTCCAAGCCTAGAATCCCCAGAACCAGGAGTTGGATCTATTCTCATAATTATAAATATTAAAAAAAAGTCAATATTAGGGTGAAATTTTTTCACAAAAATTATCGAATTCAAAAATAAATGTTCGTTAGCAAGTTGATCGGTTAATTCAATAAGAAATGGGTCACAATAAAGAGGCGTTGAGTAAGAAAGAGTAATATCCATATCTAATAAAAGCCAATGTAGCCAAACTATCTTAGCGGTGGCATGAGCCATAGCACAATATTTGGAATCAACTGTAGAATGATTTATGACATATTGCTTTTCCCAGAAAAATGCAATAGCTCGATGAAGGCTTCTAAAGAGAGATATTACATGACCAATCAGTATTAGCATAAGCTCGAAGAGTCAAACTTGAAATGGAAGAGCAACAAATACTGTAGAAATACCACAAACATATTGCAACTACAACAAGGCAACTCAACGCATTGAACAATTGTTGGGGGGGGGAGGAACAGAACTAAGTAACAATTTGGACGACATATGCAATGTCAAGTCACAGTAAGGTAAACCAATAAGGCATTTAGCTCATGATACTCAGTAGGAGCAAGAGGAACACTATCTAAAGCGGAGAACCTAGCATCTAACTCAATAGGGGTATTAAAAGTCTCTTATCAGTGAGATGAGCACGGTGAAGAATGTTCTGCGCATACTTGCTACCCTAGCTAATAAAATATACCCTGTGCAAGAGGAGGCAATCTCAATGATAAAAAAGTTCCAAAGATGGCCTAAATCTTTCATTTCAAACTCGCGGAAGAGAGAGAGTTTTACCTCACTGGTAGTGACAACAAAATCATCCACATAAAGCGAG
Organism: Rhododendron molle; assembly: GCA_025413875.1. Lineage (NCBI taxonomy): Eukaryota > Viridiplantae > Streptophyta > Magnoliopsida > Ericales > Ericaceae > Rhododendron > Rhododendron molle. Next base: position 20,476,001 of record CM046389.1, on the reverse strand, counting down.
AGACCAAATCATACAAGTTGTGGCGATCAAACTAAGCAAAATCATGGGTATTAGACTGAAAATCAATATGTAGAACAATATCTTGAAACCGTGCATACTAAGACTGAGGGGACTGTTTAAGGCTATAGAGATTACAAAGTAAAGAACAAACAACCCTGAAGCATGAGAGAAGTTCAGAGGAGGGCACATGTTAACTTCAGACATGTACCATTAACGAATGCATTTTGAACATTCAACTGAAAAGAGTAAAACCACCTCCGATATCGTAGTGCTAACAGTAGTCAACATTGAAATGGGAACACAAGTTTCTTTGTAATTAATCCTGGTTTCCATAGATATCCAGCACATGCTGCCAGTGGAGTATGAGAGGCAGTGTTAGTGAATGGGGTAGAGATAAGACAGCAGTCGGCTCTAGTCTCTCAAACCAATAGAGTGATCTTATACCTCTCTTTCGTAGTAATATTTTCTTTGTTGTCAATAAAAAAAATTGATGTAATTGTGGTTAGAATGAGAAAATACAATTGTTAAAAGCATGTAATTTGTTGGCTTTAGTCCTCTAAATTAATGGTATTCTACTTCAATATCTTTAGTAGATATGTGAAAAGAAATTTTTGATTCATGTGCCTTTGGAGGAATTTAGCGAGCACCCTACTCCCAAGGGTTGCTGTAAATATTCCTGGGCTGTAGGGCTCTAGGTGTTCAGTTACCAATAGTCCCAAAAGGTTAAGCTATTAGAAAATGGGCCCAACGATGTATATCAAGCTATCTAACACTCTCCAACCCCGTCTTGCACGTGGAGATGTAAACGTATATGTTATATATATACAACTGTGTTTATATATCGCGATAGAATGCAAATGGGAGAGACATAATGCAAACCGAGAACAAATGCCAATAGAGAGACTTGAACCCAAGACCTCTCCTAACCTTAGCTTTGATGCCATGTTAAGTTACAACTAGTCCCAAAAATTTAAGCTGTTAGGAAATGGGCCCAATAATGTATATCAAGCTATCTAACTCCATGATCTTGGAAGCCTTGTTTTTTTTTAAAGTTGAACCCCTCAATAAGGAATTGCTTAGAGTGAAGATACTGGATTTGAATTGTCCGCTGAACCTTAGCCTGAGAAGGGAAGAAGATCACTCGTCAACAGTTAAGAATTGAATGTTGGAAGTTTCTTTCCAACTCCCAGACATCATTGAAAACCTTTTTATGAGCGTGAACTGTTTTACATAGTCTGTTGTTACTCCTAAGTTCCTAACCCGCTGGATGCCTTGTTGTGCTAATTTCAGATAAAAGTTAAAAAGGAAACGTAAAGGCCTGTTTGAAGTGGTGAAATCTAAATTACATCTGAATATTTAGTGCTGACAACAAAGTTGCTACATGACTACATGTGGTTGCGGGAGAAGATATAGATAGACAGCAGGAAGCAGAATACCTATGTAGTTTTCAAATTATTTGGAGTGAGTTACTGATGCGTTGATTGGGACTTGAGGCTCTATTTGGTTTCGTTTGGTTTGAGTGACTGACAAGTCGATAATAATCTCAGGCTGAACTCAGTTTTAATCAGCGAAAACATCAACCAAGCGAAATCATCAATATGCAGATAGTAGAAACATTTACTTCGAAGCAGTGAAATGTAAGTTAACAGAGCTGTGGTGTTTGATTTTCCTTTTGTAATGTCTATGCTTTCACGGACCGATATGGCTCAATGGCATGACAGCCTCTTCATGGGGCACCATGTGAGTTGAAAATTTTCTGATCAAAAGACTCGTTTCCTTGGTTCCTGACTTCATTGTTTTGTACTTTTGCAGATTTGTTGAACAAAACTCATTGTCATTCAATCGCCGGGTGCTGCTGCTAATTGTACTTGTACATCTATGAGGTGGAGGCAACAACTCTTTCAAACCTACTTGACCCAGCACTTGAGATTTATTCAAATGGGGTCGAAGTGATTTGGGTAAAATCTGACAGTTGAAGAAGAGCAGATCAGCTGGGGAGATTTTGGTTGGATTACCTGCAGTTGAGCCTTGTGGTTTTACGAGACCAAATACAAATTCTGGGTCATGTTTGTGGAGAGGCAGTGGGAGCACATCCCTATCTGTGGGCTTTGAATTTGGGTGTCTTACATACAAGGCTTTGGAAGGGTAGTGATTCAGTTGATCTGAGATCAGCGGAAACATGTAAAGATAGTCTTTCTTTGCCCACTTGTTGCCATTGACTTTCTTATAAACCAAGTGCCTGAATCCTTGCCTTTACATATGAAGACATTTAAGAGGGTTTTGGAGGCACCTCATTGTTCTTTTTTGTTTCTTTCTTTACTTATTTCAGTATGTTCCTGATTCTTTCTATTCTTTTTGGTGCAGGGTAGAACTCTTTTGAAGAGGGAAATTGGTTTGCATGGGGTTTGAACCTGGCGACCCAACAAAGCAGCCTCTAGCCTTGACCATTGGGTATGACTGTTGCCTCATATTTTTTTCTCTAGTATTGGGTCGGTTGAAAATTGAAATGTATTTTATCAAATAAACAGAAGAAAAGAGAAAAAGGTGGGGGTATTTTCTTTATTATAGTTTGTCTGCATTAGTAATTAAGCTTGGGTCTGCAGAGATTCTTTGGTGTATTAATGATCTTGAATTAGGGAAGTAGAAATTTTTAGAAGGATGACAATCGAAAGATTTAAGATCAGTAATTCTTCTGATCTGAAAAACTAAAATCATGCTATTCTATAATTTGTCATTGCTATATTTGCGTTTGTATAACTTGGAATACATGTGTATAACCCTTTGTCGTTACAAACAATGTTAAGGTGGCTGATACCTATGAGGGAAGATGGGCATGTCGGTCACTGTTGACTGAAAAACAATGTAGTGAAATTACATTTATTCTATGGTGGTCATACTTTGATTTTTTGCCATCTTATTGTCACTAGGGGAAACAAGATATGGAGATGATTGTAATGGTGGATAAGAATTCTTGAACAGCAAACTTCAGATATTTCCGACCAAGAAGTATTGGGTTCTCTTTCGAATGGACCCGGAAAGAAGAAGGAAGGCTGGAATGCCAATAGGCATCTATTATTAAATTCACCCCACCCTAGAGTACCCGTTTGGGGAATGTCCAGGGCCGAAGTCATTGAATGGGTAATTCACCAATCCTTAAACTTAATTATGTAATGTACCCTGTATGCTGGGTTACGACTTACGAGTAGGCATTTTACCAGATGTTTCTAATTTATCTGTGTGATTCCTGTTGAAGCATATACTTAGGGGTGGGTGTAGGGCGGACGGTTTTAAAGCAGACTCTCCTACAGAAGATCCCTGTTTTGAACATGGTTGTCGTTCTCAAATGATTCACCTTCATTTCACTTGGCTGTTGCCAACGGAATTTGTGCTTCAAAGCACTGATTGGTTTGGGAAAAGTTTTTTTTTTTTTGCTTTCTGGTAATAATTGCCCTCTAAGGTTATGTCTGAATATTGAATTGTTACGATAATATACACATCAATGTGACATTGTTTCATTAAGAATCGAAAATTATCTACTCAATTACCAGTGAACTAGTAGCACTATGTTGTGTTTCATGTAAAGGGTGTACTGTATCCCTTCTTATGATAGGTAGAAATCTTAGTCACATAATCCTTTAAAATACTGTGTTCCTGCTTTCAATCTTCACTATCGCACATTTAGTACATTGAGATGTGTTTTGAAGACGCTTTTACGTTCGCATTCAAGCACATGCACAAGGCGCATTTGCACCCCTCGACTTTCCAGAAAATGCGCTTTTCACTGTAAAGTTGTACTAGTAGCCTTACAATATACTGTATGTTTCCCCGCTATATCAGTACCAAAACGGTCTCTTATTTTTTCCGAAAGGAATTTCGCACAGTTTGCCTCTTGGGGATTTGCGTTGTGTAGACTGCAGAGGTACTTGCATATCAGCATTCAGGAACGTTCGGTAGAATCGTAGTTGTCGGGTTGGGTTTAAGTCTTCGGGATAATAAAACTCAAGGGGGAATGAGGAACAAAAATTAACCATTTTCAGAAGCGAATCGAAGGAACATGTCCTCATCAACAATTTGGAGAAAATCAACCACAGAAAGAGACATTCAGCCAGCCAGATTCCCCCATAATCTTCTGCTCTACTACTTAAATTTCCAGCAAAGGACCTATGATATTTGTCCACTATAAAAAGAGAGTATATAGTACAATAATTGTATTATCTTTCTTGTCCCATTCGATTCCAGATCCATTTTTGACAAAAGCCAATTCCACTTAAATCTCTTCAAATTTCTTGGTGGTGGGTCATGCTAAGGTGAGACTAATAGACCATTGAAGGTTTTTTTTTTTTTTTTTTTTCCCTTCTAAACAAACGAAATATTGAGAAGAATTTTGAAAGCATTAAGCTCAATTGAGTATCGATAAAAGTTTTCATTCAATTTTTGGTTCCTAAGAATTCTCAGTGATTGAAAATCAAATTACGTAACAAATAATGATTTTACAAATATTCGATGGAGCTAATTTTTTTTATAGAGATTTTCAAAAAACGTTTAAACAAATTGAACGGCGCGTCATTTGCATAGAATCTCGGGATGAGTCCCACATAACCCGGTGAACCCATGATGTACACATTTTGGTGTGCCTATGGTTTTTTTTAAGAAAATTGCTAATCCCCCACCCCCCCTTCCAATACTACCCCCGCCCCCCCTCCCCTCTTTCTGTCTCTCTCTTCCATTTTATTTTTTTTATAAAATTTTAAATGGTAATAACTTTTTGTTGACGTATTTATTTAAAATATATTTTATATTTTTGAAATCTACTCAACGAAACCTATCAAATGAGCCTAATATTGATGGTAAAATAATGAAAAATGGAAAAACTATATATTTTTATAATAGTTTAAACGGTATAAAGAAGTTAAAAAATTAAGTGTTCCAAAATTCAATCCGTTTGAACGGGTGAAAAGATTTTAATTTTCTGATCATTTTATTCTAAATGGCCATAATTAAATTTTGACTGTAGGACTCTCGTTGATTAATCCTAAGAAAGTCGTAGAATCAAATACAGTATCTCTTAGGATTAATCAATGAGAGCCCTATAGTCAAAATTTAATTATGACCATTTAGAATAAAATGATCAGAAAACTAAAATCTTTCCATCCGTTCAAACGGATTGAAATTTGGAACACTTAATTTTTAAACCATATTTTTTAATAACTGTATAAAAAAAATGCCTTTTTTAACCATCTTTACGGTTTGCCTTCTTCTTTTTTTTTCCCCTTTTCTTTCTTTCTTTCCAGTTTACTCTTTGTTTTTTGGCCACTTTATTTCCTTTTATTTCTATCCAGTTTGAATCTTTTTTTTCTTTTTTCTTTTTTTTCTCTTTATTACTCTTTCTTTCTTTTCAGTTTGAATTTTTTTTTGATCGGAAAGAAAATTTTGTTTTTTGCGAAACCTAGGAGGCAAAATTATTCGGTTGCTCGGTTGCCTAGACCACTAACCACTTCATTTTTTTTTTAATAACCGGATTGAGTTAACCAAAAAAAAAAAAGAAGGGAGGTAAATGGAAAAAAAACAAATAAAGAAAATAATTAAAAATTAAAAAAAGAAAAAAAAATTCAAGTTATAAGGGAGAAAGTTATAATCCTTCTTCAATTAAAAAAAAAATCGCGTTCGTTAGTTTTGTGTCAAATTTTTGTTAATTATTAATTTTTTTAATAGTTGGTTTTTATTCAAAAAAGAAAGGGCAAAAAGAAGATTTGGTTTATCTAAAACTTAAACAGACAAAATTTTTCCTAACATCCGAAATTTTTTGGAACAAAGTTGTTATTTTAATACATACAAACTGTATAAAAAATATGGTTAAAAAATTAAGTGTTCCAAAATTCAATCCGTTTTGGATCGTTTTTACGATTGTGGAATAACCCGAGACTAACGCCCTCGAAAGTTTGTCAACAAGTCTGGCTTTGTGCCGAATAAGGAAGGAATGATGATTCTAACTGGACTCGTCCGACCATCCGACCTGGGACTCAAGAAAATAATTGAAAATTAGAAAATAAAGGGAAAAAGAAAAGAAAAGAAAATGTTCAAATTGAAAAAAAGAAAAGAAAAAGAAATAAAGAGAGTATATATATATTGAAGAAAGAAACAAAATGGTCGTAATAAATTATTGGTTCCAAAGCCTTTCAATGGACACCCTAAGAGAGCTCTGAAACGAAATAATGAGTGTTAGGATGCTCGTTGAAAGAGTAAAAAATTTACTACGACCATTTATGATGAAATAATCAGAAAAAGAAAGAAAAGGGAAAAAAAGAAAAAAAATTTCGAATTGGAAAGAAAGAAAACAAAATAAAGAGAAAAAAAAAAAGACAAATGAAAAAGAAGAAAGAAGCCTGGGCGTGGGGTAATAATGGAAGGGGAGGGAGGATAATAATGGAAATTGGGCGTGAGGTCAGGGGATGGTGTGTCAGAAGGGGGGAGGGAAAAGCAGCTCTCTTTAGCTCTCTGTAGTTAAGTGGCACTATACTAATCCACACATCAGATCCCCTTATTGGGTGGGTCTTACTCCTTAATCAATGGTATGCCCCCCACGTGTTTCTATATAGAAAACCCATTAGCTGTGGGCCCCACAATTAATAGAGGAAGAGGACAACGTTTAATTACGACCTGACACCAGTACAGGCCCTTCATCCGATCTAGTAGTAGTACTGAAGGAAGAGATATTTTCTCTGGGTCCCATGTTTAATTTAATTGGAGTATTAGTCTTCATCCTTATCCACATTGTTTTATTTTATTTCCACTTCCACTTTCACTACTTCCATGTAGTAGTATTTCATTGCTCTCTTATTTTTGGACAGATATTTTACGAGAAAACTAAGGTTTCGTTTCAGAATACCTTCTTAAAAAATAAGTACTTATTTTATATTTTTAAATTTAAAAATAATGTAAATAAAAAATAATTTTTTAATTTTTTTTTGCACCGTATTAAAGAACTCAAGAGATCTTTCAAACAAGATTCATATTAGATATTTTTAGATTTCAATAAATCCATCATTTTTAAGCTTGAAATTGTCTTCCAAAAAAATAAGTATATTTGGCGTTCCGGAACGGGGCCTAAGGACACCGATCAAAGGGGAGACCGATTGGTTATCGACGTCGCGTCGGGCCTACTCCGGCTACGAGATGGCTGATCTGAGCCGTCCAAAAATTTTTTAAAAAAAAATAACGAATGGATCCATGCGAAAATCAATAGCACCCACAACTCAACTATGTCATCCAGTATCAAGATAATGCATTAATAGTCGTGAAAAACCTAGCAAAATCTTGTACAAATAAGGATGCAAGGTCAAAATTAAACCAACCAGCTCTCCGTATAAATTACCCGGTTCTTGCTCTTCCAAACAACCCCTAAAGAAACTAACTACACTTTTATTTTTGGTCAGCCCAAAAAATACGTACTACGCTTGGAAGTAGCAATAAACGGTCTTGAAAATCGCTTTTGGTGAGGAGATGTTTTAGCAACAACCTCATCTATTTATATAAGCGCAGTAGAACCAGATCCTTTGGGGAGAGAGAGAGAGAGAGAGAAGATGGGTTTGCTGGACAAGCTTTGGGATGACGTCATGGCAGGACCTGTCCCTCACCAAGACCATGGCCTCGGCAAGCTTAGGACGATAAGTACCTTAAACATCAAAGGTACTGTGCCTCTAATTCTCTTGCTTGATTAAAGAGTGTTTATATTTCAATTTTTTTTTTGTAGAAAGTGGTTGCTTGTGGGATTCTAGGAAATGTTTTGGGATGGAGTAGCTTCTGCAGTTTCATCTCGAACTTTGATCGTGTAATTAATCAATGTTTCAAAGCGTAATTAAAAAGATTCTTTTCCAAAAGAATAGATTTTTCGAGAAACTTTTTCAAGCTAATCTGAAACATTAGAAAAAAAAAAAAATTAATACGATCCGAGATTACGCATAACTGCCACCTTATTTAGAATGAACTCTAGCATATTAAAGTTCATTTTTTTTTTCCTCGTTTTGTGTAACAATATTGCTGGTGTCATGATTCTATGGTGATCTTTTGGGCAGAGGGGGAAGGAGAGGGGAGCAAGCAGTTTCAGAGGTCCTTGTCGATGCCGACGGGTCCCGAGACACCGACATCGTTGCCGATGACGCCGACGACTCCCTCACCGACGGCGGTGCGTAAAGAGAACGTGTGGAGGAGTGTGTTCAACCCGGGTAGCAACCTAGCCACCAAGGGTATTGGCGGTGCGGTGTTTGACAAGCCACACCCTAAATCCCCTACTGTTTACGACTGGTACGTGTACATGTAGCTTGACGAGTCCAGTTTCTCTTTGCTGCAGTACTCCGGTCCGGTCTAGTTTTGGGTCTTCATCTTATAGAACTCGTTGAGTATATTGTCCTCGCTAAATATTAATTTGATCGATCAATAAATATGTGAAAAAAAACAGATTTTTGTATAAGGAAATTTTTTTTTGTACAAATCTATTTTGTTCATAGATGTTTCATCAAACTATTTTTTTTTATGTGGACAAAATTGCCCATTTTTTAATTTGTACAAATATATTTGGCTCATGCATGTATCGATGGTCGATTATTGTTGTGGGATCCGGAGAGACCACCAAGGCGTAAAACTGAACCGGATTGCATGGTCTGGTTTTTGGATTTTTATGGATGTCAAGCACTAACGCTAACACGTGTTGCTTGATTGCAGGCTCTACAGTGGGGAGACCAAGAGCGAGCATCGCGGAGGATAAGCCTTCTGATCACTGGTGCATGTAAATAGTGTTCTTTCATGTTCACTGCCCGCCACGTGTTGTTTTAGCTGGTGTGTGATTAGTATTCAGTAACTCGTTTGAGTTTACTAATAGTAGTGGTAAGCAAGCTTGTGGTGTTGTACACTGGCACGGTTTGATGATGTGAGTGAGTCTTCTGTATTATATTGTCTGCCGTGGACGGTTGTGATGATCCTACTTTTCCCATCATATAATAAAATGCTTTTAGTTTTTTGTTTCGTTTTTATTAGTCCTGGTCATCTGGCTACTGGCTTGGTGGTTAATATTCCTTCCGTCCCTTTTTTATACGGAGTAGTTCAGTATTTCATTTTGAGCTGTCCCTTAATAAGTGTCCATTTTGTAAAGTTAGTAGGTAAAAGTTGGTGTATTATCTATTTTGTTCCTAAAAGTAGATTCTTTTTTGAAAAATAAGTAAGTAAAAAAGTAATGATGATGGAAAAGTGGAGGAAAAGTTGGTGTGAAAGGTATAATGATATGTCTTAATAAGTTGGATTTACGAAGTAGGACACTTAAAAAGGGACGGAGGGAGTAGTTGATACTAGTAATATGATCTAGCAAAAATATAAGGTCCCGGATAAAGACACATAATTTGTGTGCGCATGCGAGAACGTGAGCCTAAAAGTGTATTCAAAATATATCTCAAACTATTAAAATATGTGAGCAATGAGAATTGAGATAAAAAAATTGCAGTATGAGGATTGAGAAGTGTTTTGGATGATTCGGATTAAAAATAATCTATTACCGGTAATAGATTGTTTGAGCTTTTTAATAACTTATTCACAAAGTTTCGTAAATAATTTATTCTCATATGACTTAAGGTCTTGGACTTGGTTACTACATTCACAAAGTTTCGTAAATAAGTTATTCTCATATGACTAAGGTCTTGGACTTGGTTACTTATAGGTTGACTAGTGTTTGTCCGTGCCTACGGTACTACGCGCCCCGGTACCGTAGGTATGGGTATTTTTATAATATATTTTTGTTTTTTTATGCCAACGCCAGAAGTCGAGCAATAGGTAAAAAGAATCGATGGCATTTTTGTAATATATTTGTAAGAGTGTAGGTATTTTCTTAAGAGGGTTGAAAAGCACACATTGACCCTTGGATCAAATCAATCTTAGCCCTTGGATCAACTTGTCTTGTGTGGAGGTCCACACCATTGTGTTTTATGAGGTAGATTCTCTCCTTTTCTTTTTTTTTATAATTGTTGATTCTATGAGACCCATAATTGATTTTTAGACTGATGGCTGAAAATAGTACGGATGAGTATTTTTAAGGACTAATTGTTTAGAAATACTAATTTGTTGGGGCAAGGTATATACTTTGGAAATATTAAATATTTTGTTGTGAGGTTAAATTGGAATTTCTCAAAGTTGAAGGGAAGCTTATGGTTATTGTGTATTTTGAGTAGGAGTGTACACGGTCCAGATTGGTTCGGTTCTCTAGAAAATCGGTAATCGGACCATTTCAAACGGTTCTAGAAAATTGAGAATCAGAACTTAACCAATATATACATAGAACCTAACCAGAACCAAACCGCAAGACCGATCTGGTTTTGTTTCGGTTCCGGTTACGGTTCTATCCAATAAGCATCCAAACACTTATTCACAAAATATGAACTCATAAAATTAAAGAAATATGAAGATAATCTGTTGGAATAGGAAAGGAAGGAAAAAAATAAAAACTTTCCTAATAAATGAAATTTCATCTTTAAATAAATTAAACAAGGAAAAGATTAACCTAACATATTCAAATACATATTTAATTACACACACATATATATCTATATCTATCTTAGTTTTAGGTTTTTTAAAATGCCACGACACTTTTGTCTAGTACCCCGACAACTATACAGCTGTGACCAAGTATTCCATCCCTACCCACCCCTCGCTCTCTCTCTCTCCCAACGTTTCTCACGTCACTTACACTTTTTTCCTCTCTGGTGATTATTCCTTGCCCCAAAGGCAAGGGTGACGTGGTGCCCCTCGGGCACATCCGACCCGTCCGTTCGGGTACCGAACGGATGAGATTAAAACACTCTTTCTCTTCCTTTCTCTCTCTCCTTTCTCTCTCTCTTTTCTCTCACTAAATCCGAGCCGTCCGGGTACCGAACGGACGGCTCGGATGAGCTGGGGCAGTGACACCTGTTGCCTTTGGGGCAAGGAATAATTTCTCGTGGTGCAGAGTACCCAAGAAACCCATTTCTCAATCATCAGCTTCTCTCACATCTTTCTTTACAAACCCATTATCACTGACAAAAGAAAATAAAAAAACCCATCCTCAGAGAATTGAAAGAACATGAAGAATAGACCTTTTTTTTTTTTTGAACGGAAAGGAGACTTGAAGGAGTAAATTAGAACAGATTGTTTGAAGAGATTTGAAAGGAAAAAAAACCTCGTTTTCCTCTCATTCCAATATTTCTTGGCCTTTTTGCATGGTGTTCCCTTTTATTTTTGTGTAATATATACCTTGACAATAACAAGAAAATCATGTGATTGCTGATGAGTTCAAAGACGTTAACTCCATCCTAAGATCAGTGAAGTGCGGCCGTCCGAGTCATCGTGGACCACAAAAGGGGGCCTTTAATTTTGATAGATCATGAACGGGATAGAGATCTTAAACTTGCAAAGTAGATGAGAACAAATTGGAGAGAGATCAGCGGATTGAAAGAGGAAAGCAATAGAGAGTTCAGAGAAGATGAGAAAACACATAACGAGAACTGGGCAAAGGGTTCTCTGCAAACAAGGAGAGAAGTAGAAAAGATTAAAGTGAGGGCAAGATAGTCAGACTACATAAAAGGTCGTGGCAGTAGAAATCTGAGTCGTGGCATTAGGGCCACCCTAGTTTTATACGGTCCGGTTCGGTTGTAACCACGGTTCATTAATTGAGAACCAGTAACCAAACCAAAATTAACGGTTCTTATTTTTTTAGAACCATAACCTGACCGTAGAACCGCAGGACCGGATCAAATAGGACGATTCGGTTCGGATCGAACTGGTTTTACGACTAGAGAGCATGAAGGAAACCCTCTTGCAATGTGATTTTGCACCTCACTTGACACTAGAAGATCTATCAATATAGCCAGAAAGATGCCTATCAGGATCCAGGGATAGATCTAGAGGAAGGCAGTCGAGGTAGAGACTCTCAATTGTGGAGAATATCCCTAATTTTGAGGACTTGGTGTCAATTTTAGGTGGGGAAAATTTCGAAATACACAAGAAAAAAACTTTGACCTTCGTTGTCTAATAGACACTCAAATTTCAATAAAAACTTCAATTACACACTTGAGCTATGACTCTATTATTCAATTAATCCACTGCCATCTAAATCTGTTAACTAATTGACGGATCTTGCTGACTTGGACTAACGGCTCCGTTAAATCACATGTGGTTTCTTATTTTCGACACGTGGCATCACATGTACACACTAAAATAAAGATTTGGCCCCATATCTGATCATCCAATTTAAGGATGAGAACATAAAATATTTAAAACATGTTGTAAATCCCGCACCGTACTGACTTGTATCAGCAATAAAACGGTACACATACATAAGTGTTCCCTTACTGTCACGCCCTCGATTTTTAACATAAATAAATAATCCATTTCGATGAAAGATCCTCACATATCATAAATTATAACCAAAAGAATTCCCATATGTTTATCTTTACAAAACAAGTCCCCAAGATTAAAGTTATACAACCTTGGCACCACAGTCCAAATTAACTTAGATACAAGTACGAACAAGTTGTTAAGTTACAAATGGTTTAGTCAAAAGGAAATTCTAGAATAAATAGTTATAAACCCATCTTTATTAAAAGAAAGTCAATTACAAAAATGTTTAAGTAACTAATGAAGTAGCTTCCAAAAAGTCTTTCACTTCCAAACACGCAATGCATGCAAGCTATTGTCCAGCGTCTGAACGTGAAAAAAAAGATTAGGTTGAGGTACACTAGCCCAGTAAGAAAATTTTTACCAATTCTATATGCAAACATGATAATATGTGCAAAAGAACGAAGACAAGAGATATGGCTCAATCGATGGATATTATTCAACTCAAAGTATGCCAATTACTCGCAAAGATCATTTCGGGACTTGCCATTATCATAGACAACCACATTGTTCATAAGACCCATGCAACTCTATGATTTTGACACGACTCACAATCACCGATCTCCAACGTCTATATTTCCACCCCTTGCGTTATAGTATAACACCACGAGGGTTACCGTATTACCACCCCTTGCGTTACAGTGAACCCTAACAACCAGAGTCTTTGTATTACCACCATTTGCATTACGAGATCCGCTTGAGTCTCCGCATTACCACCCTTTGCGTTACGAGACTCCTAAACCCAACTTCCAACTCAATGACCAATTTCTTACTCAATACGTAAACCAAGACTCTCTCATGACCATATTCATACATGAAACGTCAACAATATGCCAACGTTACCACAATTGCGCCATAAGCATTCACAAGCATTCAAATCAGTCAATCACAAGTTGCATCTTATTGACATCTTAACCAAATAAACTATTATTCATTCCTTACTAACGAAAGGCCAATGGGTCAAGAATAACATCCATTAATCATAGGAAGTCATAATGATAGAACAAGAATCTTAGGAGTAGCCAACGGATGTTGGCAGACTGACCCACCCCCACTCTGATGGTCATAACTTTCTGTGTATTCAGAGTCTTAAGGCGATTTTGGTGGCAATGAAAAGCTAACTTCAAGACCTTTGAATCGATATAAAATTTGCAAGAATCGGACATCGGAAGTTATGGTTGTTTGAAATTGGGCTGAAACCCAGAAGACGAGCAAAATTTCCAGAGAAGGGGAGGGATCGATCCCTCCTCTCTTGGGGATTGATCCCCAAGGTGAAAAATGTCCAAATTTGAAAGAGGGATCCCTAGGCAATTTCGGGCGATTTTTACAGTTTTCGAACAGCTTTCAAATGAACAAAAGGAGACGATTAAGATTCGATTTTCACATCATATCAATATATAAACACATAAAAGAGGTAAAGAAGTCCATACCTCGCAACGATAACCAAGATTTACGAGATTTGAACGAGCCCTTGCCTCTTTGAACTTCAAAACCTCGATTCAAGCTTGACCCAAGGATTTTTGAGCTTAAGAACGCGAATGAAATTCTGGAGGGATGTTGATTCTTGGAGTTCTTGAGTGATTGAGTGGTGTTTTGAGTGAGAGGTGGAGAGAGAGAACCCGGTAGAGAGAGAGAGAGGGAACGGAGGAGAGAAAGAGAGAGATTAGGAGATATTTTTATCTCCTACATACACACACCCACTATATATATACTCTCATATCCTTTAACCACACATCAATCTTCTATTCTCTCACTTCAATCCTTAATTCTAATAACCACCATTTAAATCCTATTTTCCCCGTTAGGCATTTAATAAACATTTCAATATCAATAATTGAAAAAAAATCCGGGTCTCTATATTTACTGCCCCAAATACCGGCCTACACCAAACAATACCGGGTGTACCGTCCTGTACTGGTTGATACCGAACTTGTACCGAAATCTAGGCTGGTACAAAAAAAATTGATTTTTTTCTCTTGGTTAATAAAGAAGTGCTTTTGTTTGGTTTTCATCTTTGGGTATTTTTGTTTTGGTAGTAGGTGGAGAGAGAAATAGGGTAATAATTGGATAGATGAGTAATGAGTAAAGAGAGAGAGAGAGAAAAATAAAAGCAATAGTTGGAAAAATAGGATAATAATTGAAGAGAGAAATAGAGTAATGATTAGAAACAAAAACAAAACAAAGTTAAACTTGAAAATGAACAAAGTTACTACTCCTTCCGTCCCTAAATAAGTATCCGGCGCGCAAAACTAGGTCTTACAAAATATGCATGTTTTTCGTTAAAAAATCTAATTTTTTTTCCACAATCTAATAGAACCCATTGCCATCTATTGATTTGTGAAAAGAAATGGATTTTTTCAACAAAGCAAATGCATTTTTTTAAAGGCCTAGGTTTGCGGGCCGGACACTTATTTAGGGATGGAGGGAGTATTATTTAAGATAATTTCACAAAATTTGGACTCTATAATATGTTAATCATCTTAATTTGTTATTAGGACTAATGTTAAGGTATATCAAAGTGTTAGAATTTATTTTATTTCTCGATTTTAAGTTTTTTGGTTTTTCATAAAAATATATAAAATATATCTTGCGGTCATTCCGAAATGGTACCACTACAAGAAAATCATTCAATAGCAACGGTCAAAAGTGTTGCTAGAGATGCAAAAAAGCGTTGCTAAAGACCAATATAGGCTATACCAACGGTTATAGAACCGTTGGTTAAACCGTTGCGAGATATCCGTTGCTGTAGGGTTATAGCAACGGTTTTGGCAAACGTTGGTACAGATTTTTTTTTAGCAACGGTTTCTTTAGCAACGCTTGTAACCGTTGCTAAAGGCAAGTTTTTTTTTTTTCTAAAAATCTGGGGTAAAATATGACATGGCAGCCACGTGGCGCTGACGTGGCCTCCCCCCTGTCGCCACGTGTCGCTGACGTGGCGCCCATGTGGCCTCCACCTGTCGTGGTGTGGTGCCTACGTGTCACCCGCGTGGCACATGGATGGCAACACAACAATTTTTTGCTCCTCCTGGGTATCGAACCCAGGACCTCCTGCATGCGCGCGCGAGTGCAAACCAACTGGGCTAGCCCAACACTTGTGTAATATCAATGGATTACTAATATTTATACTATGCATACCAGCTGGGTTAGCTTGTGTCATTTGAGTTTTATCGATTTATTCTTAACCCAAGTTTTTAAATTCAGTTTATTCTATACAAACACCTACTTTTTTTTTTCCGATTAGAACCATCTATTTTTTACATAGTAAAGAGTACATCCTTCATACGAAAAATGAAATTAATAGGGTATCGTTACATACTTGATCGGGCAGAAAAATTTATTTTACTAATGAAATTTTATCTCAATAAAGAAGTTTTCTAGACTCGATCAAGCCAAATTTTTATGAGAATGATTTAATCAACAAATAAGGAAAACAAAATCAATGGTCTCGATTATAGTCCGGTTTTTAGTAACGGTTATGGAAAACCGTTGCTATAGGCCGGTTTTTAGTAACGGTTATGGAAAACCGTTGCTATAGTCTTATAATCTAGTAACGGTTGCATGAAAACCGTTGCTATAGTCATGTTTCTAGTAACGGTTTAAAAACCGTTGCTACACACCGTCTATAACAACGGTTTTTGGAACCGTTGCTAGCTAAACCGTTAGGAGATCTCGATTTTCTTGTAGTGTACCAATACATAAAATAAACGGTACGCTTATTGTCGGTACGAAATTAACAACTTTGATTTAAACTCACTAAGATGAGAACTTAAGTAGGTCCCAAACAAAGTTTCTGAGTTTGGTTCAAACCAAAAAAAGGAAAAAAACAAGATCGCTATTTAGGATGTGCATTTGGGGAAGAAAGTGGTGAAATTCAATTAGAGGGAGTTATTTGCAGCTACAAATTTTCTAAACATAGTCTATTTAACATATGATAAAAAATTCATGTGCATATGATAACAGACTACATTCAAAAAAATTTTGATTGCAAATAACTTGCCCCTTCAATTATATACGGAAGAAAACATGTAAGAGTCTGTCCCCAAAAAGTAACAACATTGCTACGACGTCGTTTCCGTTTCTTTTCAGTTGCCTCGAAATCCTAAACCCCAATTCCCCCACGCCATCCTCTCTGTCCCCTTAAATTTACAGTATTTTTTTGGGGGTAAGCTACACACAGAACCAATTGATCGAAATTCCAATCCACCTACGATTTTCCTCTCCAAATTTTCTGCAACTTCAGTAATTCCCCACATGGGTTTGCCCGAAATCGTCGACGTAGCTCGCAATTTCGCCGTCTTGGTCAGAATTCAAGGCCCTGTTAGTCTCTCTCTCTCTCTATCCAATTGCTGTTCTTTTTTCCGTCTTGTTGTAAGTGGGTGACAAAATTTCTATTAATTTCAGGACCCAAAAGGACTGAAGATGAGAAACCATGCTTTTCATCTCTACAAGTAAGTTTCTAACATGCATCTATACAGTAAAATCTCAAATCTCTTATGAATATCTCGAACTCGAAT
This sequence comes from Rhododendron molle, assembly GCA_025413875.1. Classification (NCBI taxonomy): domain Eukaryota; kingdom Viridiplantae; phylum Streptophyta; class Magnoliopsida; order Ericales; family Ericaceae; genus Rhododendron; species Rhododendron molle. The sequence goes on along the minus strand of CM046389.1, from coordinate 20,459,076 downwards.
TAGCACTTTTTTTGGTGCACATATAAATGGATACACAAAAGTTGTTTACTTGTACAAACTTACATTGGATTAGCTTTAAAAAGTTCTAGCACCAGACACAAGTGCGTACACTTGTATGTGGTGCACACTCGGGCCGTGAGTTTGAGTGTGGGAATGAGTGCGCGCACACGGTGAATGTGAGTGTGTGTGCGCACTTGTATGTGCTGCACACTCGGTCAATGAGTGTGACTGTGAGCGTGTATGAGTGTGCGCACTTGTGAGCGTGTATGAGTGTGCGCACTTGTGTGCGGTGCATGCTGAGGCCCACAGTGAATGTGAGTGTGCGCACTTGTGTGTGGTGCATACTCAGGCAGTGAGTGTGAGTGTGTGTATGAGTGTGTGCACTTGTGTGTGGTGCACATTGGGGCCCACAGTGAATGTGAGTGTGTGCACTTGTGTGGGGTGCTAGAAGGACTGATTGGTCATTAGATGAAGTCCAACTATTGGTTTGCAACTTTCAAACTGAGACCAAGTAATGAAGTGGTTTTGCTAAAAAACGAAGTCAATGATGTGATTTTTCAGCTTTTTCACTTACCATAGTTGGTGACAAAACTAATCAGTTTATTTAGGTGAGAACTCTTGCAATAAGTTGAATAACTCTTACAATTTCAATTACATGAGAACCCTTTCAATATATAGGGAATACTTACCACTCTAAGAGCTCATGTAGTCATATGCAGTTTTATGAATGGTTTTTCGAAGCCATTTTGCCTGCAGTGAGCTGAAATCTCCTCCAGTGTTTTGGGTTTTTTGTGTTGTGAAGTGAGTCAGTTTTCGTTTGGTGTTTTATTCGTAGCTCTGGCAATACGACACTTTCGGCCTCTGGAATGCTGTTGCCTGCTTCTTTTAGTCTTGCTCCAGCAGTTGAGCAAATCAACAGCGGTTATAAGGATACACAGTCATTGGTTGTGACTGTTGCTTCCATTGTTGAGCCATTTCTATCTCTACAACACCGGGAAAGCATATCTCAGGTTGGAATTTTGGTTAATTTGTTACATATATTTTTGTTACTTTGTACTGAGACGATGCACAAACCATTAATTCTTGCTTCCGATTTCTCACAGGAGAAACATCAGATGATTCCTGGTGCTAAAATTGATATAATGGTGGAGGTATAACCATTAACCACTGCATTTGATATTACACGAGGACTTTTATTATTTTTGTACTTCTTGACAAACTCAAATTATTGGCTTACAAATTATTTTTTTCATTTGATTATAAGGAAAATAAATTGGAGGAAGATGGCACTAAGAGGTCAGATGAGCGAGTTCCCCATTGGTTTTCTGCACGACTATTGGCATTGGTAGGCATTTGTTGAGTTGACTGCATTCACATGCATGGAAATTAATTGTGGTAATGTTTTTCACGTATTTTGATATTTTATCTATCTCATTTGTAGTTTCCATTGGTAATAATTAATGACCTTATAAGGAAATTTGATGTTTCCCTTTAATATTACACTTTTAGTTGACAACAGTGGTTATGATGCTTCAACTTGAGTGATTACTAATCATGTCTTTAAGTACTCAATTTCCATTTTTTTCCCATAGAATATATTAGTTGCATTTTTTGTTATCTGATATGTTCTAAGTGCGTTTTGAAACTAAAGACATGATGTGTGATGTACAGATTGACGTGCCCGTATCTTCTACTGCTGTCCAATCACTGATTCATGGTACTTCTGGCTCAATGGAGCATGGTTGGGAGGTTGGTTGGTCCTTAGCCTCGTCTACTGATGGGCCTCAACCTTTAACAGATGCTATACAAACCCAGGTAAATTCGTTTCTCGTGTAAATTCATCTGAACTGGGTCAAACTTATGAATGGAAAGAATTCCCTTTTGTGGAGATAAATGAAAATAAAGTACCCGGACTCTAATACCATCAACAAATAGGAATGAGTTATGAGCTTTTAAAATCTATGCTTTGGCTGGTGGATGCCTGGTTTATTCGTGGTGTTGATTTGTGAATTTAGTGAAATTAATGGGTGTTTGCACTTAGTAGCAAATTTGTTCCTTGAACAAGGAGATATTTCCTGCCATGTTTTTTGAATTTTATGCATAAGCTGGACTTTTAACCCTTTAAATTAAATAAGGATGCAATGATCCTAGACTCATAGTTGATGTCTCTCAGAAGTCAAAAGGAATTCCAAGGTGAGATATGTCACACAAACTTTCAACTGAATGTTCTAGGTTGAGCAGTCTTCCATGAAGAGGCAGAATCATATGGTAGAGGGACAGTCAAGCAACCCAAATTTGATGGGTAGGTCAACTGCTAAAGTTGCCCTTCTCGGGGTTTCCTCTGTAATATCTGAGGTACTCTCAAGCTCTCCCACTCTCCATCTCTTCTAGTATGATATTGTGAGTAAGCCACAACAGGGAAAATAAATGTGCAAAAGAGTTACATTTTCTGGCAGTATTCTTTTTCCAGTTCTATTGCGTATTCTTGAGAATGATTGATATCTCAAGTAATTTCTACTAGGAGCTGCCAAATCTTAACATATCACCCTCAAATGAGAGGGGAGATCTTCTTCTGGCTATGGGATCTCCTTTTGGTATCTTGTCTCCTGTGCACTTCTGTAACAGGTAGTGTTGCTCACCCGAGGATTTGTTTTACGTTTTCGTTTCAGTCTGTTTCCTGGAAAGATTGGATTATCTTGTCTGTTGTAAAGTGCACTGCGACATAAAATGGGTTTGGGATAATGAGGTTTAACTAAGTCACCCTACTCTCACAGCAGTTGGTTTTAAACATGGTATAAGTGCCAGAAGGCCCTTTCTTCAAATTCTACTACTCCAAATAGGAAGATACTGTAATATACCCAATGACATTCCCCTTTAAATGGCTGTATGCTTTTGGAGTTGGCTGTAAACAGTATTTAGGTGGATTCTTTTCTTTTTCCCATGCCATGCCTAACTAAAAGATTTAACTTTTTTTTTTTTTGTGGTTAACAAAAAGGAAAGAGTCGGGGTTACTGTTTGAAGGTTTTCTATTTTCTTTGCAACACAGATTCCCTTTCCGAGGTTGCTGTTTTGTTTTTTCTTCTTTCCCAAGTAAAATAAAATGCAGAGAATTCAGTCTGATTCAATGCCCGAGTTAGTGTTTGTCTGTATGGTGAATTAAATCTTACTGTCATGTTGAAATTCTGTGGTCCAAAAATTCATGGTTTGATCTTTTTCATTGTTTGCATCAGTATATCTGTGGGATCTGTTGCCAACTGCTATCCTTCTGGCTCTGCTAAGAGATCATTGTTGATGGCAGACATTCGGTGTCTTCCTGGTGCGGGAATTTCTCCTTAGAACTCTCGGTTCATTTATTGCTATTGGATTCTGATTTCAATTAACACTTGACAGGAATGGAAGGCGGTCCTGTCTTTGGGGAGCATGCAGTGCTTATTGGTCTGCTGACAAGACCGTTAAGACAGAGGATAAGTGGTGCTGAAATTCAGGTAACTTGGCATATTATGTTCTCTTTACATGTAGTAGTAAGCCTTAAATAACTGAATCAACATTGGAGACATACTTACCTTCGAAATATCATGTGCATAATAACTGTTATTTGTTATTTTGAATGTATTCTCCAATACATTGTTTCTTTCTTCGGTGTTTCTCTTCATATGCACTCATACCAAACCAAACCAAACCAAACCAAACCAAACGGAGCCTTATGTCCCAATCACTTGGGGTTAGCTACATGAATCCGTTTTCTTCATTGAGATCTGTTGAGGGCCCCTTGTTCGCACAAACCTATTATACTCAAATCTTTGCGCACCACAGCATCTAATGTAAATTTAGGTCTACCCCTCCCCATAGCATTGCTACCCAAAGCTATCTTATCCGCTCTCTTTACTATTGCATCTCCTGGTCTATGGTAGACATGTCCAAACCACCTTAGCCTATTCTCCCTCAACTTCTCTTCTATAGGTGCTACCCATACTATCTCACGAACTGTTTCATTTCTAACCCTGTCTCGGCTAGTTTTACCACACATCCACCTCAACATTTTGATTTCCGCTATACTCATCTTGTTCACCTGTTGTTTTTTAATAGGCTAACACTCTGTCCCATAAAGCATCGTTGGTCTGATGGCAGTTCCATAGAATTTTTCCTTCAATTTTGTGGGTACCCTCTTGTCACAAAGTACACCAGTAGCGCTCCTCCACTTGAGCCACCCCACTTGAACCCTATGGGTCACATCATCAGGAATCTCTCCATCACTACTAATAATTGAGCCTAAGTACCTAAAATGATCACTCTTAGGTATCTCTTGGTCTTGGATCATCACTTTTTCTTCAGGCGAACTGCTGGTGCACTAAACTTGCACACCATATACTTAGTTTTACTCCTACTTATTCGAAAACTCTTTGACTCCAATGCTTCCCTCCAAATTTCTAGTTTTGTATTAACACCTCTTGCAGTTTCATCTACAAGGACAATGTCATCTGCAAACATCATACCCCAAAGGATATCCTCTTGAAATTGTTTGGTCAATTCATCCATAACTAAGGCAAAGAGGTGCGGGCTCAAGGCTGACCCTTGATGCAATCTGACAGTGATTAGAAATTCACTCGTTTCCTGACCGCGTCGTTCCGTGTCAAAAATAAATTTATAAAAACCAAGAATTAACTACTACTCCGTAGAATAATGGTTAAAGACCGAGTATCGTTCCAACGGGGACTGAATGGCTAAGTTACGACAAATTCAATTAGTTTGCAGATTAGTTCAGAAAGGAAAGAGTTGATTGATTTGGTTTGTTTGGAATAATCTAATTGAATTAAAACAATGAATTAAAAGGTTCGAAAACGATGGAGGAAAATATCTAGGGTTTAGAATTCACTCCGACCGCGTAACAATAATATGCATAGGTTAGGTTTATTTATTCGAATCACAAGGGATTATCGCTAGGACTTGCAAATCCTAACAATAATCGTCAAGAAAATAATCAGGTTATTAAAAGGCATAGACTATCCCATAGCACGGATCGTCTCTCAGTAGCACGGTTTGGCTACCTAACGGCACGATCCGTCTTACGAGCATAATCTATCTCAGAACTCCAACCGCAATCAATGAAAACCATTGCAAGACTAGGTATTTGAAATCCGGAATACAAATACTCAATAGATAAAAAGAATTAAAATCAATCCGTTCAATTGAAACGGAAAGGGTTCTTAGTCTCACAATCGATTCGAATAACAAAACCAAAACCCTACACAAAAATATAGTTACTTGATACGGAGTTTCATCTTCCCCCTAGACAAGGGTTTAGCCGGCCATGGAGAAAAAAGATGCGAGCGAAATTGAAAAAGACATGGAAGACATAAACAAATCTCCTGTCACGCCTCTTCCTAATGCCTCCTCCTAATGGCTGCTGGGAATCTCCAAAGTAACCTAAATAATAAACTAAGGGCCTTCTTATATAGTCTCGGCCCATAAAATAAATTAAGACTTAAAAACGTAACAAACTAAGTCCTCGTGCTGCCCGATCGTCCGGACCACGGATAGGCTGGTCCGGGCCAATTTTCCAGCACGTTCAAACTTCACTCCAGCCTCGGTCGTCCGGACCAGCATCGCCTTGGTCCGGACCAAATTTCCAGCTTTCATCTTTTCGCTCCTCTACTCGCCGCGGATCCCTCCGGAACATCTTTAACTCATGATTATTACTTCAAATCCTTTCCGAATGCTCCGTTAGCCCTGAAACACCACAAAACCAATTAAAGCTCGTTAAATAACATTAAATAGGACTGACAAAGCTTAAGTTAATGAGAATAAACGGGTGCTTTTCAACACCTATCATTTCCCCTGCTGGTGATCGAATGGTAGTGACGGCACCATCCTACATGTCTCTAATCACCTTGATATACCCTTTGGTCACTCCCTTTCTTTCCTGAACCCACGAAATGATGTCCCTAGGCACCCTATCATATGCCTTTTATAAGTCTATGAAAACCGTATGAAGATCATTCTTCTTTGGTCTGTACTTTTCTACCACTCTCCGTAATAGGTAGATAGCTTCCATGGTTGATCTCTCAGGCATGAACCCAAACTGTTTCTCTGACACCGTAGTCACCATCCTCAAGCGATACTCAATAACTCTCTCCTACAACTTCATCGTGTGACTCATCAATTTAATACCTCTATAGTTGTTATAGCTTTGAATATCTCTTTTATTCTTATAGATAGGTACTAGCGTGCTCATTTTCCATTCGTCGGGCATCTTCCTAGTCATAATAATCTTGTTAAACAATTTCATCAACCAAGTCACCCCCATGTCACCTAGACTTTTCCACACTTTAATAGGTATACCATCTGGTCCTAAGGCCTTACCCGGTTTCATCATTTTCAAAACTTTAACCACTTCGAACTTTTGTATTCTCCGATAGAATTCATATTCTATGTTCTCACCAAGTATATAAACTTCCTCCCCACCAAAGCCTCCTTCATGTTTCTTGTTAGAATATAGTATTAGTAGTAGTCCCACATTGCTTAGTTTATTTATTTAATATGTGAGTCGTCTATATAATAAGACTGTTATGTGCTAGGGCTATTAACACCCTACACACTTATCCTTCCTAAACAACATGGTATCAGAGCGGGTTCACCATCCACCTTAGATATACAAAACCCTAGCCGCCACCCTCTACCGCCGTCATCATCTCACCACGAAATCCTAAATCTACTGCCAATAATCCCAAACCACTACAACCCTAAAATCACAACCATAATCTTAGCCTCTGTCCTAATCCTAATCCCTTCCATTGAAATCTATCGTCATAATCACTGTTCACGCGCACTGTTCATCTGGGTCTCTGCGCAACACGTTTGTCATTCAGTTGTTGGTTCGTGGTATATTGATCTAATGAGGGTTGGATATTCTAGTTGGTTGGTTGCCTTTTATTGCACGGTGACATATTTGCAATGAAATCTGATTCTGATTCTGCTTCCGCTGTTTTTGATGGGTTTGGTTCTTCATTCAGCCATGGTCATGGTCCCAGCCGTAATTCTGGGTATTGTGGTCGGATTTTTGGCCATGCTTTTGGTGAGCGTAGTAACATATCTTGTTTTGTCGTCTATTTCGTTGAAGTTGGTAGTTGAAATTGGTTTGTTGGCCGTTCGTCGTTCGTTGGTCATTGAATTCGTTCGTTGATTCGTAGAAATCGTTCGTTGGTCGTTAAAATCGTTTTGTTCGTTGAAGTCGTTGAAATCATTGAAATCGTTTCGTTGGTTGAAGTCATCTCGTTGGTTGAAGTCGTTCGTTGATCGCTGCTATTGAAATTTATTTCATTATTTTAACAAGTTGGTTGTTTTTCGTTATTGCTGTTAGTAGTTGAGGTAATTATTTTGTTGGTTGCTATGTAACAAGCTAGAGAGTCTCCAGCTTGAGGGGGAGTGTTAGAATATAGTATTAGTAGTAGTCCCACATTGCTTAGTTTATTTATTTAATATGTGAGTCGTCTATATAAATAAGACTGTTATGTGCTAGGGCTATTAACACTGTACATACTTATCCTTCCTAAACAACATTTCTCATTTAACAACTTCTCGAAATATGACTTCCATCGATCCCCTGATCGCCTCGTCTTTTACCAACACCACCGAATCAATATCTTTTATACACTTAACTTGAGAAACGTCTCTAGTTCTCCTTTCTCGCGACTTAGCAAGTTTATAAATAATCTTTTCTCCATATTTACTATCGAGTCTATCGAAGAAATTCTCATAGGCTTTCAACTTAGCCTCCCTAACAGCTTTCTTAGCCTCCTTGCTAGCTTTCTTATAACCCTGAAAATTTTCCTCATTCCGGTCCTTTTGCCACTTTTTGAAGGACTCCTTCTTAGCTTTTACCATGGTTTGAACCTCGTCACTCCACCATCATGTCTCCTTATGTCTCCTTAGAAATTGGACCTTTTCCCTTCGACTCCCCAAGAACTTCTTTCGATATTTTTCTAATACCGTCATTCACATTGTGAAAATCTGAGTCGATAGCAATTTATCTGGACACCTTCATTCAAATTGTTAAGAATCTCCGGTTTGAATTTATTTAAGCAATCCTCGATTCCTTGAGCAAAATATTTATGTTGGTATCTTTTTTAGGGTGTGTCAGCTGTATGTTGAATAAGCAAAACATATATACATGTTTACAAGGGTCGTCAAATATTGCAATAGAGAATATTCCTACGCTGCCAAACAATATATGCATCCTTACCAAATATGTCGTTATGCACGTAATATGTGAAAATAGTCTGATATGGTGACTCTGAATATCAGAGTACTAATTAAAATTAAGGGTCCACTGATTGCCTGAAATTTGATTGAAATTATGATTTCTTAATGTGGATTTGTTATGGTTCTAACTAGATTTTAAATCTTACATGTGCTTCATTATGAATATTTTACTTTGGATGACAGCTGGTAATTCCGTGGGAAGCCATTGCAACTGCTTGCAGTGACTTGCTGCAGGAGGAGCCTCAAAATGCATTCAAAAGAATCAATTATAACAATGGAAACTTGAATGCTGTAGGAAGGTTATGTACATCTATCAGTCTTCACTTAAACAGTTCGTCCAATCGTCTCCATTGGCCTATCAACTCTATGTGCCCTCCCCCATCACCTGTTGATAAGGCAATGGCTTCTATATGTCTTGTCACTATGGACAATGGCGTATGGGCATCTGGAGTTTTGCTCAACAGCAAAGGCCTGATTCTTACAAATGCTCACTTGTTGGAGCCATGGAGGTTTCGGAAAGCAACTGCAAATGGGGAACGAAATGAAACCAAATCAGAGGTACTTGTCAACCCATTTGATGATTCTTTTCCTTCTTGGAAAGTGAGAATTGGTGGTGTCCCTCAATCTCAAGGTTTGCTGCCAAAAATACTGGAAACCAGAGGCTCTTCTTTTGTTAATGACCCTGGGGGCCATAAATTGAATTGGAATACCACTCACAGAAGCATACGTGTTCGCCTGGATCATGGGGATCCGTGGATATGGTGCGAGGCTAGGGTAGTGTACGTCTCCAGAGGACCTTTGGACATTGCCCTACTGCAGCTTGAATGTGTTCCGGATCATCTCTGCCCTATTGTTCAGGATTTTGCATGCCCATCCCCAGGATCAAAGGTATTTGTCATTGGACATGGACTTTTTGGGCCACGATGTGGTGAGTAATGTGTTCTTGTTATTTGTTTTTGGACTTATATTTGTGCTCTTTATTGTTGTGGTGATAGTTGTCTGGTCATTCGTATGTGTTATAAAAGCCGTTAATGGAAGTTGAAATAAAAGCCGTTTTGTATAGAGGGTCTTTATGTCAGGTTACTTGAGATGTCCACTTGTATTTATTCATTGCTATTGTTCATGGTCTGATGTGATTGCAATTGCTTCATCTCGACCTAAGACTTATCCATGAGTACATCATACAACAAGGGGTGGTCCCCAGAGGGTGCAAGGGGGGACTCAGGCCCCTGCACAACCCCAAATTATCTTGCGTATTACACTAATTTTTAGGTTAATTCGGAAAAATTCTATGGGATTAGCCCTTGCAAGTCGTTTGAGTGGAAAAAAATCTCTTAAAATTTCTATATGTTGCGGTAAAAATCCCCAAAATTTCAAGTTATCAATCATTTTTAAGGTTGCCTTTATAAAATTAAACGGTGGCTGCGCAAATACAAATAATATCATCTCTTCTTCGGACTTCGCAAGTAGCAATATATACTTATAAAATACATATTTTATTACCAATATGAAAATACAAAGATTTGAGCCCTTGCTCGACACAAATCCTGCGACCGCCACTGGATACAACTGATACATGCAGAATACTCGAGAGGTTTTGCTGAACACTGACAGATTGCTCTTGTTATGGTCACTTCCTTAATAAAGGTCTATATTACAGTACGAGCTCCAGCTTTTTGACAAATTGACATTTGTTATTAACTAATTTCCTCTCCTACATACGTGGTGCGACATAAAAGGCTTAGACGTGATTAATCTCAACTAAGAACGCAATAGATTTAGTTGCGGACAACTCAAATTATTTGTGAAATAAGTTGTATGGGTTGTATTTCTATCAACTATATTCTTACCATACGTTGAGTTCTTACAAGATTAAAAGGATCTTTATAATTTGTGCTAACTCCTTGCATCAGATTTTGCCCCATCTGCTTGTGTTGGTGTTGTTGCAAAAGTCGTAGAAGGAAAGAGGCCTCTACGCAACAGAACCAGTCAGCAAGACAATCACTCACTTGAGCGTATTCCAGCAATGCTAGAAACAACAGCATCTGTGCATCCTGGTGGTAGTGGCGGTGCTGTTGTCAACACAGATGGTCATATGATTGGGCTCGTCACGAGGTATACTAAATGAAACTGTGGAATGTCCTGTCAGGAAGCCACCTGTTCTTTATTTTATTTTCGTTGCTGCTGACTGACCATCTGGGATTATTGGTTTGTGGTTAGTATAAAGCCTAGTGGTAAAAATAGTGTTAAAGCTCACAAAGAGACTCAATTGATTACTATTATTAAGAAGCCAACTCAAAGAATTAAACTAATTGGTTCACTTGGTTGCAACTCCTTCCCTGCTAGGAAAAAAATGAAAAATTAGGAAAATTAGGGTGGGAATGCCTTTCCTAAAAATATTAGATGAGTTTGCCTTCCTATTTCCGGTTAAAACAACTTGACTTGCAAGGGGTGATATATCAGAATGACAAAAATTTGAGGGGTCGTAAGCTGATAGTAATATACTATCTGGATGAGACAACTTCTTTTTTGTATCCATAGTATTCCAGTTTCTTCGTTGCAGATTAACTTCGTATCTAATTTAATATAGTATTGATACAGCAATGCAAGGCATGGTGGAGGAACGGTGATACCACATCTGAACTTCAGTATTGCATGTTTAGCTCTGGAGCCCATCTTTAAGTTCTCACAAGGTTATTAGCTGTGTGGAACTGTTTTATCCTTTTACTTTTGAGCTTTTTGTGTTTTCATTGAGCTTTTAATGTTTTCAGAAAGTACAGTAACAAATTTGAGAGCACGTGTCATTTTCTCTTCGCTTTCATTTTGTGCAGAAACGGTTTTCAAAACTTCGGTAACATCATTTGGGTATTTTTTGAAAAGTGGGCTGTTTTGAGAAATTCTTCCTAATACAGTCTTCCAAAGAAGTGTTTTTAGTGTTTTCCTCTATATGAAAACAGAAACGAAAACGATGGGAAATTTGGAATTGCAATTTTTTGAATTTGCTTCTAAAATACGTTTTGAATTTTGTTTTTTTGGCTCGAATCAATCACTTTCATTGCTTGTGGGTGGTTGATAAAAAAGAAAAAATGCTTGTGGTTTAATATCTCAGTTCAATTGAATATATCTGCTGAAAGAAGCTTGAGATGTGCTACTGAAATTTGATGACACTTTGTCTTCTTAACAGACATGCAAGATTTGTCGCTGTTGGACGATCTTGACAAATCTAACGAACATCTTTCTTCCGTATGGGCTTTGGTGCCGCCTTTATCTCCTGAACCGAGCCCACCATTGCCCTATCTGCCGCCATCACAGTCAGGAGATACCAATAGCAATGGGAAGGGTTCTCAATTCGCAAAATTCATGGCAGAAAGGCAGGAAATCTTGAGGAAATCAAGTCACTTCGCTCCCAGTAAGTTGTGACTTGTGACTATCCACAATTCCCATACAATAATACAGGCAAAATAGGCACCCACTTGATTTACCTGTAAAATAATGTATAGTCTGACTTTACTCCGTGGAATCGAGGTTTGTGGCTTTTTTGTCAGTGTTGAAATGTGAAATTGGAAAAATCTTTTGTGTATCAGTAGTGTATGCTGATGGGGATATTCCTTGAATTCGGCAAGGTACCCTGAAAACTTGCCATTCTTTCTTTGTTAGGAAATTGGTAGTGACCATTCTTGTTTTTGTTTTTTGTTTTCATCACTCAGGGTGTCCAAGTCATCTTACCCGCATCTCAACTAATTATTAAGGACCAATTGCACCGTCCACTAATAGGTCCCTTGATTAAAATTGGGTCAAGGTCGCGTATGGATTGATCCCGCAAGAGTGGATAGACTTGGGAAGTTTTGAAGTTGGGACCTAGGAAGACGTAAATTCCTAAGTCCCAAGCCACGATCACTAGGCCAACCCCTCGGGTTGTAGATGTTTTGTTAGTGAGCAATCACAGGAGATGATATGATTCCTGCTGCACAGTTCCTGAAGGTTGTGTTCTGATAATGTATCTTCGAATTTTCTAGTTGACTCATGTGGGCTGAACTTGTACAGTTTTGAGTTGTAGCCCCGTTGGGAAACTTTTCGATAGTCCGCCTATTTTGTAGGTCTGTCGATATGTGGATCATTCATGTAAAAAGTTAGTCCCGTCAGGGTTCTAGTACGTATTCGTATATTCAAAAGGCAATTGACGGTCCATGTATAAATGACACTTATCTATGGTTTCAAAGAAAAACATACGGAATCACATGGCTTGGATTTATCCAATTGAACTAAATTTTTGTCACGGATGATGACTAGAGTCGGAGCTTATAAACCGAACGACCTGAATCGTCGGAGTGGGCTTCATGTTGGGATGATGAGCTTAGATTGTACAAAACAGTCCACATAAATAGAATACAGAGAATCCATTTTTCCCCCCCTTGGTTGTCTAACTTGTACTATTATGTTGTTGCTCTACTATAACCACAATGTTCTAAAAGTTGTTAGGCGCTAGTCGAATGGTCGGCCACCTCCAAGACCTAGTAATCGGCATTTAATCGGTGTATTGCAATTAGTAATCAGCACATAGCAATTAGTTGGATTTAGTTGAATAGGCTCCCACCAGCTATTAATCACCGATTAATTTCTTGCTTTAGAAAACTGTTCAACCAACCAATACTAATGTCTCTCTTTTGTAAATGGGGTATGCTACTGTCCTCATGTTTATTATTATTTTAATTATTGTGAGTTTACTCTTGAAGTCACGCTTAAAAATACATTGAAACGGAATGATTACAGCCCTGCTCAAGTAGAAAACAATGGAACAGAGGCAACTACTATACCAAATTTGATTCCATACGTCCAACTATATTAAACAATGTAAGTGGTTTGAAAGAAACCTACATTGAATACAGACAAATTAGATATATCTAACATGCAACCCTGAGGGGGTTTAGCCAAGCGAGAATGAGAAAATACTGTGCCTGTTCTCTATGAGGTCGGATATTCGAATCCCACAGAGGTAATTACGTTCCATACTTTTAGGCCATTGGAGGGTTTGTTCCCGTCGTTAATTTTAGGGTCTCAGAATTAATTTGGAAGCGTGTAAGTTGACGTGGACATCCGATTACATAAAACAAAAGATATATCTATCATGCGTTTTGTTGTGAAGCTCAGACATGGGTGATGGGTTTTGAACTATCCAGCCCATTAGAGTATGTTTGGTTGGATGGAAGTCATGGGTTGGAATAAACTACTGTTGTTTGATTGCACTTACTACATTCTTAGCACTATCAGTTTATCAATACAGCTTTATGCATGTTTCCTCCTTAAAGTGTTTTCATGATTACAATTCGCAAGTAACCATGTGGTTCAGTGGGCATTGGATCGTGTTAAAGATCTTGAGTTTGACTTGTCCTTTTTGTATTTTATTTGGATATGGTTATTGATTTTGTCACTCCTTTATTTTGCATCAAAAATACACTTGCAGGGGAGTAGTGATGCAAAAATATATTTGTAGGGAAATGGCGTTAACAAAAAAGGAAGTGGCAAAATCATTTCCCTATTATTATAAGAAAATTGTTTTTCTACGTATCAACCAAGAAAGAAGTTTTTGCAAATTAAGGTCTTGTGTTCAAGTTTTGCAACATATACTAGTAGTTTTGTCTCTCTATCTTTTAACTTTTTTATTGCAACTTTTTTTTGAACAGCAAAGAAAATTTCATTAATCATAAACATGCAAAGATGGAATCAATACAGTAGTAGGAGAAGAATTGCATTGCGAGAGCCTCCAGGAGTACATACTCTTCTGCTACTGTGCTACTCGCATGTCGCAAGAACAAAACTTGCGTCCTGGCCACTTGAGTTTTTTTTTTTTTTTTTTTTTTTAAAGAAACCAAACAACAAAGCAAAAACAAATTGTTGTCGAGACGCCAACAAGAAAACACCAAAACATAAAATTGATCAGAATGTTCCCCAGTCGCCCAAAGATCTGCGCTGCCTTCCTCCGGCAGTGGCCAACAACCACCTTCGCCTTTCAACGTTCTCATCAGACATATCCCTCGCCCTAAAAACGCCCCCAAAAGTCCTAAACACCGCTTGCCTCCCTAATCAAACCCAACCACCACTCACTCTCTCTCTCTCTCTCTCTCTCTGTGTTTGTTCAGCCAAAACCTTTAATGTAAAAATATGAGTTTGGATCACAATTTTTTCCAAAAAGTATGATGTAAAAAATTAATCTAAGGGGTGTTTTGGCTAAATAAGTCACTTGGCTTCTTTTTTTTTTTTTGTCTTTATTTAATTTTTTTTCTTCATTTTTGTTAGTTTTGCATTTTTTTTAAAATGATTATTGGCAAGTCTCAATGAGAGATTGAAAAATTAAAAAAAATATGGTGGAAACTTAATTTTTTTTAATAAAGACTGTTAGATATTTTGGCACTTTCCGGAGTTGTCCAAAACCTCCATTGGTGTCTTTGTTTTATCGACTCAGTTTAATTATAATGGGTAGGTTCTTAGGGGGTAGTTTCTCGCACGATGCTCCTCCCATGATCTACGCCAAATTGACCGCTACGGAATCGAGCCAATTGCGTGAAAGGTAAAAGCCAATTGCGTGAAAGGTAAAAGTATTACACAGCACATCATGCATATTATTTCCAAGATTAGAAATCTTATTTCTACATGTTTTTCTTTCCGGTAAATCTCTCCAAAAATTAGTTTTCCATATATATGTATCCTAAATCAAATTTCCTTGAAAGGTTCCGAAAATTAACTTTCCATATATACGTCATTATGAGATTTTTCGTTTGAGGGGAAAATTGGATATAAAAGGGGCTGTTCACCATATGGAGGCGATCAACCCGAGAAGAGTTTTTTTTTTTACATAATTTTATTTTAAAGGGTTGAACGGCTGTTTTAGTTTTCGGTGCTGGCGAGAGACATTTTCTTTTAGAAAAGAAAGAAAGGGTTTCACGGCTGGTTTTTGTTTTCGCCAGAGGCAAGGGTTTTATTGTTTGATATACATAAAAGAAAGAAAGGGTGGCACGGTGGTGGGGTTTTCCATGCAGCCCATATTCCGTTTCCGTTGTTTATTATTCTTGCCTGTCCAAGGAGAGTTTTAAGGAGAAAATCTGATTTTTCCATTACGCACTTGGTTCTAAAAATTCCTTGAATATTTTTGGGTTTTTCAAGATCACGTTACGCATCATATCATTCATTTAATTCATTCACTGTTCGTGGTTCTTTGAGCCGTTTGCTGCTGTGGCCGAATCTTTTGGAAATTGATTCGGAGCCGATTGAATCCGGAAATCGGGCGTGAAGTCCGTGGTGCATCTATTGGATCTTGAAGAAGCTCTGGGAGCATCGGAGATTGGCGAGAATAGGTAAAGGCTTGGGTAAGGATTTTTACTATTTCGCAATCTGTACTTCTTTTTGATTAATAGAATAAAGCAGTAGTGTTAGGCCGTGGTTTTGGCTTAGGGTTATTTAGGACCCTAAGTTTTTCCACGTAAATCGTGCGTCTCTTGTCTCTATTTTATTCTATTGCACTACTTTAGTTTTGGTTTGCATTAATCGAAATAATCAACCTGTTCATCTATATTATTTTTTTAAATCAGAAAATTATTGAATTTTTTAATCAAAACTCCTATTCACCCCCCCTCTAGGAGTAGATTGAACGCTTCCGCATAATTTCAATTGGTATCAGAGCGGGTTGCTCTGTTTAGGTTTAAACACCTGAGTTTTGATCCTGTGATCATGGACATGAACGCACCACGTGAGGGAGCCTCAAACTCGAGGCCACCTTTTTTCGACGGTAATGATTATCCATATTGGAAAGCCCGCATGACCACACATTTGAGTTCCCTAGGAGTTAAGGTTTGGAGATCTGTTAAGTACGGCTATGAGGCCCCAACCATAGAAGACACTAAGACTAAACAGATGAGAATTAAGGAGGACACTGAGTGGAATGTTGCTGACAATGATAGTTTTGAGGCAAACTCTAAAGCTTTAGGAGCCATCTATGGTGCATTAAGTAAGACTGAGTTTAGTCGTATTTCTGCATGCACCACTGCAAAAGAAGCTTGGGATATTCTCCGAGTCACCCATGAGGGTACTAAGACCGTCAAAACTTCGAAACTCCAAATGCTTACGACACGTTTTGAAGAATTGAGAATGCAGGAAGATGAGACTTTTGATAGTTTTATCACTACGTTGAGTGAAATCGTTAATTCTTTCCATGCATTAGGAGAACCTATCCCAAATCTTAAAGTTTGTCGAAAAGTGCTTAGGTCTCTTCTGAGAGGTTTAGGGCTAAGGTAGTTGCGATTGAAGAAAGTGAAAAAGTTGATGACATTCTTTTTGAGGAACTTGTAGGTAAACTTCAAACATTTGAATTGAATCATCTCTCAAAGAAACCTACATTAAAGCCTAATAAAAGCATTGCTTTTAAATCATCGAGAAAAGAATCCTTTGGGACACAAGAGAGTGATGATGACCTTGACGAAGAAGAACTTGCTTTCTTTGCTAAAAAATTCAACAAATTTGTTAAATTCCGTAAGAATAATAATTCTCGAAATTTTTCTTCTTTGACTAGTGGGGGTAAGAATTTTAATTATGGGGATGATGAAAAGAAATCTTCTATTGATAAATCCAAGAAACCCCAAGGTGTACAATGTCATGAGTGCCACGGTTTTGGGCATGTTCAGGCAGAGTGTGCAAACACTCTTAAAAAGAAAGTGGCCAAGGGTTACAAGGCTACATGGGATGACGATAGTGATGAGGGTAGTGATGGGGGTTATGAAGCTTCTAGGTATTCTGTGCTTGTTGCCAATATTAAGTCCCCCACATCCCCCAAATCGGTTGAACTTTCTACAACTTTTAGCGATGATAGTAAATATATCTTGACTGACGAAGACAGTGAGAATAGTGATGATGATATAGATTCAATTCATGAGGCCTATAATCAATTGTTTAAAGAGGGTGTCAAACTGAAAAAGAAAAATAAGGAACTCATGAGTGTCATTGAGAAAATTAGTGGTGAGAGGAACAAACTTAGTAATGACATTGAATCTAAGAACACCGAGCTTGAAGTATTAAAAACCTATAACGCTAATCTGGGAGACAAGTTTGCCAAAATTGAGAGAGAGCGTGTGGATGCCTTGAAAGCTCTCGAAGGGTCAAAAGATAGGATTTTTGAATTGGAGCGTGATCTTAGGGAGGCCACTGAGGCCATAAAGCGTAATGAGTGTGGCGCAACTCGTATTGCTGAGATGACACGTACGTTTAGAAATAGAAGTGGTTTAGGGTTTGTTGATCCACCTTCACTCACACCTAAGGCTAACGAGTTCACAAAAAAGGAAATCAAGTTTGTGAAATCTGAAATTGGAAAGAATAAGGTAGTGAGTGATAAACCCGAATCTTCTATTAAATCTTCCACCTTCATTAAAAATGCTTATAACAAGAATTATGCTCCCGAAAAGAAAAATCCATTTATTTGTCACTACTTGTGGTGGTCAAGGTCACATTCGACCTTTTTGTTATACACTTAGAAGGGACAATCAGAGAACAAAGGGGAAATTATTTGTAGCCCCAATTGATAAAAGTGTTCGATATGGTCAACCCAATGTGGAAAGACCTCAAGTTGTGCGCCAGTCTCCCACAAACATTAAGAATGATAATTTTCAAAAGAAATTGAGTCAGTTGGCGAATCAAACTTCTCACCTCGTCGAGGAAATCAAAAAGTTGTCAACTTTGGCTAAAAATAATGGAGAGACTGATAAGTTTGTTGAAGGACGTACCACACACGGTCACACCTCACATGTGAACACCAAACCAAAGCAAACATGGAAGAAAGTGAATGTTGTTTGTCATGTTGCACACACTGCGTATAGAGCACATGATGCCTGTTCCTGGTACTTAGACAGTGGATGTTCTAGACACATGACCGGTAATAAATCTTTGTTTGCTAATCTAGAGAAGTATAATGGTGGTCTTGTCACTTTCGCGATGGTAATATGGGTAAAATCATAGGACAAGGTACCATAAATGCACCCGGGATCCCTCCATTAGATAACGTATTATATGTTGAGGGTTTGAAAGCTAACTTGTTGAGCATAGGGCAATTTTGTGACAATATGCATGAAGTCAAATTTTCTAAAAATAATTGCTCTATTATAGATGTTTCGGGTGTATGTGTGGTTAAAGGTATTCGATCTTCGAATAATTGTTATTGTGTTGAAACTGCAAGTTCTAATGTGTGTCCTCAAGTCTTTCTTGACGATGTAGAAATTTGGCACCAACATTTAGGACACGTAAATTTTCTAGAATTGCATCGAATAGCCAAGAACGACATTGTGAGGGGAGTGCCCAAACTTGCCAATGGGCAAGGCCTTATGTGTGATGGTTACATGATGGGCAAACAAATAAAAAGCCCTCATAAAAGGATAAATTTAGTTTCAACCACTAAATGTTTGACCGACCATCTTTTACATACCGGCTTTGTGAAAGGGGGAGTAGACCGAACTTTGTTTCTAAAGAAAATTGAGAGCAACCTTTTGACCCCTCAAATATATCTTGATGATATTGTGTTCGGATCCACAAATGAGTGGCATGCGAAACACTTTGGGGCACAGATGTCCCATGAGTTTCAAATGAGCCTAATGGGAGAATTGACTTACTTTCTAGGCTTTTAAGTTCGTCAGTTGAATGATAAGTTTATACCCACACAAGTTCAAACAACGGATATTTTCACTAAGCCTTTAGATTCTCTTAGGTTTGAGTACCTTGGGAAATCTCTTGGTTTAATTTCTCTAGATTAGATTGTGTGTGGGGTCACATGTCATCTCATATGCTTGCTTTGAATGTTTTTAATTTTGAGTTGTCATGGGTCATTATGTACCTAGTAGTATTTTTTTTTGTGTATTGTGTTGAGTCAAAGATTTTTTTTAAATCGTGTGTGTGCTTACAATATTTTTTGCGTGCTTGGGAATCATGTGCTGTCTGGATATCAATTTTACCTATGCTTATGCCTTTGAGAGTAATGTATCGAATCAAATTTTTTCGATCATATCAATCTGTTACACAGTGATATTGTTCTCTGTTTTGGTATTCGAATCCCATGCTCATGGTTCTATGCACACAATCACACTTGGAGCTAGTAAACTTACATTGTTTAAGTGGTCTATATTGAGTCTCAGTTGGGTTTATCTTGACTATTCACTTTGATTGACCACATGTTCGTTGTTTACCTAGGGATGCTTTCCCTCATTTGACTCCTTATGAGATAGGCCGCCTATGGATTGGTGTGTAAAGCACCTCTAGGGTTTGGAAAAATCAATTTGAGACTTTCTTTTATATCTTGTCTATTGTTTGAAAAGAAAAATCGCAAAAAAAAAAGAAGGAAGATGAACAATACCCCTATAAAAAAAAAAACGAAAAAAAAAACAAGGGGATTTATTTACATTTGTCTCTTCGCCTTAGAGGATATAGCTGCTTAATCCTTTGCCCCACAAGGCTAGGTGTAAGTCGCTAATCTCGAGTCTAAAACAACCGATGAGGTTTGTGCTTAAGTTACTAGGTCCGAGCGTTTCTGGTTTGACTTCCTCGTGATAGTCTTGTTTAAACCTTTCTTGAGATAAGATTATAGCGCCCACTTAGTCCTTGATAAGTTTTTCTTGCTCCTCATGCACGGCGTATACGCTTCACATTCATAGGCTTGAGCATGGCATTCTGTCCATTCTTTGACCTACATCATTCTGCTTCCATGAGTTGATATGGTCTTAAATTTTCATTCGATGCATGTCTCTTATAGCCATCTTGCCTATGTGATTCTTGTTATTGCATATCGTATGATTCTCTCGTATGCTTTCTGGTTGCATGTGTCTCACTCTGGTAGAGTCATTTCCTTTGTTTTTCCGAGACAAAAAGGGGGAGAATTTTTATGGTTTTGGTATGGTCATGGGTTGAGGAGTAATGGAGAGTGATGGAGAATTTTTTTTAGTGTTATTGATTCTTTTGGGGAGATATTTAAATCGCTGGTCTAGTTTTCTGCTTTTGGATATAATGCTGCTTGGCGTTTATTATTAAATTATGCTGACCCATTCTAGTAATATATATTTTGGCGCATAGTTTTTGTTGAACTGTCTTTGCAGTTTCTGGAAGAGCAACTCAAGCTTCATTGGATAGACCTAGTTTAGGCTAGTGTCTATTTCTTTCAGTTGTATTTTTCTGTTATGATTTTAGTGCAGTTGGTTTTGTCCCGGAAATGCCAAAGGGGGAGATTGTTAGATATTTTGGCACTTTCCGGGGTTGTCCAAAACCTCCATTGGTGTCTTTGTTTTATCGACTCCGTTTAATTATAATGGGTAGGTTCTTAGGGGGTAGTTTCTCGCACGATGCTCCTCCCATGATCTACGCCAAATTGACCGCTACGGAATCGAGCCAATTGCGTGAAAGGTAAAAGCCAATTGCGTGAAAGGTAAAAGTATTACACAGCACATCATGCATATTATTTCCAAGATTAGAAATCTTATTTCTACATGTTTTTCTTTCCGGTAAATCTCTCCAAAAATTAGTTTTCCATATATATGTATCCTAAATCAAATTTCCTTGAAAGGTTCCGAAAATTAACTTTCCATATATACGTCATTATGAGATTTTTCGTTTGAGGGGAAAATTGGATATAAAAGGGGCTGTTCACCATATGGAGGCGATCAACCCGAGAAGAGTTTTTTTTTACATAATTTTATTTTAAAGGGTTGAACGGCTGTTTTAGTTTTCGATGCTGGCGAGAGACATTTTCTTTTAGAAAAGAAAGAAAGGGTTTCACGGCTGGTTTTTGTTTTCGCCAGAGGCAAGGGTTTTATTGTTTGATATACATAAAAGAAAGAAAGGGTGGCACGGTGGTGGGGTTTTCCATGCAGCCCATATTCCGTTTCCGTTGTTTATTATTCTTGCCTGTCCAAGGAGAGTTTTAAGGAGAAAATCTGATTTTTCCATTACGCACTTGGTTCTAAAAATTCCTTGAATATTTTTGGGTTTTTCAAGATCACGTTACGCATCATATCATTCATTTAATTCATTCACTGTTCGTGGTTCTTGGTGCTGTTTGCTGCTGTGGCCGAATCTTTTGGAGATTGATTCGGAGCCGGTTGAATCCGGAGATCGGGCGTGAAGTCCGTGGTGCATCTATTGGATCTTGAAGAAGCTCTGGGAGCATCGGAGATTGGCGAGAATAGGTAAAGGCTTGGGTAAGGGTTTTTGCTATTTCGCAATCTGTACTTCTTTTTGATTAATAGAATAAAGCAGTAGTATTAGGCCGTGGTTTTGGCTTAGGGTTATTTAGGACTCTAAGTTTTTCCACGTAAATCGTGCGTATCCTGTCTCAATTTT
Organism: Rhododendron molle; assembly: GCA_025413875.1. Classification (NCBI taxonomy): domain Eukaryota; kingdom Viridiplantae; phylum Streptophyta; class Magnoliopsida; order Ericales; family Ericaceae; genus Rhododendron; species Rhododendron molle. The sequence goes on along the minus strand of CM046389.1, from coordinate 20,437,461 downwards.
TTTTTACTGCACTACTTGATTTTTGGTTTGGATTAATCGAGATAATCAACCCGTTCATCTATATTAATTTTTGAATCAGAAAATTGGTCATTTTTATCAATACTCCTATTCACCCCCCCTCTAGGAGTAGATTGAACGCTTCCGCATAATTTCAAAGACAAAAGTCAACCAAAAAGCCAGATTTTTCGGTTCTATTCAAAAAAAATTTGAGTTTGGGTCACAATTTTTATTTTTTTGATTCCTATCGTTGAGATGAACAATAATCTACAAAAACTTGACCCGAAACTTACAAATGTGAATTCTTTGAATAAAGAACAAAAACAATTCAACTGGTTTATTTAGCCAAAACATCCCTATATGGTTAAAATTAAGCGAAAACAACTGAAAATGCCCTGTCAAAAAGACCAAGAATTAAAAGTTTGGCCAAACTCTTGATAATTGATTGACCCTTGTGCCCCTGTTGTTTCTTTGTTGAGAAGGAATAGCTAGATTGCAGGTGAAGAAAATTCGGGTCACGGTCAAGAACACACAAAAAAAACCCGGTAAGATTAAAGAAAAACGCTGCAAAGATCAGAATGACCATTCATGTACCTATCAATTCTCAATTGTGTGCATCCATACTTTTAATAATTATGTCCAAAAGTTGACCTGTTTGTGTGTATCCTATTGTTGTAGTAGAATATTTTCTTGTCAGTTCTCTCTCTCTCTCTCTCTCTCTCTCTCTCTCATGACATACATATAATGTTAAGAGGAGCAAGTTTGCAAGAGGAAAAACAAAAACAACTTTGCAAGAAAAAGAAAAATGGACTTCGAGAGATTTATAACTAGATAACTTTATCAATACTGCTCCATCAACTCGAAATCAAACATTTTCAACACCTAATTCTAATAGATGGCGATTGGACTCGAAACCCAAGTCGCATGCATGTTACTTGAAATTTTCACGCTATTAAAGCGGATAGTGTCACACCAAGTCACGCGTGAAAGAAAATTTGTGTGATGTAAGCAAATCAATGTAAGATTATACAAAATCATGCAAAGATCGATCACATTTGAGAATTGATTATGTAGCTATCAATTCTAAATTGTGTACAGGTATTACTATTTTCAATTCATCATGATCCAAGTGGACAGCTAGCTAGGAGAGAATGACTCTTTGTCACTAGCCAACAACCACTATCAGTTCTTTTATGTTTGTTACTGTACGTTTAAATGGTTTTTGTTTTTGGAAATGTTGTTTCATTTTTTGAATTAAATAAATTTTCATTGAGTATTACCGTCGTTGCAATGTAAACCCAATATAGGGCAATTAAATGGGAGTATTGGGTAAGACCAAGGCATGAGCAGTTGGTCATGGAATTATACTACTACACCATGATGACATCTTTTCACACCCCTCGTCCACCCAATTATTGAGGGCAATGTTTTTTAGATCTCGGTCCTGTGGATGCTGCCAAGTAGCTCCATGTCGAGTGGTTGATTCGACCGTTTATTTCGGCACGGATAGTTCAGATCGAATATGAGCGTATACAAATTTGAACCGTTCATTGCTCGGTTAATGTCTGAGTTGTTGATTGCCGAGATGAGTCTGCACCGCTTTGAAGCAGCAGCCCCCATTCGGTCAAATACAAGGCCAGCTCTAACATTTTGGGCTTAAGGCGGATTTTGAAGGTGCCCTAAATTTTCTTTTTGGATGTATAAGTTGGGTACTAAATTTTTTTCTTTTGGGCTTACATGTTCTTACTTCCTCCGTCCTACTTTAAATGTCTCCTACATGAATTCATGCAATTTTAAATTCCAAAAAAACATATTTTTACATATATATATATATATATATATATTATTTTATTTTATTTTCTTATACCATTGAGTACTTTAATTTGGCATAAGAAAAAAAGGGCTTAATTGCAAGAACACCCCCTAAACTATCACTTTTTGGCAACTTCACCCCTTTAAGTTTAAATTCGAGCAACTTCACCCCCTAACTACCAAATTCGAGCAACTGCACCCCCTCCCCCATTTTCCGTTCAATTCTGTTAGGGATTTGGATGGAAAATTGGATAGAAAAGCAATTTAACATACCAAAATACCCTTTATACCCCCATTATAGACTTTCTCTCTCTCTCTCTCCTCTCTCTCCCTCTCTCTCTCTCTCCACGATCGAGAGAGAAAGAAGGAGAGAGATGAGAGAGAGAGAGAGGGGGGGGTGGTCTATAATGGGTGTATCAAGGGTATTTTGGTACTTTTTCATCCAATTTTCCATCCAAATCCCTAACAAAATTGGACGAAAAATCGGGGAGGGGGTGAAGTTGCTCGAATTTAAACTTAAGGGGGTGAAGTTGCCAAAATGTGATAGTTTAGGGGGTGTTCTTGCAATTAAACCAAATAAAAATGATAGTAACATGTACAAATAGGGCTGCTCAAAAAATCCAATGAATCGTGAAACTGGACCGGACCGAACCGATCCGTACCTTTTGGATTTTGTCCGTGGATTAATGGTCCGGACACGGATTGAAAAATTAAAAAACCATGACTCGCGGTTCGGTCCATGGATTTTTATTACGAAACCGTAGATTAACCGAACCGGACCGTGATAATTTATTATAAATATATATATATATATATATATATATATATAAATATATATGTCTATACATAAATAATTTTCACCTATAAATAAATTTTTATACCAATTTTAGTATTTTACTTAATGTTGGGATATATTTTAAATATGCAAAAACTTGAATTGGAAGTGGAAGAGAATATGGAAGAAATGCAAAAACTTGAATTGGGTAAAGTTTTAGTTTACTGTGCTTTTTGTATTTCTGTTTATAACTTAGTTAATTTGTATGCTAGAGTTTCATTTTACTATAATCTAATTTCGCTTCATTCATTTATTTGCAGCTCTACAAAATGTTTCATTTCATCCAATTCTAGAGTGACTTTTGCCGGTTGTTGTGTCGTGCCTTGCATTTTGATGAAAGATCTTTTTTGTTTTTTTTTTTTTTGTTTCACTTTGTTGTTTGGTTTTAATGAATGTCTAGAAGGCTAGAACTGCATGTATTGTTTTCATTTGGTGTTTGCTTTCATTTGGTGTAATGCTTTAGTTTGCGAGATAATATATGCTAGTGTTTAATTTTTGCTTACTTATGTATCAAAATCCGTGGACAAAACCGTAACCGAACCGTGAGTCACAGATTGGATTGAATTGGAACCGAACCGAACCGTGGGACTTTTGGTCCGGACATGGATTTCATTTTCAAAAAACCGTGACTAGCGGTTCGGTTTTCGAATTCTTAAAAAACCGAATCGAATCGGACCGCGAGCACCCCTATGTATAAATATGATTTTTTTTAGAATACACGAATTTTCATATGAGATATTTAAAGTAGGACGGAGGGAGTATCAAATAATCTTTTGGGAGGCCGCTGTCTCTCAAGCCATCTTAGGTCATGGCCGGCCCTGGTCGAACATTCGTGGATCCTTGGATAGATTGTTACGAAAATTTTTAGTGAGCCTTGGGTGATACATGAAATGAGTACTGACCATGGAATAATTACTTGTATGTGAGGGGCGCCACCCAAAATTAAATAATTAAGTTAGTGGTTTTAAATGTTTCATAATTATGGAAGAAATTTTATAAAATTAGATCATATTTTCTTGCGTGCGTGCCGAAAATAACAGAATACCTCTAATTTTAACACGTCAAGACAAATAATAAAACAATAATATGAGTGCTTATTGAGTTACACGCGCAAGTCCCATTCATTTTCGTGACATTGGATCGTATCATATTGGTATTCGTGTAGAAGAATTAATCCAAACCATCTAATTTTTTGTTGGGTTTCGAATCGTGTTATCGTGTCATGTTCAAAATTTCCACCCCTAATTTTTAGGTACATTTGTAGGAAGTATGCATATAAAATCTCGTTGTGCATAATATGATCAAAGTGCAATGTTATTTCGTTTGTGGATTAACTAGTGTGTCCACTATACGTAATTTCTGGCTCTGTCACTGAAGCTGGGGGCATGATTATGTCAACTCTTTTTTTTTTTTTATTTATTTAAGTAAAAAGAATTTATTAATCTTATAAAGGATTACAAATTAAAGATAAAAAAAATCAAGAGCACACCGGCAAAAGCCACTTGAGACCTAAAAGAAGGCAAGACAGCAACTGAATACCAAAGAAATCCACATCCACAAAACCTCAATAGCCAAAAACTCAAACGACCCTCACACCTTATACCTAAGCCCCCATCCACAACAAGCCGAAAAGCCAAACAAAAAAGAAATAGCAAAAACTAAACCAAATAAACAGCTAAAACCAAAACCACATAGCCACTAAGCAAAACCAAAATAAGCCAAACGCCTCAAACCCGCCCCATCTTGAGTTCAAAAAGCCATAGAGAGAGAGGCATCCTCCTCGAAACAATATCGTCCTCCAAGATATCTTCTTCCTCAAAATCATCTAGAGCATGGATCATTTCTTTTAATTCTTCCTCTTGCATTTCAACAAATCTCTTCAGATTATAATTCCTCCCTCCTTTAAGTTCAATACCCAAACTCTTACCAACATCCAACATCTTATGAGTTTCCTTAAAGAACACTAAGGAATAAGAGCTCTTCTTCTTATTATGCTTCGATTTATTGAACTTAGCCTCAATCTCCTCGAGAAGTTTTTTCTTTTTAATTTTCCTCTCCGATCTTCTCACTCCCCTTCTCATTTTGAGGATAGCATCAGAGGATGATCTAATGCCGGGAATCATTTTGAGGATAGCATTAGAGGATGATCTAATGCCGGCAATGTTACTCCCAACATTAGATTATGTCAACTCTTTCCCAGGACGCGACCTCAAATCTCAACACTTATATAAATACGAGGAAAATGATGGGTAGGTTAGTGCCTTTGTGATTCTATACACTAACCCAATTGACATCCCATTTTGCAATGAGTAGATTCGGTAATATGATTTCACAAAAAAATTACTTCGAAAGTTCTAGTATGAGGTAATCTTAAAATGAGTGGAGTGCAGTTTGTGCCTTCTTTTTACTCCAATGCATATCGGCCGTAAGCACTCATCCCCCCTCCTCAAGTTCTTTTCGAAAATAAGTGTTCGGCAATTAGTACTCTTTCCCTTTAATTATTATATGAATCACTAATCTTCTTTTCATAGATTTTTTTTATTATTCATATCGTTCTGATCAAATTTCAAAAAAAATAAAAATAAATTATTCCAATGCACTAACCACGCCAAGTGTTTTTTTTTTTTTTTTTTTTTTATATGAGATTTTTAGATGTCATCTGAGTGCTTGCGGTGTGCTATTACTGGGAAGAACTAGTGAGTCCTTCTTCTTCATTGAATTTCATATATCTGCATATGTAGTCCTAATTTTTTAGGTACCCTGTGACATACATTGCCATCAAGATGACTTGAGGGAATAAATGAGGTCACCCGACGGAAAGGGTTTCTAAGGGGGCATTTGGTAATCATTTTGTTTTCAATTTTGAAAATTAATGAACAAAACTTGTTTGGTGGAGTAACATATTTCTACTTTTTTGTTTTTCATAAACATTTTTGGAGTTTTTGTAAATTATGAAAACTATAAAAATGTGTTTTTCCCAGTTTTTTTTTTTTTTTTTTAAAGAAACACAAACGTAACAAGGAGATCCCGATCATTTTTATTTCATCCTGTCCCGATCGTTTTCTTCTCCAGTATCGGTATGCTCCTCTCTCTCTCTCTGTGTCTTGGTTTTTGATGTGATTAAGAAGATGAACGGCCGTCATGGGAAGAGACTGTATATACTCAACCCATAGATGGGCAGGGTTCTGAAACTCCACATTACAAAACAAGCATCTTAATTCTGTCTTCTGTCTCAATATACACATTTACCAAATCAATGAACCGCATAACTCCTTTTTCATATTATCTTTATAGCTTTTCTCTTCTCTTTTTTTCCCTTACCTTGATTATTCTCCCTCTTCAACAAAAAAACAGGGTTTCCTTTTTCACTGTTCTCAAAAAAAAAAAAAAATTACCAAACATGTTTCTTGATTTTGTTTTTATAAAAAAATACAAACCTAATTCTATTTTTAGTTTTTTAAAAATAAAAAACTAAAAAAGTTACCAAACACACACTAAGATAATGAGTTTTTCGAACGGCTCGACTCGACTCTTTAGAGTCTGAATTTGTTCTCCTTGATGATGGACGAATTTCCAACTAAGTCAAGTCAGTCAAGTAATCTTGCGGGAACTCAGATGCAACAAAAAGCACAAATGGTGTCCTAGAACGACTGGTGGTGAGTGCCGACTTGGTTCTCGAATTTTTGTACCTTCCTATACTTTAGAATAAAGATCAAAATACATTGATGAACAATCATGTTATTTGACGGTGGGAGGCACTTTTTTCCTCTTCAAGCAAGCACATAAACAATGGCGTCCTTCTTCCGCACGGACTGGGGGACCTGTGCTGTGCAGCTCCGTGCTGCACAACGTGCTGCGCACCTGCCGGCGACGCCTTGCCGGCATCGGTCCGACGATCGGAGACGTCCACCGCGTAGAGCTCGTCGAGTTCTACGTGTGCACCAAAAATCAGCTTGATCAAATATTGTTAAGTGCCTCATCCGAACATATATAACTTGAAAAAAATGGATTCAGTGGTTTTGATCCAGTGTTTTGTATCTATTAGGATTCAATTTTTTTTCAAGTTATATGTGTTCGGATGAGAAACTTAACGATATTTGATCGAGCTGATTTTTGGTACGTACGTAGAACTCGACGAGCTCTACGCGGTGGACGTCTCCGATCGTCGGACCGATGCCGGCAAGGCATTGCCGACGGATGCGCAGCACGCTGTGCAGCACAGAACTGCACACACACACCCAACTTGAGGCCTGCTGAGCTCATGAAGCCTTATTTGCCCTCAATAATTAGGACACGAGCAATGCTACTAACACCATATTTTGACACCGCATTTTACTCTATAAACACAAGTGTGATGAGCTCCACATAAAGACTTACGTGCGAACCATTGCACTTGTGTCTATGGAACATAATACATGGTGTCAAAATGCGATGTCACTAGACTTTTCCTTAGGACGCCAGCTCTTGTTGTGCCTCTCAATCAAAAAGGGATTTATCCCCAAATTAACAAAGACAGTGATTTGAAATTAATAGACAATTAAGTTCTTTTAAGCGGACTGATTGATGGGAATAAACTTGACTCTATGAAGCTGGGAAAGACTTGAAATAATAAAAGAACGAGAATATGCCAGACACACAGGATGTAACATAGATGCATCAATATTCTGGGATTCGTGATTTCTGCTGGTAAGGGTACCATTAAGCGACAATTTTGTCTGTTATCTTTAATATTGTAAGCAACACATGTGTACATGCCGACTATATATCTTACTTCCGGCCACAAATACAAGAACTCAAAATGCTATAACTGACAAATTATAGTAGTAATTAACCTCAAATGTTATAAACCAACGGAAAAATCTTCCATACACACCCCTTTAAGGTGTGTATCATATGCACCTATTGTGTTGTCCATGTTGTGCCACCTCATAAAAAATTACCTGCTGAACCGGTCATTCATAACATTTTAGGTCTATCGTAAATTTTATACCAAAAATTCGTAACTTTTCATTCATAATATTTTTCTTACAAATCATAACCTTTTAGTGCATATCGTAACTTTACACTAATGAATCATAACTTTATAGCAACAGATTCATAACTTTTTTAGAATCATAACATTTTGGTGTGTTTCATAACTTTATAAAAAAATCGTAACATTTTCAGTTCGTAAAATCTTCACTACGGAATCATAACATTTTAGTCTATTTCAATCAATTACTTAGTCAATTTTTTTTAACGGTAGTTAATCAAATATGTAATCTATTATGTCAATGATCAATTCCATAATCGATTAGACTTTATAATTGATTTTTCAATTGATTAGATATCATAATCAAATATATAATTGATTTTGCATTTTTGTAAATAGAAATTATAATAAATTAGATATCATAATCGAATATGTGATCAATTCTGTTATGTTCAATTATGTAATTGATTAGACAATATAATTGATTTTGTAATTGAATTGAGTACGATTGGGAAACAATATGAAGTCGATCACTCAATCGATTTGCTAATTGATGGGTTTCAGTAAATTCTATAATCAATTGCAAAATAAGTTAAAAACAATAGTGCAATAGATTTCAAAATCAATTGTTCTGAATAATACAAATAATTGATTACATGATAAATTATATTTCTCTGCGGTTTCAATTGTGTAATTGATTGGTATCGATAACACTTGTAATCGATTACATTATCAAATATGAGTATTAGTTATTTGTAATTCGGATGCGAGCACTAATTTACAAAACTCTTGTAGTATGTCTATTGACCCAAAAATAAATTGCACGTCCTAAATATTGTTGTCCTTTACACATATCTCTAAAATATATTGGTAAATTTATCTCGTCACCATCACTCTCTTGATCACCCATTAACTTTGTTAGTGTTTCCTACTAGATTAATACGGATGATCGACTTCGCTATTCCTTTTAATTGGACTATTTGTGTGAAATTTTTTTTTTATCTGCATATGAAAGTTCACTATGCAATTAAAGGTATTGTGAAAAATGATAAACATCATAATATTTCAAAAAATTCCAAAAAAAAAAAAAAATTGGCTACATATATATATGAAACACTTTAAAAAGGGTGTTGATTTTGGCACTCTCCATTTTGTTAATGACACTCCCAAGAGAGTATCATTAATAAAATGGGGAGTGTCATTAACAAAATAGATAGTGCCAAAATCAATCCCTATATGGAATTGATTTTGGCACTCCCCTTGGGAGTGTCATTAACAAAATGGGGAGTGCCAAAATCATTGGCATTTAAAAATCCTGTAAAAAAAAAAAATACCTTAACTTGACTTTTTATTACATTATGATAATAATAGTATCTTTTTTCTTTAATAATTATTGAGAACAACATATTTTAAAGAAGTAAATTATTTTCACTTGAAATAATTTTAGCTTCAAAGATTTTAAAAAATAAAATTATTATTTTTAACATAAATTAATTATCAAAAATAAAATTGGGGCTAATTTTTCGAAGGAAAAGAAAGATATACGCTGGTTGGACAGAGAGTGAGAGTATTGAGGGGATTTTCTTTCCATTTTGGTTAATTCATTGAGTTTACCTGTTGCACTGGTAACAGATTATTTGTTAGTAACCTATCGTAACATTTTAAAGAGTCCAGATCATTTTTCAAACATCCAATGGTAATCAATGAGAGTGCATATGATACACACCTAAATAAGGGGTGTGTATTGTAGCACTTCCCTAAACCAATTAGGAATAACATATTTAACTCTCTCCTAACTGGGATCTCATAATCTTGTACTGCAGCTAGCTTGTCAATGGGATTGAGTTGGTGTGTGCAGCCTTAACATGTGAAAGTGCTAAAACATGATGCTATGTTAAATCAATGGTTAACCCTTGGTAAAGGGGGTTAGCTGTTGGGAAATCGGAACCTCGCGCTCAGACTCACAATGAATAAAAAACACTCAGGATCTTGGGATACTATTGTCACAGAAAACAAACTAGAGAAAAGGAAGAGAAAGAGGAACAGAAAAACAGAACACACAGATATACGAAGTTCGGCAACTTGCCTACGTCCCCAGGAGCCACACCAGTCCACTATGAACGAAAGAAAACGAAAGATTACAAGTCTTCTCCTTCCTCTCTGAGAAAGGTTTTCTCTTGCACTATCTCTCTTACTAGAAACTCTCCAGAAATTTTCTCTCTTTGTGCTCTCAAACTCTGCTCCAAAAAATAATGAATACAGCAACTTATATTTATAAGCAAACCTTAAGTGATAGTTGAACCCGTCCAACCAACTTGGGCCGCTGCCCATGGCCCATCCCGGGCGCGAGCCTGCCTGTCGCGCGCTACCTGCCGCGGAACTCTCCGCGCTGGTCGCGGACCATCTATCGCGGAACCCTCTGCATGGGTCGCGGAACTCTGTTGCTGAAAGTTGTCTGTATCCCCAACAGTCTCCCACTTGAAGATAACTGAAGCAAACCAATATCAACAACCTCAATCAATAGCGGACGTAGTGAACTTCACCCCTCCTGGTGTGACTCCGGCCCTCCAACTCCTTATGCGCGAAGGCCAACTGAAGTTGAGCACAACTTCAGTTTCTTGATTAGCACCTAAGATTGTAAGATCGTGGTGCTAAAAATACCCTAGCTTGCGGCGCTTTGATTTATTTATCGCCGTTTTTATTTGATTTTTGCTCGCAAGGCATTTGTTTAGTGTTTCAGGCAAAACGCCCTTAAAAGGCGTGTTTTGAGTGGCAAACCATCTTTCAAGTGAATTCAAGCATCCTTGCCCGGGTGGTTTTGTGCCACAGTGGCCATAGGATGAAAGCGGGGGCCATCGGGTGTCAAGTCATGGAGGATGCCAAGCGATGCCAAGCAAAGCCAAGCTGTGCCAAGCAAAGCCAAGCTGTGCCAAGCAAGGCAGTCGCGTATCGATACGGAAATTGGGCGTATCGGTACGCGTAGGGTTCGAGAAACATCAGATCCTTCCGTATCGATACACTCCCTAGAAGCGTATCGATACGCAGAGCTCTCGACCAAATATTTTCTACTTTTTGGGCATTCCATTTATGGAAAATTAGCCACTTTTGGGATATTTTGGAGATATTTGATGAGAGAGAAGTCACTTTTGTATAAGTATAGGACTCATCTCTCTCATTTTGTATCTAGCACATAACTACTTTTTAGCATTTCCTCCATTAAAGCTCTCTCAAGCTTTTCAAGTGTAATTTCCTTTGAACTCTTGTAAGTTGTTTTTGTTTGTTTAAATTTCGTTTATTAAAGTTGTAGCCGGTGACTAGATCTTCTATAAAATTAAGTTTATTTTCAATTTTATCGGTTGAACATGTTTTCTAGTTTTATTATGCTTTCTAGTCTTCTTATGGCGCGTGAGTAGTTACCTAGGCGTGGCAGCGGGGTGACTAGCGCCTCGTGACATACGTTAATCTTGCCCTTCTCAACTCTTGGCTTGAGTTTCGGTGTGGAAAATGAAAGGGTTCGCTTTTATGTAACAAAACTTATCGATGTTAACCTCCGGTGATCATATGCTCGCTCATATGGTTCCGTGAGCTATGTCTCGCCTTGTGTTTGCCAAAAGAATCAAAAGAGCTCGTTTATTCTCCTTATTGCATTTCAAGTCTTCTAATGGTTTCAATGCTAAATCTCCCAGTTGATAGCCTAAGCCGTGCGATTCAACCGTGCTTTCGTTGAGAATAGCTCGATTATGTAAGTTGCGGGCGTAGATAGCCCCAATGCCTTGCCGCTTGTTTAACTTAGTCAAAACCGCTTTTCTAGTCATTTTATAAGTGTTTATCACTCTCCAAAGCAAAACCGACAGTTGGCCGTCTTAAACGCCAGAAAACCCTTACACCTAAAAATCCTAGCAAGCTATTGAGACTTTCTCTGTGGGAACGATTCTGGATTTCCGGTATCTATGCTGACATCGATCTAGCCCTACGCTCGGGGTATTTCAACCTCAATTGAAGGCGAGGTTGTGGACGAAGCATTTCTCGATGGTGACCGACTTTGTCAACATATTTGTCAGATTTTGGCTCCCCAAAATCTTCTCCAGTAACAGTTCCCCTTCTTCCAAAAGCGAGCGAATGAAATGGTACCTCAAATCGATGTGCTTCGTTCTGGCATGAAACACTGGATTTTTCGCAAGGTGTATAACACTCTGGCTGTCACTAAAAAGAACACTGTTCTCCTGCTTCAAACCCAACTCACCCAGAAAAGCCTTCAACTAGATCATCTCTTTAGCGGCCTCCGTGACTGCTACATACTCAGCTTCTGTCGTGGACAAAGTTACCAACTTCTGCAGACGCGAGACCCAACTCACCGCTGTTGATCCCAAAGTGTAGACATATCCCGTGGTGCTTCGCCTTGTATCGTGATCACCCGCAAAATCTGCATCCACATATCCTCTCACCACCAAATCTGCTCTCCCAAAACACAATGGCATATCCGCGGTCCCGCGGAGATACCTTAGTATCCACTTGACTGCTTCCCAATGCTGCTTCCCTGGATTGCTCGCAAACCTGCTCACAACTCCCACTGCATGAGCGATGTCCAGCCTCATGCAGACCATTGCGTACATCAGACTACCAATGGCCGAGGCATACGGTACCTTGGCCATGTGCTCCTTATCAGCATCTATCTTCGGAGACTGCATGTCAGAAAGTCTAAACTGACTTCCCAGAGGCGTGCCAACTGCCTTGGCGTTCTGCATATTGAACCTTTCAAGAATCTGTTCAATATACTCAGCTTGACTCAACTTCAAGACCCCTTAAGTTTTGTCCCTGCTGATCCTCATCCCAAGTATCTGCTTCGCTGCACCTAGATCTTTCATGGCAAACTCTGCTACCAACTGTTGCTTCAAATTGTTTATCTCGCGTAAACAAGACCTCGCTACAAGCATATCATCTACGTAGAGTAGTAAAATTATGTAGCTCGCCTTACATTGTTTAAGGTAGCAACAGTGATCCGCGTGGCACCTCGTGTAGCTGCTGCGCTGCATGAAACTGTCAAACTTCTTATACCACTGTCTTGGAGCCTGTTTCAACCCATATAGACTCTTATTGAGTCTACACACCATCTCTTCCTTGCCTTTCTCAATGAAGCCAACAGGCTGCGTCATGTAGATTTCTTCATCTAAGTCACCATGAAGAAATGCAATTTTAACATCCAACTGCTCAAGGTAAAGATTTTCAGTAGCCACCAAACTCAATACCACTCTGATAGTGGTTAGCTTCACAACTGGGGAAAAAATCTCTGTGAAATCAACCCCCTCTTTCTGTTGGAAGCCCTTCACAACCAATCTGGCCTTAAACCTCTTATTGCCGTCGCTCTCCTGCTTGACGCGGTATACCCACTTGTTCTGTAGCGCCTTCTTCCCTGCGAGAAGTTTCGCCAACTCCCAAGTCACATTCGAGTGAAGAGAATCCATCTCCTATTGCATAGCACATTCCCACTTCACAGCGTCATTGACCTGTAAAGCCTCGTCATAGCAAGACGGTTCCCCGCTATCTGTCAAAAGCAAATAATACAGCGACGAAAGGTATTTTGAATTAGGTTTGGGTACCCTAGTAGATCTCCTTACTGCGACAGCCGGTGAGCTAGACCCTGTCTCTGGAACTGCCCCAGACTCTGTCTGCAAGACTGCTTTAGTCCGCGAGACTGCCTCTTCCGTCCGGTCAGATCCCGACTCATCCCCACTGCTTTTTGGAAGATCCTCCAAACTAAAGTACTCGGGTGACTTGCAATCCTCTCGCGCGACCACCCCTGCGGCACCCTCCGCGGAACCCTCGCGATCCTCTGTAAAACTCTCACTACATTGTCTGCTATCCCTGTCCTTGTACAGCACCAACTCATTGAATATGATATCCCGACTTCTGATTCTTCCTGTTTTTCTCATCCCAAAAACGATAACCAAACTCATCGCCGGCGTACCCAATGAACGTGCACTTCAGTGACTTAGCATTCAGCTCGTCTCTGACTTTGTCGCTGAGGTGGACATAAGCAACACAACCGAAAACTTTCAAGTGTGAGAGATTTACCTCTTTACCGCTCCAAACCTCCTCCGGTATTCCAAAGTTCAACGGAACTGATGGCCCATGGTAGATCAAGTATGCTGCTGTACTGATCGCGTCTGCCCAAAACTACTTGGGCAACCCCGCGTGTATCTGCATGCTCCGCGCACGCTCTGTCAGAGTCCTGTTCATCCGCTCCGTGATGCCATTCTGCTGCTGAGTTCCTGGAAGAGTCTTCTCTAAATGGATCCCGAATAGAGCACAGGCTCTCTTGTACTCTCCCAATTCATACTCTCCCCCGTTGTCTGACCTCAGACACTTCACCTTCAAGTCTGTTTCGTTCTCTACTCTGGCTTTCCACTTCATGAAAATTTCGGATACCTCTGACTTGTGTTTCATGAAGTAGACCCATACTTTCCTCGAGTGATTATCGATGAAAGTGTAACAACTCGGATTTTTACTGAATAAAAATTTCGTTGTTATATTGGAAATCCTTTAATTAATCTTGTTGTCTTAATAATTCTCTGTTAATTTTAAATATCCGTCACAATTAGGTTTTGACTTAGGAGTTGCAATTCATCGTCTGGGCTGCCTTGGCCACCACCTTGCTTGTGGGCTGCCTTGGCCATGCTCACGCCGCTTGGCCACCGGTCGCCTTTGGCCATCATTAGCGCTGGCCGCTTGTTTGGCCACTAGTGCTGGCCGCCTCTTGCCATCAGCCACCGGTCTTTTTGACCATCGCTTGTCAGCGGTGGTCGCTTTGGTCGCCAGTGCCACCGGTCGCTTTGACCAACTGTTTGGCTACTAGGTCGCTGGCCACCACTTGGCCATCGCTTTGGTCTGCTTTGGCCACCGCTTTGGCCACTAGGTCGCTTTGGCCACCGCTTGGTCATGTTGGCCACCAGTGTTGCTTGGCCACCGCCTCGCCACCGGGCTACCTTGGCCATCGCTGTACCAGTCGCTTTGGCCACCGCACCGCCTCACCACCAGGCTGCCTTTGCCACGCTCACGCCTTGCCTTGGCGTTTGACCTAGGGTAATCTTTACCCATTGGTCAATAGGTAAACCTTGATTAATCTCCCTAAGTACGAGATTAGATTAGTTTAGTGCTTAATTGCAAAGTATTATACTTTTGGGTATTAACCGTTGGATAATAACCGTTAGGAGTTTTATTAACCATTGGACGATAGACTAGAATCCTAGCCATTATTACCCATTGGTTATTAACCATTAGAGAAACTATTATCCATTGGATAATAGTTAGTCTTGACAATCATGTACTTGCTTGATTAAAATACTAGATTTTGCCATGTGTGTACCTTATTAAAATACAATTTGTACATTAGGTTAGTATTAAAATACATAGTACTTTGAAAGTAGTAGAATAATTTAATAGATATTGGCATGAGGTATAGCTAGCCTAGATTGAGTAGTACTTGGCTTGTATATTATATATATGTACTTGTATGTATATATATATAGGCTATATATATATATAATGTTGTATATGTCATATGTGTATTACAATATTTTAATAAGAAAATCTACACTTGGTTTAAAATACAATATTTCAAAAGACCCAAAGTACATGTACATATAACAAGTGGGAGAGAGAGAGAGAGGGGGGGAGAGAGAGAGAGATTGCCGAGAGAGAGGGATGAGAGAGATCCGAGAGAGAGAGAAGGAGGGAGAGAGAGAAAGAGAAGGAAAGAGAGGGAAAGATTGTACCTTAGATTTTCCTTGGACTTTCTTTGACCTTTGCTTGATTTCTTGGTAGTCTTCCTCCTACAAAATCTATGACCTAAATGTCCTAAATACATTTTTTAATTGGGTGAAACTTGTACAAACCCCAGCTTGCCAAATCCTTACTCTTCCAATCCACCAAATTTTGTCCTTATATATATATATGTATATATGGTTATCTATATATATATGTACATAGTACAATGTACCAAGAGGAGAGAGAGAGAGAGAGAGAGAGAGAGAGAGAGAGAGAGAGAGAGGCCGGATTGAGGGAGAGAGAGGGAGTGTGATGTATGTGACTTATGTACTTCCATCCTAGCCTAGATCACATTGTGTAGACACCCTATTTTGAACTGTCCAGATTAGTTTACTTACGGTCTTTGATTCCCCTATGATGATTAATGGTCGAGAACATCCGAAGTTGATGATGTGTTTGAGCTTTGAGCGTCCCGAACCTCGTTCAAACCCTTTCAAAACCCTTTCCAAACCCTTCGAGCCGGAACCAAATGGCCTCAACAAAACCCCTCGCTTCAAAGACGGTTATCAGCGACGCCGCTGGTTATCAAGCGACGCACGCCAGTGCGGTGCCACGTGTCGATCATCAAGCATGGAACCGTTTGCATTGGCGCACGCTATCCATCGATGGCGACGCCACATGTTCCCAAATAAATCACCTTTCTGACCACTTGCCTCGAGACTTTGTGGCCACCTCGACGTGGTCTACAGTTCCTTTGATGATTATATCGTCCATAATCTCCCCCTCTCTCCTACACATCTCCCATCACCTTCCCTCTCATTAAAGAGAAGGAAGCCTTCCTTCCAAACCCAACCAGCCCGCTGGTTACCAGTCCCCTCTCTTCTATATATACTCCTCTCTCACTCTTGCAAAAGGTTCACCAAGTCAAGGGTTAACACTCATAATAGCTCCTAAGCTTCCTTCCACCTTCTCTCTCTAGCTCTTTCTCTTGTTTTTCTTTCACCCATTGAAAACAAGACAAGAGAGAGTAGTCTCTGGTCCTACATTGTCTTTCTTCATCATCCATCCATCCATCCATCTCAAGGCTCAAACCATCTATCAATCTCAAACCAAAGGTATACCACCTTTGCTTCTGGAAACTATTTCGACCCCTGAGGGGAGCTAGCAGAGGCCAGGCTGGTAATCAATACCAAGTCTGGACTCAAAGCTAGCAAATAAAACAATAATGTAGAAAGATCAGTGGCGTGCGCCAGTCTTTTATATGCGTGCGCCGGTCATGGCTGCATGGCAGGGCTGGCGTTGAGACCACTGATCATTCTCATTCCTCCCTCTTTCTTTCTGATCACTGTGAAGCATGCTAAAACCAGTTTATTGCTTTCCATAATTGAGAACTGTGTAGCCTATTATTAGTTTAAACTGCGTAGTAAGGCCCCTGGGATCTTTCTGGTCATAGTCCAGCCAGGATGAAGCAAAGCCAAGCCTTGGGTAAATGGTACAAGTGGCACGGTGTACTATGACCTGCGTGCGCCGGTGGTCGTGTGTTCCAGTTGGTCGCCCTTGCTTCTCGCCTTAGTTCTGGCCTCTGCTTGATCCCCACTGTTTATGGGGTTTTCAGCCATTTATCTCTGTTTGATTTGTTCTTTGTATTCTAAAACGATACATATCTTTGCTATATCAAGCTGCGTGGTTTGTCTGGGTGTGCACCTTTGGTCCATTCGAGCCTAGAGGGTTGAGTTCGAAGCCGTGAGCTTGGGCCCACCGGCGCATGCTGTTCTATGGTGGCGCACGCAGTGTTTCCTAGTATGCAGCTGCCTGGCAGTGCATACCGGTTTATTCTGCGTGTCTCACTGGTGGTGTGTTCGATTCGCCCAAACGCTCACAGAAGCACTTGTTCTCAATCTATTATCATTATTCATATGCCATTCACCACATTTTGCCATGCAAATATAACTTGCCATTTGTGAATCCCCATTAACTGCTCCCCCGCCCTAACTGGCTAATAAATGATCAAAGAGAGAAAAATGCAAATGTTTTACAAAATGCCTGAGTAGAGACCAGTCTTCGGATTGGGCGAGAGGGGTGCCATAAAACCCTTCCCCTCTCGTAACCTGGCTCCCGAACCTCAGATATCGAAGGTGACGACGGTCCAGTCGACAAGCCTTTTTCAAATCAAACAAACGTGAACAAAAACGTTTCCAAATCGGTTTCTTGGGTGTTTTCCGCAAAACCCGGGTGGCGACTCTCTCAAAACGGCATTTCGTCATGCTTTCAAACAAAAAGGGCGCAAACCTAACCCCGCATACCGAAAATGCGAGGATTTTCAGGGGCGTGTGCCCACACATTGCATCGTCCAAGGTACAACCAAATCTAACCTTGCTTGTGCTTTCAATCCAAAGGACTACCAAATCCAATATTCTAACCTTTCAAAGGACTTGATTGGACTAAAACCCTAATAGAATAGCATTTACCTTGTCCTTGGTTGGAAGAAAGAACAAGTAAGACCTTTGGATAGTCTTTCAAGGCATGACATCACTTGGATAAAAGCCTTACCCATTGGATAATGGGAGAGGGGCAGCCGGCCATATGGGAGGGAGGGAGCCCTTCATTTGCCTATAAATAGGCCTCTCATTCTTCATTCAAGGCACACCATTCCAACCTCCAACTTCTCTCTCTAGAAAGCATAAGTAGTCTTGTAGTTTTTGAGTGTTCTTGCTTGTTTTCTTGAGTGTTCTTGAGGTTCTTCCCTAGGCTTCAAGAAACACCTCTAGTGCCGCCACTAAACCGCCCTACGACCACCCTTTCGATCCAAAAGTAGTAGTCTAGTAGTCAAGATCAAGTTTCAAGAGAAACCTTTCTCTTTCGAAGCTAACGAAGGCCACCTCCTAAGCCGTTACTCCGTCCGTCCGCCAACTTTCTTTCCGTCGATCCTTTCGTAGTCCTTTTCTACCGCCAAGAAGAAAGGTACTGTAATCAACCCATAATCCTAAGTATATGTTAGACACTACTCCTTGTTTTAGTGTTAACCCTAGCTAAGTCGTTATAATGCAAGCATGATAATGATAGTTTATTTCTTAAAACGTTGGATGCATGATAGTTAGTGAACTTAATATTGCTATTGGATGATTAAGCATGATTAGAATCGACTTAAGATATAACTTCGTGTAGAAGTAATCGCATGTTGATCTTTTAACTTAACTATAAGCTTATATTCCATTGCTTGTATTACTTGTGGTATTATAACAAAGCATATGGTGGATTACCACCCCAAGGGCGTCCGCACATGTGGCGTTATGCTTTAAGTAATGGTTATGGACATGCTATGTACTTGCTTGGATTATACTTACCGTAAGTATGCGTAGTAAATTTCTAAACATGAGTTAAATGGTTAAGGTATCAAAGCTAGTTAGCAAAACTTGTTTTACTAAAGTACTAAAGAAGAATGAGCATGTCAAATAATGAATTTCTACGTCAATAACCATATGTTGTATTGAAAATCCCACAAAGGAAGAAAGAACGGATTTTCGTAATATATTATTGTCTTGAGGATGATTATGTATGTATAGTTGTTTGCATTACTTGTTGCTGATAAAACATAAGTGGCTTTAAGTAATAATTTGAGTACGATTAGGTAATATAGAGTTGGATGATCTTGCTAGTTTAGTTTCAAGATTATTTTAAAGTGATTTGTCCCGCCGCGGAGTCTATGCATGATTACGAGACACGAGAACCGAAAAGTAGAAACATGACACTTAAGGAGTGGTTGATACGGATAAAAAGGATTTTTGAGACCACATAATGGCCGGACTTGGTAGCCTTATGTGAGTTGTGAAAACCCGCAAGGTGGCCGGACTTGGTAGCCCTTTGTGCGGACTTGCAAAAACCACAATGAGGCCGGACTTGGTAGCCCATTGTGTAGATTGCTAATGGAGCCGGACATGGTAGCTTCATTGGTAATTGGGCTTGCTTATCCGCGGAGAGGAGCCAATGCAAGATTTTGTAACGTGGCCGGACTTGGTAGCCCGTTGAATGAGAAGTGATTTTTTTTGAAATGAAATGGTGACACAATACGATGAGTCGCGTAGGAGAAACCAAGAAAGGCATGACACCAACGTAAGCAAGATAGTGAATGCGGATGTATCATTGTGAATTATGTTGTTTAATGAGTATGCGTAATTATTTATATGACCCTTTGTTGTAAGTTATGGGTTAGCGGGTTGGATTATTCTATTGAGCTTCTGTAGCTCACGGAGTTACCTTTTTGGTGACCCTGACATATTATACTGGGGGCGACGCTGGTATAATGTGTCAGATTTCATAGATGAGCAGCAGGAACAGTACACCTTGGAGGCCTTTGGAGCCGAGGAGCTTGCAAGGATGGAGGAAGAGGCGGAGCTGTAGATAACCTTATATATCCATTCCTTTTGTGTAATAAAAGAACCCTTTGGGAGTTTATGATGTAATAAAGAGCCAGACTCTCTTTTGTTGTTCAATAAAATGTTTATTTAACGTACCCAAAATTCAGGGCGTTACAACTTGGTATCAGAGCTTTAGGTTCAAAACACTCGGCCATGGGTAGAATGGGTAGCCTTTAAGATTAGTTTTAAGATAAGTTGACCGTTGCACAAACGTGACTTGATTTTAAAGTTTACCGTCCCAAATTGGGTGGGATTCTGACAAAACAATCTTCGGATTGAAGTAAGGTGGAAACTGGCAGTACCGCCGAACTGGGAATTCCCGAACAATTGGATGATGACTTGAATCAAGAATCGAATGTGGAACGTAGTTAAATCCAAGTTTTCTTTAGTGTTAATTGAACCCTTGTCTTTAAACCGTTACTAATTGAGGTTAAAACTTTTCCTTGTAGATGAGTAACTATCGAGACAACCTACTAGCCGAAGCCCATCAACTTAGAGGTACCCTGAGGACAATGACCAACCTACTAGCAGGAGACCCCTACTTCCCTTACGCCTTTCCCTACATTCATGACTTCTATCAAGAGCATGGTGCCTTGCCACTCCCTGATGAGGAGGAGGTGGGAGACGAAGAAGCAATACCTGTCCTCGTCCAAATAGCACCCCTTTTCCAGGAAGAACTTGTAGTGGTAGGGAACGAAGCTGAAGCCATTCCCGCTCCAATTCCTGTAGCACCTCCCGAGAATGAGGATCCCGAAGAAAATCCCGAAGAAGATTCCGAAGAGGAAGAACCAATGGAGATTTGGGGAAACGAGGGATCTGACGGAGAGAGTGAATCTGATGACGAAGAAGAGCCTGGATGGCTAATGGTTATGCCCGACATCATGGACATAGCCTTTGACACCGGCGATGTACCTCCGCCACCCGTTGAGACTGACATAGGCCCATATAAGGCCCAATTCCCGAACACCTTTTAGGCTCATTAAGAAGCTTGTGATGCAAATGTAATAAGAAGGTTGGTAGTAGTTGAACTTGTAAGGTAGTAGAAAGCCTAGGCTAATATTAGCCATTTTATGTTGTACTTGATCCGATTAAGTAATAAAAATATGTGTTTCTTTCCTACGTGAAATCACTGTTTATGTACATGCTTGTAATTACCCCTCACACTGTTAAGACTTATCTTTTGTTTTGTAATAGAACTCGATACTTCTACTTGTAGCCCTTTGCTTAGCTATGGAGAACTTATTTCGTATACTATTTCACCTTAGTAAATGAAATCCTTATTTTAAAGGACAATTATTTTAGTTGACGTAAGTTGCTAAATGATAGTAATATTTTTGCTTATCCATAAAAACTTCTCTGTTATGGGTACTATAGCACACTACCATTAGACATTTTATTTTGATGAGAGCGCCGAGTGGCGGCCATAACCCAAAAGGGGAGGGCCAGGTAATCGCGCGTCGGCCATACCCAAAAAGGGGGCCCCGGTAAACCACCCTCAACCTCCCCCCAAAATTCAAATTTAAACATTTCCCTCCTCCACACCCCTCACCCGGCCCTATAAATACCCCCTCCTCTCCCCATTTTATTCACCCCATCTCTTCATCTCTTCATTTCTCTTTCACCATCCTAACCCCTCCAAACTACTATCAAACCGAGCCATGGCAATCTACCGACGAGGATTCCCGGAGGACGCCCAGTTTCGAGAGATGGAGCGAATCGAGCTCACCTCGATGATCCGAGCAATACAGTTACTGCCTTTCACCTTCGTTCTCTTCTGTGCCGTGGTCACCATAGCCATGCCACGGTGGTTCGACAGGAACGACCGCCTTACTACCTTCTGGTACTGAATTCCCGCGGTGGCCGTCGCACTCGCGGCGTTCGGAAAAGAATACGAACGTCGTGCACTCCAAGCCTTCAACGATCGATGGCGGTTCGAGGCGTAGCAACGGCACCATAGCCGTTATTATCTGTTTTATTTTTTTTTTATTGTATCTGATAATGCCGTTAGGCATGCAATCTAATGATATTTCTAATCACAAATCTAGCTGTCGTGTTCATTACGTGCTAAATTCTAGTAACTTAACCTCCCTTAAAAATTTCTACTCGTAGATGGTGAACCGACGCAGTGGACTGGGATTTGAGAATGGAGAAACCTCTAACACTAACCCTTGCATAGCCCAAATCATGCAAGCTTTCGTGACCGCTTTGAATGCCAACCGCCGAACCCAAAACCGCGATGATGAACCTATGACCCGAACTCGAGCGATGAACGAATTCTGCAAACGCCGACCCCCAACCTTCGGTGGAGACCCTAACCCCACTGTGGCCGAATCATGGCTGAAGGAAACTAAGGTGATCCTGGACACCTTGGAGATCACCCGGAATGGGGATCGCGTGGCCCTGGCCACGTACCAACTAAAGGGAGAAGCCCGTTATTGGTGGGAGATGATGGAAACAACTCATACCGTAGCCACCATGACATTCGACGAGTTTGAAACCCTGTTCCTTGACAAGTACTTTCCCACACCCATTCGCCTGGCCAAGGAGCAAGAATTCATGAACCTGAAGCAGGGAAGCATGACTGTCACTCAATATGCAGCAAAGTTCGAGGAGCTGTCTCGCTACGCCCCAGACGCTGTAGCAACTGAGGATAAGAAAGCAAGAAGATTCGAGTGGGGACTGACAACGGCTTGAAGGGCCGTGGTAGCACAGGCCTTTCCTACCTATTCCGGCATTGTCCAGTGTGCTCTTCGATTGGAGAGTGAAGAAGCAGACTTCAAAACCCGCTGGAGGAAGGCAACAGGCAATACCGGGGGACCAATCCGTACCCAAACATCCAATAACAATCGAGGACCCTACCCCGCTAAGACCTTTACCCCGACCCAAAACAACCAAGCGTGGAAAATTGCTACCCCAGGACTCAACCAACAGCAGGGAGGCACTCGAGATCTGTCAACAATAAGGTGCTACAACTGTCAGCAGATGGGCCACTACAGTCGTCAATGCCCACAACCACAGAAGGAGAGGAATGGGAACTTCGGGAATCAGAAGGTGCTACAGAATGGGCAAGCTGGATTTGGGAAGCAGAACCATGGAGGACCATCCTCGCAATCAAATGGGCTAAACAAAGGGAAGCAGACCATGAACACTCAGCAGGAGACTAGAGGGCGGATCTTTGCACTACAGACTGAGGAACAGGAGCCGGATCCCTCTGTGATCCAAGGTACGCTACTATTATATAGTACCTGCGTACAAGCCTTGTTTGACTCTGGTGCATCACATTCATTCATATCTACTGCCTGCGTAACTGCTTTAGCACTAGAAACAGAACCCCTAAGCTTGAGTACGAAGGTAGCATCACCATTAGGGGGGAGTATAACCGTTAGTCTAGTGTGTAAAGGGTGCGAGCTAGAAGTAACCAACTTGCGACTAACCTGCGACCTCCGGGTAATCGAAATGGCGGATTTCGATATAATCCTAGGAATGGATTGGTTATCTGCACACAGAGCAATCATAGACTGTCATCAGAAGACAGTAATAGCTTCCACCCCAGAGGGAACTCGTTTCCGTTTTAAGGGGATAGGCAAACAACAAGCTCGATGACGAAAAGATCTAAGTGGCAGAATCAACTACTTGGGTGGCTAGCTAGTCTCCAAATGGAAGAAACCGATAGGGAGGAACTGGGATTGCCCCACATCGTTTGCGAATACGCCGATGTGTTTCCGGAGGAACTTCCTGGCTTACCTCCTCAGAGAGAGGTAGATTTCTCTATAGAGCTCCAACCAGGGACAGCACCAATCTCGATGGCACCATACCGTATGGCCCCAGCAGAGCTAAAGGAACTAAAGACCCAATTGCAAGAGCTATTGGACAAAGGGTATATCAGGCCAAGTACGTCACCATGGGGAGCGCCTGCATTATTTGTAAAGAAGAAAGAGGGAACGCTTCATTTATGTATCGACTATAGGAAGCTGAACCAGGTCACAATTAAGAACCTATACCCCTTGCCCAGGATCGATGACCTGTTTGACCAATTAAGAGGAGCAACTTGCTTGTCTAAAATCGATCTCAGATCAGGTTACCATCAACTGAGAATCCAAAATGAGGATATTGACAAGACAGCCTTCCGCACCAGATACGGACACTACGAGTTTGTGGTGATGCCGTTCGGACTGACCAACGCTCCGGCAGTATTCATGTGTCTCATGAACAAAGTTTTCCAACCCTACTTGGACAGGTTTGTAGTGGTGTTCATTGATGACATCTTGATATACTCTGCTAATAAGGAGGAGCACGAAGAACATCTCCGAATAGTACTACAAGTACTCCGAGATAACCAACTCTACGCCAAGGCAAGTAAATGCGAATTTTGGCTGGAGGTGGTTAAGTTTTTGGGACATGTGGTATCTAAAGACGGAATCGCGGTGGATGAAGGCAAGGTGGAGGCCGTGTTGAACTGGAAACAGCCATCCTCCGTATTCGAAATCCGGCGTTTTCTAGGATTGGCTGGGTATTACCGAAGATTCATACCCGACTTCTCCACACTGGCAAAACCAATGACGAGACTGACTCAGAAAGGAGTAAAGCTGGATTGGAATGAGGTTTGCGAAAAATCCTTTCAGGAATTAAAGAAAAGGCTGACCAGCGCACCGATACTCATCATCCCTGAGCGGGGTGTTGATTATACAGTTTACTGCGATGCGTCAAGAGACGGTCTAGGATGCGTGCTGATGCAGAATAGGAAAGTTGTAGCTTACGGATCCCGACAACTCCGACCGCATGAGAAGAACTACCCTACCAATGACTTAGAATTGGCTGCTGTAGTATTCGCCCTTAAAACCTGGCGCTACTATCTGTGGGGAGAACAATTTGAAGTCTTTACCGACCATAAAAGCCTCAAGTATCTTTTCACTCAGAAAGAGTTGAATCTGAGACAGCGTCGCTGGATGGAATATCTAGAGGATTACAAGTTTACACTTCAGTACCACCCCGGTAAGGCCAATCTGGTGGCTGACGCCCTGAGTCGGAAGGACAGAGCACAGAAGGTCAAGACCGCCATCAAGGAATGGGAGATGGTGGACACTCTCAACGAGTTCAATCTGCGACCATCCTCAAGGGATGGGAACACACGTTTGTACGCTCTCGTTGCAGAACCAGCACTTCACAGAGAAATTTTGCTCGCCCATACCTCCGAGCAAAACTGCGAATTCATCCGGTATCGAATCCGAGAAGGAAAGGCATTACCGGGATGGATGATCGAGAAGGACAACAGCCTGAGATTCAAGGGGAAGGTGTTTGTGCCTAACATTGGAACCCTGCGAGAAGCAGTGCTCCGAGAAGCTCACCATTCGAACTTCGTGGTACACCCTGGTGGTACAAAGATGTATCATGACCTGCGAAGGACGTACTGGTGGGAAGGAATGAAGAAAGACGTGGCTCAATTTATATCTACGTGCCTGGTATGTCAACAAGTCAAAGCTGAACATCAGAAACCTGGAGGAGATCTTCAACCCTTGCCGATTCCGACATGGAAGTGGGAGCACGTCTCTATGGATTATGTGACCGGACTACCGAGATCTGCTAAGTCTAACACCGCTATCTGGGTGATCGTGGACCGACTCACCAAATCTGCACATTTCTTGCCTGTCAAGATGACCGAGAATGTAGAACAGCTAAGTTTGCTGTATATTCGAGAGATTGTACGCCTGCATGGAGTACCTGTCTCGATAGTATCTGACAGAGACCCCCGTTTCGTGTCACACTTTTGGAAAGGATTGCAGAAGGCAATGGGGACTGACGTAAGGCTTAGTATGGCCTTTCACCCACAAACGGATGGACAAACTGAGCGGACAATACAGACACTGGAAGACATGCTAAGGGCCTGTGCCTTGGATTTTTCTGGAAATTGGGAGCAGCACTTGCCATTGGTAGAGTTTGCCTACAACAATAGCTATCAAGCAAGTATTGGGATGGCACCCTATGAAGCTCTGTACGGTCGACCCTGTCGATCTCCCGTCTGTTGGACAGATGCTGGGGACATTGGATTGATTGGACCTGACATAGTACGGGATACCACAGAAAAGGTCAAACTCATCAGGCGAAGAATTCAAACCGCACAAAGCCGACAGAAGAGTTATGCAGATAAGAGGAGCCGACCGTTAACCTTTGCAGTAGGAGACCACGTGTTCCTAAAGATCAGACCAAAGAAAGGAGTTATCAGATTTGGGAAGAAGGGAAAGTTATCCCCACGCTACATTGGACCATTCGACATTGTGGAAAAGATCGGGAAGGTTGCGTATCGCCTAGCACTGCCACCGCAGTTAGACAGAGTGCATAACGTATTTCACGTTTCAATGCTCCGCAAGTATCTCGCATTACCCACACATATTCTCAACTGGGAAGACATCAATATTGAGGAAGACGCGACGTATGAAGAAGAACCGATAGAGATACAAGACCGAAGTGAGAAGACAATCCGGAACAAGACCATCAAACTAGTTCGAGTCTTGTGGAAAAACCGTGGAACTGGAGAGACCACCTGGGAGAGAGAAGAGACCATGAAGGCCAACTACCCTCACATGTTCGAATCTAAGCATTCACCTAATTTCGAGGACGAAATGTTTAAGGGCGATAGGTTGTAACAACTCGGATTTTTACTGAATAAAAATTTCGTTGTTATATTGGAAATCCTTTAATTAATCTTGTTGTCTTAATAATTCTCTGTTAATTTTAAATATCCGTCATAATTAGGTTTTGACTTAGGAGTTGGAATTCATCGTCTGGGCTGCCTTGGCCACCACTTTGCTTGTGGGCTGCCTTGGCCATGCTCACGCCGCTTGGCCATACCGCTACCGCTGCCACCGGTCGCTTTTGGCCATCATACCAGTCGCTGGCGCTGCCAACGTTTGGCTACCAGTCGCTGGCGCCGCTGCCTTGCTTGGCCACCAGATCGCTGGCCGCCACATCGCTGGCCACCGGTCGCTTTGACCATCGCTTTGGCCACCGGTCGCTTGTCGCCGCCGCCGCCACCGGCCGTCTTGACCAACTGTTGGCTACTAGGTCGCTGGCCACCACTTGCCATCGCTACACGGTCGCTTGGCCTTTGTTACTAGGTCGCTGGCCACCGCTGTCACCGCTTGGCCACCAGTCGCCGTGGCCGCCACATCGCTGCCACCGGCCGCTTTGGCATCGCTGCCACCGCTACACCGCCACCACCAGTCGCTTTGCCACGCCACGCCTTGGCGTTTGACCTAGGTAATCTTTACCCATTGGTCAATAGGTAAACCTTGATTAATCTCCCTAAGTACGAGATTAGATTAGTTTAGTGCTTAATTGCAAAGTATTATACTTTTGGGTATTAACCGTTGGATAATAACCATTAGGAGTTTTATTAACCATTGGACGATAGACTAGAATCCTAGCCATTATTACCCATTGGTTATTAACCATTAGAGAAACTATTATCTATTGGATAATAGTTAGTCTTGACAATCATGTACTTGCTTGATTAAAATACTAGATTTTGCCATGTGTGTACCTTATTAAAATACAATTTGTACATTAGATTAGTATTAAAATACATAGTACTTTGAAAGTAGTAGAATAATTTAATAGATATTGGCATGAGGTATAGCTAGCCTAGATTGAGTAGTACTTGGCTTGTATATTATATATATGTACTTGTATGTATATATATATAGGCTATATATATATATAATGTTGTATATGTCATATGTGTATTACAATATTTTAATAAGAAAATCTACACTTGGTTTAAAATACAATATTTCAAAAGACCCAAAGTACATGTACATATAACAAGTGGGAGAGAGAGAGAGAGAGAGGGAGAGAGAGAGAGATTGCCGAGAGAGAGGGATGAGAGAGATCCGAGAGAGAGAGAAGGAGGGAGAGAGAGAAAGAGAAGGAAAGAGAGGGAAAGATTGTACCTTAGATTTTCCTTGGACTTTCTTTGACCTTTGCTTGATTTCTTGGTAGTCTTCCTCCTACAAAATCTATGACCTAAATGTCCTAAATACATTTTTTAATTGGGTGAAACTTGTACAAACCCCAGCTTGCCAAATCCTTACTCTTCCAATCCACCAAATTTTGTCCTTATATATATATATGTATATATGGTTATCTATATATATATGTACATAGTACAATGTACCAAGAGGAGAGAGAGAGAGAGAGAGAGAGAGCCGAGAGAAATTGAGGGAGAGAGAGAGGCCGGATTGAGGGAGAGAGAGGGAGTGTGATGTATGTGACTTATGTACTTCCATCCTAGCCTAGTTCACATTGCATTGTCCAAGGTACAACCAAATCTAACCTTGCTTGTGCTTTCACTCCAAAGGACTACCAAATCCAATATTCTAACCTTTCAAAGGACTTGATTGGACTAAAACCCTAATAGAATAGCATTTACCTTGTCCTTGGTTGGAAGAAAGAACAAGTAAGACCTTTGGATAGTCTTTCAAGGCATGACATCACTTGGATAAAAGCCTTACCCATTGGATAATGGGAGAGGGGCAGCCGGCCATATGGGAGGGAGGGAGCCCTTCATTTGCCTATAAATAGGCCTCTCATTCTTCATTCAAGGCACACCATTCCAACCTCCAACTTCTCTCTCTAGAAAGCATAAGTAGTCTTGTAGTTTTTGAGTGTTCTTGCTTGTTTGCTTGAGTGTTCTTGAGGTTTGATGAGCACAAAATATTGACATGTGGAGATACCTATATCGTATATTGTTAGTTCTTTATATTATGCTTAATTAGACTAGTTATTATCTTTTTGATCGTTTTACTCTGAATTATTAATTTGCAGGAAAAAGATGATAACTACTTAATGTTTTGGCCGTTGGATTAAAAAGCCCGAAGTCGATTGTTATTTGGTTTCAAAACATGGCTCTGTGATGAATTAGTCTCAGTGGTTGGTCCATCTATTATTTTGCTCAAGTAATTGCATCAAAGTTATTTTCTTAGAGAAGGCAGCACTACAACCCATGGCTTGCACGTGATCTAGACTACTAAAGGAAACAGCCATATTAGTTGAAGCCAATTAGGCAAACTAAATAACAGGGAGATTGAATTTAAAAAGGAATCAAATTCCTTACGGCAACTTTCAGCATTATTAATAATCAAGGCCATATGATTCACGGGGGAAATAAATGACGGCAGAAGAAGACTTTTCCACGGACCATCTCATATCACCACGCCTTAGTACTTTCCCCACGCAGCAGAGCGATACCACCACCGAGCAGCATCATCATCTTGGCGGAGGGAAGAAAAAGATGGAGAAGGAATTATTTGTTTCGTAAGCTTTGTTCAATGGAGTTTTATCTTTATTTGAGTATGTGTTTTAACTCTATGAGCGACTAAACTTTTCAACTAGGGTTGAGGATGAAGCCCCATTAACGATTATTATTTATATATTCATGAGATTTGATTTTACCCGAATATGTGGTTTTGATTTTGATAAAATTGTTCTTACTCCAAATCAATTGTTAGGGATAAATTCTGAATATGAGTTCAATCATGTTTTTCTCATGATTTGGAATTGTCTTTAGCATTGAAAGCTGGTTTTTAATCATTAACTATAAAATTGGATATTTATTGTGATTTGTTAAAAGCGGATACAATTAATGATTTGATTTTATACTTGCGAGCGGAGAGGAACAAACATTAGACTTTTTTGATGAACTTTCACGATGATATTTTCCGTGGTAATAGAATTAGCTTTTAGATTATCACGAAGAAATTTTGGGTAAAATCAGTAATCATGAATATATAATGATATGAGTTAATGGGTGTGGATTCCGAAACCCTAGTATTTTCTCCTTTTGATTAAAAAGAAGTTTTAATTTTCTCGTCTTTGATAATTTAGTTTATTGTTTTTACTTTTCACTTTTAGTTTAAAAATCAATCACAACTTTTGTCAACTAGGTTAGGGTTTAATCGGTTTAAGTTACTTATTTTTCCTAGAAAAAATCGTAAGTCCCTGTGGGTTCGACCTCGCTCTTGCATTACTATATTTCGGTACGATTCGTGCGCTTGCGAGTACTTTAAAATTTCACAACAAGTTTTTGGTGCCGTTGCCGGGGACTTAATTATTTTTTATAGGAAATCTAGATATTTGAATTGATTTCATTCTTCTACTAGTTATAGTTAGTAAAAAATAAATAAATAAATAAATTTCACTTCATCACGTGCATTTACTATACCGTGAATCTCCGATTGGTAGTAGCTGCTTTTTGTTCCTAACTGTGTTTGTGCTCCCTGTCTCGTTATTTAGTCACAAGTAGAGTTGCCTTTTCATCTGTTTTTATCGGCCAAGCTTCTACCAAGTTGGGTACAGGTGTTTCATTAGAATAATTATCGGAACCAATGTTATTTTCCGTGCACCACGGTGGTTGGCGTTGGAATTGCAACAAGTTGAAGGAAGGTTAGTAAACTTACTTTACTGTCATTATTATTATTATTATTTTTTTTATTAACGTGCTGGTAAGTCAGTGTTAGAAGGAAAAATTAAAATCATCATTTTGGCATTTTGCTCACAGTTATCTACTGATAATTTACCTCGTGTCGTGTTAGTGCAAGCTTTTGACAAGTAGGCTGCCTAGTTTTTCATTTTGATAAGTAGATTAACATTCTGCCTTCTTAAGTCTTCACTGTTTGTCCGAAAAAAAAAAAATTTTAGTTTTGTTGCATTTTCATTTTTATTTTTCAGTTTATTCCTGTTATTTGCTTTCATTCGTAAGTTTATGTTTGGTTGCCGTTCGAAAAATTTAGAATTAATACCTCTTGATCCGGAAATTGAGAGAACCTTTCGACGCAGCTTAAAAATTCAAAGAGTAGAACGTAGTCAATTAAAAATGGGAGAACTTGTAGAAGATACAAAACCTTTAAGAGAATTGTTCTCACCCGTGACCACAAATCCTCCTTCTTGTATTGTGTTACCCACAACAAATGCAACACATTTTGAGCTGAAACATCACATAATACAACTTCTTCCACAATTTCATGGGGTTGAACGAGAGGATCCTTACATGCATGTTAAAGACTTTCTCGAAATTTGTGCTACCTTTAGATATCAAAACTTTTCTGAAGAGTCTGTTAAGTTGCGCCTTTTTCCCTTTTCACTGAAAGATAAAGCAAAGGCATGGTTAAATTCTCTACCCTCTGGCTCAATCACTTCATGGGACATCCTCGTGAAAAAGTTTCTTTCAAAATTCTTTTCAATGTC